>CM077453.1:26312965-27513166 GCA_039654765.1 Mylopharyngodon piceus
TAAGTACATTTTCCCAACCGTGGTACTTAAGTATACTTAATATAAATGCACTAATTAGCACTAACACTTAAATGGATTTTAAGTGTAGTCAGATAAAGTAAATAAAAATATACAGAAGTGTTTTATAAGTGCATTACTTAAAAGTGTGCTATGAACGCTTTTTAGTGGATTTTTATATATACTGTCACAAAGTTCTATTTTAATGGATTTTCATGAAAAATAAAACATGCAAATTAAATGTGTACTAAAATTCACAATTTAACGGTAAGTATACTTTTAGCATAAAGTACTTAAAGTACTATATTTTATATATTTTAATGTGGGAAAAAAGTGCAACTAATGACATACTAATAGTGTACTTGATTGTACTTGTCACAGTTCACGGGTTCACTGCTTTACTCAAGCTGCGTCTCATTTCGGAGGCTGCGTCCTCCGGAAGCTGCATTTGAAGGCTACATACGTCATTAAAGGATGTCTTATTTAAGAAAAGTAAAAAAAAAAATAAATAAAAAAAACTGCTATTCCTTACTGCTTTCTTACTTTGCAATCTAACGGTTACTTTTCTTAAATAAGACCGCATCAATGACGTATGCAGCCTTCAAATGCGATCTCCGGAGGACGCAGACTTCGAAATGAGACACAGCTTCTGTCTCTCTGTGAGTGTGTGTTGCTGCTGATGAGCTGATCAGCGCTGCTATTTAATGTCTGTGCATTTTGTCCTGTGTTGTCTGATTGTTGGTGTGTTCGTGAAGTGTTAGTCCTGACTGTTTATGAGTCTCTCATTCCTTGTTTCGATTCTGGATATTCCCCATCGAGACAGTTTTGAATTACCTGTTGGACTCTTGTCAGAGGACTGACAAATTTTTAAATAATTTATAAGTGTATTTTCTATGTCTGATAAGTATATTTAAAAGTGTATAAAAGATGGGTTCAAGTGTACTACAATTTTTTAAATACAGAGATAGTATGTTAAAAGCACATTATAGTTCATATTCATGGTCTCAAAATAGCACAGTTGAATACACTTAGATTATTTTAAGAAGTACTAAAGAAGAATTTTTAGTACATTAAGTACAAAATTAGTGCACAAAAATAGAGCATGTGTATTTTAGTGCACTTTTTTCACCTGGGTTAGTTCACCCAAAAATGAAATTTCTGTCATTAATTACTCACCCTCATGTTGTTCCAAACCAGTAAGACCTTTGTTCATCTTCGGAACACAAATGAAGATATTTTTGATGAATTTAAAAAGGTTTTTTTTTTTTATCCCCCATAAAAAGCAACATAAGTACCACATTCAAGGTCCAGAAAGGTAGTAGCCTAAAGACATCTTTAAAATAGTTAATTTGACAGTGGTTCAACTTTAATGTTATGAAGCGACGAGAATACAAAAATAATGACTTTATTCAACAATTTCTTGTCTCCCCTTTCATTCTCTTACACTGTTTACGTTCAGCGTTTCCAGGTTCTACGTCAGAACGCTGGCACATTATTGGCCGGCTCCTGCGTCAGCAGCACATGCATGTGTTGTGCTGCTCACGTCAACAGTGTCGGCCAATACTGAGTCAGCGTTCTGACGTAGAACCTGGAAGCACTGAACATTCCTTCCCATTCAGTTGGTCACGTTTGACGTATGTCGGACAGACCGACGAATAGGAATCTCGCTAGAGAGGCCAATCTGCTTCGAGTGTAACTAAACGAGCCAATGCACATTGGAATGCAATCATATGCATCAGCTGCTCGCCTCGCAGCATGGGTATTTAATGAGGTGCGTTGCATCTTCAGCTTATCGCTTCAGAGGCGAACATATGTGTCTGTGTTTCTGCAAGTAAGTGTCTTCTAGATGAGTCCAGCTCTTCATACTGCTCTTCTTCTCAGTGTGGGCTGACAGCATAGCAGCGGGGTCGAGTCCTCTCTTTCTTTTGATTATTTTGCTTTTTTTCCTTTATTTGAGCAAAGCTGTTCCCAGCTGTAAGGCTGTTTTCACGGCCGGTAACGGTGCGCTTTTGAGCGCTGAATAGCTGTTCTCACAGCTGGTAAGAGCAGCGTCTTCAAAGAGAGGAGAGCACACAACAGGCTGCACACAATCCCTGTCTGTGTTGCCGCGGCCATTCCCCTGCGTGCTTCAGCACTTTTAAAGAGCAAGTCCCTGAAAGAGCTTACACAAGTAGAGCTTGCGTCTTTTTAAAGATCACATTCTACTTGTGTGTTTCTGGATGCGGTCGTTACCTGGCACCGAGGGATGGTCACGATCGCTGCATCACGTGTCTGGGCTTAAAGCACACTGAGGCAGCGTTCGTGGATGAGTCATGTACCCATTGTGGGAAGATGACCATCTCGGAGTTGCGATCGAGACTCCAGTTCCTGCAAAGGGGCGGAGTCCCAGTGCTGCTGCCTCGTTCCAATCCTCCTCAGAGGGTTGCTTCGGGTAGCGGCACTGGTGATCTGAGGATTACAGTGAGTGCGCTTCCTTCGGGGAACCAACCCCCTAGGAACCCTCACTCCTCCTGCACTCCGCAGCCTGTAGAGCTGCCGGGGGAGCGCGGTGGGCCATCTCAAAGGTGTGCACCATCCGTATCCTTCGGAGTTCCCCCCGATGACCGGATGTCGATAGCTGCATCGGAGAGTGAGCCAGATTTTTCTGGAGATGACGAGTCGGCGCAGTTGCCTCCTTCGGGAACGGTGACAGTGCCCGATTCGGATCCAGAGATGATGGCTATGCTTTCCCGGGCCGCCAACAGGGTTGGGCTCGTGTGGAACCCTCAACCGTGTCCCGAGCCCTCGCGGTTGGACGATTGGTATCTCGGGGTGGCGCGTGCTGGTTCTCAGCCACCGGAGGTGCATGAAGAACTCACCGGTACGTGGACGGCACCTTTTACTGCCTGAAACCGTTCCGGTGGGTCCTCCTCCCTCACCACCCTTGATGGCGGTACGGCAAAGGGTTATATGCGCATACCCCCTGTGGAACGGGCCTGTAAGCACTCGTCGGATCTTACCGGTAGGGCTTACCAGGCCTGCGGGGAAGCTGCTTCCGCCTTACACGCTATGGCGTTGTTGCAGGTCCATCAGGCCAAGGCACTGAAGGACCTGCACGAGGGTGGTCACGATCCACAAGATCTCCAGGAACTTCGTGCCGCGACGGACCTCGCGCTTCGTGCGACGAAGGTTACGGCGCAGTCAGTGGGTCGTGCGATGTCCACTATGGTGGTCCAGGAACGTCATCTCTGGCTGTGTCTGGCCAACATGAGGGATACTGACAAAGTAAGGTTCCTTAATTCCCCCGTGTCCCAGACCGGCCTCTTCGGCGACGCGGTTGAGAACTTTGCCCAGCAGTTCTCGGCTGTACAGAAGCAGTCTGAGGCCATCAGTCACATCCTGCCGTGGCGGTCAGATGCTGCGTCCACCCATCCGCCGCCGGCAGCACCTCAGCCTGCTCGTCGCCGAGGGCGCCCCCCTGCGGCTGCCCCCGCTCCCGCGCCGCAGCAGCAGCCTCCATCCAAGCGGCGCCGTGGAGCCAGTTGCAAGCGGGGTGCCCAGCTCGTCCAGGCCCCCGCCAAGAAGGGTGGTAAAGCCAAGAGCAAGAAGCCCTAGGATGGGCGACCCGGAGATGGTTGATTTACCACTCCTTCCCCCGGAGGAGGGCCGGGTGGTAAATCCTTTGTTTCATTTTGTTTCTGTTCCGCCAAATTTTCAAAAAAAAGAGCAGTTTCCTTCATCTCCGGGTCCGAAGAGGGCTCGGAGAGTAGTGGGAGGACAAGAACCTCTCCACTCTCATCCCCCTCTTCCTTCGCCAGAGGGCAGCAGTGTGCAGTTCGAGAAGGCAGCCAAAGTCTCTCCTGCACCCCCTGCCCGAACTTGGAACCAGGTAAGTGTTGCGCAGCACACTCAGACCCCGCTACGGGCCGCCTCGCTAAGAGAGCCTCCCGAGCCGCGTCCCTGCGTTCCACCTCGCTGCCCCACTGCGGGTATGCCTACGGTTCCTTTGATCCCGATTGTACGGTCTCTGTGAGCCTGGTTAGCACTCCCCAGTCTGTCTCGCTGGCTCATTCGGACCATCAGGCTCGGTTATGCGATTCAGTTCGCCCGGCGTCCCCCCAAGTTCAGGGGCGTCCACTTCACTGCAGTGAAAGCTTACGATGCCCATGTCTTGCGTGCAGAGATCGCGGTCCTACTGGCGAAGGACGCGATAGAGCCGGTCCCTCCAGCCAATAGTCAGGGTCAGGGTTCTACAGTCCCTACTTCATTGTACCCAAGAAAAGCGGTGGGTTATGACCGATCTTGGACCTGAATCGGAGCCTCCACAAGCTACCATTCAAAATGCTCATGCAGAAACGCATTTTCGAGTGCATCCGTCCCCAAGATTGGTTTGCTGCGATCAACCTGAAGGACGTGTACTTTCATGTCTCGATTCTCCCTCGACACAGGCCGTTCCTGCGCTTTGCGTTCGAGGGTTGAGCATATCAGTACAAGGTCCTACCCTTCGGGCTGGCCCTGTCTCCCCGCGTCTTCACGAAAGTCGTGGAGGGAGCCCTTGTTCCCATGAGAGAACAGGGTGTTCGCATCCTCAACTATCTCGACGACTGGCTTATTCTAGCTCAGTCCCGGGATCAGTTGTGCGAACACAGGGACCTGGTGCTCAGTCACCTCAGCCAGTTGGGCCTTCAGGTCAACTGGGAAAAGAGCTAACTCTCCCCTGTGCAGAAGATCTCTTTTCTCGGTATGGAGTTGGATTCGGTCGAACAGACAGCACGCCTCACAGAGAAACATGCTCTGTCGGTGTTGAACTGCTTGAATACATTCAAAGGCAGGACAGCGGTCCCACTGAAATTCTTTCAGAGGCTCCTGGGGCATATGGCAGCCGCAGCGGCAGTAACCCCGCTCGGTTTGCTTCATATGATACCGCTTCAGCACTGGCTTCACGGCTGAGTCCCGAGATGGGCGTGGCAACGCGGCACGTTCCGAGTGGCAATCACTCCGGAATGCCGCCAAGCCTTCAGCCCGTGGTCGGACCCCTTGTTTCTTCAGGCAGGAGTGCCCCTAGAGCAGGTGTCCCGGCATGCTGTGGTGTTCACAGATGCCTCTGCCACTGGCTGGGGTGCCACGTACAACGGGCATGCAGTATCAGGGGTATGGACGGGCCCCCGACTGCATTGGCACATCAACTGCCTCGAGTTGCTAGCAGTACGCCTTGCCCTGGGCCGCCTGAAAGGGCCGTTATGGAGCAAGCATGTGCTGGTCCGCACGGACAACACTGCGACCGTTGCGTACATTCGGTACAGATGCACTGGCACACAGCTGGCCTCGGGCCTTCGCAAATATGCGTTTCCCCCGCAAATATGCGCTTCCCCCCAGCAAGGTCAGGGAGGACGAGGAGCAGGTCCTGCTAGTTGCGCCCTATTGGCCCAACCGGACCTGGTTCCCGGAACTCTCACTCCTCGCGACAGCCCCTCCCTGGTGCATCCCTCTGAGGAAGGACCTTCTTTCTCAGAGACGGGGCACCCTTTGGCACCCGCATCCAGACCTCTGGAAACTCCATGTCTGGTCCCTGGACGGGACGCGGAGGTTCTAGGTGACTTACCCCCCGAGGTACTTAACACCATCACTTCAGCACGTGCACCGTCTACGAGACGTGCTTATGCCTTGCAGTGGAACCTGTTCGTCGAGTGGTGCTCTTCTTGCCGAGAAGACTCCCGAAGATGCTCGATTAGAGTCGTGCTTTCCTTCTTGCAGCAAGGGTTGCCGCAATTTCCGCATACCACCACCACATCGATGGCAAGTCGGTTGTTAAGCACGACCTGGTCGTCAGGTTCCTTAGGGGGGCGAGACGGTTAAATCCTCCTCGACCCCCTTCCATACCCTCTTGGGACCTTGCTCTGGTGCTTCGAGCTCTCCAGAATGCTCCCTTTGAGCCCTTGCAGTCAGCAGACTTAAAGATTCTGTCGATGAAGACTTTGCTGCTGGTTGCATTGGCCTCCATCAAGAGGGTAGGGGACCTGCAGGCATTTTCGGTCGACGAATCGTGCCTAGAGTTCGGGCCAGGCGACGGCCACGTGGTACTGAGACCCCGGCCTGGCTATGTGCCCAAGGTTCCTACCACTCCCTTCAGGGACCAGGTAGTGAGCCTGCAAGGCTGGGTCTGCCCCCGGAGGAGCCCTGGCTTTGCTCTGTCCAATCCGCGCTTTGCGACTGTACTTAGACAGAACTCAAAGCATCAGGACCTCAGACCAGCTCTTTGTCTGTTACGGAGGCCAGCAGAAGGGAAAGGCTGTCTCCAAGCAGAGGATGGCCCACTGGATAGTGGACGCCATCGCCTTGGCTTACCAAGCACAAGGCGTGCCCTGCCCGCTCAGGTTGCATGCTCACTCTACGAGAGGTGTTGCATCCTCCTGGGCGCTGGCTCGTGGCGCCTTGCTGACAGACATTTGTAGAGCTGCGGGCTGGGTGACACCTAACACGTTCGCTAGATTCTATAGCCTTTGTGTCGAGCCAGTCTCCTCCCGTGTTCTCCCATCAGGTCAGAAGCACGGAGAGGCCTCGGCTTAGTGTCGGCTTGCTGCGCTTACATGCGCTTATTACTCCAGAGAGTCCCTACAAGGCAGACCCTGTTGAGTCCTCCAATCTCCCTTTGGCAGCCGGACGTGGCGGAGCGTCTGGCGTCAGGCCTATACTCCGTTGTATCCTTGAGAACCGGATTCAGGCTGGGTACCATATGTGTGACCCTACAGGGATCCCATATGTGTAGTTCCATGGTTGCTCCTAAACGAAGCCCGTGTCTTTCCCTCTGGGAGAACCCACCTCTTATCAGCTTGGAGTCACCCCAGTACTTCCATATGTAGTACAGCCCTACGGGGTTAGTCCATATGTACTTCTCCACATAACTCCTTCGGGGAGTGATATGGCTTCCGCAGCATTTCTTTCCCAGCAAAAGGGTACGCTTTCCCAGTGTTATCCAGTAGTCTCACTGAGTGGGTTTTGGGGAACAGCAGTGATCGACACTCTCTGTGTTAGCCCTGTCCCACCGTCCTTAGGCAAGGGGGTTCAGGTAGGGATTCCTATTCGTCGGTCTGTCTGACGTACGTCGAACGTGACCGACTGAATGGGAACGTCTTGGTTACATAGGTAACGTACGTCCCATCGCCACAGTCGCTGTACCCCGCTGATGCTGCCGCCTAACCTGTTCGGCTCCTCAGCGAAAACCTGAAGATGCAACACACCTGCTGCTCATTAAATACCCGTGCTGCGAGGCGAGCAGCTGATGCATGTGATTGCATGCCAATGTGCATTGGCTCGTTTAGTTACACTCGAAGCAGATTGGCCTCTCTAGCGAGATTCCTATTCGCTGGTCTGTCCGACGTATGTCTCCGTTCCCTCCTTCAGGGAACAAGGGTTACCTATGTAACCGAGACGTTTTTATTGCAAAGCAAAATTTTAGCATAATAAACATCTTTATAGGGATAAGTTCACCCAAAAATTAAAATTATTCCATGATTTACTCACCCTCAAGCCATCCTAGGTGTATATGACTATTTTCTTTCAGACTAACACAATTGGAGATATATTTAAAAATATCCTTAGTCCTCCAAGGTTTATAATGGTTGTGAATGGGGGTGGGGGGGTGTATCACGTTTTAAAACAAACAAAAAAAAATGCATCCATCCATAATCAAAGTAATCCATACGGCTCCAGAGGGTTAATAAAGGCCTTTTAAAGCGAAGGGATGCTTTTGGTAAGAAAAATATCCATATTTAAAGCTTTATAAATTCAAATAACTAGCTTCCGGCAGATGACCTTACGCATACTGCGCAAGTCGACTTGCGCCAAATGAGTAACCCACTGACGTGATGTATGACGCAGGATGTAGGAGTAGCGTAAGCTTAGACGCCTCTCACGGTTTAAACAAATAGGGCTGTGCAACAAACTCAAGCTCCTCTTATATTGAAATCCTCTGACATTTCTCTTTAAAATTTCTCGTTTTAGACTTCTAATTCGTGACCAGTGTTTTATTTTGCTCTCTCCTCTGCGCCTCCGCGTTCATCATTGCGTCATAGCGTTGGGTCAAAGGTTGCTCTTCCGTAATTTGAATTTATAAAGTTTTAAATACACATTTAAGGTAAACAATAAGCAATAAGGTACTAGAGTCTGTGCTGTATCGTGAATAAGTCATGGCTAAAGGGCACTGTTAGGCACGACACGAAGCGGAGTGCCTGCAACCCCTTCAGCCGTGACTTATTCACGATACAGCACTAGCCTCGAGTACCTTATTGCATTTATAAAACGGTTACCACACAATACAAATATTAAAGCCAAAAATATGTATCAATGTAACTTTCATAAAGTAAACTTTCACTAAAAGCCTTCCTTCCGCCAGAAAAAATAGACCCTGACCGTGAACAGCAACAGAAGTTACATTATTACACCATTAGATGGCGGCAAAGACTGTCTTTATGAGTGTGTCAGTCATTAGCGAAGACTTTTACATTAAAAGATTGAATTGTTGTGAACACAGAACAAGACGCAACTGACAAATGCTTTGACTAGCACTGTCAGTCACAGGAAAAACCCCTAACTATTAAAAGGACAAGATAATACGTTGGACATTTAAACAGATTTTTTATTATGAACATAGGACTGACCTGAAGGAAAATGTTAAATCTGAATGCAGGTAATAAACTCGCTCACTCAATCTCTTTCTCACAATACTCTTCTACATAATACAGTAAGCTTCAATTAACAATATTGAGGACAAACAGTTTACGTTTGCTAAGAGTGGTTGCTAAGGGTGTTGTGAAGTGATACACAGAACCGTTGGGTGAAGCGGTCATAGTCGTGTTTTATCGTGAATAAAACACAGCTTTTGACCAATCAGAATCAAGGACAGGAACTAACCGTTATATATATATATATATATATATATATATACATATATATTCAAAGCATTTCTGAGTTATAGCCACCATGCCATCTCACCACTTTATTCAAGAACGGTTTGGTCAATCAAAAAGCTTTTAATAACTTTTTGTCGGCATGGTCTGAAGATGATCTGAGCCAATTTTGGTGAAAATCGACCAATGGTCTTAGGAGGAGTTTGAAAAAGTAGATTTTCAAAGAAAAAATTCAAAACGGCGGACAGCAAGTTTAAGCAAATATGGGATCATTGGTATGGAATTTATCAAGACCAGTTTCATTAAAATAGGCAACATTAATCAAACCCTATTAGCATTTTTTTAAATTTCATTATACATTTTGACCAGAAGGTGGCGCTGTTCTGAAACTTTTTGAGTACCTTCAGGGCATCATCCCAATAACACATAATGAGTTTCGTAATAAGCTAATGCATTTGTAAAATACAGCATTTTAGGACAAAATTCAACATGGTCAACGCCCAAAATAGCCAATGGGAAATTGGGTATCATTCAACTCGGCATGCTGCATTAAATCAAAAGATACCAGTTTTACGATTTTGGAGCAAACAGTTCAGAAGAAAAAATAGCAAAAATAGAATTTTTTATATCTCCTGACCAGTATGTGGTACTGTGTTAAAACGCAGCATGAAGCCTCAGGTCATGCTTGCGATGACATGTACCAAGTTTGGTCTGAATATGCTAAAGCGTTGCAGAGATATAGCCTCGTGTCCAATTTGGCATGCTCTTCATCGAATTCGTTCACTCATTATTTGAGAACCGTTTGTTTTTATCAAAAAACATTTGGCAACTTTTTGCCAGCATTGTCTGAAGATGATCTGATTCGATTTTTGTGAAAATCAGATGAATCATTTAGGGTGAGTTCAAAATTCAAAATGATGGAAATATTTTTATGATGCAAAATGACGTCATATGATGCAATCGAATCCAAGGAATGTGAGGAAAAAAGTTCATACGTTATTAGCATAAACGTAAGTGAAGCTTTGAACAATTGGTGACACTAGAGGGATTGAGTTAGATACTCCAAATTTGCTGTGGTTAATGTGGACTGTCCTCTTATTTGTGTGTGCTTCATGAATTCATTGAATTCATTACACAAAAGTTATTTTTGTGTAATGAACCAAAAACATTACCAACCAAACAAAAACACAATATTATTTCCATGCTGTCGCAAATCGCTCTCTCACTGATATTCCTGGTGATTTTGCAGTTAATTACTTAAAATGCAATTTATCATCGTGCAAAATAAATAAACAAACAAACAAACAAATAAACAAACAAACAGAAAGTACAAGCTTTTGTGTCAGGTTATGTTGTAATGTTAAACATAACGGTAAAATTGTGTGTATTATGACCCGCTGGGACCTGATGTGAGATCCACCAATCTGAGAGGTTCCTGAATCTCAGTTGACTTTTTGATTAGCTACAATGGAGAATATCTTGTGCTTTTCCGTGGGTGCTTGGCCATTTTGGCGCTAATGATTATTAATAATAATAAATCCTATGGTGTTGAAGAATGAATGGAGGCTTATGCTCCTTGGCTGCATGAAAGTTGTCATGGCTTGATGTATTTTGTATTGACATTTGCCAAAAGGTCATTTTCAACTAAAAAAAGATTATTTTTTTTTTTTTTTGCTGTTTAGGTAGTTCATTTACACGACGGCGTTTTGGGGGTCTGAAAATGCAAACTTTTGAAAATGGGTTTCAAATGCATGTTTTTGAAAACAATACCATTATCATCTCTGTGTAAAATACAAATAAATAAATAAAATAAAATTTGTGAAAGCGGTGACATCATGCGCATGCGTATTATGTGTTCAGCCTGTAGGCAACTAGTGTTTCTAAAAAAATGAAATCGCCAACTACTGGCCTGGGGTGTATTCCAGAAAGGAGGTTCAACAAACTCTGAGTTAAAATTTTACTCTGAGTTTTCGGTTTCAGAACAGCTAAATTGAGTTAGTTCAGTCAACTCTAGTAGGTTGACTCTGAGTTAAGCGCATGCACCACGACTATGAAAAGCCATAATCAATGGAGCTCCGATATTACAATTCACCATGGCAACAGCACCCAACAAAAAGGCGTCCGCATACTTCCAAGTCAATAGAGTACGTTTTGTAGGCAAAACCCGGAAGCATTTTAGCACTTCCGGTTCCATCGCCCTAAGGTCTATGGGTTTTTTGAATGGGTTTTTGCTAAATCGCCTGAAGTAAGGTCTGTGGTTAACAAAGCCTCTAAATATTTTCACATTTTGATCTATGACATAAAGCACACCAGTTATAAACCGCTTGTGATTTTTTAAACCTTTATTGTGTCTTAAAAACGGCGGTTGCTAACAAATTGCTAAAAGGGACTACTTCCTTTGGCGGGGACTTTAGACGTCATCATGACAAACAGGACATTTGGACTGCATTTCTCATGAAAAAGTGGATAAGTATTCATACACAGCGCAGATCATAATCAGCGAGCATGTTTTTAAATAAAGTTGTTTTTTAAATAAAGTTTGAGGAAGCTTGGTGGTAGTGACGTTGGTGGTAGTGACGTAGGCTTCAAAATGTATAAATGTTGTGTTAACTTGTAAAGATTATCTTGATAGACAAAACGTGTAAGTGTCATAACCCTTTGTTAAACACAGAGCTTATTTTTTGCGATTTTCCAAAAGTCTATGGGGAAAATGCATAGGCTTTCGATCGAGTGAACCCGTGTGCCGCTAACTTCCGGGTTGGCCTACAAAAACACGTCATCCCTGAGGTATTCTATACAAGTTAAATTCTTATCACTGTTGTAATATCAGAGGTGAAAACTGGCAGAACGGTAGGTTATTGAACTAATATTCATTTTCATGGTATTCCATGGGAAAAAAAAAAAAAAACATTAACAGGATGCAATAATAACAGAGTGTAAATGATTATATTTATAACAATTATAAATACTTTTATCATTATTAAACACTCGTTAGGCGCTTTACTTCCATTTTAGAACATTTTCTTCATTTTTATTGAAAATAAATGCCTTTCTAATGTGATATGTGATGGGAAAAGAGAGAAGAGCGAGCTCTGCAAAGGTCGGATTCGAACCAGGGTCAATGGCGTCACAAGTCAGTTCTACGCACCTTTACGCGCTACTGCCAACACTACTGAAGCCGATGACTCAAACGCGTCTTTTTTAACCTTGTGTGACATTGCACTTAAACTTGCACTTAGTAATAGACACTCCGAATAATGTTGTTTTCTGTTTGCATTAAGATTATTTTTATTACCACTGTCAGATAAGCCAATGTGGCTCAATATGGCCCGTAAATAACTTATATCATTTTCAAAAAAATACATCTTGATTTAAGAATTTTTAAATATTTGTACTTGAAATAAGACAAAAATACTCAGTAAGAAAAGCATTTTTGCAGCATGAATGAATGAAGTATTTAAACGTCGCTTACACTTTAAAAAGGGGGAGGAGACCGAAAGAAACCCTGAGTTTACTGAACAAAACCTGCTCCCGACCAGGTTAGGTTCACAGCGTAAGTTACTATGGTAACTTACCCAGACATTTAGTTTTGTCTTTTATTGTAACTGAAAACCCTGAGTTTCCCTTTTCTGGGATTAACAAACTCTGAGTTTCCAACTAAATCCGCTTTCTGGAATACACCCCTGGTGGCATAATACAGCGTTTTTAGTCGTTTTCGCAGATCCATGTCAATGGGATAGCTTTGACAACATTCGTCCATATGTGAAAAACACAAAGGAAAACTTTTCCAATGTTTAGTATACTGTTGTCATGTAAATGGCCTCTTAATTGCATTCCTTTTATTTGACCAGGTTTCTTGTCACCCTTGTTTCCCTGTGTCTTTGTGAGTCTGACTGATCTCCTGTAAACAAACCATTACACTCAATTTAAGTTCTGATAATTGTGTTCAGTTCATTGTTCATTGTGTTCACCTGTTCAATTCTCCAAAACTGCAATACAACTGCCGCTCCTGGGTTTAACTGCATATTTGTGACTGTGTGCTCTTCCGGAGAAATGAAAAGAAAAATAACCCAAAAATTTTAGATGCCAGTACCAACTGGTGATTGTAGTCTTTTGAACAAAATGATGGTCATATGTGTCGTATTAAAGAATAAACAAACTATTTCTATAATCAGCATTTTAAAGAGTCAGATGAAAGAGTCTATGCACTATAAGTCTGTTTACTGATCTGTCCGCCTGTCTGTCAAAAGCAATTTGATCATAAAAATCTAACATTATGGTACAATTAACAGATATTTCACAGCAAATCAGTTGCTACATTAGTAGGCTTTTATTTGTGCATAATACAGTTCTGCAGATTTCACAAATAACTTGTTACAATAAAACATTTAAATTTTTTGTTTCACTTGAGATAAATATACACACAAAGTGCTTTGGTAAATGCAGACAATAGTCAAACCTATATTTTTCTTTCTATTGGGTGAGCTACATTTAGAATAAAAGAGAGGTTCTTAATATAGTAGGTTGTACGTTGATGCTCTATTATTCAGGAATTTACTTCTACAACACAATATGGTGTTTGCGTTGTTAAAGTCATTGTTGACGCTCCTTATCTGCGAGTCTCTTTGCTTTGTTCTGCAGGTAGCGCGCTTTCCCTTCTTCAAACCGCTTCTGCTCCTCTTCACCTTCCAACTGCAAGAAAATAAATGACATATTTTACACACATGCACAGTGAAGTTGAAAACTGTGATCTGCTGGAAACGCTTCAATTTTGAAGGTCATACACAAATCGTGGAAAACCACTAAAATGTTGAGAACATTATCATAATATTTTTACACAAACACACACATACACTTCCTCATTTTCTGCTTCCCCACTTGAGCATGGAATATCTGTCAACTGCAGTGAATGTTTGTAGATGTGAGTTATTGTAAAGTGCATAAGCTACACACAACTACACAATGGATTATGCAAATTAAAGCACAAGAGAACTTTACTGGTGGAAACATGTCAACAGATTGTCTTCACAGCACTGATAGCCTGGCTGGAATGTAGCATTGCCTAATTGCGACTGAGTTTAGGGAAACTGTTAAAACATCACTATAAAATCTCTTTTACATGCTAACCCTCTACAATGCGGGCTCTAAATCACTCGCATTGAGTTAGAGGCTAAAAATACGTTTAGCGCAGATATAATTTCATTGCCTACTCAGCTTTACACACCGTCGCTTGGCTGAGAGCGCCCTCTGTCACTTTTTCTTACACACGCGCACTCACCGTGAGAGAAAGAGAGAGCACTAGGCTCGTTGACAGATCTGTTACTGTCCTGATCGGACCAGTGCAGCATCGTCATGAAAGTTTATCATTTGCACGTATTTTTAAGCATCTGACAGCATGTGAATACTGAATTGAGCTCTCCTTCACGTCTGCTTGAACTTCTTGAACATTGACAGTTTCACACAAAATTAAGCCGGGTGCACACTGTACGATTTTGGCCACGATTTGGTCGTCTGAGACCGTCAAATTGACTTGCTAAAAATTAATGCTAGAGATTTCTTTGTTAGCCACCATTTCAGTCCCGTGTGTAATGCAGCTCACAGTCACCGAACGTGTATGGGTTGATGATGTAAAACTGCAGACAGGTTTTCATGTGCACGTCCGTTTTTAACGCATCTTGCCTGTCGTATAGTCTGACATAAATGACTGCTGAAATCCCACAGTGTGACATGAGGATCATGTTCCTACAGTCTGACAAGCAGGAATCGTAAATGACTATTATAAATCACACAGTGTGCACCCGGCTTTATGTCAAAATGCCTGTCTTGGAGAGTATCCTAGTAAACATAGCCGGTTATATTGGATCAGTGCATTAGCTCTTAAAGTGACAGCAGCCTAATAGTCCTGCTGCTGTCTTTGTTTTTAATGTTAATAAAAAAATAAAATAAAATAAAAAAAATAAAAAAAATATCACTCAATGCTCTTGACTGAATAACTTTTGTAATTTTATATTTCATATATATATTATATTTTATATTTATATTTCATGTTTATATTTGCTATTGCTTGTAGTTTGATTATTCATTCTTATTCTACAGACTGTTTACTTGACGTTAATAGTGTTTGAAATTTGTTTTATATTTATATTTTATATTTATATAGAATTTTTTCATTTGCATTGTTCTTGCATTCCATGTAAAAAGTATTTTTATATTTGCTCCACCAAATAGCTTGCATAATTGTTCTTAAAGTGATGAAAGTGGATTGAAATGTAATCAGAATTTAACTAACTGTTGGCAATTGGCAATTATTGTCAATTGCTTTTAAAAATTAATATTATGATGAATCAAATTTCTACTGTGCATTAGTTAACATGAACTACTAGCAATAAGCAATACTTCCTACAGAATTTGTTAATCTTACTGTTAATTTAAACATTTAATACATTTTTAAATAAAAAATTGTATTAGTTAATGCACTGTGAACTAACATAAACAATGAACAATTGTATTTATATTAATAATGCAGTAAAAACATCATGCTTATTTTGAGTTTATTTTGAGTGCTAGCTACATTATCTAATGTTAACAAATAAGGCCTTACTGATAAAGTGCTATCTTTTTTTAAGATAAAAGAGTGCAAAGAGGCTTTTATTATTGACAATCTGCATCAATGTATTGGTCCTGTTTCTCATTTCACAAGAGAAGAGGGTGTTTACATAGAATTCCTGAAAGCAAAAAAGCCTGTTTAAAGGTCTGTGAGAGGGTGTAAATAGTCATGGACAAACAAAAATATCAGTTTTTGGCACAAAAAAAAGAAAAACTCACTAGCATTATAGGTGGCTCTAAAAAACATTGTAACCCTTTAAGACTACTGTGCTGAAATACTCTGTGGTCACACTAGACTTTGGCCCCTATTTTAACGATCTAAGCGCATGGTCTAAAGCGCACAGCACAAGTGCACTTAGGGCGTGTCTGAATCCACTTTTGCTAGTTTAAGGACGGAAAAAATGGTCTGCGCGAAAAATGCATTTGCTATTTAAACAATGTGGCGCAGGACATGAAAATGATAACTGCGTCGGGCTGAAACTAGCAAAAAACACTTGCGTCGCGCCTGGCGCCGCATTGCGCCGGGTGTATGATAGGGCCCTTTGTGCTCAACTGACTTCCATTATTCACTCAGGAGAGTGAATACAACTCATGAGACTGCAAATGCAAAACTTTCACATTCTTCTGTCTATGAAGGTTAAAGTTTGGCGAATTCTTACCTGCGAATTAACATATGAAAAGATGTTTGACTAATAGAGGGTTTAAGCACCACAGACTGACCTCTTGACTGAATTGAAAGAACACAGATGTAAAATCTTCAGGATTGCAGTGTATATTATTACAAATGTATATTTTCACATTCTAATTCTTTTGTTGATACTTTTTAACCTTAACCATTTTGTGGAAAAATGTGTCCATTCAAGCCCCATGTATGGTCATGAGCAAATTCGTCGGTTGTATAAAATTTCTTGTAGATCTAAAATGAGACAAAAGATGTTTGTTTTTGGACCACAGCTTCATCATGGACAAACAACAATACTGTGTGAGAGAGCAGGATGTCAGTTGATGTTAGGCTTCATCTTGCAGCTGCACACTACACCATGGCTATTCTTATCATTGGCTATAGGTCACCAGCTAGTCATGCGCGGCAGTGGCAGATGGCGGCCAACCTTAGGGAACAAACTGTGCAATGACAACTGAAGCAGTCTGGCTGATGAGGGCATGTGCACAAATGAGGATCACAGATATAGAATGCATATCCACAGCAATGTTATATAAGCACAAGCGCATACACAATACTTCGCAGGGGTGCTGATGTTGAGGCTCAGAAACGTTCATTTTATGCTGACCCAGTTTAATAGAGAACATATAAATTATTGCTTTATTTTTAAGTGGCATGCAGTTGATCGATTAAAGCAGTAAGACACTTGAGGCTGTGCCTTACAGTGATTTTACCATGGCTAAAGGGTGTTATGCCGGACACAGAACAGGGTAAAAAGGATTAATTATTATTAACAGCAATTTGATAAAAGACACCTATATTAAAAGAATAATTACATTTATTATTAATAATTATTGGAATAAACAATTCTTCCACAATGTCATATAGTTAATTTAAACTGAGGATGTTTTCAGTTGCCAAGCCACATGCCACTCACTGCATTCATACAGAATGCGTGATCATAGAAGTGTATTTATCACCATTTTACAACAGCTTTAAACAAGGCTCATACAACCAGAAAACGTAAATTCATAAGTGAAGGTGTGAACAACAAAAAAATTGGAAATCATGAGAATGGTTAAATGGGTAAATAAATGTGACTACATTTGTTTTGTTTGTCAAATTGCTTCTCAACCAATAAGGGTTTCTATATGCATAATATGTAGATAATGTAGAGTCAGAAGATGCTTATCACAAAATAATCCCCAACAGGTTGATCAGGACCCCAATGCAAAGTTACTTAACAAAACGATTTTGTTAGCTTACTTGTACATTATGTAGACAAATGATGTTCCAAAGATTAGATGCCTGGGACAGTGGTCAATTATTCAGTTTTAGCAGTCATTACAGAAATATACTGTATTTGACTGTTGATTGGCTGACAAGAATGAAATATTTCATAAAGTTGTGTATATTTAATGAAATATAATTTTATATCAAATTTTATATCAAATGAATAATTTTATATCAAATGGTATAATTAATGAAACTTGCCTCTTGCAACGAAAGCAAAACAAAAAAGCTCTCCCTGTTATTTCTGTCTGAAAACAACATCATGTGACCTTGAAGGAAGTCCTGGCTGGGTCAGTGACTGTCCTGTTGCTCAGGGCTTGTGATGAGGCCAGGAAGAGACACGGGGCCATGGCAGCAGTGCTTGTCTTGAACAAATTAAATTAAGCTGGAGGGAAGCTCAGTGCTGAAGTCACAAAGATAGAGAGAGAGACTGGCAGAAGACCAGAGTGATTGCTTCAGCAGAAACCAATAGAGTGTGAAACATTTTACAATTTAGTGTTAAAGAAAAAAACAGTAGTAGTTAATTGGAAACTGCAAATGGAAATAGCCCTATATGTGTAAGAGACTGGAATTGTCATCAAGTATAGGCCTCTACACAAATAGATGAATGCAGATACTTCTACATATAAAAGCTTGAGTTCACATGCCACTGCCTTCTATGTGTCAGAGAATATACAGCAACGCAGGTCATGTAATGTCATGGTGTTTGTTTGTTTTTTTTTTACCCCTAAAGATGTTAATTAAGCCTTTGAAATGATTACAGCTAGCTACCTAAGGTATCACTATTGACCTCCTTAAGAACTGGGCTTTCTTCTGCCACAGTGAAGAAAACACATTATATACGTAGAACGGGACCACATTTGCAATGGGATTAGAAAGTTAGTAATATTCGACTGGTGATGTGATCTCAACATGTCTGCCTCCACGAGGCAAAGGACTTCCTTGCCACTGTCGCCTTTAGCTTGCTTAGTTGCGGACAATTGATATTTAGTGCTATTATTGATCTGACTGCACTGTCACTATTGGAAACAAAACTTGAACTGAATTGTGCTGGACAATGACCCCCGTTTTCTGCAGAGCTGATTTATAGTTGATTCAACTTTGTTTCTTAATTGACTCTTTTTGCAACATCGACACTGTTACTGAAATGAACTGAATCAACATTGAACTGACTCAGAGTGAACAATGCCACTATTATCTTCAGTAGAGCAAATTATAGGTGAATTTAACTCATTTCATAGTGAAATTTACAGTTATTAAACTGAACTGAATCAACAATGACCTGACTTCAGCTGAATAATGACACTATTGTCTTTTTTAGAGCTGCTTTACATCATAATTGAATTTTGTTTGCATCACTGATCATTAAATTCCTGTTCATTACTGTAAAGCTGCTTTAAAACAATCTGTATTGTATAAAGCACTGAAATAAAGGTGACTTAAATTAAGCTTTTTGGAAATATTTGATTTGCAGTGGCCCACAAATTCAGACTATTACATCAGATCTGCCTTTCTAATACAATTCCATTACAAATACAATGTGTGTAATCAGGACTTCCATTTTGATAAGTAGATTGTCTAGATAACATCTGCTACTCTCTTAACTGTCACTGAAAATCATTTCTCAGTACAGCCAATCCTTTTACAATGTTAAAAGTTAAAATGAATACATTATGAACATTACACTAGATAATGAGCTCATTTCAAAACCCAAAGCTTCTTCAGCGATGCACATAAGAGCTTATTCCTTAATGTTTTAGACAAGCAAGAATTGCCTTACCTTAACTGTTGAAATTGAAAATGTTACTACCTGACAGTTATTTCTTACTGGTCTGACCCAAAATATTCTTCAGTTGATGCAACTTAATGTGATCATGGTGAACCAGTCATAATAAATAATATTATGACTTGAATAAATCCAGTTAATTGAGATATTACTGTACCACATGAATCACGTTTTGTATAGCTCAAAAACGCCAAATCTTCCCCTCCACTAAACCTTTGACATGTCATTTGCATTTGAATTCAGGTTCAAAAACTGTGTGTTATATGGAAAAGAGCTAATTTTTCCATGAAACATAAGTGGAGATTTTTTTAAAGATCCCTTAAAAGGATAGTTCACCCAAAAATGAAAATTCTGTCATTAATTACTCACACTCATGTCATTCAAAACCAGGCGCACCGTTGACACGGGGGACAGGGGGGTCAGGACCCCCGCAGTTTTAAAAAGACAGAAATTGACCCCTGCACTTTTGATAAGGGCTGCTTGAGTCAGTATCAAACTAAAACAGTATCAAAAAAAGCTACAAACTAGCTTAGGATATTTTCTTTCAAATGAGACCATTTTCACGTTTCTCTGAGCTTTCGTTCGTAAATAATCAACTGTTTTGTCGCAAAAATGTTGTTTTGTAATAAACTATTATTTGACCAAAAAAAAAAAAAAAAGTCAAAACTATACGTTTGGGATATGGCACACTGCACAGCTGTCTGCAAGTATGCAAATTTGAATAGATTTGCCATTTCAGTAAATATTACAGATATTGGATTTATACCACACTGTAAATGGATATGGGGAGACTTTTTATTTAGGTATACTATATACAATATATACTATAATTTTTTTTATCACTTTTAGGAGTGTTTTATGTAACTTCAAAGGGTTTCCTTTAAAATGACACCTAGATTTTGTAATTAGACCACTGTATATAGGTATGGGAAGCTTTTCAATTTGGGTAGGCCAAATCCAGGTGGAAATCCCCAAAATGGTCCCAGTGCTTAGGAGGTTAATGATCAGGCAAGTTTAATATATGATGGTGGTCTGATGGTGAGCCTGAAGTGGTGGTCCGATATCTGGAAATCTGATATTACTATCTGGAACTTTTTTAAACTTTTGCTTACAATTTGGTCCCCCCCACTTTGAAAATGTCTCCTGCGCCCCTGTTCAAAACCCTTAAGACTTTCGTTCATCTTCAGAACACAAATGAAGATCTTTTTGATGAAATTTGAGAGCTTTCTGTCCCTCCATTGACAGCTACGCAACTACCACTTTGATGCTTCAAAAAGTTCATAAAGAGATTTTAACTAATCCAGATGAATTAAATGGTTTAGTCCAAATTTTATGAAGATACTCGATCGCTTTATATGATGAACAGATTTAATTCATTCACAAATAAGTGAACTAGTGAACATAAACAGAAGCTCAACCGAACCTGCTTGATGCTTGAGAACAAACCTCATTGGTTCTTGCAGAAGCTCAAACGTGCTGTGTAACACACAAGAATGTCATTGGTTCTCACATGTCAAGCGAACATGCTTGAGCTTCTGTTTATCATATCTGATGTGTGAGTTGATAAACGTTTATATGTGAATAAAAGGCTAAATTCAATCTGTTCATCATATAAAACGATCATATAATGGTCTCTTCAGAAAATTTGGACTGAAGTGCTCAACTCTGTGGGGCAGTCATGGCCTAATCGGACTTGTAACCCAAAGGTTGCGGGTTCGAGTCTCAGTACCAGCAGGAATTGTCGGTGGGGGGAGTGAATGTACATCTCTCTCTTCCACCCTCAATACCACGACTGAGGTGAGACCCTTGAGCAAGGCACCTGCTCCGGGTGTGTGTTCATGGTGTGTGTGTGTTTGTTCACTGCTCACTGCTGTGTGTGTGCACTTGGATGGGATAAATGCAGAGCACAAATTCCGAGTGTGGGACACCATACTTGGCTACATGTCACATCACTTCACTCGATTCATACGGATTAGTTGTACGATCTCTTTATGAACTTTATGAAGCGTCAAAGTAGTTGCCAACGGAGGGACAGAAAGCTCGCAGATTTCATCAAAAACATCTTTATTTGTGTTCTGAATATGAACGAAAGTCTTACGGGTTTGGAAGGACATGAGGGTGAGTAATTAATGACAGATTTTTTTTGGGTGAACTAACCCTTTAAGGGATCTTTAAAAAAAATTCTCCACTTGTATTTCATGGAAATATAACAGCATTATGGGTTTGGAAAGATATGAGGGTTAATTAATGATAGAAATTTTTGTTTTGGGGAGTTTTCCTTTAACAATGTCTACCAAAAACACACAAGCTGTAGAAGACTGAGAAGGCTAGCTTTTAATTAGGGAAATGAATGTGGTCTGGCACAGGGCCTCTCTTGAAGCAGTCCCTGAGCCCTTTTCACTTCTTAATTACACAAATTTAAAGCATATTGGCTAAAACAACTGAAGCAAAGTGGCATCTTCATGCAATCAAGAAGGCAATTAACTGCCCGGTAATGTACCGGCTTTATATGCAGATGATATCGTATCATATTTGTGCTATTTTGCCAGCAAGCAACTGTGACATTTAAAAGTACATTATTGGCCATCAAGATAAGTTATAAAAAGTGATCAAATGACTCCATCATTTGTGTTTTATTTAAATTTGTAATTTAATTTGTAATTTGCTAAGTAATTTAATGTAGATTATGATAAGAATCTTGGGAAATCACAGAATAAAATTAACTTTTTGTGAAGCCTACTGTTTTAGTTTCCCTACAAAAAAATCTTCCTTCTAAAGTTTAAATCCGTGAATAGAATAGGTATCCTAGAATAGGTATCCTATCCTAATAGGTATCCTAAGGGGCCATTCACACAAAATGTGTGAATTTCGCAAGCAGTAGAATGTGAACCGCAGAATGGGGAAAAAAAAAAAAATCGCAAGGTCTTGAGACATGTTTTCTAAAAGTTTAACATATTTTACCTTGAGAGCCGCGTTTTTAGAACACTGTGTCATGCGCAAGACATGAGCATAATGGTCAAAGACATATGTATAGTGCATGTTTACTTGGAAAAACAATTGAAAAGTAGTGCAGTGGAATGCAAAAATGCCCCTAATTCATCAGAAGTCACACTAATACTTATGCTTTAATTCAACTAGTCTGAAATAAAATTCTAAACATTTTTTAAAAATACATAGCATGCATTTTTAATGCATACATTATTGGGACTTTACAGAAAAGTACCAAGTACCAGTACCAGATTTTTTTTTTCTCAGACATTCTTAAAAACACACATTTCAATTGTATTATGCAAATCATAATGCATATTGTTCCAAAGCCAATTTACAAAGACTAGGAAGAACTAGGAAGGAACAAAAACTCAACTGGAGACATCAGCTGGTCCGTGAATGGTCCGTTGAGGCTTGTGAATGCTGTGAGATCTTGTGTGTAGGATTTTTAGCCACAAGCAAGCTACAGCTAGCTTCTTTTCATGAAGAGGACATTTCTCCTCACAGTACACTAATTGCAAAGACAGCAACCTGGGGCTAAGGGCACAATAGTGGCAGGTGCTCTCAGTAATTCTTCATTTGACAGGTTGCTGATACCTTGAATTGAACCTGTGACATTTTCAGTGCGCATTTACTGTTGGTCTATTTACATAAGTACTACCCAGGCAGCTCCAACAGACCGGGAGAACACTATCAGTTAGCATTAATCTCAATGGCAGTTGCTTGGCTAGCGCCAAGAAGTACCTGAAGACTGCTGTGTTTGCTGTTTAATCAGCCATTAGCGCCACCAACATAACATTTTGGAACCATGGGAAATTCTGTTTAATGGGAGCTAATGGGCATCATTTTCTTAAAAGTGTCATAAATTGACAAATAAAATTATCCTTGATCTTTTTACATATAAGAGGTCATTGTGCTATAAAAACATACCGTTTCAGAACTCAAAACTCCAAAGCCCAAAAACAGCTTTTATTGAAAGCAAGCTGCAAAACAACTTGTTTTGTACTTCCAGGTTTTATTATGTAATAAAATTAATGTTAATTTCAACATTTAGTAATATATCATTAAAATCAAAAGTTTTATCTATTAATATCATTTAATGGACCTGAGCTAACATGAACCAACAATTAACCATTGTATTTTTATTAACATAAAGATTAATAAATACTGTAACAAATGCATTGCTCATTATTAGTTAATACTAGTTAATGCATTAAAGGGATAATTCACCCAAAAATGAAAATTCTGTAATCATTTACTCATCCTCAAGTTGTTCCAACTGTTTGGTTACCAACATTCCTCAAAATATCTTTTTTTTTGTGATCAGCAGAAGAAAGAAACTCATACACGTTTGGAACAAGTTGAGGGTGAGTAAATGATGACAGAATTTTCATTTTTGGGTGAACTATCCTTTTAATTAACGTTAACTTATTGTAAAGTGGATTTTGTTACATGAATATTTTGTGTAATTTGTAATGTATTACGTGACTTTATTTTATTTTTTTGAAGAAGAATATGGAAAAAGGAACGGGTTTGCTCTAGACAGTCTTTTGACCGTGGAAAAAGCTAAAAATCGTGTTTTTGGAGCTTGATTAAGTGTAAATAGTTTTGCGTTTGACTTCTTTGGTTTTGTAACTTGACAAAGAAAGTAAACTTTTACACTACAAGTTATGCTATCACGGTTTCACGTTATGTTTTTAAGCGTCACCTTGTGCAAGACCCCTGTGGAAATGGTGAAGAATGGAAAATAGTTTGGATCGCCAATAGATATATAAGAATGCACCCTTTATTACTGGAGCTGTCAATCACTCAGTTCTGTGCAAGTTCTCTTTTGTCAAAAATCTTGTTATAGTCATTGAAACCATCTACACTGCGTAATTAATCTCATACTTACATTTTGTCTACACTTTGTTGGTTATGATGAGAGAATTCTCATGAGTCTGTGAACTTGTGCTGAACAAAACACTGGCTATTGTACTACTGTACACATAACACTTTCCATGATTAGTTAATTGCAGCAACTGTAACCACTTGGCTTTTTAACAGCTTCACATGTTAAATGCAAATAAGCAAAGATACCCAATCATAGAAGTGGTCATTTACATTGAAGCCTTAAAGAAGACATGTCCCTTTAAATGTAGTGTTCAAACCAGAGGGTCAAAAACTCATGGCCATTTATTTCTAAATTAGGAACATTATGTTAAAAAAAAAAAAAAATGCAGTTCACAATCCCTTTAAAATCATTATATCATTGCAATAAGGTATTTGGGAACAAGAATGAGAAGACTTCTATTAGAAACAAATGCATTTTGTAATTGTACTCAAACTCAACAGACAATCACATCGTTTTTAAAGTGCTTGCAAATTCCTATAAAATGTGTTGACAATCCTAAAAATTATATTTTTATTGTTCTTTTCTCCACAAATTTCTGCAATTAATCCAGTAACATCCAGACTACATTTAATCCTTTCAGCCAAATTGCAGTGCTTCCTATTTTATATCCATTTTAAATATTCCAGATTACAGTCTGAAATATTGCCATTCAAAATCTAAATCTCCTATACCTATAACCAACTTTACAGTAATTTTAATCCACAACCAACAGAAAACAAGACATCTGTTGTGTTAAAAAAAAATGGCAAAGTGGCTCTGATGCAGCCTAGAACCAACATTTACTTTAAACTTTAACACTATTCTGCTGCTGCCTAATCTAGTCTCATACCGCTATTCTTATTTTGCAAGTAACATTTCACTATACTGTGCTGATAATTCAGCTGTAAAGGAGAGAAGTGCTTGCTATAACTAGCTCTATGATCCACAATGTCTCAATTAACCTTTCGTTCTGTGACCTTTGAAGCTACTCCCAGAATGCATCTCCATGTTAGTGCAGAATGCACACTATAAGGGTGAGACAGTTTTAAAATATCACATGTTGTAAATATACTATGTCTGAAATATTCATTGACTTTAAAATGGTAGGGATCAGGATATATGCCAGAACACCCAGGAAATCTTGGCCTTGCCAGCTGCCAGAATATTTCAAAGAATATGTTAGTTTATCTAAAAATGAAATGATTCTGTTGCCACTGACTCACATTCATGTCTTCCAAAAAATGTTATGCAAAATGTTTGTGCTGCTCTTTTCCATAGCACAACAGAATATGATAACTTGAGGCTATCAAGCTTAAAAAAGAACATAAATTCACCATGGTCTTACTTTATGTTAAGTGTCTTTAACTACTATGTACTAACTTTTAAATTAATAATTTGATAGAATGCACTTAATCTATAGTATAAATACATAAATAATTACACTGTTGACCCTTCCCTTACACCTTAACCCATCCTTAAATCTAACCATACCACCAAACCTGTCCCTAACCTTACCTGTATTCTACCCCAATAGCAGCAAAAGTGTTTTGCAATACAACATGAACAGTGTCATGATGCATCAAGTTTAAATAAATGGAAATAAAGTATATATGTCACGTAAGGATGTGTAGCTAAATTCAAAGAAAAGCCATACGCAGGATGAACGGGATTCAATAGACTTTAAGTAAACATGAAGAGTCACCAAACAACTACACATTAAACATGGACGACGCCGAACAAAGAACTGAGAGAACAGAAGGTTTATATACACACAGAGAAGGTAATCAACAAAACATGGAACAGGTGTGTAACTAAATTAGCAACCATAGCAACAAGAAATGCACGAGACCAAAGGCAATAGAGACCGGGAAAAACAAAACTCAACAAAACATGATTATTACAATATATGAGCGCTCTGGTGGAGGGGGAGGTTTTTAGCAAATAAATTAAATTTCGGTCTGTTCACTACACAAGGCTATGACTTAAAGACTTGGAATATAATGCACAATATGTATGAAATACATTTACTTTTTCTGTCCTTTGGGGGGCTTGTGGTCCCAGACATTATATGCTTATTTGTATGAAAATGGACATTGTAAACATATTTCAAAACATTTCCTTTTGTGTTCCACAGAAGAAAGAATGTCATAGCATATGTCATAACATAATGTCATGTTTGGAATGTGTGCGTCAGAATGCTCTGAAAGCTATTTCTTTGCTACTTAATGCAAACTCAATCTATATTCAATCCAAGTGCTATGAGTCCATCTGAGAGAATATGCATTTTCATTGGCTCCTTTCCTAAGTCTATTGCCACATACACAATATGCAATGCTTATGTAGACAATTTGTATTTCAGGAAATTTTATCAGTACATTTTCACCCCAATTATTAAGAAACGATAAAAGATAGCACTGGAAATTTCATTACTGAGTAATAAGTGATCTTGTATTTCTGTTTGTATTCATGTCTGATGTGTGATATCACGCTTTTAACCTCTTATTGCACAGACATCACAAGCTGTTTCTAAAAATAAACCGTTATCACAGTGGTTGCAAGGGTAACTCAACTTGTTTTGTGTGGCATGGACCAGCTGAGTGTTTGTCAAAAGCATTAATCAGTCCAGAAAGTCTGTGTAACAATTTTGTAATCAGTATTTTTGTCATGTTTTTGAGTAAAAAACATCTAAACATACTTAAAACAAGATACATTTACATAGATGCAAAATTGTGTAACATGGGCTACTAAGACTTGTCTTAAGAGAAAATATCATGTTATATAATTGTATTTCTCTTACCATATCAGCATTTTTGGTTATTTTAAACATAAATCTAAAAAAAAAAAAAAAAAAAACTTTAGTGAGGTTTATGCTAATTTCATGATATATTCTTTTAAAACATGTCTTATTATTTTACATATTTTGCTTCTCAGGTAAATTCACTTTATTTTAAGATTATTTCAGATATCGTGGAAGAAATACTTCTTAAAAGAACATGATGTTTTCATTTATCTTGTCTTTCTCTGCAATGTTTCCTGAGAAGACCCTGTCATAATGGTGGCTCTAAAAAGGCAAACCTCTGAATGGGTAATCCTTGCAGCTTTGTGTGCAGCATGGCATTCAGTAGTTCCACCCATCCCATGATCCCCCACTTTTCTGTGCTTTCACTCCCAGTGCAGTTCACCCCTCCCCCAGCCCATAACTCCCCTCCACCAAGAGCTAAAACTGGAATCCTAAAAATAGACATGAAAGATCTTTCACTGAAGGAAGAAAAAACACCTGAAGTCTGAAATAGCAGAAATAGTCTGCTAATATACTATTTATATTCTGAAACACAAGAACGAGGAGCCACAATATGATTGATGCTCATGCAGTTTTCATTTGCGTTTCTATTTATGGAATGGAGACCTAATCTAAAATGAGTACTATTTACGGTTAACAAGTTGTTAAGATGTTAATAAAGCATAAAAAACATTATCTTTACATATGAGCTAATTAAACAATAATAATTTTGTTAATTACAGTGACAATGAATGAAGAACTCACTGTTTGTATATAGCCTACACTGTAAAAAATTATTTTCATGATTTGTTATCAGAACAGTTTTTCTTTTGTCAAGTCAACTTAGATAATTAATGTGGTTCAGATAACATAATATTTTAAGTTTCTGTTGATTAAACCAATTGCCTTCATTGTATTAACTCAAATATTTTAATTTCAATGAACTCAAAATTTTAAGGCAACCAGGTAACTTTAAGTTATACTACGGGGCTGTTGAATGCTCGAATCTGATTGGTTGACCAACGTTCTAAGGTGTGCAATTATTTTCAGGGAAACGCATGGCTAAAGTAGTTTTAGCAGGTCTTGACCGCATTGCAGTTCCATATCACTTCGCCAAATGTTTTCAGTTATTTCAATAGGTCCTTACAGCCTACAACCGCAAAAAAAAAAAAAAAAAAAAACCCACAACGACACAGACAAAGCAAATAAATATAGTAAACAATAGGATGAAAATGACAAATTATTGTCATGGTTTTTGCCACAAAATATGTTTTATTGTGTCCTGAAAGCTCTCACGCGCTCTCTCTCTCTCTTTCAAACGTACACACATACTGTATCGTACAGACACACGCGCACAGAAACGTTTGGTCAGCGCTGCTCTGACGAATTAATCAGAGTAAAATAGTTTAGCAACTTAAGATACATTACTCACCAGTGAGGTAATAACTGTGCGGTTCTTAAGATAAACTTATAGTTTCGCTATTAGTAGAGACACTGCTGCTGTTACAGACGCACAGATCAGGTAGGCTAATTCACATATGCTGCTTATTCTCTCTCTCTCTCTCTCTCTCTCTCTCTCTCTCTCTCAACTGTGTTAATAACTGTATCAACGGTATTATTCTGCTATCAAGGCTCAAGCCTTCGTTACTATTTCTGAAATGATGTTTTGGAATTAGCAACGGAGGCTTGGGATGAGATGTGTAAGAAATTAGTCCCACACACAAGGGTGTTTTAAGGACAAAAACCTGACAAATGTCTTAAAATACAACATCGGAACAGTGTCTTGAGGTGTGGTAACCGTAGTATAAGCGGAATAATTGACGCCGTTGAATTTCTCCACTTCGCGTCGTGGCCGCATTACCACCTCGGGTGTGCATTATTTTCTAAGAATTCAACGGCCCGTCGTCAATTATTCCTTACTTAAACCAACAATTCATTTTTACAGTGTATATTCATATATTAATAATGTAGAGACTTCAATTTATAAACTAAGTATTAACTAAAAAACTAATAGTTTGCAAATAATTTGTAAGTACTTTATTACTGTATACTTAGTGTTCCTGAAGCATTTGAAATTCTGTATATTACAAACTGTTAAACACAGTTGACGATAACACAGGAGTAACATAGCTAACCAAATACATTACATACCTAAGAGCACTAATTGTTTTAGTAAAGTTAATTTTTTTTTTTTATTATTTATTTATTTATTTTTTTTTACATTTTTTAAAGTTGATGCCAGATGTATCCATATGGAAGCTTGCTTGCGCCATGAAATAATAAATAAAAAAGGTAATTGCAACTTTGTTTTTCACAATTCTGACTTTTTTTCCTCATAGTTGCGCGTTTATGTCTGAAATATAAACTCACAATTGCGAGTTATAATGTGGGAATTCCATGATGTAAAGTCAGAATTTCGAGTTATGAAGTCAGAATTGCATGATATAAAGTCAGAATTGTGAGATATAAACTCGACATATTATAATGTCCAATTGTGAGGGAAAAAAATATCTCGCAATTCTGACTTTATAAGACGCAATTGCGAGTTTTTATCACGTAATTCTGACTTTATAAGTGTCATGTCTTGTTTTGGTGTTATGGTTCATGTTCATGTTTCATGTCTTTTATTTTGAAATTTAGTTGCGTTCCCTGTTTGCCATGTGCTTCCCTTGCTCCTTTTGTATCTTGCAATCATGTGATCATGTCTTGTCCTGATTGGTTCCCTTGTCTATGTGTCATGTTCTCATTGGTTCATTGTTGATCATTCACAGGTGTGTCTTGTTTAGTCATCAGTCTCTGTGTATATATAAGCCTCATGCTACCATTGTCCCTTGTCTAGCTTTGATGTTGTAACCCATTGGTTGGTGAGTCTGTTCAAGTTCAAGTTCAAGTTCAAGTTCAAGTTTAAGTTCATGTTTAAGTTCAAGCCAAGTTTGTCTAGTTTGTATTTAGTTTGTTAAATAAAACTGCGTTTCGGTTCACTACAACTCGCTTCAGTGGGACTCCATTACAATAAGACGCAATTGCGAGTTTATATCATGCAATTCTGACTTTATGGCCCGGTTTCACAGACGGGGCTTAGCCTAAGCCAGGATTAGGCCTTAGTTCAATTAGGATATTTAAGTATCTTTTATGAACGTACATTAGAAAAAAACATTACTGGTGTACAACTTGAGACAAAACAATGGCACAGACATATTAATATATATTAGTATAAGTTGCTTTCAGTTAAAACTCTTTCAGAGTTATTAATCACGCAATTCTGACTATATCTCACAATTCTGACTTTTTTCTCAGGATTGCGAGATATAAACTCACAATTGCGAGTTTATATCATGCAATTCTGACTTTATAATTTGCAATTGTGAGTTTATATCTCAATTCTGAGAAAAAAAAAATCAGTCTTTTTCCCCTCACAATTGGACATTATAACACGCAATTGTTATTTTATATCTCACAATTCTGACTTTATATCATGCAATTCTGACTTTATATTACGCAATTCTGACTTCATAACTCGAAATTCTGACTTTATATCATGGAATTCTCACTTTATAACTTGCAATTGTGACTTTATATCATGGAATTCTGACTTTATAACTCGCAATTGCAAGTTTAAATTTCGCAATTGTGAGAAGAAAAGTCAGAATTGTGAGATAAAAAGTTGCAATTACCTTTTTTTTTTTTTTTAATTTAGTGGCAGAAACAAGCTTCCGTCTTTATTGTATATTATTGTATAGTTATACTTTAAATGTTACAGTTAAGTTATAAATTGAAGTAAGATTTTGTAAAAGTTTGTGTGATCTGTGACTATGACCAATACTGTTTAGCTGGCACTTGACAGGTAACACTGTTGAAATTTTTATTTTTGTCATGTAATTTCAGTATTAGGCATTGTATGATCCGCCATGGCATTTTTAACAATTTACATAATATAGTTCGTTCTAAAATTTGAACTTTTCTTATTAAACTGATTTTATTTTATTAAAATTGTGTATAACACAAAACCTATGATAATTTACTATACTGTACTTCTACTGTATTTGTGTAATATATGTAATATATATCTTTGAATGTCTATGTGCTAATATCTATTATTTATCTTGAGATAAATTGGAATGGTTGATATTTTACTCATTCTTTCTTGGTTGATATTTTATTAATCAATCTGAAAGTGTAGCAGAGTGTCTTTGTTATTTAGAAATGAATAAACAAATAATGCAGGCATTAAGCTAATTAACATTTTAAGAGCTTTTTTTAAATTCTACATTTTGAATCATTTTCAAACATTTTGAATGATCATTTGAAGCTAATTAATGGAATACAATCAAAAAACAAAAAGATGAACTGATGATAATTTTTGGTAATAGACATCAAATGTACCCCAAATTATAGAATCACAGAGATGGTTCTGGGCTCAATGTGCACAAGCAATTGAGCATGTGTTGAGAGTTGTGTATTGATGGTGCAAAGTGTGGCTATTATGAGTTGTCTGTAGGGAGCTGAGAATGCCAGCACCTATGGAGCTTACCTTCTGTCGCTACCATATCGGAGACGTCTCGGCATGCCTGCTTACAGCCAAAATGATGATTGATTGGCCTTCTGTTCAAGAATGAATATCTGTCTGAGGCCAATCTTATGTAAATGCCTTATTTGTTGTATAAGCCATGTGCTCAGGAGGGACTTGGGGCACATGATTTTGCATATCATTTGCAGTTAATTACATGACCCAAAATATTTATTAGATAATGACTGATTTTTGTCACAATCATATAACACAAGGAAAATTCCACCTTATTGCCTATTTAAACTTAAACTTCAGCAGTCTTTTTGGACAGTGCGGGTGCACTGTGTGATCAGACTTACAATTTTCACCTGGCGAATAATAAAATAAGAGCAAAAACTCCCATAGACTTGCACTGAAGGAGGTTTGAGATTTAGTGACCTTAAAAAAATTGGACGTCCCAGGCAAAGTCAGGACAGCATCAGCATAAATCTTTGGCATAATTTCTTGGAATAAATGCATTCAAGTAACTTGCAATTATCTCTGAAGACCAGGATTTCATTATGACTCCTTAACACAGCCAAATACGGAATGTAGTTGTTAGAAAAAATATATTTAATTTTGTCCAAAAAAGGCTTGTAATTAAAATGTTATTTAGAATGCTGCCAGCAAATGTCTTTTAATCTAGTGAGACAGATTCACTGCTTAACTGCCGAGATGGAAACATCAGAGAGAATACACAGCATGATGGTAAAGAAGAGCTGACCTGAAAGCTCCCATCAAAATGTTTAGATGTTTTTTTTCACTATGGAAATATTTGTTATATACAAATTGCATGTTTTTTCTACTTTTTAGTTGACACTGTCTGTTTTCTGCACTATACAAGAATGTCAGTTTTGTCTAGCTGAATGCTCTAGTCTAGTGTCTCATACTGAGCTTTTTAGATACAGATTTCAGCAGCAGGTAAAAAAATTACTAGGAAAAGTCAATACTGTAGTACACAAAAAGAAAATTGACATTTGGTCACACTTTATATTAGGTGTCCTTATCTACTATATACTTGCATCAAAAAATAAGTACAGTGTACTTATTGTATTCCTATTGAATTGCAAAACACTTATGCTGCTATTGAGGTGGATGCGGGTAAGGTTAGGGACAGGTTTGGTGGTATGGGTATGTTTAAGGGTTAAGGGGTAACAGAAGGCTCAACAGTGTAATTTGAGCTGTATTTTTTTTTTTTTTTTATTTATTTATTTTTTTAAATAAGTACAATGTAAAAACGTAAAAACAACAAGCAACTGTGTTTTGTCAGTTTATATGTTACACATTTCTACAAAAATAAACTGCTCTTGCTTTTTAGGGATTTAGACATTCCTCCATGTTCAAAAATGGTAGTGATTGTGCTGGGGAAACTCCATATAACCTATACTGTATGCTTCCAAACTTGACTGCTTGATTGGTAAGATTGTGATTCCTATTTTATTACAATGGCAGGCCATTTGCCAATTCAGCAAACATTACAAATATTGAATGTCAAAAGTATTTATGGAATATACATGCATGTCTGACAGATTTTGATAACTGAATGGATTGTTTTGCATGTGGAGGCTCACACGATGAAAGAATGTTTAAAAGTTGTGAAGAGTTTGACAGTTTCACTGAGAATCAACTCATTCATTTTGGGTTCCCTCTACAGCATTCCCTTACACATTTATGCACATGCGCACTCTTCAAAGACAGCGGTGATTGTTGACACTCTAAAATACATAGAATTGAACTGTATATACATATATTTAAGTGGGATTAAAGATATAGAATGTACTGAATGTTAGCTTGCTTATTGTGCCCAAGAGCATGATCTATGTAGCTCTGTGTCATACTAACAAGAATAATTAATTAATATGTGCCTGTTTCACATACTATTTTTAGTAGGCAATATACAATTATACTATGAAACATGCAGTGAATAGTAGGGATTCAGTTCAGAACATAGACAATGTTTGAGGCCAGAAGTCACAAAAGTTTTAATGGAGCTACAGACAAGAGGCAACATTTTCCATTTAAACTGGATACCAGATTTTATTGGGTGCCCTACTACCAGCACAGAGTTTTTTTTTGTTGTTGTTGTTTTTTTGCGGCCTTCAATCTGCCCTGTTCTGCCATGATGAATGGGGAATACGAATGACTGAAAGCATCACTCTCAAGAAGACAATTTCAAATAATCAATCATTAATCAATAAGTCTTTTGTGCTGCCTCATGTTATAAATGCAAATCTTGAAATGTAGATTACCAAATCTCATGCACAAGACTCATAATATAATACATCCCATACAGGACTTCTTAGAGTAAAAATTTATACAAGGTTTGTTTTGTTGTTGTTTGTTTTTTTGTGTGTGTGTGTGTGTGTGTGTGCTTGTTTTTGTGATTTATGAGGACACAAATTTGTATAATGACATGGGTATTACACTGGTATTACGACGTAAACGTAATATGAGGACAATTCATGAGTCCTCATATTTAAAATAGCTTTAAAAACATACTAAATGTGTTATTAAAAATGTAAAAATGCAGAATGTTTTCTGTGATGGGTAGGGGTAGTGTAGGGGGATAGAATGTACAGTTTGTACAGTATAAAAACCAATACGCCTATGGAATGTCCTTACTAAGATAGCAAAACAAACCTGTGTGTGTGTGTGTGTGTGTGTGTGTGTGTGTGTGTGTGTGTGTGTGTGTTTTGTTCCAAATGTGTTGTTTATATAAACATTATCAGTATTCCTACATCATTGCCCTACTGAAAAATAAATATACTATAATGTATTTGAAATTCAGTTATTTCATGCTAAGTATACTACAAATACATTTACATAATATTATGTAATTAATAAAAATACCTTGCAAATGTACTTTTTGTATACTAAACTGGTATATTTAAGGTCTGCTAAATTGGAACAACTAATTTTGTACTTAATGCACTTTAATTGTGCGGAAGTAGTGCTGAGGTCCAACTAAAGATATACTTAACTATATTTGATTGTGCTAAAGTGGAACTACTGAAAGTATATTTTAGGTACACTTTAAATATTTTTGCATTTAAAGACAATCATTATCAGTAGTGACATTAAAACACATTTTAGGCTTAATATTAAGAAATGTTCATTGTGCACAAGTAGTACTCGAAATAAAGTTTAATTATAATTTTTATATCATTAAGTCTCAAGCGATATGTCAGTAAATATTTTAATAGATTTAAACTATACTTAGTATGTATCTTAGTATGTAAATACTTTTACTAGGGTGTACATAAGCTCTGCATTACTCACCTTCAGTGGTGGCACAGGAAGGGGCTTGTTGTCTTTGTCCAGGGAGATATAGGTGAAAAAGGCTGTGACAGCCCTATATTTTCCCTTCTCAGCCTCCACCAGTGATTCAGCATCAACAAAAACCTCAATCTCCATTGACTTGTTACTGGTGAAGGTCATTCGCCCGGAAACAGTAATGACACAGCCTGCAGGGGTCACATAATGTCAGGTATTAAATCTATTCATCATTGTATGATACTATAATCATTCTAAGATAGAGGTATATATGTGTCTACAGAATTAAACAGTCTGCTGATGTTGACATTTTCAGGGGGAATACTAAGTGTTACAGTATGTGGGAAAGTATATTTACTGTACTAAAGTATGTATACACTAATCTAATAACTATATAATGACTGTATATTTATGTAGTTTATTGATTCAATGTAAAAAAACTTCTTATTATGATAAATTAAGGAGTACATAAACAATGGGGTCTAACCACACTGGAAATCAGTGTGTGTAATTGTGTTCAGTGTAGAGAGTCAACTAAAAATAAGCCATTTGTGAGCTGAGGTCTTGAAGAGGGCAAACACTGTAGCACTATCTGACATCACCTAAGGAATCAACCAATGGCATAAGCTCTTTGGTATCATCAAATCCTAGGGTACCAGAAGGCTTTCCATTTATGAAAAGACAACACAATAAAAAAATTGTGGTCACAAGGATTTAAGAGATCTTTTGGGGATTTTTGCCAAATGCGATAGCTGTAGATTTTCATTTTCATCACCTGTAGATGTACATTTTCATTTATTTGGTGTATATATGAAAAGCGACTCAGAGAGTACTCAAGTTACAGTATACAGATATCAGTACTCTGTGTGTTCTGTATCAGTTGAGCTACATGAACCCTGGTAGAACTAGCTTTGTCACAAATTTTGGCATTAGAGGTATTATCATTATCACATATTAATATTGTGATTAAACAGAATAGGCGGCAAGAGTGTTTGGGAAACCTGTTTGAAAATAGTCATTATTTTTGTAAATCTATTTTGTGCTGCTAGTGGTATAGACATTACACAATTCCTTGGTACAAGCTGTTGCATTTTAACCAAAGTTGGATGTAGAAATTGTGCATAATATCTCTTCTCACTTTCAACCATATACAGGCCTTTCAATGCCTGTAATTTGATTAACATTACATGGTCTGCACAGGCCCAATAGCTCCTGATTTATTGGTCAACCTCTATTAATGTAGACTGGGACATATTTTCCTTTAACCTGTAAAGTTTTAAACATGGTTTTAGGGTATATTCATTCAACCTGTCCAAATGCCTGATATATTTGCACCTATATACATCAAAACATTTACTACATTTTATTATTTACATTTAGAATTATTTTCCCTGCTGTGTGAACCAGATCAGTTCTGATCATATCAGAATGAGCTCTGGAAACCACTGGCATTATGCACTGTGCAACTTACACACTTTAATTGTAACTTTATGTAAATAGCTAACACAGAACACAGATATAAAAATGTTTCTAGTCGGCATGGAGAATGAGAGAATTAATGAGGCTGTATGAATTTTTAGAAGGTTGTTTCTTTGTGTTATGTGGTTGGGGGTCACTTGCAGCCCCCTCCAGCTTTCTATCTGATGACCCTGATCTTTTCAGTCAAGATTTTTTTCAGAGCATCACTTGCTCCCTTTAATTTTTTCATTTCACTGGTCCTGTCTGTGATGCAGCTTTGACACCTGGCTCTGTTAAACATAGCCCAAGAATGGACAGACCTCATTATGCCTTGTACACCACATACCCTTAATGGATTCTGGGAAAAATAAGCTTAAATGTACTTTTACGCATTTAATGGAGCCCTAAGGTAGGTGCAGAATGGCATAATAAGAACTCAGAACTCTGAATCGCTAGGTACGGTGTAGAAAAGTGGATCTTGCACATTTTAAAAGCATTCATGGCAATTTGTCATTTAGAGCAAAGCTGAGCAAGATAGGACGGTTGAAATTGTTAGGTCCATTTCCTGCCCTCTTTGATGTATATGTCTAATCTTTATTTCCATGGAAACAGAGCCTGAGGGCAGATATATTATTTTGTTCTGTCGTTCCTTCACTGTCTTTCCATTCAATTCATCTTAGTCTCTTATTCATTATTCAATTCATTTACTGCTTTAGGAGAGGAAGAATTGTCTAAACTTGTTAAATCATCAAAATCAACAACATGTATGTTAGACCCTATACCGACTAAGCTATTGAAAGAAATGCTTCCAGAGGTTATAGATCCTCTTCTTAATATCGTCAATTCATCTTTATCACTAGGACACGTACCAAAAACTTTTAAGCTGGCTATTATTAAACCTCTTATTAAAAAACCACAACTTGATCCTAGAGAATTAGTCAATTACAGGCCGATCTCAAATCTCACTTTTCTGTCAAAAATACTAGAAAAGGCAGTATCATCACAACTATGTTCCTTTTTAGAAAGAAATAGTATCTGTGAGGATTTCCAGTCAGGATTTAGACCGTACCATAGTACTGAGACTGCCCTCATTAGAGTTACTAATGATTTGCTCTTATCATCAGATCGTGGTTGTATCTCTCTATTAGTGTTACTGGATCTTAGTGCTGCATTTGACACTATTGATCACAATATTCTTTTAAATAGACTCGAAAATTATGTTGGCATTAGTGGAATTGCATTGTCATGGTTCAAATCATACTTATCTGACCGTTATCAGTTTGTAGTAGTAAACGAAGAGATGTCATATCGATCACAAGTTCAATATGGAGTACCGCAAGGCTCAGTACTAGGACCGTTGCTTTTCACTCTGTACATGCTACCCTTGGGAGATATCATTAGGAAGCATGGCGTTAGTTTTCACTGTTACGCTGATGATACTCAGCTCTATATTTCTTCGCGCCCTGACGAAACTTACCAATTCACAAAATTAACGGAATGCATAGCTGATATAAAAAATTGGATGACCAGTAATTTCCTACTACTAAATTCAGAAAAAACAGAGATTCTAATTTTTGGGCCAAAACTTCATGTAATAACCTAGAATACTGTCTAACACTTGATGGCTGCTCTGTTAAGTCTTCGTCGTCAGTTAGGAACCTGGGTGTGCTCTTTGATACCAATCTTTCATTTGAAGGCCATGTCATTAGCATCTGTAAAACCGCATTCTTCCATCTTAAAAATATATCTAAACTACGACATATGCTCTCAATGAAAAATGCAGAACAGTTAGTTCATGCGTTCATGACCTCAAGGCTAGATTACTGTAACGCTTTACTGGGTGGTTGTTCTGCTCGCCTGATAAATAAACTACAGCTCGTACAAAATGCAGCAGCTAGAGTTCTTACTAGAACTAGGAAGTATGATCATATTAGCCCGGTTCTGTCAACACTGCATTGGCTTCCTGTTAAACATCGTATAGATTTTAAAATCTTGCTAATTACTTACAAAGCACTAAATGGTTTAGCTCCCCAGTACCTGAGCGAGCTCTTAATTCATTATAGTCCTTCACGTCTATTGCGATCTCAGAATTCAGGCCAGCTGATAATACCTAGAATATCAAAATCAACCGCAGGCGGTAGATCCTTCTCCTATTTGGCACCTAAACTCTGGAACAATCTTCCTAGCATTGTTCGGGAAGCAGACACACTCTGTCAGTTTAAATCTAGACTAAAAACGCATTTCTTTAACCTGGCATACACATAACACATTACCAATTTATATTTTCAAATCCGTTAAAGGATTATTAGGCTGCATAAATTAGGTCAGCCGGAACCGGGAACACTTCCTATAACACATGATGTACTCGTTACATCAGAAGAAGAATGGCATCTACGCTAACATTAGTCTTTCTGGTTATCCCGAGGTTCACCGTAGTCAACCGGATCCGGGCCGTATCCAGGTGAGACCGAGGACCTGCGCCTTGACACGACCACAACGCAGCCCTGAAGTATCAGCAGAGATTGAGTCAACTAGATCATCCACTGTGAGGGCCTCATCGACACGACAGCCACGACACAGTTCCTCAACAACCGTCCATACCGGCGTGATGAATACGATCCTCAATTGGATGGAACTGGAATAAATACTTTGAATGCTGCGATCCTATTGGACTTACGATGGCAACCTGAATCGTAACAAAGCACTGTTGGCCAGAGGAGAACTGGCCCCCCGACTAAGCCTGGTTTCTCCCAAGGTTTTTTTCTCCATTTAAACACCTATTTGCCACTTGTCTGCCACCTGATGTCACCTGATGGAGTTTGGGTTCCTTGCCGCTGTCGCCTTTTGGCTTGCTTAGTTGGGGACACTTGACATTTGACTTGACATTTGATATTCAACAGTGCTTTGATCTACCTGCATTGACACTATTCTTTAAGAGCTGCTGTGCAGCCAAATAATGTACCAGTTATCAATGTAAAGCTGCTTTGACACAATCTACATTGTAAAAAGCGCTATATAAATAAAGGTGACTTGACTTGACTTAAGACAAACGAACAGCAGGCCTATAGAATTCCAGACATATTTAATCTATTAGAAAATATTTTCCCTGGGTTTCGAGTATACAATGTCTATATTCTGCTTTCAATTCTCACATTCCTTTATTTATTTATTTATTTATTTTAAATATCTTAAAGTTTTAATTTGTTTCATGGCTACAATTATTTAACTTCATAATGATCTAAACATTAAGATGTACTAGTAAGTGAAACAGTATATTATTCTCATTGTTGAGCTAGTTCTTACTGACATTATTGTAAGGGAACTTTGATTCATCATTTAGTTTTCTCTTTGCCACCAGTGTTATGGTGGATGTCAGAATGTTAAAAGTACTAAATAAATTTAAGTAGCAACATGGCCTGCTAATTCAGAAAGGGGCCTTGCTAAAGCAGAAAAGGGCTGTTGGATTTACTGGCTTAAAAATGTTTTCTTTTTTTCTGTAAATATGTTTACATTTTTATTGTAATTTTACTAAATTATTCTGGCAACCACAGAGGCCTTTTTTTTTTCAGTAAAAATGACAATCAATAATTAAGTTAATCAATAATTTGTATTTAATTAGAGGTAAAACAAAAGGAGAAATAAAATAAAAAACAAAAAACAATGAAAATTGTTGTAATGTTTGTTATGGGTAAACCACACAAGTTTGAATTATGCTACAAAAAATGCAAACCAATAACTGATCAGATTTACACCATAAGCCTGAGCGGTCAACGTAAATCCTAAGGGCCCTGACTTGACATAAGAAATTAAGCCTTTCTTGCTCCGGCAAGTTAAATGGCAGAGGAGAAAAGGCTTAAAGGACGACAGGATGGCCAGCCAAAGATGGAACCTTTGGAATGTAACCCGGCCACAGGTGCAGTTTCACTTTAACCAGTCCAGGGGCGAAGTCTAGACAGGAGGGGGCAGCTGATAAGGCCTGCAAATCTCCTACTCTCTTAAGCAAGGTAAATCCCAATAACAGCCATTTTGAGGGTCAGAAACTTCTCTGAGGCTGACTTCAAAGGCTCAAACGAAGGCCCTGATAACCCATCGTATCTATGCACCAGCCTGACTTCCTGCCTCATAAGCCTTACTCACAAGGCCTGATGTAATTCTACAGGGCCAAGTGTTATGTAGGCTTTTTTTAATGACAATGCCGATGGTGCTGGTGAGCGTCTCTTCGAACCATCGCATCGCTGCATACCCATACTCTCTAAGCCCCACGAAAGTCAAATAATTTGACATTGCGGGGCTGTGAATACAAGCTGAGTATAGGGTGCCCAAGGACCTCAAAACCCAAGTGTGGAGGTCTGGAAAGAATGGCAGAAGTCTTCAGTCAACTTCCTTTTCTTCTTTTTTCTCATCCAGCCTTTTTAAAGTCAATTTGTCTACCAATCGAGTAACCACCTCAAGCAGCTCTTAAAAGGTACAGGACTGCTGCATTAATTTATGAGGGGTAACCAGGGCATCCATGCTGCTACCCAGCTCCTCAGAACCAGAGGCGGCCAACAGTAGGTCCTCGCCTGGAATGGAAGAAATCGCCAGGCGAGTTCTGAATCCAGGATGAGGTCCTCAGAGTCTGGCAACGGAGCAAGAGAAATGGCAGTGCCCATCTCAAGCTCATCAGCCAGCTCCATCTGCGACCTCCATGAGTTGGTGCGCCGCCTCGGCAGATGTGGGACCCTAATCATGGGGTGCAGATACTTGATTCACATAGTTCGGGAAAAGAGCCAGGCGTGAACGGAGCTTCTTTAAAGCACTCACAATAAAAGCAATCAACTCCCTTGATAGTCGATATTGCATGCTCATGCTACCAAGCAAATGAACATAAATCATATTTGTCATCCCTCGTAAGGAAGCGAGGGGGCATGGTGGAACACACTGCTTGTTATTTTTCCCGGATGCCATTTCTTAAACTGAGCACAAACTAAAATGGTAGACAAACTTTTTTTAAACTCCTAACTAGTGTTAATTTCGTTAACGAAATCTATGATGAAAAATGTTCGTCAACGAAGTTTTTTCCCCTGACTAAGATGAGACGATGACGATAATAAGGCCATTAAACGATAACTGTGACTATTTCAACATGCAATATTGTTGACGAAAAAATATGAGACTAAAATGTAATTAAAAGAAGAAAAAGTTTACCAAAAACTTTATTTTTGTTGAAAAAAAGAGGAGCCAAAATATTTCAGACTGCTGTACAAGACTCTATTAGGCGAGCGTTCATGTTTGTGGTTGCCAGATATCAAGAGCTCAAATCCCCCAATCAGAGCTTTTCTGTTAAACGGATAAGTGCCCAGCTTTTTGCTTCATGCAATCTGGCAACCATTCACACGCCATGATCTGAAAACAGCAACTGTACTGTACAAGTTCAGCCATCTCCATTTGAGGTATTCTGCTTAAATTTCATTCAGTCAGTGTTCTGTCATGGATCTCGACTGTATTTTTTGCTATTGTGGTTGCTGACTGTATTTACGCAACCTCTGTGTGGCAATATGTACAGTCTTTTTTTTTTTTGTCATTGTTTTAATAGAGAAACATTAATGCAACTTGGAATTATTGAAATTACTATTAGGAATTTCTGTTGTAATATTTGAGAGTAGGTTTGTTACATACACTGTGCTATGTAATTTTGTTTTTTTTTATATGTTGCTGCATGTGTGTGCGTGTCTGTGTACTTTGTTTCAGGTGTGAATGTCGATTTGACGGTCCGTCTGTCAATCTGCTGGCGTAAGGTTCTGACGTCAGGGATCGTGCCACCAATCGCTGGTTACGGAGCGGCTTGTGAACGGCTCAAACTTCAATGGTGTCAGCTCTTTGATTTAAGCTCCACTCTCTCGCTCCTTCCTCTCCTCCAGATTGTTTGTTGATTGTTTATTCTTGTTACGTTGTATATATTGTAAATATCCTATTTATTACTTTAATACTTTATTACTTCACTTATATGTAATGCAATTAAAACTTTGCAACGAGATTGCTGGTTTGTTGTCTGTCCTTTTTCTTTTTCCTTCCCGTCACTGCCATTACACACACGTGCGACTATTTTGTTATGTCTAATAATATTCCTAGACAAATAACATCTAACTAACGAGGGACGTAACATATTTGGGGGCTCGTCCGGGATCTCTATCTCTTTTTGGGGAAGGGATCTCAAGTTTTTATATTGTTTACAATATTATCTCGGATGATAGTGGTGTGTGTGTGTTTTTGTATGGTGCGGGAAACTGCAATGAAAGGACATTGTTTGGTGCATTGTGAAGTGAGTATAGTGGTAATTGGACACAATGAGTACTTTTGACTTGCAATCACTTATCGCTAATCCAACTTTGCAAACTTTTGAGCAATGTAGAAAAGACGAGTTGTTGCAGATAGCTGACCACTATCGCATTCCTGTGGTGAGGCAGTCTCTAAAGCGCATTATTAAGAATGAGATTTTGAAACATTTGGTTGAATTAAAGGTGTTTTTATTTCCAGATGCGGAGAGTGAGCGAGCTGACACGTCGGCTGTGGAAAAGCGTTTGACTAGCGTGGGGAATTTGGAGGAGGCAACAGGTGAGAATGCCGAGGTGGAGGCGGAGGCCGAGCCCAAGGCTGTCTTACGGCCCTTCTACCCACTGTCTCCGTCTTCCGTGGAGTCTGGGGGTGACGTGCGACTTAAGGTTCGCATAGCCCGACTCCAGATGGAAGTGCAGGAGCGAGCTGAGACGCGCCAATCTGAAATGAAGTTACGCTTAGAGATCCGTAAATTGGAAATTGAGGCTGAGAAACAGGTAAAACTGCGACAGCTCGAGTTAGAGTCAGCAAAGGTCTCTGACCGAACTGCGCAGCTTAATCCTATTAGCCCTGTGGTTGCTTCAGTAAATTCTGCAAATTCTGTGAGTGATATTTCGACCACTACATTTGATGATAGTAAGCATATCGCTTTAGTGCCTCACTTTAGAGAATCCGAAGTGGATACGTATTTCACTGCTTTTGAACGTGTGGCTGCTGCACTTCATTGGCCAAAAGAGGTTTGGTGTCTTTTACTACAATGTCGACTATTTGGAAAAGCACAAGAAGTTTGCTCTGCGCTATCTTTAGAGGAAAGCTTGCAATATGATGTGGTAAAGAACACTGTTCTTCACGCATATGAATTGGTACCGGAAGCGTATCAGCAACATTTTAGGAACCATAAGAAGGTAGCTCAGCAAACATTTGTGGAATTCGCCCGGGAGAAGGGAGTTCTTTTTGATAAATGGTTGTCTACTAACAATGTGCAAGATTTAAGTTCGTTGAGAGAGCTAATGCTTTTAGAAGATTTTAAGAATTGTTTGCCAGAACGAGTAGTCACGTACCTGAATGAGCAAAAGGTTACGTCGTTGTCACAAGCCGCGATTCTTGTGGATGAGTACGTGTTAACGCATAAGAGTGTGTTTGTTTCAGGCCGACCAGAGAAAACACTGAATTTGTCATCAACTCAAAATTTGAATACCCGCACTAAAAGTAGTTCACCGCAGAATAAAGAAACACGAGAATGTTTCTACTGTCACAAGGTGGGACACGTTATTTCTGATTGCCTGATGCTTAAACGCAAGAATCAGCAAGGGCAGGTAAAACCTGTTAATTTTGTGAAGGCTGTGTCTGAAACTGTTCTAGAGAAGGATGAGATTGATGCAGGGTTTAAGCCATTCTCGATGAAGGGGTTGATCTCTGTAAATGGTAAACCTGAAGAGCAGAAAGAGGTACAGATCCTGAGGGATACGGGAGCGATCCAATCGTTTGTAATAGCTGATGCACTTCCATTGTCGGAGCAGACATCTTGCGGGTCAAGTGTATTAGTGCAAGGGATTGAAATGGGCGTAATAAAGGTACCGTTGCATCAGATACACTTACAATGTGACCAAGTTTCGGGTTTTGTTAAGGTGGGGATACGTTCTTCCTTTCCTGTCAAAGGTGTTGCATTCATTCTCGGAAATGATTTGGCAGGAGGTAAAGTGTCACCTGTGCTGGAAGTTGTTGATAAACCTGACTGTTTTAGTCATGCGGATGACATCTCTGATAATTTTCCAGATGTATTTGCTGCTAGCGTAGTTACTCGTGCTCAAAAACGCAGAATTGGAGATGACATTGTTCTGTCTGACTCGTTTATGTCACCCGTGTTCACTGAAGAAAGTTCAGGGTCAGATCAAAAGGGCGCTGAAGATGTTCGGCATGACAAACATTGTGTTGATGCTGTTGCTGAGTCTGAATTGTTAGCTGAACCTATTTCTCATGAACGGATTAAGATCGCACTAACTAAATGTTTTTCTGCTGCTGAAAGTACAAAATCTGATAAAACCAGTTTAGTAGAATACGTGATTGAAAATGGGCTGTTGTTAAGGAAATGGCGTCCTAATTCAGATGTGGAGAATGAGTGGGAGGTTGTGTGCCAGATCGTTTTGCCTACTGCCTACTGCAAACAAGTGTTGAGTTTGGCACATGATCATGAGTTAGCAGGTCATTTGGGTGTGACAAAAACTTATAACCGCATTCTCAAACATTTCTTCTGGCCTGGTTTGAAGAGAGATGTATCTCAGTATTGCCGTACTTGTCATGAATGTCAGGTGATGGGTAAGCCGAATCAAAAGATTCCACCAGCTCCATTAGTGCCGATTCCTGTCATTTGCGAACCGTTTGAACACATAATTTTGGATTGCGTTGGTCCCTTGCCGAAATCAAAGGCAGGTAATCAATTTTTGTTAACAATTATGTGTTCTGCGACACGTTTTCCGGAAGCTGTTCCATTGAGAAAAATAACTGCACCTGTCGTTATTAAAGCTTTCCTCAAATTTTTCTCTACATTCGGGTTGCCAAAAATCGTGTAGACAGATCAGGGGACGAATTTTCTTTCTAATGTTTTTAGACAAGCGTTGAAAACCTTGGGCATCACACATCGAATCTCGAGCGCATATCATCCTGAAAGTCAGGGTGCTATTGAACGTTTTCATCAGACGTCAATGTTGAGAAAGTATTGCCTAAGCTCTGGGAAAGAATGGGACGAGGGAGTACCATTTGTACTGTTTGCAGTTCGTGAAGCAACTGAAGAATCTCTGGGATTTAGCCCTGCAGACTTAGTTTTTGGTCACACAGTACGAGGTCCGCTGAAAGTAGTGAAGGACGGGATGTTAAATGACAAAAAGTCAACTGAACAAAATGTGCTGGATTATGTCAGCCGGTTCCGAGAACGACTGCATAATGCGTGTTCATTTGCACGAAAATCGTTGTCAATTGCTCAGGAGGGCATGAAGAAACGGTACGATAAGAAAGCTGTTGTGCCTGAGATTCAACCTGGTGACGAAGTTTTAGTACTGTTACCAGTACCTGGTTCAGTTTTGATCGCTCGTTTTTCTGGTCCATACAAGGTATCTAAGAGATTGAGCGAGACTGATTTTGTGATACACACGCCTGATCGCAAACGAAAGTTTCGAACATGCCATATTAACATGTTGAAATCATATTGTTCTTGAAAGGTATCTGAGAAATTTTCGGAGGGAAAAGGAAAGCCCGTTTCTGTTCCTACTGAGGTTTTAGCCGCTGCTGTTATTGCTGTGCCTGACTCCACTGCAGTGAATGATGAGGTGTTGCTGCCATCTCCTGGTGAGTGTTATACTGATGATGGTGTTACACTTCGTAATGATTTGTCAATGTGTGGTAGACTTTCGAATTCTCAAGTTTTAAAAAACTTGCCAGAAAACCTTGATAATTTGCTTGAGTCACAGAAACAGGATATTATGAAATTAATTCAAGAATTTCCTATGTTGTTTAGTGATGTGCCGACTCAAACTCATGTGTTACAGCATGATATCCAAGTGACGTGTAGTTCTTCTATTAAACAACACGCTTATAGAGTGAATAATATCAAGCATTCTGTGATGAAGACTGAGGTGGATTACTTGTTAAAAAACAACTTGGCTGAACCTAGCTATAGTCCATGGAGTTCACCTTGCCTTCTTGTTCCGAAATCCAATGGTACATTTCGGTTTTGCACAGATTACCGAAAAGTAAATTCTGTGACTGTACCAGATAGCTATCCTCTTCCTAGAATGGAAGACTGTATAGATAACTTGGGTTCTGCTAAATTCGTGATGAAATTAGATTTGATGAAAGGGTACTGGCAAGTGCCATTGACCGCTCGAGCTGCGGAAATTTCAGCTTTCGTTACTCCGGATAACTTTCTACAGTACCGGGTTATGGCGTTTGGGCTGCGAAATGCCCCCGCCACCTTTCAGCGCCTCGTAAACATTGTACTGTCAGGAGTTCAAAATTGTAATGCATACCTAGATGATTTAGTGATCTATTCGTCTGATTGGTCTGAGCATTTGACTGTTTTTCGGACAGTTTTTGAAAGGTTAGCTGACGCTTCCTTGACAATTAATCTAGCTAAGTGTGAATTTGGTAAAGCAACGTTCACCTACTTGGGCAAAGAAGTAGGTCAAGTCCGTCCTGTTAGTGCCAAAGTATCTGCTATTGCTGACTTTCCAGTTCCAACAAGAAGATGAGAGTTGCGTCGGTTTTTAGGAATGGCTGGTTACTACAGAAGTTTCTGCCGAAATTTCTCTACTGTAGTACATCCTTTGACCAGTTTGTTAAGCCCAGCAAATGCTTGTATTTGGACTGATGTGTGTCAACATGCCTTTGATAGTGCAAAGTTGTTGCTGACTAGTGCACCTGTTCTCGCGGCCCCAGATTTTACACGTTCTTTTAAATTGGAAGTGGACGCTAGTGCTTTAGGCATGGGAGCTGTTCTTCTCCAAGAAGATGACGTTGGTTTTGAGCATCCAATTTGTTACTTCTCTCGAAAATTCAATCGACATCAACAAAATTATTCTACCATCGAGAAGGAAGCTCTAGGTTTGATTCTGGCCTTACAGTTTTTCGAGGTTTACGTTGGTTCATCTGTTCTGCCTGTTACTGTGTACACTGACCACAATCCCTTAGTGTTCTTGTCCAGAATGTACAATCACAAACAACGTCTTATGCGTTGGTCGTTGATTGTGCAGAATTATAACTTAATCATAAAACATAAAAAAGGTTCAGAAAATATCATCGCTGACACTTTATCTAGAGCTTGAAAAGCTGCTTTATGTTAAGTCTTTAAGGGGGAGAGTGTTACATACGCTGTGCTGTGTAATTTTTTTTTTTTTATATGTTGCTGCATATGTGTGCGTGTCTGTGTACTTTGTTTCAGGTGTGAATGTCGATTTGACGGTCCGTCTGTCAATCTGCTGGTGTAAGGTTCTGACGTCAGGGATTGCGCCACCAATCGCTGGTTACGGAGCGGCTTATGAACGGCTCAAACTTCAATGGCGTCAGCTCAAAAACAGACTCTGGGTTGGGGAGAGAAGGCACGCTCCATGAGGACGGTTTTCTCGTTTGAGAGACCAGTCTGAGAGACTGATCAGTGTCTGGGGGTTCACTGCTTTTATTATCTTGCAGTTAGGATTGATTTGAAATGCTGAATGTTTACGACCGTTGTACTCGTGTCCCAGTTCAAAGCTATGTAGCCTGGCTGGAGAGGTTGTGAGTCAGGTAAGCAGGTCGCAACCTACATTTACACATGTAGATAACGGTATGTATTAGACACACTAGTGTTAAGAGTGGTGCTAATTATGTATGTTTTTGTTTTGTTAGATAGTATAGTTTAGTTAGCGTCTTGCACGCTGAAGATGTTTCTTTCTACATTTTCTGTTTTTAGTTAGACTAGTTCCTTAACTTTAGTTAGTTTTGTTATATTTAGTTCTTTGATTTAAGCTCCACTCTCTCGCTCCTTCCTCTCCTCCAGATCGTTTGTTGATTGTTTATTCTTGTTACGTTGTATATATTGTAAATATCCTATTTATTATTTTAATACTTTATTACTTCACTTATATTTAATGCAATTAAAACTTTGCAACGAGATTGCTGGTTTGTTGTCTGTCCTTTTTCTTTTGCCTTCCTGTCACTGCCATTACACACACGTGCGACTATTTTGTTATGTCTAATAATATTCCTAGACAAATAACATCTAACTAGGGATGTAACAAGGTTTTTGTTTTACCAGTTTTCATAATGTAGACAGGACGAGTGTATATCTAAAGTCTTTGGTGTTTATTTAGCTTATAATTGATAGCCTTTAATAAATCTGTACATTAGATGAGGTAAAATAAACCATGCATATGAATCGATATTCTGTTGTTTTGTGCTTATTGGTAAAAGAGCAACTTCTGATGAAATGTAAAAATAAATGTCCCAAACGACAACAATCATTGTAATTAAAATTGAGCAAAATAATAATTTTTATCATTTTAACCATTATACAGTATGGTGAAAATATGACGAAAATGTGTAAGTTTCCATTGACTAAAACTAGACTAAAATGCTCAGACATGTAGTTGACTAAAACTTGACTAAACAAAAACAGGACAAGGTTGACTAAAAATGATAAAAACTAAAAGTTACATTTGAAACAGGACTAACACCGTGTCCTAACCAGACCCGATGCAATAAGATTCCAGTGACGAGCAATTTGACTGTCCACACCAGACGTGACGCGACAATGCAAAGCGATAAAATCAATAAAAAACCACAGCCAATCAGAAGAGAGTGTGGGCGGGCTCTCTCGGCAAGAGCACAGCAGACACAATGAAATGGACAAGTACATAGTAATATTCATAAATATTACACCATTTAAACATTATTTAAAGTACATACGGAGTGACTGAACCAATCTTTGTCATAGAATACACTTGTTTGTTCGCATTGAGTTGACAGTTTAAACGTTCTTGTGCCCATTTATTTATTTTCAAGATTTGAGGTGAATTAGCCAGTGTTGTTTTCATTACAGCTAAAAAGTTGGGAACACAGAATGATATTCAAACTCACATTAGACGCTTTTAACATTAAATAAAGCACATAAACAGTACCTGATATTATCATTGCCATACTTTGTGTTGCTGTTTCAGCTGCTACGTCGCGGAGTAATAGAAACCATTTCTAAAATAGAATCATTGCGTGTCACCGTCGTGGCTGGTTAGGACAAAAACGTCTCAGGTTACGTATGTAACCATGGTTCCCTAAGAACAGGGAACGAGACTCTGCGTTTACCACTATGGGGAACGTCACACGTGACCCGGTGTCTGAAAGCCAACTATCCAACAACTCCAATCTCTATTGGCCGGCGACAGCCTATGACGTAATATGAGAAACAGTCAGTATCTTATTGTCTTGAGGGACTGTTCAGCAGGCAGCCCGAGGCATGGCATGGCAACGCAGAGTCTCGTTCCCTGTTCTCAGGGAACCATGGTTACATACGTAACCTGAGACGTTTTTGTCCTAACCAGCCACGACGGCGACACGCAACGATTCTATTTTAGAAATGGTTTCTATTACTCCGCAACGTAGCAGCTCTTTCCCTTTCGAAAGGGAACTCAACTCTGCGTTTACCGCTATGGGGAACGATATACCCACGCCGCCATGCTCGAGGAGAGTGCATGCCAAAGATGGCTAGACAAACGTCCGGCAGTTCGAAAGAAATGCCATAAGCAACTCACCCTCGGGTCAAGCAAGGCTGTCAGTGACAGTATTCCCTATGGCCACCAGCCCAAGCTGAGCCTAAAAGAGGCCTTCCGCAGAAAGCCTTCCAAGGCTGCTCAGAGCTTCTGGGACCAACATTTCCATGGAAAAGTGGTCCCTTAAAGGGAATGTGGCCAGGAAACCGAAAGGAACCCCGGCCAGTCACTAGAGGGGAACAAAGTCACCCCCAATGCCACCAGGGAGGCCGACCTGGTCTGACAAAGGACAAACTTAGTCTTGGCCAACCCTGTCTGAATACAGAATCTTTAAAACGCATTCTTCAGAGAAGAGAGAAGGTAAGAGCGACTGCGAACGAGCAGTAAGCAACTCAGACCCACGCGTAGAGATGGGCATCCTGGAGAGCAGAACTCAGCTGAGTGCTATAAACCCTCGTATTGAGGGGAGTATAATCCGCTCATCCTAGGATCTACTCAGTGTCTGACTAATGCACTGAGGAGGCCGTGCACTATAAAAACCCTCATACAGGGGAGCACAAACCAGCCTGGGGCCGGTCTCAACAGGGGACTTCATAGAAGTCTACAACCAATGACCAGCTTAGGGAGCTAAGCACAATTACACAGTCAACCCAAAGGGAAGTACAAAGCTCAACCTAACAGATAGACCATACTGTAGGCACATAGTCATGGAGGCCGGAAAAAGGGGCCTTCAACATAACTAAAGTTCTAGAAGAGGAACTAAATATCACACCAGAAACTCAAATCGCATGGTGGTATTCCAGGGTGGCCCATAAGGCCACTCACCTGAAAACATAACTTGCTGGGCGCACGACCAACCATGTAATTAAGTAACTGTGAGTGCCCACAAAACAGTCCATCCTAACACAATCCAGCGAGCAGTGTACTCGGTAAAAGAACCATTTTGCTCTTTAAGCAAGAGGAGTACAGCGTACGCCATCACGCACCAAAGAAGGCCCCGTGGGTCTATAACCTCAGCAGACACGTGGCATCAGCTCGTGGCAGTGTTATCAAGCTCCAGGCGGGACAAACCGACTACAAAGGAGGTTAATAAGTCACCCGGAGCCCTGGCCAGCCAGCGACATAAAATCCCCTTTACTCTCTTAGTAAAGAAATGTACCTTTTACATTTCTTTTACATGCCAGCATGTTCCCAAAGGAGGCCCCGAGGGCCTACCTGTCACACGCGGCGCCAGCTAGCGGCCACTAAAGTTCTAGGAGCAAAATAGAACCGAGTTAAAAACAAGGTAACTACTTAGCTCAACTAGAGCTAAAGGAGACCATGCTCAAGGAAGTAAATGTATAAAACCGAACAACCAATCGGTTTAACACAAGAACTCACCCTGAGAGGCAAGCCACTCAGAAAACATACTCAGTAAAAGCACCTTTTACTCTCTAAGTGAGAGGAGTACACAGCCGAAACTCCAGCATGATACATAGGAGGCCTAAAAAAGGCCTACGACTCGTAAACACGTGGCGTCAGCTAGTGGCAATCACGACCCATCCATGGTGATGAGTCACATAGAAACCAACACAAAACTGTGCCAACATGCAAACTGAAAGGAGGCCCTGGTAGGGCCTTCAACCTCCATGAACACATGGCATCAGCCAGTGGTAGCTTCATGACTAAACCAGCCAGTAGGCCAAGTACTCGATAAGACACCTTAACACTTGGATAAGAGGAGTACACACTCCGCCACAGTACTCTATGAGAGGCCTGACCTAGGGCCTACTCTTACAGAGGTGGGCGTGGCCGATGGCGGTGTGAGTCAGCAAACAAGACTCAACCATGGAGATGAGTCTCAAATATAACCAACCCAGCTGTGCCAACATGAAAACTGAAAAGGAGGCCTGGCAGGGCCTACTACTTTTAGCACCATGTGGCGCCAGCCAGTGGTCATAAATAGGGACCAAGCTCAAAGGGGACCAGCTCTAGACCCAACAAGCTAATTGTGGGTAACTAGCTACACAACCTGAGCTAAGCCTACACATTCCAACAGGCAATGTACGTGGTACAAATAAATATGCTACCATGGTCTAAGGGAGGCCTACAAGGCCTACCACCTCAAACAAACATGAGCATAAGCCTGAGGCAGTGCTAAGATATGTGAGCAAACTCATGATCGTAAACCAACAGCGCCCGAGATACAAGCTGTACTTAGAAAGAGGCTACCAATAAAGAGCCAACAATCTTAACAGTATATGTGAAACAGCTGCTGTGGTCATGATCAACTGGGAGCTATCAGAGATAATTTCTATTCTAACCAGAATAAGACTCTACACTCTACACTCAACCTGAGTGTGCAATCCAACAGGTGATGCACTCAGTGAAACACAAACCCTACCCGAGGAGTACAACAAAACACCACGTTCTTAGATAGAGGCTAATCACAGCCTGCTATCACAGAAACAGGTGCTAACCTGTGGCAGCACTAGAGTAAGCTCACATATATTTATGTATGTAGGGCCAAGGCTTAGAACCCAAAGCAAAAATAAATGCTTTGTAATACATGCCATCCAAACAGGATAAATGCTTTCACCAGACAGATCTGTAGATCTGTGCTGAACCCTTGAGAACGGAGGCTAAAAACTAGCACCGTAGCTCAAACTTGAATAAAATTCAAGGGGCTCACGGGAAGACATAAGGCATGACAAAGTTCTAGAAAGTGGGGCCTAGCAACACTGCATAACTTATCTCCTCAAAGATAAGGGCCTACCACCTGAGAAAAACAGCACCAGGAAGGCTAATAACAGCCTATAACCTTAGCTGTTAACCTCAGCCATAACACCTACATAATAACGAAGGGGAAATGGGCATACGGCCTAACGACTCCCTCAGGAGGAGGCCAGAACTAGGAACTATACAACCTTACAAGGGATAATAATAATAAGGGTGATGTAATAGACAAACACCTAACCTAGCTCTAGCCTAGCCGCTAGCTATGGCCTACTGGGCCAAGCAAAGCCTGGGCTTCACTTTAAATCCTCTCAGATATGAGGAGAAAAAGAAGCACTACAAGCCAATAGTGCCAGGCGGTCGATTAAAGCCGACCTGCACACAAATAACTGAAGTGACGAGTGCTAACTCAAACCAAACTAACAGTATTAGCTGAGAAGCTACTCTAACATAGGAGGCTACAAAATAGCGGCCATAATGCGGCCTGCATGTGAAAACTAGCCAACCTAATGATTCAGTTATTTTGCCCAAAAGAACCCCTTCTAACTTTACTGACTACATGCTCAGGAAAGCTATACAGGAAAAACAAGGTCTACACTTTTTATAAACATAAAAATATAGACCCAGCTTACCTTTCTGCGGCTTTCTCCTCATTTTCTTGCATGAAGAAGGATGAAATCAAAAAGTTCTTTTAAGCCTAAAAGCACTTTTCACTATCAAGCCAGAAGGCAGACTTAGAAAAATATTATCAAAGGCCCAGCCGTCAGCCTGACTGTTAAAGAAGCACCTGAGCATGTAAAATGAAACCAAAAACTCCCGCAACAAGAGGGAATGATTACAGACGCTATTGGTGTATGTGATCGATCACCTCCTCCAAAGCCTGCTTCTTCCTCCTCGAGTCCAGCCGTCTCTGCGCCTGCTCCGAAAGGGGGAGGCGCTCGAGCGGCCATACTGGATCTCTGGCCCTATCTCAGAGCCTCAGCTCGAGATGGACCAGCCCCCTGATAAACTACATGCTCAGAAAATACAATACAGGAAAACAAGGTCTTATTTTAAAACATAAAATATAGACCCAACTCATTTTCCTGCGGCTCAAAGACCGAAGACTCCTAAAACTCCTTTTCTCTACATGAAAAAGGATAGAATCTAAGGTTCTTTTAAGCCTAAAAGATCCTCTCACTATCAAACCGAAAAAGCGGGCCGACAGAAAATAATCACTATGGGCCCAGCCATCAGTCTGACCATAAGAAGTATCTGAGCATGATATAAATTATATATACATGCATATAAATACGTATATAATACATATACATATATTATACATATATATATACACACATATATATATATATAGGAGGAGAAAGAAGAAGAGGAGAGGGTAGATATAAAATCGTCCTTATATAGCTGGGGGATCGATTACAGGCGAAAAGCGCGTCCCAAAAACACCAGCAGCTCCACATACAACAGCCAGAGGAGCGCTCGCTGCCGGACGTGATGACGTCAAACACGGACGTCATCGTCATCCAACAACTCATGCTCGTCAGCCCCGGGGAAGCCGAGAGAGAATACAACTCTCTCAAACTTCCCAACGAGCTCACCTGCGAGCCCTATAATTGCAGCCGCCGTTTTGCCTCAGCACAAACGGGGCCAGAATCACCAGGCGCAGATGCGGACACCTCTTCCCTCGAGAAGAGTGCCGAAAGAGAACGGAGCGTCCCGATAGGGAGACTCTCACAGTAAACAACAGACAAACACACAGACAGCGCCCTCAAGCACTGTCTATGCGCGCTCCTCTCCAGACAGAAAACGCCCAGAAATGTGTATATCAAGTGTCAAAAAACCTGGGACACGGATGAACACACTTTCTTGAACGTTTGTAAGGCATATTAAAGAATCCCTTACCGGAGTCGACATAGTCGCGATCAGACAGAACAGACCCGAAAGACAAAAAGATACTGACCGTTTCTCTAGGCGCTCCTTATATACTTCCGGGTCGTGCCATATTACTTCATAGGCTGTCGCCGGCTAATAGAGATTGGAGTTGTTGGATAGTTGGCTTTCAGACACCGGGTCACGTGTGACGTTCCCCATAGCAGTAAACGCAGAGTTGAGTTCCCTTTCGAAAGGGAACTCAGATTAACATGGAAAAGGTAACTTTTATCGCGTGTCGCAGCATCACGTCGCGTCTGGTTAGGACAGGGTGTAAGACTAAGACTAAATTAAAAAAAATAGCTGATAAAATTGACACTACTCCTAACAAAGACAAAGACTTTCCACACAAACGCAAACAAACAGTTTTCTCAGTTTTCTCGCTACGTGCATTTCAGTGACGTACATCTATTTATGACCTTGGTGATGCGCTTACGCTACGTCACCTCACCATGCTGTCAGCCAATAGAATTGGTGTGCTTCCATATGTGCTTCAGACACCGGCTCACGTGGAAGTGTTACCATAGCGTCAGAGTAATGACGCAGCGTTGAGTTCCACTCGAAAGGGAACTGCAACATGCTGATAAACAGAAGTGTGTTCTTATCAGTGGATAAAATAGAAATATTTGGGGTTTTAAAAATATAATATGAATTAAATATTTTGTGTAAATATTGGGTTACACTTTATTTTACAGTGCCGTAGTTACATTGTAATTACTCAAATAAGTACTGAGTACTATTAATTAACTACATGTACTTACTATAGAATTACAGTTAGGGTTAGGGTTTGGCTTAGGGTTAGTTGTAATTATGCATAATTTACTGTTATTACTATAGTAAGTACATGTAGTAATGTGTAACTACGGCACTGTAAAATAAAGTGTTACCAAATATTGTGCAAAATAAATGTTCATATGATTTCAGTACTTTTGTGAATATCTTTATATTTAACATTAAATTATATTTATAATCCCTGTGAACATCATTGTGAACATTAGCACAGTTAAAACGTTATAAACCTTTAATGTAATACACTTGTTTGCATCTCCCATAGTGAATTATACTGTAAACAGTGAGGTTTGTAATGTCAGAGACCACAGTGGAAATCTGGGATTTTTTATTATATGTTTTGTCTTTAGCAGAGAATTTGAAATGCTTGCATGTCGTCTCAGTATACAGAGAGACAAAGTAGTCCTACTTATGACGTTTATATAAGGGTGCCGAGAACATTATAAAACAAGTTTAAAGCATGCCACAAAGCTGACCTAACCATTACAGCCATTAAAGCCATTAAACCATTAAAGTTTGACCTAACTTGAGTTCACTGATTCCAGGAAGAGATGTGAATGTTTAAAATACAGCAACGAGGACATCTGGAAAGAATCAACCTTGTGCATCACCAAAGACAGTCAACATGCATTCCCTTACAAAGCATAAACAGAAAGGCTTATCCCAGTCACACAAACCACCTTCCTCATCCAGCCAGCAAACAATAAGAGAAAGGGTCAATTCTAAAAAAAAAAAAAAAAAAAAATATTATATGCTTCAAAATTTCTCCTTTTGTGTTCCACAGAAAAAAATGTTCAGAATACCATTTTGGAAAGACATGAGGAGTAAATAAATAGAAGAATTTTAATCCATAAACAGGTAAGACTGCTGTTACTGCCACCAGACTACACTCACTGTTCACTGTCTTCTAAGAGAATTATCACTTACTCTACCATTTCCTTTTCCAGAGTAATATGCAGACTCAGATCTTTCAGACTGTGGCATCAAATCATTGCTCTGTCTGCTTAAACATCTGACCAGCTACGCAGAGTTTAGGGTTGGACTATCTGTCTGCCCTGCCAACGGCAGACATGTTTATTATTGTTGCAATTCAGTTTGGAGACACTGAAGATATAGAAATGAATGCTGATGAGTAAGACAGCCAAATTAGCTGCCACTAAAATAAGACTGAAAAAACTGAATAATTCAAAATCCTGAAAGCTTTACCAAGTTCATGTCAGAAAGACACACGTGGCTTTTAATTTTTTTCTAAACTGAAAAGACTGATTACAAGCTAAGGTTTTGAACACACAAGAAAGAATGTGCCTATTGTATATTTAGAGACCATTTTACATGGACAGTGCATGTGTTTGTTTGTCAAATCTCACAGAATTAGAACATAAATAGTTTATTTGAGTCAGTGAATAGTATTTTTGAGTCAGGTGAGTAATGAATGAATGGACAAAGTAATAAACATAATTAATAATATAATAAATAATTCATCTTTGCTGAGTCATTCAATATCAAAGAATAGTAAACCTCAAGTTCTCTGCTTTGGTGAAATTATTCATAGACAGTGTCATTTATTGTATATACACTGAATATCAATGAGGCTGTTTTATTTCATTCTATGTTACATAAAGTACAGTACAAGTGTCTAATTATACTACTAATGTTATGTCAGCACTTTACCCAAAGGATAAAATTGTAAAACAAATGTTCTTCTAAAAATATGTTCCAAAACAACAATAAAACCCAGTTGCCATATTAAGCAGATATATTGCTCTAAAGTTATGTTCTATTCACTCACAAAGTTAGAATTTCTGAAAGTGCAACAAAGAGTAGGCAATGAATACCCACATATGATTTAGGTCAGGTCATCAACATATACAGTCGTGGTCAGAATTATTGGCACCCTTGATAAATATGATCAAAGATGACTGTAAAAATAAATCTGCATTGTTTACCCTTTTGATCTTTAATTCATAAAATTAGCAGAAATCTAACCTTTCATTGAAGGAAAAGAATTGAAAGTGGGGGGGGGGGGGGGAAATCACAGTATGAAATAAATGTTTTTCTCCAAAACACATTGGCCACAATTATTGGCACCCTTTTATTCAATACTTTTTGCAACCTCCTTTTGCCAACATATCAGCTCTGAGTCTTCACCTATAATGACTGATGAGTTTGGAGAACACCTGACAAGAGATCAGAGACCATTCCTTCATGCAGAATCTCTACAGATCCTTCAGATTCCCAGCTCCATGTTGGTGCTTCTTCTCTTCAGTTCACTCCACTCATTTTCTTTAGGGTTCAGGTCAGGTGACTGGGATGGCCATGGCAGAAGCTTCATTTTGTGCTCAGTGACACATTTTTGTGTTGGTTTTGATGTTTGTTTTGGATCATTGTCCTAATGGAAGATCCAACCACGGCCTATTATTGGATTTCTAGCAGTCAGGTTTCTATTTTTTATCTGTTGGTATTTGATAGAATCCATGATACCATGTATCTGAAAAAGATGTCCAGGACCTCCAGCAGAAATAATAGGCCCACAACATTAAAGATCCAGCAGTATATTTAACCGTGGGCATGGGGTACTTTTTATCCATGTGTGCACCAACCCCATCTGGTGGGTTTGCTGCCAAAAAGCTCTTTTTTTAGTTTCATCTGAACATAGAAGCTGGTCCTGTTTGAAGTTCCAGTCTTGTCTGACAACTGAATATGCTGGAGATTGTTTATGGATGAGAGCAGAGGATTTTTCTTGAAACCCTCCCGAACAACTTTTGGGGATGTAGGTGCTGTTTGATCATTTTTTTAGGCTTTCTGAGACTCACGACTCAACTAATCTCTGCAATTCTCCAGCTGTGATCCTTGGAGAGTCTTTGGCCACTCAAACTTTCCTCCTCACCACGCATTAGGACGATTTAGACACACGTCCTCTTCCAGGCAGATTTGTAACATCTTTAGTTGATTGGAATTTCTTAATTATTGCCCTGATAGTGGAAATGGGGATTTTCTGTGCTTTAGCTATTTTCTTATAGCCACTTTCTATTTTGTGAAGCTCAACAATCTTTTGCTACACATCAGAACTATTTTCTTTGGTTTTACTCACTGTGATGAATGATTAAGGGAATTTGGCCTTTGTGTTTCCTCATGTTTACACTCCAGTGGTACAGGAAGTCATGGCTGGACAATTTCATGTTCATGATCACCCTGGTGTGCTAAAAAAATGTAAATATGAATGGGAATATACTTCAGAGATATTTTACTCATAAAAAATTCTAGGGGTGCCAATAATTGTGGCCAACGTGTTTTGGAGAAAAACATTTATTTCATAATGTGATTTTCCCCCCACTTTCAATTCTTTTCCTTCAATGAAAGGTTCAAGTTCAAGTGTATGTATGTTCAAGTTGCGTCTGAAAACTCACTTGTTTTCTATAACTTATACAGCAGAATAGTAGTATATGTGGCTAGTTTATATTTGTGTCTTCTATTGTCTTTTACCATATATTATTTTTTCTGAGTTTATCAGAAGTCAGCATACACAAAAACATTCATACAAATAAAGTGCTAGAAACATGTTCTTTACTGCTTAAAAAATACAAACATGCAAGATTGATACTGAGTCTGCTTTACCTTACCGTTATATGTAGCAATTTGACTTTCTTACTTTTTTGAGAATCTGAACCCTGTACCATTAATATTCTCTATGTTACAATGAAAAAAGGCAATAAATGTATTTATTTTTTTTAATTACCTTTCTTGATCTTACGATGGAAGTTAATGGCATCCACAGATGCCGTCACAATGTTGGTCTTGCAATGACGGGCAGCAACAATCCCTGCGACCTCATCCATGAGCTTCATTGTCACACCTGAGGATGGCAGATATGAGGATGATTTACAATCAGTTCTCTACAAAATAAATAAATAAATAAAAATTACACAGCTGGACTGCCTGACTGATATCCACTGGAATTACAGTGTTGCAGTGATGTGTGAAATACTATCATTTAAAGACCAAAGAGAACTAACAGCTTAATATCTGCATATTATAGCAGCAGGGACATAAAAGCTAATGTAAGCTAATAGTCAAGACTCCATTTTATTATCCTCCATTATTTTGCTGATATGGCATTGCATGGCAGGTCTTTTACTCATTTTGTGGTGAAATGTAAATCTTGAGAATTCTATTTCATAAAGCACAAACGATACAGCACGCTACTGCTTAGTAATCACTGTAATAATAATCATATAAATTGCACAGCACACAGCTGGGACAAAGTTCAGTGCTTTATAAATTATACATCTCTCTAGGTAGAATAGGTCACCATCAGTCTCAGGAGAATCAGTCCACTGAATCATAATACCTGTCCAACTTCTAAAATTCAGTATTTCAGTGTCCAAAACCATTCTGACAGCTTTGTGTGAGGAACATATAGATAAGTTGATAAGTTGTTATTCTCTCAATATTTAGATTAGCCTGAACTCAAAACTCTCATTTGGGTTGCATTCAGATTCAATGACGATACACCATGGCCCATTTGACATTACTGATGCCACTGATGCCATTAAGACCAAATGCCACTGGTTCTTACAAGTGTTATAGCTGAACATCACACACAAGTCTGAATGTGCAGAATGGGGGATAAGATTTGAGAGCTGCAGTAGCAAAGGAGGATTATCAGTGAATGATGAAATTCACGTCTTTTCCTCACACAAAGCTATCACGTAGTGTTTACATGAATGCTAAATAAAGTGATCGGGTTGATCTGCATGTTTATATGTCACAAGCTTCAAATCGCAAAGCACAGTGTAGACAATGTGTAATAACAAAACCTGAACTGGTAAGGTAATAACTGGCAAGGAATAAGGTAATAATCCAACATTCAAATAAGCAAAAATGAGCACACAGCACACAGAAATATTGGGTGGAGCACTCCATTTTATATAAGACTGAACTATTTTACATAAGTTTCACTACTAAATGAAATATCAACATTTACAAATCAAAACATTTCTCCTGCCACAGAAAATGTGCAGTCTTAAAATTTGGCTAAATCTTATAATGTATCAATTAACATGCTTAATTTTCCAAAAGCATTTTTGTGTCAGGAGTGTGTCAATGATGCCTAAATACTGCTTAGGTAGGCAGTTTTCTTTGGGAACATAGCTAATATGTCTTTTACTAACTGCTGGGGAGTATGTCATTGAAGTCACTAGGTGTGAAGATTGCTAAGTACGACCACTAACTCAGGAAATATAATATGGAAGATGCAGTTGCTGCCCAGCTTTGAAAAAATCTGGCCTGAGGTAATTCAACTGAACAGAGATGAATGGAAGCAGACTGCATGTAATATAGGGTCTTTAACGGCCATTTCCATTGTTCCAGGACCTGATATAAAGGGGTCACATCATGGAAAACATGATTTTGCTTGCTCTTTTGAAATAAGGAGTTCAGTGTACTATGTAGACATGAAGGATGTGACATCACAACCGCAACCAATAGATGACTCAGATAGCAAGGTGACACTGATACAATGTTGAGTTTTCACCCAAACCATCATTTTGGTTGAGGTTGACATTTCATTGTTGGATCAGCATTAACATTTGGTTGAAAGCCGACAGCACACATGGGTGTTGACAGTGATACTGAACTAACATTGATTTGTTGTTAAATACCATAAGATCATGATATATCAGTATATCTCTGTGGAATGCTAGTGGGTGTCACCCAATCAGTGGGGACTTTTCAAGCCATGATGGGCATTTTTAACCTCTTTACCCAATTTGTCTAATCCACTGGAGGCTTGGTTTAGGGGTGGGCCTTCGGGTAAAGTGGTTGAAAAACATCCATTGCAGTAACAGGTGCATCCTATACATCTTTTATCTAATTACTGACTGTAATACATTAATTAAAAAAGTTATTAAAGTGGCTCTCCAGGACCGACGTTAGCCACACCTGGTTTACATCAATGATAGCTGGTCCCCCTCAGTAGAAATCATGTTCCGGGGGGCACCACGACAGAAAAAGGCACTTTCAACGGTACGTTTCACAACGTACAGCCCTGTCTATGGGAGACAATAAATAGTACTTTGACCTTGATTCTGCAATTACAAAAAAGGGGGCCATTCTTTAGACATTTTTCCAAAAAAAAAAAAAAAAAAAAAAAAAATATATATATATATATATATATATATTATATAAAAATTATCTCACCTAAATGTTTGATCATGCAGTGCATTTTTGTTTTAGCAATGGGGCAATTGTTGCACAATAGCTTACACACAGCATAAGCCTGATTTTAAACTCTGAATTGAATTCACAAAAAAGACAAGTAAATAGTCAGTAATAAAATAAGAACAAATAAACAATTTACAAGCAGTAGCACAAATAAAAAATAAAAAAAAATAGAATAAAGATACAAATAAAATAAGCAGTACTTTAAGGTTTTTTTTTTTGTTTGTTTTTTTCTCCAGGTAGGTCTAACAGTAGTATTAAGGTAAGAAATACTAAAGAAATTTAATTAGGAATCAAATGTAAAATAATACTGGATGGTCTTCCCTGAATAAATTAAATACAGATTAATCCTTACAATTAAGGTTACAGAAGTTAGTCATTCAAGAGCAGTGAGTGTCATTAATGTTAATCAAACAACAAAAGACAAAGAAAAAAAATCAGAGACAGCAGCCGGATTATTAGGCTGCTATCACTTTAAGAGCTGCACGGATCCAATATAGGCTACAGTTACACAACTTTCTCAACTGTTCACTTAAGACAAAACTGACTGTGTTTACGTGCATACTCGTCAAGACGGTAATTTTGTACATACATTAGTGTGTTTGACCATTTAAGCGCATTTTGGTACTTGCAAGTACTCACATATTCGCATTTGTGAGGCGGCCTTATGTGTGTGCGCTTTGAGTGTGCATGAGCGCTCTGTCTCTAGGAGAGCGTGCAAATGCTGAGTGGTTTAAACACTGGCAAGACTTAAAAAGAAAAATGCAAATTATAAACTTTATTGACGATGCGACACTACCTCGATTATGCAAGTGACAATTCCTGTGTCAACTGTGCAGCTCGCTTATAGTGAAATTACATCTCACAGAAAGTTTTCAAATTACTTTGTAAGTTATTTAATAAAGAAATATGAATTGTACCTTACCTTCAGCATTATAATTATTTTACCCACGCCGGACAGAAATTGAGAGGTTGCTGCTGCATGTCATGCCAAACCTCTCACGGCAGGAGCATCTTTATGTGTTGTCAGCATGAGATCGGTTTATGAGATCAGCCTTTATAGAGACCGCCGATCAAACTTCCAAAAGCAATTATCGTCCGATAGCGATCAGTAGACAATCAATCGGAGCACCCCTACTTGAACCCAAGTCACTTGAATGCTATGTAGTTTCATGGAAAATGAGCTGAGATATAGTTTATAGATTAATGTTCCCATCCCATACTTAAGTACTGTGAGTAATCGACAGATCTGAGGTGGCCAACTTCACGTAGCTCCAGCTTCAAGTTTAGCTCCAATACACCTGCCTGGAAGTTTTCAGTGATCCTAATGACCTTGATTAGCTGGTTCAGGTGTTTAATTAGGGCTGGAGATAAACTTGGCTGAAAAGATTGGACACCCCTGCCATAGCGCTTCAATTTACAAATGTTAATTGTAGAAACTATGTTGATATTGAAGCATTAATAGATTTTAGATAAATAGATAAGCAGAATTTAGGCAGCATTTACACGACACCGCTTTTAACTAAAAACAGAAAACTTATTACGCATTTTGGCCATTCATTTACATGACCATACCCTTATATTGTCTCTGTGTAAACTACAAAAATGTGAATTTGTGAAAACGGCTATGTCATGTGCATGCATATTACCTTGTCGTGTAAACATACCCTCAATGTTACTAAATCGTGTTTTTGTGTTGAGCAGTTTAGTCATTGTATAATGTTGACATTACCTTTCAGTTGTATTTTCCATATTTCAACAAAAGCGATTTATATATAACATCACATTGTAACATTGATCAAACAATATTATCAATGCTTCTTTTTGTTAATTTCAATGTTTATTCAACAGCAGTGACGTAGAATGAAAACCACAACGTAACATTGATTCAACAATATTACCAATGATTAGGGATGCGTTCATGTACTCGTACTCATTAAATTGCTCCGATACCAAAAACCAGGATTGCAGCAGCACAGACAAGCTTATCAATCGCATCCCTTTTTCACAGACATCGCTGGAGAGTTTGTAGTTCGGTCGGATATGGCAATAGCAAAGAAAGTAAAACGAGGAGCATATTACTAACCTTAACTGACGGTAAAGAGAGAGAGAGTATGCACACTTGATTGCTGATGGCTTACTCAGCACACATGCTTCATTTGGATTAAAACTAAACTGTATGTGCAAGTAAAAGCATGAACCATTACGTGATTTATGTATAACGAGTGGTTGTGGTTCCCTACCTTACAGGAAGGCGGTAAAGTAATCACATGATGTTTTCAAGAAGTTTTCCGAAGCACACCCAGAAAGCTGCCTCTCAGACAGCTCGTGAATAGCCTATTAAATTGAGTTCTCTTTCATGTCTTCTTGTGCTTGAATAGACAAATTCACACTAAATTGTCAAAATGCACGCATAGGCAAGTATCTTTGTGAAACATAATCAGTTATGTCTTAAGTGAACATAAACAGTTGAGAAAGAAAACGCGTGTGTAACAGTATGTTGGATACTTGCAGCTCCTAAAGTGACAGCAGCCTAATAAACGTACTGCTGTCTTTGTCCTCAATGTTAATCTAACAACAAAAGACAAAGAGAAAATCACTCATTGCTCTTGACTGAATAACTTTTGTAACTTTAATAATGATTAATCTATATTAAAATTATACAATGAAGACCATGCAGTGTTATTTTACATTTAATTACTTTATTCAATTTGTGTAACTTGTGATGTTTCACTGGTATCTAAAAATTTTAACCACTGGCCCCACCAGGCCAGTAGAAAAAATCCTTATCATTAAGCCCAGCTGGAGAAGCTCTAAATATTCACTGTGCTATTGAAAGATAAAATACGATAGAGCAATAATTTGAACAGTGAAAGTAACAGCTCCTACAATACATTTTAACAGGCAAAATTAGGCGTGAAAATAACAGAAGGAAATATCTGTTTGCTAAGACAACTAATTTGATTCATATTCTTTTGGTTTCTCTTCCCAATATATTTAAAAATGAAAAACGCAATGAAAATACAAGTATCAGTACCCGGTATCAGCAAATACTAAAAATGAAAGTATCGTATCTGACTCTTTCTGGAAAAAGTGGTATCAGTGCATCCCTATCAATGGTTATTTTGGTCAATTTCGATTGATTCAACAACAGTGATGTAGAATCAACATCATAGTAGGCATGTGACAGTATCAAAATTTCATGTTGCAATAATTGCCGAAGCTTTTATCACGGTATACGGTATTATCATAATATAGAAATAAGTTGCAAAAAAGTTTGTAATATAACAGGTTTGATAACTTTTTTTCTTGTAACAAAAAGAACTCTGAACATATAAATACAATAAGAAATACACAAAAAATTATAAAGTCAAATGCTTCAAACTGATTAAAGTGGAAAAGAATTATAAAGAACAATAGGTATCACTTTACAACTAGGTCTCATTAGTTAACATTAGTTAATGCATTAACTAACATTAACAATAGCTAAATTTGTTACAGAAATTATTTTCTTTTTTAAAGTTAGTTTAAAAATACAACTTTACATGTTAGCTGGGTCCACTAAATAATAGGCTACAGTTACAACTTTTGATTTTAATAAAGTGTTATTAAATTTTGAAATTAAGATTAATAAATGCTTTAGAAGAATTTTTCATTGTCAGTTTATGTTAACTAATGAATTAACTAATGTTAAATAATAAAGCTTTATTGTAAAGTGTGATTGTGAAGTTTGAAAATAAATAGTCTTACGTCTAAGTTTTTCGTGCTGTGATGAACACAATAGCAAATACAAAAATCTGAATGGCTCAGGGCTTGACATTAACACCCGCCAACCCGCCAAATGCGGGTAAATTTCAGATGTGGTGGGTAAGACAGACACTCCCACTTTGGCGGGTTGAATATAATTTCAGCCTACAGTCAAATGAAAGGTAGCTAAGCTCGTTGTAGCACAAAATTACAATCCGATCACAATTCGTTATCGATTAACTTGCAGTTAAGGCGGGCATACACTGTGCGATTTTCATCCGATTTTGAGCCGAATTCTGACTCGTGCGACTCTTTTTTGAGTCGGGCCGATTTTCATCTTTGTCGTGCGTCGTTTGTAGTGCAGTGTACACGGGGAAACGAGAGGCGATAAACCTCTCCCGACCGGCAATCGGATGGTCGGATGAATTTCTGGCATGTCAGAAATTTTGGTCGCCCCTCGTGAGGATATCGCACAGTTGCAGCAGAGCTACGAACTGATTGCCCTAAACTCTGTGTTTTTGCCTCACTGCGCGAAAACAGAAGTTAAACCATTTCATTACTGCAGCAAGACGAAAAACGAAAAGAGGGAGATCTTTAAGTTATGTATATCAAACTAGCTGCAATTTAGCAAACTGTTGCTTACCCAGGCTATTACCCACGTCTTCCAAGCCACCTGCGTGTATAGCCTAGCCTACTGTATATACACCGGCGCCTCCTGTATTAATTTGATCATTAATTTACTTGTTTCACTTTCACTTTCTATTTAGGCCTACTCATTTAGGCTATTTAATATTTAGGCCTATTTTTATTATCACGGGAAATGTGAAGCGTTGTCCGTCATTTGGCAATTGGCGATAAAGAAAAATGTCACATCGCAATATTGGAATATAACTATAAATCCTACTTCAACATGCTGATAACGGTACGCTATGTCTTAATTTATTTTCTTAATATTTCTCTTGTGGCCCATATACTGTACGTAGTGAAAAAAAAAAAATTAGAATAAGTATTTAGCCTAGTGTTAAACAAGTTGTTTTTGAAATAAAGCTGCTTTTCATTAACTGATTATCAGTGCTCGGACACATTATAGACTGTTAATAATTTTAATTGTAGGCCTATAATTCGTTGTATAAATGACTTTAAATAATTTTCAGTGAGGAGTAAGCTAATCTATCAAATCTTTTATTATCCTCGCAGCGCGTCGGTTATGAGGTGATGCACTATGAAATTGGCCTATTGAATTGTAGGCTAATATCAATTTAATAATAAAAGTAGGCCTATCCTAATAATAATAATTTAATATAACAATTGGAAATGCTAAATTCTCTTATATCCATAGCTGATGCTTTTGACGATATTGGGTCAATCGGCGCAACCCAGCACGGGGGCTTATCGTGCATATTCCAAACGCATAGTGAGAGCAGTCAAGTCACAGCTCGAACATCGGACCGCATAGTGTGAGCACATAAATCGTGCGCTTTGGCTTTACATCGCACGCGATCTACTCGTACAGTGTGAGTTGGTAACCTTGCTGAACTCGCACAGAAATCGCAGAGTGTATGATCGGCGGAATCGCGCTGAATGACACACAACAGAAGGGCTCTCTCTCTCTCTCTCTCTCTCTCTCTCTCTCTCTCTCTCTCTCTCTCTCTCTCTCTCTCTCTCTGATCTCCTTGCGCCTGAATAGTCAAATACACGCACACACAGATGTCAAAACGTCCATCGTGTGGAGTATCTCGCGTGAATACAGTCGGTTAGGGCTTAAGTGGACGTAAACAGGTGGGTAAAAACTGGATATGTGTCAGTATATTACGTACATGCATTCAGCAGCCCAGTTCAATATCTGTATGTTATTAATGTTAATCAAACAACAGAAGATGTTAAATACATTTTAAATAAACCTACTGTATCTGAAAAAAGAGTTTAGGCTATTTAATTTACTACTGTATTTGTAATTTGCTAATTTGCTTCTTTGTTCTTTTTATATAGCCTAACAAAAATAACTCATACAATTATAAAATTTATCATATTATGGTCATATTACCCACCCCTTGCCCACCCGTACATATCAGCTGATATACCATGTAGGCCTAGTCTTGATTTAGGTGGTCAATCTGCATTTGAAAGTTTGAAAGGGTTTTAAATCTAGCTAATCAAGTAAAAATGACTCAAAATCAAGTAATTTTAGCATGCCAAAGTCAACTTTAATCATATAAAATGTAATTTCCCAACAGCAAAATTGTGGCCAGTAAAAATGCTGAGTGGCTAGTAACTTTGGAAAACCACTAGCCACAGTGGCTGGTGAGCAAAAACGTTAATGTCAAGCCCTGGAATGGCTGTTTATAACATTTATACTGTAGTAGCTGTAGGCATCTGCTTTGTTTACGGGGGTTTACTGGGGTAACCACTGCATTTCTGCTGTTCCATCAGCGCCACCTGCTGTCAGAGAGTGAAAGTGCATTTTCATTCTCCTTCACTGGTTCCGCCATGCGCTGCTCATGCATGTTGAGCTTCTTTACATCAGTGCGCATATTTATGCATATTTATTATCGTGATATATCGTATTACCGTATACCGGCACATATCTACATCATAGGGGAGTGTTGATTCAATGACACTGAAAAATTCAACATTGCTTTAAAATTAATTGTGGGTGCAAAAGTGATGTTGAACCAACATGACTATTCAGTGACGATTCAATGACATTTTCATAGATTTTTTGTTGAAATCTCACCATTGTTACTTTCAACATTAATTGCGGATGCAAAAGTGATATTGAACCAACATCACTTTGTAACATTAATTTAATGCAAATAGCATTGATGGATCAACATTGACAGTTTCAATTGTTTCTTGCTATCTGGGGAGTAAATTAGATAACTGAATTAGTAAATTCTGGCATTTCACTTTATATCTAATGTAGTGTCTGTTTTTTTAATTATTATTATTATTCTATAACCCATTACAATGCAATATTGATTAATGGGGACATGCAAATTCATGTTTCATTCATGTTTGTTTGTTTTTGCATGCTAAACAAGTAAAATGTTTTAAATAATGTGACTAAGTATCTTGTTAAGTATGTCAGTAGTATATCATGGGAACACGCAGCACTTTTGTTACTGTTTTTGTTATTAGTTTTTGTTAAATGTTAGAATGACCCTTTTTCCAGGGAGTTAGCATAACTAATAAGGTTGTAAAATATCTTTTCATCAAAACATCATAAATATATACAGTAGAAAGCTGTGAGATAGTTAAGTATTGGAAACTCAGTGTTGAAGGATTAGTTCACGTTCATATAAAATTTTCCTAATAATTTACTCACCCCCATGTCATCCAAGATGTTCATGTTCATGTCATTCTTTGTTCACGCCTTCCCTATTCAACTTACGGAAAAAAAATGTAACTGCCGCTGCGTTCATTCCATAAGTTGAAAAGGGAAGGCGTAGGACATACAGCGTAAGCTTTTTGAAGAATACGAAAGTACGGTTTTGGCGGAAGCACTTGGAAGGCAATCATTTGTTTATATAAAGCATATACATTTACATTTTTTTTTCGAAAATGACCAATCGTTTCGCTAGATAAGACCCTTATTCCTCACCTGGTATCGTTTAAAGCCCTTTGAAGTTGCACTGAAACTATAATTTTGACCTTCAACCGTTTGGAGGCCATTGAAGTCCATTATAAGGAGAATAATCCTGGAATGTTTTCATCAAAAACCTTAATTTCTTTTCGACTGAAGAAAGAAAGACATGGACATCTTGGATGACATGGGGGTGAGTAAATTATCAGGAAAATTTTATATGAAAGTGAACTAATCCTTTAAGCAAGAAAAACCCTCAAAATTGATGATTAGTTTAATAAGAGGGTCAGCAGATAGCACAGATATAGAACAAAATGAGACTCCTATATTTCTATGCCGAGATTACTCACAGAGTCATGCGTGTTTTGTAAGCTCCCTTGACACTGTACAGGCAGAGACTTGACTACTCGAGATCACTGTATATGAGCTGGTTTTAGCAATGGACCCTGGGGATTCTCATCTCCGAGTGAGATTCCCTCAATTTACACATGTCACTGAAAGCACACCCCACCCCCCAAAACTCTCTCTTGACAATTTGTGGCAAAGCTACTTCACAACTCTCAGCTAGTGAGAAAGCGCCATCTCTAGATATGCAGTGGTGTAATAATATGGGAGAAGCATGAAATGGCTGCTGAGGTTTTGCATGAGTGTCATAAAAGGGGCCTTATCTACCCTGACTTGCAAACCATAGCCAACAAGATGGTTTTTCTAGTGAACAAGATGGTTTTTCTAGTGAACCTGGTTGACCAGTGTTGTGGAAAAATGGCTGGTTAGAGTCAGCTACAGATGAAGTAGTGCATAAGTTTGTAGAGTTTAGTCACGTACACAAAAATTTCATAGAATTACTTTCAATAGATATTCAAAAATTTCCATCACACTAGCAAAGTAATTAAAAAGACCACTGGTGGTACCAGCCCACCAGCACCCTTATTCTGTCAGCATCCATTCCACAGCATTTCCACCGCAGGAACTTTCCCCAGGAACTAGGGACTTTGGGGTGGTACTCGTTGAGTTTCAACTGCAGGGATCAGGGTCTAAATGAAGTTCTGGGTAAAAATTTCCCCCTCAGAAAGTCCCTGCTCGTGAGGTAGTACTTTTTCAAAGTTCAGAAACTTTCGGGGGTTGGACTTGGACGCTGAACATGCTGATTTGTTGAGTTCACGCAGCATTTTGATTGGTTGACTCCACGCAGCATTTTATTTCAACCACCATTTTTAAAAGTCTGTTGCGGTGTGTGCACTTTAGACTGTGATGGAAATGCAGACAGCAACAGGTCAGGGGGAAAAAAGTTCCTGGGACAAATTGTTCTGGGTAATTTCGGTGGGAACGAGGCTTTAGGCTCTGTTTCCACCTGTATTAAGATGCATTTTTGGTGGTTTGATTATAAGTGGTCAGCCAGGAACCATTGCTGTTTCCACACACGTTTCAAATGCATCTCCTGTGTTTCCAAATGCATCTCCAGCTTGTGATTTGGATTTAGCTGAGAACCTCACTTCATATTATGTTACACCCTACTACACCACTTCCACAGAAGACCAAGTGTTGCGTGCAAATGAACACTGGAGAATCAAAAGGAGAAGAAGGGCAAAGAACAACCTCACTGTTTGTTTGTTTCATGCATCTATGGCTTTGCTCTATTCTGTTGTTTTCATGGTCAATTACATCAGGCAAAACACCTAGCCCAAATAAAACCAAAATTATGAAAGAATTACCACAAATACCATTTTTCCCCCCATTATCATAAGAATAACAACTCAATACTATAAACAGTGAGACTGTGCATTACACTTATTTAAATTCATGAAAGCTCCCTCTATCTGTCTCCATCTGCCTTTGGTAAGGTGAAATGAAAGTCAAGCTGACTCACTCTCATGATGGGCAGAGAGTTTTTGCCATTGCAGTTGAATTATGAAAGCGACATTTGAAACCTGCTTTTCTTTTTCCTGGAGTTATTTATAAGCCTCCATTATTGTCAGTCAGAATGATTTCTATTGGCTGATTTGCATAGACAAATGCATCTAAACCTGGTGGCACAGTAAATAATATGGTGAAGTGTACATTTGAGTAATTCAGAATATCTCAACCACTGGTTTTGCATCAGGACCCAGATATTACATTGAGTGACGACCCAACACACACCTATTGTACAAAAATAAATAAATAACAATTAAATAAATAAAAAATATAATCAAATAAAAAGAAACACTTAAATTTAGTAATATTATCATTGATTACATAGATTCAACAACCTGCTAAATTGTCAACATAATATGGACTAAATAGAATAATTGACTTTTTTACTGCATAAGAAACAGTGTGAGTTATTTTTAAACCTCAATTAATATAGCCTTGCTATATTATGTTGGCATGTCTAATATGATAAAAAAAAAAAAAAAAAAAAAAATTCCCCCTCTTTTTTAAAAGACAATGAACCTATTTATGGTAACACTTTACAGTAAGGTTCATTAGTTAAACATTAGTTAATGTATTAACTAACATGAACTAACCATGAGCAATACATTTGTTACTGTATTTACTAATCTTTGTTAACGTTAGTTAATGAAAATACAGTTGTTCATTGTTTGTTCATGTTAGTTCACAGTGCACTAACTAATGTTAACAAGATTTTAATAATGTATTAGTAATTGTTGAAATTAACATTAACAAAGATTAATAAATGCTGTAGAAGTGCAGTTCATTATTAGTTCATGTTAACTAATAACTAATGTTAACTAATGAACCTTATTGTAAAGTGTTACCCTATTTATTTTGATATTCTAATTACACACAGTTATATGATTTGTTGCCTTCTGTTATTTGCATTTTGAATTTTTTCATGACCTACCAGTTAAGAACCACTGTTTTATAGCACATTTAGTAGTCTGTCAAAAAAGCAACTTTTCAATGGTACACTTTTACACTCGCTAAAGCCAGGATTGGTCTGTTTGGAAATGGCCATAGTGGCAAGCAAACCAGGGGAGAAAACCTAAAGGTGCTTTAGATGCACAGTCAAAGAATGATGTAAGGTTCTTGGGCTCCAGCAATGAGAAGGAGAACTGGGCACTCAATGGAAAAACAGCAATTAGAAAGCAAATCCCAGAGGAGCCCAGTTTGCTTCTAGCAAGTGGTTTAATTATTAGATTTCTTGTGACGATTACCCAAAATTTCTCCCCTCTACAGGCTGAGCCAAGAGCCGCAGTGATGATTAAATATTCCTCTTCAACTTAGCACTCTTGACTGTTTTTTTTCCTCTTTCTCTCCACTAAATTCTCTCTACTCTGTACCAACAGCAAATAAACAAAATCCACACTCTTTATTTCAAAGTACTACACCTCCTCTCTCTTTCTTTTAATCACAATGGTACAATAATAAGAAAAAAAAAACTGTTTTGTAATGAAGTGTTACCATAGAAACAGGTTCTGGGATATTTTCGCACATCCTCAAAAGTCTGGGAAGAAAAAAAAATCCTGTATAATCGTACATTGTATGAGTACTTCCAGCTGCTCTAGAGTTAGCAAGGCAGCTTGCGTGAACAGCTTTACTTAATTTAATGCCTTTGTGAGTCATAGTGAATTTACTTGTGGATGTTGAATACATCCTGTAATAGCTAGCAAAAACATGACCTACAAAAAATTACTTTAGATAGGAGACTACAAACTCTAGTAAAAATAAATAAATAAATAAGTCATTATGAGGCATAGAAAGTGAACAGTTGACCCAAAAATCTATTACTCACTCATGTCTTTTCAAATCCATATGCTCTGATTTATTTTCTATAAAACACAAAAGCAGAACTTCTTGAAGAATCTTCACGTAACTTCAGTACAATGAGTGGGAAAAGAGCTGTGAGAACATTCTTCAAAAAATTTTCCTTTTGTGTTCCACAGAAAACATTGTTATGAGGGTATCCAAATGATGTCTGAATTTTCATGGGGCAATAATAAGCTTATATTTTTGCAAATAGGTACATTGTACATAGATGTGTGTTATTTGAGTTGTAAAGTTGACTGGATGGATGAACATCTACCCATGTAATTCTTTTCAGTAATTTATTTGCATCAGTATTGTAATGTTTATGGTTTTGCAAACACTTATGCATATTTTAAACATTAATTTGCAGTGCTGCATGCTTGCCCGCTAGGCTTTCATTGTAAGTGCATTACTACACAAACATTTTCCGTTCAGATAACAGCTGCTGACCAGAGTTGTATTTACTGTAACCCAGAATATTCCTTTAACATATTTAGCCATTTAATATAAGGTAAAGACTCAGCTGGGTTTACTCACACAAAACTCCCACTATCTTACTACAGATACAACAGTGCCATATTGGCACACAGCCTTTCTTTCTGAGTAACACACACAGATATAAACACACGCACACTTGATCTGTGATGGATGTAACCTGTCTGCACTCTATAATCATTCCTGCTGGAGCTCGGCTAGAGGAAATCCAAATGCATTCATGCACCCATCTGTTAGTTTTATCGATGCCTTCTCTCCTCAAATGCACACACTCCATCTCTGTCCATTAACACACAAACTCTCGTCCCCAAACACACTCTCTCAGAAGACACATTGCTTAGGCCCCCACAATTCAGCTTGCAGCTCTTTTAGTCTGTGTTATTCTATGATCTCATATGTGAACACAGGCCTAAACAGCCACTAGACCAAAACTTCAACTCGTTTGCATGGATCTGAAGATCTGGCTTGCTTTATACGACATGAAACATTTATACTGCATGTAGCTCAATGTGATGTGTCACATCCTACATCACCTCAAAATAAAAATAAATAAATAAGTAAATAAAAAGTTGCACAAAGAACATTAAGCCTGTTTACAATGTAATATTATTTTTAAGATAATTAAGACACCCAATATATTTTATCCAGTGGGATTTGGATTGTGATTTGGAAAGTTGAACATTTGAGACAATGATATTATTGTTGAATTTTACTTTAATCACATTTTAAATATTATCTACTATACTATATAATCATTCCAAACTTTTTTGTCATCTGAATCCCTTTACTTTTAACTTGTGCAGACTCTGATGTGTCTTAGTGAGACCTGTATACAGTGGCCATGTAGGATGACAGACTCAGATTCTACCAAACCTTTAAAGATGAGAAAACATGATCCCACGCATAATGCCTACACAGGATAGCTATTCATAGCAACTTGTCACATAGCTAAGTCATATGAGCTCTGAATTTTTAAAGACTACTCTCAGCCTCCACATATTTTACTCTCAAGAACTCAAGTGCATCTCACCGTATTGACTTTTAATTCAAAAGTTTTGTTTAAAGCAACATCCACTCCCTTTGTGTACTTGAGCTAAAAATGACAAGTAGAAAGTGTCCTTCTAAATTAAAAATCTGTCATCATTTACTTAACTTCGCGTTGTTCCAAACAAATGATTTTCTTTTCTTTCTTTGAGGAACACATACAATGTTAGGCAGAATGACCGAGCTGCTTGTTTCCATACAATGAAAGTAAATGCTCAAAAATGACCATCAAAGCATCATAAAAGTGGTCTCACTGTAGCTTTATGTGAGGAATACATAAGTTGATATTTATTGAATACTTTGCACTCCTCACCAGGGTTGTACGCCAATCAGAACCAAATGGAGAATGCCCTTTTGTTTTCCGATTCAGTTCCTAATTATGAGTTGAATATTAATTGAGGTAGCAACAGGAAGCAGAATTGCAATGAAGAAAGTAAATTTAAAATGAAAAAAAAAAAAAAAAGGAAATTCATTTTTAAAAAAAAAAAAAAAAAAAAAAAAAGGTCTTTGACTTGACAGCCTTGTTTGAAAGTTTGAAAAGTCTTGAAGTTTGAAGGTTTTATAGCCTTGCTGGAAGATATACTGTATTAATGGACAAAGGTTTCTCAAGAGACTCTTCATGCAAATATTTGCTGAATTTCTTTGAATTATAATTCAGTAAATTCCACTGACCCTTATTTCACATTGCAATTCAACTTTCTGTGTGTTGTGGTCAATTCAATTCAAATTTGACTTCACAGATTGGAAGGGAGCTAATTCTTAGATTTTTAGATTTGTATATTTGGAAGTGTTATAAAGACATTTGTGAGTTACGATGTAAAGGATAACTTTTTTAGTCATTTCAGTTTGTTTCTCCAACAAATCTATCATGACTTCAAAAGAGTCGTATGGATACATTTTTGGCCAGTTATGATGTTTTTGTAATTTTGGAGCATTACAGCTGTGCCTACTAAGAACTGTTTTGGTATGGAAAAAAGCAGCCTGTTCTTCAAAAGCTCCCCTTTTGTGTTCCACAGGAATAAAACAAAACAAAACAACAACAACAGCATACGCGTTTGGAACAACATGAGGATGGGATGACAGATTTTTCATTTCTGAACGAACTGTTCATTTAAAAGCACAGGAAAGGCAAGAGAGAAAGAAATCAAATGCATCTTCACAAAATAAAAAGATTAATTTGAATGCCAGAAAAGTTATGAATGAGAAAAAATACTATGAGAAGGAAATGAGATGAAGGGGAAAGGACAGTTCCATTTCAAAGAGGGAAATCACAGCTGTCATATTGCTTTGTGTCGTGTAACAGAGGTTGCCAAGGGTCAGGCGTAAACCTAAGGACCTCCCCCTTCCCTCTGACAAACAGGCTGCCTCTGATCCTTTAGAAATCCATTCAGGATATTCAGTAGCTTTGGTCTTGCTTTCATCATGCGCAATGGGGAAAAGCAGACATGGAAACAGACGGTGAAGGCAGAGAGCAAGTGTGTGCGCATGTGTATAAGCCAAACGTCCTTGCATGGAGACACAGCTGTGAGAGAGAGCTTGGGGGGAAATGTGTTATTTTATTTTCTGTTGCACTGGTCTGCTCATAGGACTGATTGAACGGTCTTTCGATCTAAAAAAAAAAAAATATATACATCTATACATCAACAATATCACCTTAAGTTATGCTAAAGAACTACATTAAAAATTATTACTGTGATTGTTATTTTACCATTAATTATTTTTTTAACATGGTGTTTTTTTTGTTGTTGATGCAGTTTTATAAAAGCAATAGTATTTTGTCCTGAAATCACAAACAAACATAAAATATATTTTGCATAAAGAAAATGAAGCCTGTTTTCGTACCATTAAGATATTTTGAATAGTGCAATTGTCATGACAGTTCAGCACATTTTCTGTCCAAATCAAATTACTGTTGTGCATTTTACTTTTACATTTGTTTGTAATAGAGCGATGCAGAGAACACATGATTTTTGTAGGCCAAGCCAGAAATTAGCATCACCCTGGTTCCCTCAACAAAATCCCAATATTTTTCCATGGGCTTTTGGATTATTGCAGAAAGAAAAATTCTGGGGCCAACAAAAGTTTATGATAGTCTCCCTTTTCATGTGAGGTCCACTTCTTCGTTGGACATTTTTAAATCTACTCATAAATCATATTTTCATTCTTTAGCCTTTGGAAATGTGTAAATGTTGCTTTTGCAGTGTAGTTTTTTGTTGTTGTTGTTTGTTTTTTCATATTGTACAGCATTTTGGATTAATTTATATTGTTCAAATGTGCTTTATTAACAAATGTTGTCCCGTTTTAGTAAAAAGCTTTATAAAAAAAAAAATAAATAAAAAAAAAAAAAATCACAGGGGGTAATACTGATGTCATTGAATAAAATGAAATATCGGCTTGTGTTAACCATAGACATGTACATATTTCAGGTATTTAACCAAAAACCCATTCAAAAACTTATTGATAAGTGCTAAAACTCATTACATTAATCATGTAAATAATAGCATAGATTATGTTCAATTAAAAAATGTGAAATTTAATTTTAAAAAGTTGAGTTGTTTGCATCACTGATGGATATTACTGTCAATTGCTGAACATTTCTATCGTAAAACAATTGTCAAATATTAAATGTTTAGCTACTTACATCCTACCTCACACTCTTTCACTTCTAAAAGCGTTGCATTAGAAATTGCACTCATCTTCTGTGAACAGTAGCCTAAGGCCCACATTCTTTGATTTGATTGGCCATCTCGATCATTTTGACATTGATGAGCAGTTAGCATCAAGAATATCAAATATTGAGGGGCCAATTTGGCCATTTCTAATTATTGAGGAGAACTTGTCCGTGGTGCACTTTTGTTCTTCCCTAAAAGCCCAAACTCAATGTCCAAATCAGCTAGATCAGTGATTGTTGTAAAATACAGTCTACTGTTTATTAAAACTGCTTTAAGACACGAAAGTGATACTGTTCCCTAAGTGGCTTTCTAGAACGGAGTGGAACACGGACAAGCAAAGTGAACTTTGTGTCCTCGCCTAAATTACTAAAAACACAGAAATATGTCAAAATGCCGGTGAGTAGGGGAGAGCGGGGCACAACCTAACGCTTTTTGACTTTCTCAGTTTGTGTAAATCTACTTAGGGTTCAGAGAATTTCTTTTGTTCCACATTAATTTCACACATGTCTGGTACAAATATGTGGCTTTGTTTCATTAATACAGTGTATACTTTTTTCTTTATTTACCCCGAAAGAAGGGAAGTGAAAAGTGACAACATGCCCCATAGGTGGGGCACATTGTAACATGTGATGGGGCACGTTGTAACATGACCATATGACAGCTAAAATTTTTTATCTGACTTATTAAAAAAAATATACATGACAAACTAAAATATTTTGTCAATAAAAGACAATAATTTTTTTCATATAAAATAATAGCATTTTTTTAGAAATTCAAATTTAAATAATTTTGTAGTTTGACAATGAACACTCTGTAAAACACACCTATACAGCACTGGTCAAATCAATACATGCAAACAGATGAAAAAACATATTCAGACATTCAGAAAAACACAGAGCTGAACAAAAACACTCCTCTCCCTCCACTCACAAGAAATTTACTTTTGCTATTGTTACATGAATCTTCAGTGATATCTTCCAAAGATTTTTGAATTTTGGCGCAATTTTTTCTCTATATATTGTCGATATGGCAACTAGTAAATACGCTAGGTTTCTTCATGCTAGCGTGTGTGGAAGTAATTAAACCACGTGTGTTACAACTAACCCTGCGTTAGTTTGTGCCCCGTGCTCCCCTATTTGCTTAAACATGTCTTAAGTGAACATAAACAGTTGGGAAATAAGTCACATGTGTATCAGTATATTGGATCCATGCAACTGGTCTTAAAGTGACAGCAGCCTAATATACCCTAATGTTAATCAAACAAGAATAGACAGAGAAAATCACGTATTGGTCTTTAGTAGATTTAGTAGGATTAATCTATATTTAATTTATACAGTGAAGACTATGCAGTGTTGTTTTATATTTGATTACTTTTTGTTAATAAAGACTTTTCTATTTTTTTTTTATTTTTTTATTTTTTTATTATTATTTATTTCAGAGGAATGCTATATTTGTTAAGCTCTAAGCTGATAATTACCTCTAAGAGAGGGTATGGAATATGTTGCACATGTTGCTTGCCAATAAATAAAGACTTGTCAATTCATGAAACTTTCTCATCTTTTAATTTTGTTATACTTAAAATACATTGTTGTTAAGAATAGTATTATTTATTTCAGTGATCGGTATCTGTGATCATATCGGCCAATACTGCTTCCAGTTATCGGTAATCGGACCTAAAATTGGAGCACCCTTATTACTTTAACAAGTAATGCATTACAATATTGCATTACTCCCGAAAAAAAAAGTAACTAATTGAGTTAGTTACTTTTTATGGAAAGTAATGTTACATGATACTTTTGCGTTACTTTTTCTCACCTGGGCTGGGCTTGCTTGTTTGTTTTTTAATAATACAAAAAATATAAATACATTTATACACCAAAAGTGAAATGATCATTTCAATTTTTATACCAAAAGTAAAATGATCCTTCAATGATCCTGCGCACATAACGCCTGCACCTTACTCCTAATTTCTCTCAACATGGGGACAATAGAAATATCAGTCAATAAATGGGAAAACAAAGTAACTTGTGTTACTTATTTGAAAAAAGTAACTCAAATATTTTGTTGTAAATTTAAAAGTAATGTGTTACTTTACTAGTTACTTGGAAAAAGTAATCTGATTACGTAAATCATAGTTACTTGTAATGCATTACCCCAACATTGTTTATGAGTACACTACCATATAGATACAGTGATGAAAGATGTAACAACAACAAACAACTGGAGGCAGCAACAACAATTGATGCTCACATTGACAAGACCTTGTGTGAGGAGGTTGGGAGCAACTCTAGTTTTAGTACTGGACAGGAACAGACACTGGACAAAGAAAAAACGCGTGCATGCATCAACTGCAAGCAATCAAATGGAGCATACTTTGAAATGGTATGTTTGGCCATAAGCATACACTGAGCGTTCATATACTTTGGGCTGACTAATCTTAATACTGAAAAAAAACTGCACACACCTCCTTTAAGAAGATGTTATAGCTAAATGTGTTGAATCACATATAAGCCCATCCAACACTAAATCATAATCGTTTTAATGGCACTGTTAACAAGCAATAAACTTTCAAACACATTTACAGCCTGCGATAGGTTTCACTTGCTTATTCCCTGACCTTCATTCAACTCTCACTTTATGACTCAAATCACTTTATTATCTCACTTTATCATCTTACATAAAAATTAAACTGCCGCCCCTGGAGTCACCTCTTCTGTCCTTTTCAACTAACCATTAACAGAATTACCTTAGTATGGCTCAATTTGTCTCAAACCTATCTCTATTCAGCAAGGGCAAATGAATTAGATCAATTTTAGCCGCCATCATTCCATCCTCGAGAACATCATTAGCCAGAAACAGCAGGGAAAAGATGAGTGCAGGAGACGATAAGAACAAACATTTGCTGTTGATGGATCCAGCTCAGCCAGGAGGCATTTCAATGTTTTCTATCCTGGATGTTCCTTGTTAACAGAATAATAAGTTGTGTAATTGAGCCATTCATTATCCCTGATGTTTTTACTGGTGCACAAACTTGCACAGCCACTTTGTAAATGTTTGGAAGTTTGAGACGCTACAAGCCCAGTACAAAATAGGAAGACGACTGGTGTTTTAAGTGTAACTTGAGGATACACATAGGGTTAGGGTTATATAAAATGAAATAAACTTTAATGCTAGTTGTAAATCAGTTTAAACAAGCTGAGACCAGCAAACTTAGAATTGTTTAAGCTGTTATTGAATGTTACAGTAAAGTAATTATATTTTCTTAAAACATTAAATTGATGCAAAAGCCAAGCACTTTGAAAAGAATAACATTCGTGTAGAAAAAAAGGGGGGGAAACACAGTTCTGGGCTCTGAGTTTCCACAGTGAGGTGACAATGAGAAACACAAAAGACATACATTAACAGAACCAGTTCTGAAGACTCTTTCCACATGTAAATGAGATATTATACCTAAAGCAATAGCTCTATTGCTTGTTTTCAAGAACAACAAAAGGATTCAGGACAACTGCATAGTAAATGTCTAATCTAGGAGAAAACTATTTGCGTGTTAATCTAGAAAACAGTTTTAGAGCTCACCATACCAAATGCTCAAAAGAGGTCTTCTGAAAAAGCTGGATAAAGACTATTTAATATATATTTTGAACTTTAATGCCTTCAAATTAAGCATTCTCTCCAAATGAGTTCTCTAATCTACATATTTTGCCTTTAAAGTTATGAAATTAATTTTTTATTCTGATTTATTTACCACACTATGTATGATTCACCAGTGCCTGTTATTTAGAAAATGGTATTGGTGAATCATGAAGAAACATGTCATTATTGACAACAACTTGCTTGCTCTGAAACAACTTTCCTTTAAAGCTAACATCACCTAGGTCACCTAGCTAGAAGGACAGAGAATGATGTTGTTAAATAGCTATTTAGCCATTTTTGAGTACCTGTTGTAGGTAAAACCATCTTTCTAAAAACTTGCCAAAACCTAACGATAATTTAATGCCAGATAATGTTATGGTAATAGAGGTTACAGCAATAATATCACATACCAATTGTGAAAAAGAACCATTAGGATACATGTAGACGCTATGAAGAGTGAACTTGACCACTAACCACGTGCCAATCTGTTGACTTGACTTTTTTTTTTCTTTTTTTTTTTTTTGGAGTCATTACCTAGTGGTTAATACACATTGTGGTTATGGGAATTTGAGTCTTACTTGTGTAATTTCCCCAATTCCATTCCCATTTTTTTCCCATAATTTTCTCATAATTTTGGACCCTATTGTAATTGCTCTTCTCGGAAATGAATCACATTTTTGAGGGCCTAAACTTGCTCGAAAACTCATGAAACTTTGCACACATGTCAGAAGTGGTGAAAATTTACTTCTGATATGGGTTTCAGAATTCAGTAGACACATGTAACAGCTCAATACCTACAAAAAAGTCCCTGGGTGCAAAATCTGAAAACCCAACAAGAAGTGAGATATTTTGAATTTTCTCTGCAAAATTTTTGCTGTTTTTGCCATTTCCAGACGTTGTACTTTGACGAATAACATCATATTTTGTCAGTCTAATCTAAAGGCCTTTGTGACATTAAATTGAGAAGATCTTGAGTTTTCTCTGAAGGACGTGTCCGTGGCGACCTGACAAAATTCGATGTTTCGCCATGAAACAGAAAGTTGTTGAAACTCGGGCATACAATGTCCGATCTTCCCCAAACTTCACATGTTTTATTAGAGTCCTGGCCTGAAGACATCTACATGCCAATATTCAGTTACAGTCATAGCGCCACCTGCAGACAACAGGAAGTGTCATGTTTTACACTGTGATTAACTCCTCATTGAGATTTAACCAGAACAACATCATATTTGGTCAGTCTAATCTTAAGGCCTTAGTGATGTTAAATAGCAAAGATCTTGATTTTTCATTGAACGGCGTGTCCGTGGTGGCCCGACAAATTCTGATGTTTCGCCATGAAACAGGAAGCTATTGTAACTCAGGCATACAATGTCCGATCTGCCCCAAACTTCACATATGTGATAAGAGTCTACATGCTCTGAAGAGATCTACATGCAAATATTCAGTTAGTCATAGCGCCACCTGTTGGCAACAGGAAATAGCATGCTTGTACACTGTACCAAACATGCTAGAAACACGTTAAATCATGCAACACTTGGCTAAGTGGTAAAGTATGCAATTAACACCACGAAACAGGAAGTTGTTGTAACTCAAGCATACAATGTCCCATCTGCCTCAAACTTCACGTTTGATAAGTGCCTTGGCCTGAAGACATCTACACGCCCAAATTTTGTTATAGTCATATCGCCACCAGCTGGTAGCAAGAAGTGTGGCAAATACAAATGACTGATGTAGTCCTCCTATATTTATATACTTAAATGCATATTGCCCACCGTGCTCTGTTTTCCTATAGCCAACGAGTGGCGGTGGCACGGGTGCGAGGGCCCTTTCATCGCTGCTTGCAGCTTTAATTAGATGTGTAATTGATGTACTTAAGTCAAGTCACTTTTATTTATATAGTGCTTTATACAATACAGATGTTTTAAAGCAGCTTTACAGTGATAAACAGGAAAATAATGATTAATGATGCAAACAGAATAAATTCTGCTTTAAAGCAGCTCTAAAAAAGACAACATCATTGTTTAACTGAAGTCAGTTCAGTGTTGATTCAGTTCAGTTCAATTATGAATTGAGTTCATTTCAGCTATAAAGCAGCTGATACAGAAAATGCAGATAATGTCATCATCCAGGTCAGTTCAGCTCTCATCCAATAGTGTCAGTGCAGTCAAGTCAATAATATTGCTGAGTATTAAGCCAAACTCCTGACAAAATCTGAGAACATGTATGTTGTGACAATCCAATATTGGAAAGAGGAGCCCAGGACCAAAAGATCAGGTCCCAGCTAGGAAAAGTCATCAATTATGAGTACTTCCACCTGCTCACCCTCCAAACATGGAACCACCCACAGCTCTAGCCAATGAAGTTCTAATGAAGGTCACCATAAATCTGGGAACTCTGCTTCACTCAAGTTTGTATGGTCCTGGGTACAGACTTCCCCAGGATGAGGTGCTGAAGCACATGGTGGCCTAAAGAGAAACCGGCTGAAAAGTAAAAAGACAGAGTTAACCTTCATCCGCAACATCTTCCTTAACGACTTTGCCTTTCTTCTGTTCTGTCTTCCCCCTTCAAGGTGGCCTAGGATTGAAACAGATGTTGGGAACAACGCCACCACGGATACCCCAGGCCACAAAGAACCTACGTTCCAGTTAAAATTCCTATGTTCTTGGCTAAATAATGTTTATTTCTGGTAACCCTGCTCCCGCCTCTCTTGTGGTTGTGTTTTGTGGCAGCTTAAACCTCTCCTCGCCTTGGGGCCCATGTCACACAGATGGTGGAGAATGTGGGCATTTGCAGTTAGTGCTTGAGTTTCCACAAACCTAGACCCAGACAAGGACATAATTGAAGATGCAATTAATGCCTTGTTGACCAGTAATGACAAACAGAGGAAGGAGCAAAGTGCCCTTAGGGAGTCAGTTAAGGTCATGTGTCAAGTTATGTCCAAAACCAGAGGCACCCTAGACTCAGGGCAGGTCCTCACTAATGAGTGAACATGGTTTGGAATCCTACCTGGAGTTATTAGAGAGGATCACAACCAGAGAGAAATGGCCTGAAGATGACTGGGGTGCCTTTTGACACCTTTTTGATAGGGGAAGCCCAGAGGACCTGTCAAGACCTGGTCTCTAGAGATGCAGCTGATTATGGGAAGTTAAAGAAGGCCATCTTGGCCCACTATGGGCATAGCATCCACACTCATGCCCAACGTTTCCATGCATGGACTTTTGATCCAACCCAGCCAGTAAGACCTCAGATAGCCACATTAACCAGAATAAAAAAGGCCTGCTTCATTATAGGGGACGGCTTCCCCATTGGTGGAAAGAATACTGTAGTGCTAGACTGTTGCATCCGTTCCCTGCCAGCTGAGGCAAAGTACTGTGCTGCGCAAACCAGTCCTACCGACAGTTAATGAAAGGTAATGAAAGCAAATCATGATCTTCCCAGAATGGGCCGTCAGAGTACCAGAGGAGAAAGAGGGGGGCTACTAAAGTACTAGGCTGACTCACAGTTGACATGGTCAGTCACGTAGGCCCAGCCTCTGAATCCACCTCCCTGGCAGCCCCTCAGCAACAAGAACCCACAAATGTGTTACTCATGTGGACAGGAAGGTAACCTCTCCTGAAGATGGCTGGGAAAAAAAGAATCCATGCCCTCAGCGGACTCAGGTAGTAAGATTTGTCACTATGGGACAACCTATTAGTCACGCCAGGGTACAACGGCTCCCTGTATCCCAGTAAGACTGGCCAACCGAGATAGAGAAGCCCTACTAGACTCAGGAAGTATAGTTACCCTAGTACAGTGGGAATTTGCACTGGGCCAGAAAGGACCCCCACCGCTAAAAAAAGCCAACCCACCGTGCAGATGGTCACCCCGAGAGGAGCGTATACTTTTAAAGCGGGGGTGAACGAAAGCCTGTCGGTACCAGTCCTGGTAGGTAGGGACTGCCCAGTGTATGAGTGTTATTGGCCTCTAGCCAACCAAAAACCCCATTGAAGGCCTAAAAGTCAAGTTAAGCAAAGCTCCAAGAAACCCCAGTCCCTCCAGTCTTATGCAGCACCCTCAGGCTAGGAATCAGGGAGTGGGTCTGTGATCACAGAAAAAGGAGTAGTAAATGGCCACTCTGAAAATGAAGCAGAGAATTTTTCTGTGAAAATTTCACTTCACCAGTGAAATTTTCTGAGTTCTCCCAAGCAGAAATGATGGAAAGTGACCGGCCAGGGCAGTTTGGCACAGCTCAGCTACAAGACCCTAAATTCGAACAGGCTTGGAGAAGCATCAAGGATGTTGACGACCAGTTACTGGAGGAAGTAAGTTTATTAACCTATCCACATTTTGTTGTTAAAAATACCTTACTGTAGGAAGTCATTAAGATTGAAGACAAGGTTGTTGAACAGCTGCTGGTACCTAAACCCTATATCTTCAGAGTATTGTACTTGGCTCATTTTCACCTCCTGGGTGCCCACCTGGGAACAGAGAAGACATATGAATGCATACTGAGGAGGTTTTACTGGCCAGGGGTGAAGCGAGCAGTTGAAGATTACTGCAGACAGTGTGCAACCTGCCAGAAGACCAGCCTAAAGACAATCTATCGCAACCCATTGATTACTTTACCCATTATCAAGATTCCCTGCTATGGACATCCTGGGGCCATTGCCCAAATCCAGCAGGGGCCATCATTACATTTTGCTGATCCTGGATTATGCCACCCAGTATTCAGAGGCAACACCCCTAAGGAAGCAACTGCTAAAGTGGTGGCCAGAGAGACATTCCAGCTTTTAGCCGAGTGGGCACTGTAGAGGAGATTCCAACAGACCAGGGTACCTGTTTCATGTCCAAATTTCTGAAAGGGATGTGTAAACTGTTAAAGGTGAGCCAGATTCGTACCTCAATTTATCATCCACAAACAGATGGGAAGATTGAGAGGTTTAATCAGACCTTAAAGCAAATGTTCAAGAAACTGATTGAGGTGGATGGGAAAAACTGGGATCAGTTGCTGCCCTGTGTTATTCTACATCAGGGAAGTACCACAGAGCTCCACATGATTTTCCCCATTCAAACTTCTCTATGGACAGAGGACCAGAGGTGTGATGGATATTGCTAAAGAGGTCTGGGAAACCCATTCGTAGCCATATCACTCTGTGGTGGAACATGTGAAGCAGATGCACCAGTGGATGACTCAGATGTGGCCAATTGTTTGAGAGCACATGAAACAAGCTCAAGAGGCCTAGGCATGAATCTACATCAGAGAGGCCCAACTAACAGAGTTTCAACCAGGAGAAAAGGTCATGGTGTTTGTCCCCACCCACGAATGCAAGTTTCTCGCCAAGTGGCATGGGCCGTATGAAGTGGTTAAAAGAGTGGGTACAGTGAACTATAAGGTAAGGCAGCCCGGCCAGCGTCGGATCTACCAGACCCATCATGTGAATTTAATCAAGAAGTGGTATGACCCAGAAAGATTTCTGCTCTTTACCCTGTCATCCCAAGTCCTTTTTCAATTGCCTTTGGAAGTGGAGATGGGAGCCCAACTGACCCCAAACCAAAAGCAAGAACTCCTGGAGTTGATAAGCCAACATTCAAATGTATTCTCCCTACTGTTAGGACAGACCACAGTGGTGTACCATGACATAATCATCGAAAGTGAGACTGAGGCCCTATTGCATCCCAAAGGCCCAACAAAAAGCCATCTGTGAGGATGATGTTGGACCTAAACATCATTGAAGAGTCCAACAGTACATGGTCAAGCCCAATTGTTCTAGTCTCCAAGCCCAATGGCAGTGTAAGATTTTGTAATGATTTAGAAACTCTTATGCCCAGAGTTGATGAGCTCATTAAGCGTCTGGGGCCAGCCCGCTTTGTATCCACCCTGGACCTGACTAAGGGGTACTGACAGCTCCCCTAAACTGACCAGAGTAAGGAAAAGACAGTGTTCTCCACTCCTGAGGGGTTATTTTAGTATCAGGTTCTACCATTTGGGGTCCATGGGGCACCACTAACTTTTCAGAGAATGATGTTCCTTCAACCCCATCAGGAATATGCAGCGGCCTACCTTGATGACACTGTAGTTCACAGGGCTGACTGGTCTTCCCACCTGAGGAGACTGAATGCTGTGTTGAATGCTAACAGCCAACCCAACAAAATGTAAAACGGGATTAGAAGAGGCAGAATATCTTGGTTTCACCATAAGAAAGACAGACACCAAGTGAATAACATGAATACATGAATAACCCATCTCACAATATGATAGAGTTTTAATTAAAGCATGATCCAGTATTTTTGCATTGCTAATATGAGCATTTACATATAATTATAACAACAGCACAGTTGAGAAATAAAGCGCATGCGAAAGGGCCAGTTCACACAGAATGCGTTTTTGCTGTTAAAAGCACGAGATGCAGGTCAGTTGAATGAATAAAACCGCAAGGTCTAGACACAAGTTTTTTAAAAAGTTGAACTTCTTTTAACTTGAGCGTCACATTTTTAGAATGCTGTGTCATGCATGAGGTGCTGCAAAAGATGTGAGACGCAAGCACAACTGTTAAAGACGTCCGTCTAGCGTGCCTTTTCATTGATAAACAACAGAAAAGTAGTGCAGTGGAATGGAAAAACAGTATATTGGATCCGTGAATTAGGTCTTAAAGTGACAGCAGCCTAATATTCTTGCTGCTGCCTGTGTTTTTAATGTTAATAAAACAACAAGACAAAGGGAAAAAAAAAAAAAAAAAAAAAAAATTCACTCACAGCTCTTGACTGAATAGCTTTTGTAACTTTAATAAGGATTAATCTACCTTTAACTTATACAGTGGGCTATGCAGTGTTATTTCACATTTGACTGCTTTATTCAGTTTATGTATCTGAAAACTACTGTTAGACCAACCTGAAAAACTAGAAAAGGCCTGTTTGTTTTATTTATGTGTTTGTTCTATTGTATTTATTTGTGTTATTGCTCATTATTTGATTATTTGTTTTTTTATTTTATTACTGACTGTTTACTTGTCTTTAAAGAGTACATAACACACACAGTTTCCGCCAATCTCATGTTAATCTTGAGTACCTATAGAGTAGTATTGCATCCTTCATATCCAAAAAGTCTTTAGTTTTATCATATTTATAAAAGATAGATGCGCTGTACGGACTCTTTCCGAAAAAAGCCGAACTCCTGGAGGTGTGCCTGCCGTGGGCAGAGCTAAAGAGTCACGAGCATGCGCAGCTTTTGCGTAGTGATCGTCTACAAGCTGCGACATCATTATAAATAAAAAGGGAACAAAATCGTTCATGTTGTTTACATTATATGCACTTGCGCGCCGATTGCCAACAAAACACAGACATTTGATGCAGTTTTACTCACCGCCTGCGATCTGCAAATCCAGCATCGAACTGGGACTTGTTTATAAAACATTCATCAGCGAAATTCCGGGAACAAACAAACATACGTGCACAACTACGTTGCTGCCCCAGAAAAACAAACTGCATCCACTGTTCCCTTAACGCTAGGTTCTTTGGGAAGCTGAAAAAGGTTATCTTTCCCTCACAACCAAAAACACACTTCTTTGGTGACAGTGTTGAAAAATCTCTCTGTTTCCGTAACCCGAACAAAGCACGTTGATGGGCGTGCTCTTACTCTCTCTTTGGTTGATGTGTGCGCACGCTTATCAGGGAGAAGTGCCCATACAAGGAATTCTGCCCTTTATGACGTGATACAGGGCCATACTCGAAAAAAAAACTTTCCAAAACTTATTCAAATCCGGAATGTGTGTATTTGGCACAGAAATACTCTGTCATACGTCCAACTCGTGTTTTGAAACTCTGGTCATGTTTAGCATGAGAATGCAACTCTTTAACAATGTAAATAAGTCAGAATGCATGAAATAGCATTAGACCCCCCCTTTAACAATATTTGAAATTTATATGAGTTAGGCTAGTTTATTAAGGTTACATGGGTCAAAAACACCGAAAACAATAACTAGGCCTATTTTATTTTATTCATTTATTTTTTGTGGTGGAGCCAGTAAAAAAATGTAATGGGCAAGTAAAAAATTTGAATCACTGGCCCGACCAGGCCAGTAAAAAAGATCCTTAGCGCTGAGCCCTGCAAATTCTTCTTAAGAGACACGATAACTTTATATGATGAACAGATTTAATTCAGGCTGTCATTCATTGATCAGCAAACACACGTAGAGCAATCAAATTTGCTAAATGGAAGTTCAAGCACGCTTGATGAGCGAGAACCAATGAAGTTAATTTTTGTGTGTCACGCCAGCATGTTTAAGCTTCTGCAAGAACCAATGAGGTTTGTAATTGATGACAGAGTTTTCATTTTTGGATGAACTATCCCTATAAGTAGTGTGACAGCACCACCCAATGCACAATAAATAACACATAACATCACAAACAAATGTAATAACCTACTAAATTATTTACATTATTTTCATTTTTTTATTTTTACCACATGTATGTGTAAATGAGTATGTATATTTAATGTGCATATTTTATGCTTTGTCAAAAAAGATTCTTTTTAATATGCCAATAAAATGTACTGCAGGCTTTCTCCAGGTCTTTATCACTTCATTATTTATTTATTATAATACTTATTAGAATTCTGGGATTTCTAACACTTCTCTCAAGTCTGCATTCGACACATCATCAATATCAGAACACTTCCAGGTACTTTCATGCATCAATAATAAATAAATAAATAAATAAACCTAGGACCTTGTTCATGCAAAACTTGCAGCTGCAATGCTGCAAAAAAAAAAAAAAGTGCAGTGCAGTTGCTAATGTGTTTCTGAGTGGTTGTTGGTGCATTGCTGTGCGGATGCTAGTGTGTTCTGGGTGTTCTTATGGTCCACCCCCACGACTGTGTGATGATTTTTCTTTTGCGTAAAACATATCTAAAATATCACTGTCTAACAGTTACACTAGCAAATAGAGTATCAGAGGAAGATAATGTCTCTTTTGCTTCCCTGGAGATCATTGTGTTCTCAATGAGCTCTTATTAAGCAAGGCATGAGTTTCAGAGGGAACTGCTAGATACAGACAATAGTCAGTCTCTGTTGCACTACAACTGGCTGATTATCCTGACAATGCAATAATGCCTGCCTATCATGCTCACAGTCAGTCCACAAATCAACCTCAATGGGTCAAACTGGCAGAAATAAACTAATTACAAAGTAAACACTTCACCCACTCACTTTCGGCCCCATCTGAATCAAATAAACTTGAATTACTGATCTGTGATTGATGTAGCTTTTAGTGAGCACACAGTTACGTTAAATTAAAGCTGTGACACCTCTGTGATCATCATTATACCTGCAGTATTTACTGAGGATCTGACTAGTCCAAATAAAACATCATTATTAATAATAGTAGCCAAAAAACATTCAGTAGTGAAAAAAAAAAAAGAAAGGAAAAAGATAGGCCTACAAAAATATGAATTTTGCTGTATTACTGTAGTTGTTAGAAATGTTAAAATGCTTTGGTATGACTAAGGTTTTATATCATTTGTTAACATTAGTTAACAACAAATGAACGATGAACAATACTTCTACAGCACTTGTTAATGTTAGTTAATGCTAATATTCAACATGTACTAATACAAAATCAATAGTTGTATCAGTTAACATTAACATATTGCATTTTTATTAACTAACATTAACAAGGATTAATAAATGCTGTAAAAAATAAATTGCTCATTGTTAGTTCATGTTAGCTAATGCATTAACTAATGTTGACAAATTGGACCTTATTGCAAAATGTTACCTATGCTTTAAAATCATAAACTTGACGAGATTTTAATGCGACTTTGTTTAAATAAATGCTAAATTCTGTTACTATAAATAATATACAAAAATTCTATTGTAAGTGTTAATATTTTCAATTAACCCAGAAACTGTGTAAACATCAAATGGAAATTTGAAGAATTTGACTAATCACTAGACATGCTTTGACTTGAATGCATGCAACATTCATGCAAGTTATTATATCAATAATTGTGACAAGATCTGAAATGATTCTCTCATTTACTGACATCCTCCCATTTCTTGTTCTGCTTTCCCTTTCTCAAATTATTGATGCACCACTACTCCTTTTACTTTTATCCTCTCTTCCTTCTTACAAACATGTAATAACTACAATGTGTGTGTGTTTGTGTGTGTACAGGTTTGGCTATAATTGTGAGGGCCAAATATCCTCACTTATATAGTGAAATAATATGACAACTGACTTGTAAGGACATTTTACTAGTCTTTACTAGTTAAAAAGGCTTATAAATCAGTCAAAACAATGTCCTCACTAATATTGTGTGTGTGTGTGTGTGTGTGTGTGTGCGCGCGTGTGTGTACATATAGCATACCAGTTTTAAAACCTCAATTTTCAGGCTTGAGCTTAGTATCAAATAAATAAATAAATAATAAAATACAAATGTCTGGTAGGAGACATTTTAAAGATCTAAAATTAAGGTTTAGATTCAACTGTGTGTGTCAAATGTTCCCTGTTACGGCTTTTACATGGATTGTGCTGCTGATGTTCTTGTGTTTATGTAACTCATTCAGGTCAGTGAGTTGACTTCTTGTCATGCATGTATAAATGAGGCGGTGGTGGTTACAGCCAACCCTCTACATTGCAAGTAAATACGACTAAATTTTGTTCTGGACTTCTAAATAATTTCTGTCATTAGCCACTGGCTTAAAAAATTGTTCGATTTCACTCGCAAGTGATTGTATTTGAGGATAAGAACACATTTAGAACATATATTTTCACTGCGTATTGTATCCTATGACCGCCTACACTAGAAAACTCTGATTGAGTGTTAGTGATGGGTCGCTCATAAAAAAAAGATTCTTTTTTTTCCCTCAAATGCAAAGAGAGAGAAAGAGAGAGAATCACGCATAGAATGACATGCTAAATTCCTTTTTTTTCTTTTTGGCAAAATGACAAAATTATTTTAGCCTTTAGCGTAAAACAATGTTTTTAAGACCAAGCAGAAGCCAATGCTGGCTATGTTTTTCAGAAGTTGGCGTAATTAATGCACAAGCAGCAATCACATTGGCCAATGCTCACCTGTCACCATCCATGTTTTGATTTCAGCCAGTCAGTTCAAATGAATGCAGATAATGTGATTAATATTCATAAACCCAACAGATCTGACAGATCTTAGCATGTTGTATATTAATATTAGTAGCATTAGCAGCAATAGAATTTTGTTAGTATTATTTGTCTTTTTTACAGAAACACTGAATGACCAATAGTTTCTCAAGCATTACGACTAGTCAATAATTTCTAAGTTCTGTTCAATATGATACATATGCATTCGTAAATTTTCGTTCGTACATAGTTGCCATGTTTTAGTTCTAATTACTTCCAGACAAATCTCGGATTGAAAAACAAGATGCCAGCTTTCTAACTAAAATAGAACCTCACAAGTGACCGGTTTGAAATTCTTGTCATGGGAAGCAACTTCATTAAGGGTCACCCATACATGCCAAGCAAACAGCGCACAAGAGACTTCACTAACATTCACGGTTGATAACAGAGTCTAATGTTAGCATGTTTTTAAGACAGCACTAAACAGTTTTGTCAGAACTATTTAAAATCGTTTGAATAGAATTGATAAAGTGTAGTAATAATCATAAAAGATTTATTAAATGTATTACCTCCATGTACAAAGCCATGCATCGTGCAGTCAGATGGGCCAATGAGGTGGATCAGACTTGACTGACTAAATGCAACAGTGTAAGGCTCTAAGGAAGAAGAGAAAATGGAGAAAACAATATTATATGAATATAATTTAATATAAAGATCTGCAAATAAAAGAAAAAATGAATTACCTGAGACATTAAATACATACATACATACTCCTGGATGTTTTATTTGACAATTAACAGTTCTTTGGGAAAAAATTATACATACCTTTTGTCTGTCTATCTGTGCAGCATCAGAGCAAAATAACATAAAATGATGTCAAGATGAGACTCTATTCATACAACTCTTAGTGATATATAAAATGTCCAACAAGCAGAGCAATCACTATATCACCACCAAAAATATTAAACATGGTTAAGGAATTATGATGTTTGTTGGATATATAGTAATAGCATGTTTTTGAATATACAGACCATGGTACTATGGTACCATTTAAAGTACCATAGTTAATGTGTATTCTAATCATTCAATATTACGGTATCAAAATACCATGGTATTACCACCTGTTATGGTATTACTGTACCATGTTATTGCCAGTGCTTTTTGCAAGGTACATGTTTCACATCTGCTATATATTTACCCGGATGGGGTCAATCCATGTGATCACTAACACATCAAACACATGAGTTCAATGAGGATAAGGATGTGCAATGACATGAAGGAGGAAGCGTTACCTGGAAGAGAGACAGACATGAGGATCTCACCATTCCTCTCTTTGGTCTCTAATCGCTCTAATTTCTGAGCCTCATATCTCTTTTTTCCTGCTTCCTCCTGCTCTGAGCTGGAGTACTGCAATGGACAAAAACATTTAAGAAGAAAGATTGACAAGTAACTCATTTGTAAAAAAAAAAAAAAAAAAAAAAGTCTACTAAATTGAGAAACGTTAGTGAATATTAGGCATAATTATTTGGCAAAACCTTTTACATTTGAGTAATGTCTGATTTGTACTTGTACTTGAAAATATGTGAACAGTGACAATAATAAAAAATATAGATAAATATTGAAATTTGAATTGGTACAAAATGCATGTTCTAATGTCACTCCTTGGAGAAGATACAATGGGTCTCATTTACTAATAATTGTGTGGATTATTTCGTATTTGTACGCACAGAACTTCTCACGAAAAATCTCTGCCTAATTCACAACACGTGTATGCACATGAATTTTCTTAAACTCATTCTAGTGAATTTGGAGTATTCTGAATGAGTGGCCACATACACAAGGTTAGTCATTTGCATAAAACACTCCCAGACCATCTCCATTTAAGGGGTTTCCACACCACCTTTCCTTTACAGCCTTTCGTCGCTCTCTGCAGACGGATGAAATTAAATTGTAGGCCTATTATTTATTAATTTATTTAATAATTTTATAATACACTGCCTGGCCAAAAAAAGTTGCTGTTTGGATTTAAATAGGCAAATGCTTAAGAGTCTATGACCTGATCAATATTGCAGTGATTATGTTTCTAGCATGTTATATGTTTGGCAAGATCTTGACAAAAAATTGATGCACCTCTTGATGGAAATAACATCACAACATTTATTTCCATCAAGAGGTGCATCAATTTTTGGTCAAGATCGTGCAAGATGCAAGAGTCGAGCACACTGTAAAGTCTACTCCAGCAAATCCCAAAGACTTTCAATGAATTTAAGGTCTGGACCCTGGAGGTGTCAATTCATGTGTGAAAATGATTCTTCTTGCTCCCTACCAACCATTCTTTCACAATTTGAGTCTGATGAATCTTGTCATCCTGGAATATGGCCATGATGTGTCTTCCCACATGGTTGTTTAAGAAATGATAAGATACACACTCCATCAATTAGGGTTAGAAGCACTGTTGTCAATCATATAACATGCTAGAAACATAATAATCACTGCAATAATGATCCAATCATAGACACTTAAAGGATTAGTTCACTTTAAAATGAAAATTACCCCAAGCTTTACTCACCCTCAAGCCATCCTAGGTGCATATGACTTTCTTCTTTCAGATGAACACAATCAGAGTTATATTAATAAATACCCTGACGCATCTAAGCTTTATAATGGCAGTGAACGGGTCCAACGAGTATAAAGCTCAAGAAAGTGCATCCATCCAAAGCAAAATGTATTCCACACGGCTCCGGGGGGGTCAGGGGGAATAAAGGCCTTCTGAAGTGAAGCGATGTGTTTGTGTAAGAAAAATATCCTTATTTAACAAGTTATAAAGTAAAATATCTAGCTTCTACCAGACCGCCTTCCGTATTCAACTTAAGAAGAAAGTGTAATGCCTCTCGTAGTTCAAAAAGCTTACGCTAAGTCTTACGCCTTCTGTATTCAACTTACGAAAAAAGCTTAACTGACGCAATGTCAGTTACGCTTTCTTCCCAAGTTGAATATGGAAGGTGGTCTGGCGGAAGCTAGATATTTTACTTTATAACTTGTTAAATAGGTATATTTTTTCTTACACAAATGCATCTCTTTGCTTCAGAAGGCCTTTATGAGCTGTTTGGAGTATGTTTTGCTTTGGATGGATGCACTTTCTTGAGCTTTATACTCGTTGGACCTGTTCACTGCCATTATACTGCCAGCATATTTATTAATATAACTCCGATTGTGTTCATCAGAATGAAGAAAGTCATATACACCTAGGATGGCTTGAGTGTGAGTAAAGCTTGGGGTAATTTTAATTTTAAAGTGAACTAATCCTTTAAGCATTTGCCTATTTAAATCCAAACAGCGAATTTTAAGTACAGTATAAAGTGTTTATAATATAATATAATATAATATGTAATTATAGTCGTGTTGATATGAAATATAACTTTTTAACACGATTTTAAGGCTGCACAAAGTAAATGCTTTTTGCGTTTGGTGGTTTCAGTTTTTCCTTTTTTTAAAAAAAAAAAAATTTAGAATACTTTTTAGTACAAAGGTTTTTGGTGAATCATCATTTGTTCGTGAAAACGTTCATACACAGATTGACCCAATGAGACCCAATGTGTTCACTGATGTACAGACTCTTACCTCAATAGGAGGAACTTCGATGATTTTGGCCACATTTTGAAGGGAGAGTGGGACATACCACAGCGTTGCCTTGTTGGTCACTTTTTTGGTACCTACAAAAAGCAAAAAAAATAATATCAGCATAATCAGAAGTGAATATGAACTCAAAAATCTCTTCAAATTCAGTGCATTTATCACATAAAGAGTAATGTAAAATAAAACAAAGTATAGTAATGGCAAGCAGGGCCGTCACTAGAGGTACAAAAGGTGGTGACCTAAATTAATAATTAACAATTTTTACAACGGAAGTGATTCAATCAAAAACCAACTTTAGCTCGATAATAATTTTCCTATTGTCACTGTGAAGCTGCTTTGAGACGATGTGTATTGAGAAAAGCGCTATATAAATGAAGATGACTTGACTTGACGATTCTAGGGGCCCCCAGCTTTCAGGAGGTCCCCACAATAGTAATTGTAACAAGTTTGTTACATCTGAGGTTCTCCAAAAAGCACAGGAGCTGCTGAAAAATTTTTCTAAAAGGTCATAAAAAGATACAGCCACAAAATATACTGGAAAATATTTTCAATCATCGAAAAAGACCATATCTTCCAACAAACTCTTAGGAAACTGATACGTTGAGACTAAGTTTATGGTGTTGTCATGGAGACTTTATCATCTCATAGTGAAGCTGGTTTGCTCTCTAAAGAGCAAGTGAGGCTATTTTGGGTAGGCTGTGTTTATTAGACACGAGAGAGATTTGCAAGAGGAAAACCATGCGCTTGAGCAGATAAGTACACAATTAAGGCCGTCACACAGAATGGCAAACCTTGAATTAATGAAACTATCAATGAGTGTGATAATGACACACCAAAAATAAGGAAATTCTGGATTTAATTTGCTTTCTAAAATCTGGAGATTTTGAAAGTTTTGTTTCCTTCAAAGCATGCTGTATAGGAAAAGTAATCCTCACATGTATGAAACAAATACTTTCAATTGTAAGAAAACAGAATATGTTTTGTATGTATGTGTTCTGTATGTATAAAAATGCAGTACACAAGTATTAGGATAGATTAATAGTCATTTTGTATATTAAGTAGAAAACCTGGAATCAAGGCTCCTTCGCATTTTCACCATTACATTTCCAATCGTATGTTTACAATTCATAAGGATTGTTTAAATCATTTTACAGAGACAGCACATACAAAGAGCAACTTCAAGTTTTGAGATATTTTATAACTGAGCAGAGAAAGATTTATAATGACAATGCCAGGGCTGAAAATTAGCAATTCCTTGACATTTCCTGGTTTGTCATGACTACTGGGACCAAGCTGAACAAAACTGGTTTCAATTGATTCCTTAGCATCTAAATGATCTTGATGATAATATCTAATTTGCTGAAACTAAAGATAACATTTTAGGAATACACATTGTATTGTATGTATGCATTAAATAAATAAATAAATAAAAAAACTTTAACATTTCTTCTACTCCCATTATTTTTTGTCCCCCCAATCAGGCTATGGCAGGGAATCCTCTCAAGTTAGATAGTAAATTTCGAAATGATAGTAATAATACTAAGATTCATAATCATTTTGTTTTCTCAGTAATGCCTGGATGCTATAAAAACAATTCATAATCTTAAACTGTTAGTGGCATGGGGCTGTAGACACTGTCAATTTTGATATCCAATTTTGACAAATGTTGCAAGGTTGCAATACAGAGACTAATATGGTGGATAAATGAAAGCTTTTTCTTCTACATTTTATGAACACAAAACAAATTATTTAAGACTGAACTGTACCAATTCAGCAGAATGAGGAGGATTAATTCTGACAGACTGCTTTTGGGAATAGCATTTGCATTTTACACTCTGTTGAAGTCATCCAGACAAGCCGGTTGCTATGACAACCATGCAGGGATTCTGCCGCTACCATGGCGAGAGAATGGCTTCTCTAATTGGTTTCCACAGCAGCTTGTCTAATGGTTCTACACAGCAGGATATTTACATGTTCTCCACAAGCAAAGAATCATGGGCAAAAAATAGCTCCCTCACTGGACAGATGAAGTCAGATACCATAGTACAAGTATATCATTTTCAATTTTGAATAATATTTTCTTACAGTAAAAGTGTAAAATGTAGATTTCCTATCAGCAACTCAACAGCAACTCAACTCAGAAATATAAAAACAATTAATATAAAAATATCAATCCTCAGCTTCAGAGTAATGACTGTACACAGCCAAACATCCAGTGGTAAATTAACACTTCCAATGTCACCCGGTGTTTATATAATCCGGTGTGGATTATATAAACACTGGCAATGTTAACACAAACAGTGTTCATTTAACACTGGAGGTTTTACTGTGAGTAGTGTAGCTACCTACTGTAAAATAGCTTATAGCTTAACATACTTCAAAGTAGCTTCCCCAACATGGATTAGGTTACACCATGAAAGTAATTTTTAAGGTATAGCTTTTTTTTAAGGACTGCATGCTTTTAGCTTTTACAGTGTACTGTAGATGGAACTAGTCAAACTCTGATCCTATATTTATCTGACAAATTTGTCTCTTAGCAACAAACATTATTCCATCTAACAACTATTTGAAGAGTGGTGGTTTATATGTTGTTTTACACTGCTACTTCAACTTTATTTCATCTAATTACTAAACGTGCATTTTCTTTGTATGATAAATTCACAGACTGTGCTGACTTTAGATTTCAAAAAAGTCTGCTGAGAGTAATCTAAATGTTTTTTTAGTGACTTACGTCTACCAGAGTAGATTGGTCTTGATAACTATCTTAGATTTTCCATTACTGCCGGCCAACACTTTAATCACTGGTTTCAGTATGGACCCAGTGGTCAGATACAAGAGAAAAGACATTGTGCAGTACAACTGTGTACAGAACCCTGAGTGATTGCAGGTGTGCTGTACAATTTGTTTAGAGATGGAGTAGCTTTTAGAGATTCTGCCAACCCGCATCCACCCACCTTTTGCAGTATACCCACCCACCTACTGAACTTTTCTCAAGTTTAATTTGGATTTTAATCTACATGAAATATTGTGTTATCTGAGGACAGGTGGTTTATGTCTATTATACATTTGATTAAATGAGTTGATAAACAGGTATGTTCTGTATCAGTTTTCTTACACCCCTGTGTATATAATGTGTGTGTATGTGTGTGTGTAATATATATATATATATATATATATATATATATATATACACACACACACACACACAGTATCTCACAGAAGTGAGTACACCCCTCACATTTTTGTAAATATTTTATTATATCTTTTCATGTGACAACACTGAAGAAATGACACTTTGCTACAATGTAAAGTAGTGAGTGTACAGCTGTATAACAGTATAAATTTGCTGTCCCCTCAAAATAACTCAACACATAGCCATTAATATCTAAACCGCTGGCCACAAAAGTGAGTACACCCCTAAGTAAAAATGTCCAAATTAGGCCCAATTAGCCATTTTCTCTCCCCGGTGTCATGTGACTCGTTAGTGTTACAAGGTCTCAGGTGTGAATGGGGAGCAGGTGTGTTAAATTTGGTGTTATCGCTCTCACTCTCTCATACTGGTCACTGGAAGTTCAACATGGCACCTCATGGCAAAGAACTCGCTGAGGATCTGAAAAAAAGAATTGCTGCTCTACATAAAGATGGCGTAGGCTATAAGAAGATTGCCAAGACCCTGAAACTGAGCTGCAGCATGGTGGCCAAGACCATACAGCGGTTTAACAGGACAGGTTCCACTCAGAACAGGCCTCGCCATGGTCGACCAAAGAAGTTGAGTGCACATGCTCAGCGTCATATCCAGAGGTTGTGTTTGGGAAATAGATATATGAGTGCTGCCATCATTGCTGCAAAGCTTGAAGGGGTGGGGGGGTCAGCGTGTCAGTGCTCAGACCATACGCCGCACACTGCATCAAATTGGTCTGCATGGCTGTCATCCCAGAAGGAAGCCTCTTCTAAAGATGATGCACAAGAAAGCCCGCAAACAGTTTGCTGAAGACAAGCAGACTAAGGGCATGGATTACTGAAACCATGTCCTGTGGTCTGATGAGACCAAGATAAACTTGTTTGGTTCAGATGTTGTCAAGCGTGTGTGGCGACAACCAGGTGAGGAGTACAAAGACAAGTGTGTCTTGCCTACAGTCAAGCATGGTGGTGTGGAGTGTCATGGTCTGGTGCTGCATGAGGGGAGTTACAGTTCATTGAGGGAACCATGAATGCCAACATGTACTGTGACATACTGAAGCAGAGCACGATCCCCTCCCTTAGGAGACTGGGCCGCAGGGCAGTATTCCAACATGATAATGACCCCAAACTAGAGGTCTGCAACCCGACCCGAGCCCGACGGGCCCCGAAGAACTCGCAGGTTTCGGGCCGGGTTCGGGTAAAGGTTTCATGAATAGCTTCGGGTTCGGGTCGGGTTCGGGTCTGTAACTGAGAAAAACTATATAGGCTGTTATATAAAGTCTTGTCACAACGCGGCACACGACTCTCAAACCTCTGACTATGAGTGCGATAAGGCAAACAATTACTGAGGGAAAACTTATTACAGTGCCAAATGATGCAGGGAAAGCAGCACAACGAATTCTACCGAATAACAGGTGAGCCAGGGGATAGCACAATTATACACAAGCCACTAAAATTACTACACAATAATGTGTGTGTGAAGTGAACGACTACTGAGAGAGCAGCCACAAATCAAATAGCGCGCTACCGTCTCTGTCTCGGAAATCAGAGCTTTGTCAAGAGGTCTACTGTAAAATACTACATCATTTGATATGTATATTTAAATGTTTTAAACATTGTATGATATCATAGACGAATAAGTGTAAACTCTATGAATGAAATGAGCCAAGCGCGTTCGTAAATCAAATAGCCGTGTTTCTCTTGCGTCTCTCAGAAATCAGCCTTGTCAAGAGCAGGCTACTATCACCTAAAACACTACATCATACACATTTTGTATTATTTTATTTGATAGGTTATGTGTATTTAAATGTTTAAAACATCTTACGATATGATAGGCTACATGACCGAGTGCAAACTATATGAATGAAATGAAGCGCGATCATGTCAAATGGCCTCTGTGCGTCTTTTCTACTACATAGCCTGATGTTTCTGTCTGTTTAAACATTGTACGATGATCTTGTCATTCAACCAATAAATAGCTCAGCGGTTACGTGAAGTGTAGGTCTTACAAAGCTGTCTTGGCTTATGATAGCAAGAATGATACATCTCTATAGCAATGGATTTCGGGTTCGGGTCGGGTTCGGGTTAAACTATAACAGTACCGTTCGGGTCCGGGTCGGGTCGGGTCAAATGATCTCGGGTACGGGCCGGGTTCGGGCCTCAGTTTAAAGCCCGTGCAGACCTCTACCCCAAACACACCTCCAAGACGACCACTGTCTTGCTAAAGAAGCTGAGGGTACCTAAACCCTATTGAGCATCTGTGGGGCATCCTCAAACGGAAGGAGGAGGAGCACAAGGTCTCTAACATCCACCAGCTCCGTGATGTCGTCATGGAGGAGTGGAAGAGGACTCCAGTGGCAACCTGTGAAGCTCTGGTGAACTCCATGCCCAAGAGGGTTAAGGCAGTGCTGGAAAATAATGGTGGCCACACAAAATATTGACACTTTGGGCCCAATTTGGACATTTTCACTTAGGGGTGTACTCACTTTTGTAGCCAGCGGTTTAGACATTAATGGCTGTGTGTTGAGTTATTTTGAGGAGACAGCAAATTTACACTGTTATACAAGCTGTACACTCACTACTTTACATTGTAGCAAAGTGTCATTTCTTCAGTGTTGTCAAATGAAAAGATATAATAAAATATTTACAAAAATGTATATTATATATACACATATATATATATATATATATATATATATATATATATATATATATATATATATATATATATATATATATATATATAAAAGACTGGGATATTATCACACTTTTAACTTTAATGAATATTTACTTTGGGTTGGTTTATTAAGTAAATTTCTGCATTGGTACTTTGGCACAAGTGCTGACAATAAAAAGCTATATCATATTTCAAAGAAAATAGGAATAATTATGAAATTACTCCTAAGTCCTACTTAAGTGGTTAAAAAAAAAAAAAAAAAAAAAACACTCTTCAGTTCAACTGACTGCATTTAATATAAATGTAAACTATAATACATTTTCATTTAACTGCACATACCATGCAATTAAGTGTCCGAAAAAATATATTGTTTAACTTAAGTATATATTATATCTATGATAAGTATTCTTTTTAAAAGTATGCTAAAGTATACTGTATTTTTTAAAGGGATATGTAGTTTTACTTTGTTAAAAATGTCAATTTACATTAGTCTAATTACTATTAGGTTGTTCATTAGACAAATTTGTAGTTAAAGATACATATCTGCAAGTGTATCTACTGTAATAGTATTGCATCTAATGAAACACAAAATAAGTAATGGTTATTGTTTAGCATGTTGCTAACCCAAAGTGTATGTTTGAAAGTGTATGTGTGAGGTTTATATAGATATACACAGGGGACATATTTGTCTCCAAAAGTAAGCTAAATCTGGCAAAACCTTCCACATCCAGGGACATTGTCATTTGGAAATCCAATTCATAAATGCATAATTTATTTTTTTAATTATAAAAACATAAAAGGATTACGGGGGTCTTTAAGGGGTATGGTTTGTGTTGGAATTAAAAGTATTTATAATTAGCTTCATTTATAATTAAAAGTGGGAGAATATAAAACATCCAGTATATAATCAAAGTCTATGGTATGTCCTTATTTAGATAAGTAGCTAAGTAAACGTGTTTGTTTAATAGGGAGAGTGATAGACTGAGAGCAAATGTATTCATTTTAATGTGATTTTGCATTTGTATGAACACGTGTGTAGATGGCAGTGTAGATGGCTGCCCTGCCGATGCAATCATTACGGCCCCTGCGTTCAGAGTCAGGAGACCCCTAAGGAGTGTGAGCAAGACGAGGCTGACAAGATTGGCCCTGACTGTCTATGTGTGTGTGTGTGTGTGTGTGTGTGTGTATTTAACCCGAGAGAAGAATCACGTGATGGCCTAGCCTGAGATCACACATGTATGTAAACAGACACAAACGCATACCCAGCCTTTAAATGTGTGTCAGACCAGGGAACAAAGGTTTACGGAAAGATTTTTTGCCATAACCTTGCCTCTGTGCTGATTGTTGATGCTATGTAAAGGATGTGTAATGCTCACGACAATGTATGATACACGTATGGAAAAACCATTGTCTATTTTGCAAAAAGAGAGCGAGATGTTACACTGAGGGCTAGAATTAAACTGTTGACACCAGCTATGATGATAGTTACTGTTGCTATTATGCACTTAGGTGGCAGCAGTTTATTATTAACCATGTTAATGAAGCCAGCCAATAATAGCGCAAAGAGTATATGAATGAGGGCATAAAGGAGCAATGATTTCCAGGCCACGGTTCATTTACATTCTTGGATGCATGCGTGCATATTTATTGAAAAATACAACTCGCATATGTTTTTATCTGTCTATACATGAAGGTACTGCTTTCGGTGGGAAAAGGGCAAAGGTTTTGCTCTATGTTCTGTTTAAATCCTAGAGGAAGACACTGCATTTGCAGAGTAGACTGCTTTCCTATGCAGGTATCGCTCTGCAACTGCCGCCTGTGTTGGTGACGCGTGACGTTAACTTAACATGACAGAAGCACATAAAGTATGCCCCCATTCCACTCGGTTCCCTGCGGCTCAGCACGAGCCTTTAAAGGGGCAGCGCTGAGACAGTCTGAGACCACTCGACAGAGCCACCTTAACACAACACGCTAAGGACAATGACTGGTTAACATGTACAGTGGGTGAAAATGAAACACTGATTGTGTGGACTGGATAAATTATGGAATAAAAGGTATTGTTTGTCAAAGAATTAAAAAGATTTAATGTAACAGTCATTTAAAGGCACAATGTCATTTACGCCACTAGAGGTCGCTTATTCAAAACAAAGGAGTAGCTTGATGATGCCGTGAATGAGCGTGGGTTCATGGGAGTTGTCTTCACCTACACAGCCGATGGAAAGGAATCTGACGGACTCAGGCAGAAATCATGTTTATGGATGAGCTAATGTATTAAAGTTTTATTAACATTACTGTGGTATGAAGCAGGGTGGACCGCGAGCCGTGGGAGCGGAACAAGTCCGGCTGAGTTTTTATTATGTTTATGCTGCAGTCGGCCGCATCTGCTCTTTTCATTGCGAATGTGGGGTAACACAGCGCTGTTTTACATGGTTAAAACAATCATACTAAATACATTTGAGTGTAATGTTATGTTAACATTACTCTGTGTGTTGGTGGCTGGTATGAGAGACTTGTTGCACACTGCAGTAATCTAGATCGATATTAGAATATCATATTAATAAAAACTGGATGACTTGTGTTGCTAAATGACATGCAATTAATTTTAAAATATATTTTATGATGGAGAAAGCTCTCTCTGATTATGCTATGTTAGCCACTTGACAAAATAGTGTTCTCACTGAGGCATGGTGAAACATGGTACTCACGGTAAATCAAGAAAACAAGCGATTCAAACAATAAGACTAAACGTGTTAAGCAATATAACAATGATTAGTTATCTGTCGATAAAAGTTGCTCACCTGTCTAATAAAACACATAATATATTAAAGAATCTTTAGTGTGTCCATGGTTTTCAAGGTTTCTAAGAAAGTAAAACTGGAAATCGAGGGTAAAGCGGATATGAAGTCATTGACAAGCGACAAAATGACACGGTCCGTGTCCTGGTTAAAAGGATTAGTTCACCCAAAAATGAAAATTCTGTCATTAATTACTCACCCTCATGTCGTTCCACACCCGTAAGACCTTCGTTCATCTTCGAAACACAAATGAAGATATTTTTGATAAAATCCGATGGCTCAGTGAGGCCTGCATTCACAGCAAGTTAATTTACACTTTCAAATGCCCAGAAAGGTACTAAAGATACATTTAAAACAGTTCATGTGACTTCAGTGGTTCAACCTTAATGTTATGAACGAACGAGAATACTTTTTGTGCGCCAAAAAAACAAAATAATGACTTTATTCAACAATATCTAGTGATGGGCGATTTCAAAACACTGCTTTGTGAAGCTTCGAAGCTTTACGAATCTTTTGTTTCGAATCAGTGGTTCGGAGCGCCAAAGTTACATGATTTCAGTAAACAAGGCTTCGTTACGTCATAAGTGTTTTGAAATTTCAATGGTTCACATGCAGTTTGATACACGCTCCGAACCACTGATTTGAAACAAAAGATTCGTAAAGCTTCGAAGCTTCATGAAGCAATGTTTCGAAATCGTCCATGTTGAATAAAGTCATTATTTTGTTTTTGGCACACAAAAAGTATTCTCGTAGCTTCATAACATTAAGGTTGAACCACTGTAGTCTCAAGAACTGTTTTAAATATAACTTTAGTATCTTTCTGGGCATTTGAAAGTGTAAATTAACTTGCTGTCAATGCAGGCCTCACTGAGCCACTAACCCTATTTTATCAAAAATAGGGTTCATCTTAATTTGTGTTCCGAAGATGAACGAAGGTCTTACGGGTGTGGAACGATATGAGGGTGAGTAATTAATGACAGAATTTTCATTTTTGAGTGAACTAACCCTTTAAACATTGTTGGAAATGTTTGGGATAATGCAAGCACACAAGTCAACAAAATATATAACATTGTTCTAGTGGTTTTTGGATATTTTAATCTAAAAATCTTACATATTGTGCCTTCAAGAGTAACTTTAACAGCATAACTTCTCTCTATACACACTGCATTATATATAGGTCTTAATGTAATATAATGCATTCATAATGCTTATAATGCATTTAATAATCAGTTCTTCCACAGAAGTGCTTGTCTATTAATAGTTACACTTTTTAATAGTATACTATTAAAGTATAGTATACTACTATATAACACAATCTCATGTGTTATAATACATTATAAAGGTGTAAGCATTAATAAGTAAGTATTTTAACGTATTATAACTGTTGTTACAATTATTTTTGAACAGATGTAATGCATTACAATGTGTAAAGGCATAATGAATTAAGGTGCTATGAATATTCAGTGAAGTGTTACTACTTTATCCAACCTTACCCAGATATGCTCACGTTAAGTGGTATGTTTTAAATGGCAAATCTGAACTGCTTAATTGTAATATCGTTGAAAAATGTAAACCATATTATTGCCCAGCTATATATTAAATGTTGGATGTATAGTACATTCTACTTGCATACATACAATATACTGACATAAAGTAATATATACTATATAGCAAATCTCAACTAGGTGGGCAAATTCTCATTACCATATTGGTGTTTTATTTTAAATAGAAAATAGTTTTAATGCTATTTTTCCTATTAGATTTTTTTAATTGTTGTATTACAGTTACATCCACTTACATCAAGAGGCAGTGCAACAGTTGTGAAATTGATTGAAGTATTTATTTATTTATTTATTTATTTATTTGCATTTGTAGTGAGAGGTGTTTTTGTTGTTGTTGTTTTGGTAATAAGAATTTTTGAGTGAATTCAAATAAATCATCAAGTATTGTCACAGTAAAATGTTTGTAAAATTAGGTTTCTTTGAAATTCTTCAATGTAATAGTTTCTTGTTTCTTTCTTTTGATTTCAGAAATATGAAATATGACCCAGACATTTTCTTTTACTGGTTTTGTTCAATTCATTGCAAGTGATCAAATGTGGCCACTCCTAAGCGGAGGGAACCCAGAGGTGTCTTTATTTGTAGCAGCTTCTGCAGTCACTTCCTCCACTACTACTGACTGGGTACTTCGCCCACGCCAAGCTGGATCGCTTTTGCCACATGACAACCCTGTTGCTGTGGTAACAACATGTGCCTTGGGGATAGCGCCTTTGTTTTAGCTGTACATTTCTTCTTCTCTTATAATTTTTTTTGTTTGTCTTTCCATCACTATCCATCAAATTAACAATTTTCAAGGAGATCATGTCAGTTTTCTATGATAAAGAACCATATTTCTCTGTGTCTAAAGTTAGTATCACATTATATTCAGATTAGTTAAAGCATTTATTGAGCTACAGCTCCCTCTTGAGATGAGGTCAGAGAAAGAGGAATAATCTAGCATCAGCTTTTGCAATATTTGTTTAAATAAATACTGATAAACTATGTTACTCATATGAATATGGCAAAGCACCCAGTATTTCCAACAGTAGGGTGTTTGGCCCTTTTGAAATTAGCTATAAATTGCTACTTTTGAAGTCAACATGAAACGGCATTTGCAGCTCATTTTACTTATATAATGACATAGGCTGGGCTGACTGGTGTTTGGCAGTGTCTCAAACAACACTGAACTTTGACACAGAACTCTTGAATAATAAAACCTAACCTTTAACCCAGAAAAATGAATGTACACAATGACAGAACACCTATCTCAATTATTCATGCAAGCTGATGCCATCTTTAGATGAATTTAGTCCATGTACAATGTAGATGTTATCATACAGTTATCATTATAAACAAAATTCCTTGCATTTTGTGTCAGTATCTTTTAAGGTTTTAAGGTTTTTAGTCTTGTGTACTTGTTTAGTTTAATCTATTGAAATTTGTTACATTAACTGTAATTTTGAGGACTACATACTTATTATGTAAAATAAATACATAAAATACATAAATACACACATAAATATATAAAAATATCCAGAGGTTGACATTACAGGCTGCTTAAACAGCACAATATTTTCAAGACGCCTCAGAGATACAGTATTTACACTTTTCTTAATGATTAAATTAATAGATGTGAAGATGCATCATGTCAGGTTTTATGTAAATCATATGCCACGATTTTTGTTTGATTATGCAAAAACTAAGTGAGCTAAGAGGGCTGTGGCGCAGGGGAATATTTTTAATGAATAACTTTGTGTGGTCCACACATAAATCAATAACATGATTTCTAAAGACTTAAAATATAGTGCATATACTATATAGAATACTATTATGAGACTTTTTTGATCTTTTTGTTATTTTTAGAGCTTGACAGCCTGTGTTCACTATATGCTTTCAATGTATGGAACTTGTACATACATTTTGTTCCACAACAAGACCTTTAGTAAAATGACAGAACTTTCATCTTTGTGTGAACCTTTCCATTAAGCAATCCTTTATGACCTTTCACTGACCTGTGATTATGTTCTCTGAGAGAACATTGATCTGCACCTCGACTGAGTGTTTGGAGGTGTAGGTAATCTCAGCACTGACATGGGCTACTTCACCGATGAACATTGGGTACAGGAAGTCTGTGCGCTCCACCCGGGCCAAAGCAGCTACACAGCGATCCTATTTGCCAAAGGAAATTGTTATTCATTTGCACTTTACTAGTATACCAGGATTCTACAACTCAGTGTCTGCATCAATAGATACATTTGAACTGTGTGTACATTGTGCTACATATATGTAGTGTCCTCTACTGGCTACAGCAGACAATGGCCATTTTCAAGCAGAAGGCTTGAATCAGGGCCAAAGAAAAAAAATATTTATCACATTTTATAGATTTTTAAAGGTTTAGGTAAAAATTATATATATATATATATATATATAAAAGCATTTATTCTAAAATGATGTATAAATACTTTGCAGTGTAAATAATATACATTTTTTCACATTACAGTAATGAGAAAGATATTGTTTTGCATTAACCCTCATGCACGGTTCGATTTCTGGCGACTGCCTGTATGGTCCGGGTCAAATTGACCTTAACTGGATTCAATACAATTCCCAAAAAAAAAAAAACACACTATGAAAAAAAACATACAATCGTGTACAAATAATTAACTTTTAATATCAATAGTTTTCACACATTACAAAGAATAAATATCTGAATTTATGATTTATTAAAATGTTTTTAACCACTATTTTTAAGACTGCCCCTCCCCCCATCCATGGGACATTTACCATTATACATTTATAACAATAATATCTTAGTCTAAACCTAAAGTAATCTTGACAAACTATATATCATTTGAAAGCTTTCAGACTCTAGTTTTCATATTTGGTGACTGATTTTCAAAAGAAATGACTGATAAAGAGCAATAGATAAAGAGCGATAGATTCTTCATTTGTGATGTGGTGCCAAACTATAACACACGCTCTGATTCTTTCCGTATGTTTTTTATATGTGTTTTAGGGATTGAATTCAAATCAAATATTAACATTACTGCCCAAACTTCTTCTGAATATTATGTCTACTTCATAAATATTTTGAAAAGTATGGAAAAATATGGTTCAGATCACTCAAACCATATATGGAAATCGAAGAGTCCTTATATGGTCAGCGATGGAGTCTGGATGTCATCTAGTGAAAAAGTTTGGACACAAAAAACCTTATTGAAAGTTCTTTTTTGAGATATCAAAAAACTTCATTGAAGTTTTAGAGTTGAACATGTTTTGTAAAATATATATTTTTTATAAAATATTAAAAAAAATATATATATATATATATATATATATTAAATTTTCATAAACTTCTATAACTTTTTTTAAACTTTACTTTTACAACTTTTTTTACTTCTACAATAATCTGTGAAGTGTTCCCTTTAAAAAGATACCAAACTTAAGTCTGTGCTCTGAAGTATTCAAGATTTTTAACAATTTAAGTTGGAAAAGTTTTCATATCTATGCTCAAAAAGTGGGACAGACAAACAGGTAAAACAACTTTATATTTTCACAAACTTTGAAAAAAAAAAAAAAAAGTTGTTAAACCCAGCAAGACACTGGCACTTCAGGACTAGAGTTGAAGAGCTCTGACATACAAAACAGAAGCGTTTTGTATTTTGGGTCTGTACAGTTGCTTTTGAATGGCTGTCTATATGGGTCAAATTGACCCACGAGCAGTAAGAACGTATAAAATTTCTGTATGCACATTTCACAACACATCAGCGTGTTGAAACTTTGCATGCATGTTCATGACCCTAAATGAGAAAAAGTCACAAAATTTCAAGAAAAACAATGTAGGTTAGATAGTATTTCAGATAGACTGAAAAAAAAAGAAATGATAGCTAATTTTTACCATATGTGGCAGACAAATTTTTTTTTGTATTAAAATAAGAGGAAAAGCTCCTTTTTTTAGATTCATAGGGTAGTAAAAAACTAAAATAACAAAATATAACCAAGAAATGTTATTGTTTTGAGTCTGTACAGTTGCCTTAGAGCATTAAAATATGCAGGTCAAACTGACCCGAGAACATCACCAACGTAACCAAAATTTTGTGTGTATATGTCAAAACACATCAGTGTGTTGAAACTTTGCATGCACGTTCATGAAAATTTTAAGAAAAAAAAAAACTGATTAACTGATGTTTCCGACAACTCAAAAATCAAAATAGGTCAGTTTGACCCGCAACAGTACATGAGGGTTAATGTAATGAGAATCTGTGGTAAAAGGCAAATTAATAATCTAAATGATCCTAAAACGCCCATATTTGATATGACAGTAAAATATGACAACTCAGGCTTCTTCTTGACAGGCTTTGTGCGTTTCATATCACTTATCAAAACAATCGGAATGTTCATCAGTTACATCTTTACTATGCTCATCTGTTCTAGAAAAGCACAAAATACACCACACTTTACAGTATATATAAAAAAGACGGTGGTTCCAATGTTGAAAGCCTTGCATTGAACATTGTTCATGTAACTGTAAGACTAAAGAGTATCAGGAAGAGGAACTCACCCCGGTTTGAGTATTGCAGTGGCGTGTGCCAATGATGCAACCTGCTTCCTCAATCATCTTCAGGATAGTGCCACCATGAACATTACCAACAATGTTGGCATCATCAGGACGCATGATCCTGAAAGATTAAAAAAAAAAAAAAAAAAAAAAACCTTTACACCCCCAGTTTCACAGACAAGGCGTAAGCCTAGTCGCAGAGTAAAATGATGCATGTTTGAGCCATTTAAACTGAAAGCAACTTGCAGTGACATATCTTAAAATATATCAGTGCCATTGTTTTGTTTCAAGATGCACAACAATGTTTTTTTTTTTTCTAGGGCACGTTTATAAAAGCTACTTAAATGTCTTAATTGAACTAAGGCCTACTACTGGCTTAATCTAAGCCCTGTCTGTGAAACCAGGCCATAATTTCTAGGTTTTAGGGATGCAAAATTTATTGATTACCATATTTAGTATTGGCCACAGAGATACTTTTTTGACTTAGCTTTCACATGAGCCAGTATTTTGTTCACAATAGAACATAGATAAGATAACAAATGTTTAAACTGAGAAAGTTTACACTTTTATCCACTAAATGAGCTCATTTCAAATTTGATGCCTGCAACAGGTCTCAAAAAAGTTGGGACGGGGGCAACAAATGGCTGAAAAAGCAAGAAATTTTGAAAAGATTCAGCTGGAAGAACATCTAGCAACTTAACTGCAAGTTAATTGATATCAGGTCTGTAACATGATTAGCTATAAAAGGGATGTCTTAGAGAGGCAGAGTCTCTCAGAAGATGCGCAGAGGCTCTCCAATCTGTTAAAGAGTGCATAAGAAGATTGTGGAATACTATAAAACAATGTTCCTCAACGTCAAATTGCAAAGGCTTTGCAAATCTCATCATCTACAGTGCATAACATAATCAAAAGTTTCAGAGAAACTGGAGAAATCTCTGTGCGTAAGGGACAAGGCCGAAGACCTTTATTGGATGCCCGTGGTCTTCGGGCCCTCAGACAACACTGCATCACTCATCGGCATGATTGTGTCAATGACATTACTAAATGGGCCCAGGAATACTTCCAGAAACCACTGTCGGTAAGCACAATCCGCCGTGCCATCTGCAGATGCCAACTAAAGCTCTATCATGCAAAAAGGAAGCCATATGTGAACATGGTCCAGAAGCGCCGTCGTGTCCTGTGGGCCAAGGCTCATTTAAAATGGACTGTTTCAAAGTGGAAAAGTGTTCTATGGTCAGACGAGTCCAAATTTGACATTCTTGTTGGAAATCACGGACGCCGTGTCCTCCGGGCTAAAGAGGAGGGAGACCTTCCAGCGTGTTATCAGCGTTCAGTTCAAAAGCCAGCATCTCTGATGGTATGGGGGTGCATAAGTCCATACAGTATGGGCAGCTTGCATGTTTTGGAAGGCACTATGAATGCTGAAAGGCATATAAAGGTTTTAGAGCAACATATGCTCCCCTCCAGACAATGTCTATTTCAGGGAAGGCCTTGTGTATTTCAGCAGGACAATGCAAAACCAAATACTGCAGCTATTACAACAGCATGGCTTCGTCCTAGAAGAGTCCGGGTGCTGAATTGGCCTGCCTGCAGTTCAGATCTTTCACCTATAGAGAACTTTTGGCGCATCATTAAATGAAAAATACGTCAAAGACGACCATGAACTCTTCAGCAGCTAGAAACTTATATCAGGCAAGAACGGGACCAAATTCCAACACCAAAACTCCAGAAACTCATAACCTCGATGCCCAGACGTCTTCAAACTGTTTTGAAAAGAAGAGGAGATGCTACACCACGGTAAACATGCCCCCGTCCCAATTATTTTGAGACCTGTAGCAGGCATCAAATTTGAAATTAGCTCTTTTTGTGCATAAAATTGTAAAACATTTGTTATGTTATCTATGTTCTATTGTGAATAAAATATTGACTCATGTGATTTGAGAGTCTTTTAGTTTTCATTGTATTAAAAAAAACATCCCAACATTTCCGGAATTCGGGTTGTAGTTCCTGTCCCAACAGTGCTGATATTATCTAGCCGTATTTAAACTTGCTGTTTACATCACTCTGCTTTTCTGTGTTTGTGCATTCCAAACTGTCCAAACAGATGCAACATTCCTATATATTTTATACATTCTTAGGAGTGATTATATATTTATAACCACTCAAAAAATGGATTGTCACACAGGAGTGTATTGGTTGCATCATAGAAGACAGAAGGGAAAAAAAGCATTCAAGTACAAATGACACAACAAATGACAACATACGGTGAAACAAAAACAGACGTGATCACATCCACAACCAGTTTGGGGAGAAATTCTGCCAAGTCATATTATGCCAAAACATTTCCTGTCGTATTAAACTACTTATAAACCTCCAAGAAACAACAAACTCAAGTTATGACAAGTTCACTGAATTGTTTTGTTGAACATAAAAATCCACATCAAACACAATATTACAAACACACAAACCTTAACATCTGGAAGAATATGAGGGTGTCTATGTCTGAAACAATATAAATTAGTGTGTGTCTGTTTAGAAGAGTATGATGATGCATGTCTGTTAGTCAACTCTACCTGCTGAGCTCATAAAGAGAAGCCATGACTTCTTAAAAGTTAGACGAGAGAGACTTGAGAAGTTCCCAACACAACAGTGACTTTCAGTGACAGTAGTATTCTTTCATTCATTTCCTCCATCACAGCAAATCATTGATGACATCATATTCTTCTTCACCACTAGTGTCATGTGTTTTACTGACTCAGACTCCACCCACCACCTTCATTCAAATTCTGTGGGTCTTCAGTCAATTCACTAGCAATGACACATTCACAGTTTCGTCCTGTATATTTAAAGCTCTAGAACACACTAGATGTTAACTGAAATGAAAAGAACTAATATTCTAAAACTTGTTACTTAAAATTGTTCAACTGCTAGTTATGATTCTAAATTTCAATACTGTTGTAAAATAAAGACACTCCTGTGATGACACATTCTATATTTCTGTGCAAAGCTGCTACATTGTTTAGCAACTGCAGACAGTCTACATTTTTGATAATAAAACATATTACTTGGTGCAAGAAGCATGGTTTTTAAAGGTTTTTTGACAGTTATAGCGCCATCTATTGCCCAATCTCCACCATTTTTTTGGGTGTCCTCAGAGTGTGTCCATACATACGTGTGCCAATTTTGGTGAAAATATCTCATTTTGTTTTGAAGTTATAGACACTTATATATAAGAGAGCATAAAAAATGAACCATGAAAGACTTTGATTGGATTTTTTTGCCACTTCCTATCAAAATTTTGACATTTGGGCTAATATATCTAGTTAATCAGCTTAGGTTCCGTGTTTCCTACGCTGGTTTCGTCTCGATCGGACTAACGGTTTCGAAGATATTCGCAAAAGTTTTTTAAGCGCTAAATCACAACGTAGCACAAACCATAAGGCGAAACCTACCACGTTTGGTATCGTTGGACTCGGCAAGGATTCAGGAGTCTAAAGACATGACTCCCGTGAAAATAAGTCGACCACATCCAAAGTTATATATATTTTCATCTAAAACCATTAAAAACATGTTTTTTAAAGTTTTTTCACAATTATAGTGCCACCTATGGTCCGATCTACACAAAAATTGCCGTGCTTCTTTAGAGTCATATGCTACATGAGCTCACCTATTTTCGTGAAGAGTTTTCTTTTAGGCTTTAGGGTATATTTAGTCATGCCCACTTTCTAAATGACCCAGTTATAGTGACCCAAAGGGTAAAGTTCAACTTTTTTTTTGATAATTATTGATCTAGAGAGTCCATAGAATTGTCCTACACTGGTTTCGTTCCGATCGGGCGAAAAACCTAGGACTAGTTCGCAAAAGTAGGTTTTTCACATATTTGCGAATAATTAATGAACGATTTGATTGACAGCATTGGTTCTTGAGGCAAAGTTGTTAAACATGAGGAGATCCATCAAATGATATGCATATTGTGTGGATCTTTGAAACACCACGTGATTACTGAGGCGTAAAACTCGTTAGCGCCAACTTGTGGCCGATTTCTTTCAAAATTCTTACAGACCTTTAGGACCATGAGTCGAACTTGCCCACCGAGTTTCGTTCCAATCGGCCTCCGTTAACCTTGTCTAATAGGTGTTCAAACTTCATTGGCCAATGGTGGCCATGTTTTTTGAGATATGCCAATGTCCTCATAGACTATCATGCTCCCTTGGACCAAGACACTGCATGCCAAATTTCAAGTCAATCAGACTAAGGATTGCATAGTTACAGCTGTTTTCATGTTTTTTTCAAGTTATAGTGCCACCTAGTGGCCAATCGTCACGATTTTTATATCGTGACCAAAGATTGAGCCCGTACACATGTGTACCGAGTTTGGTGCAAATATCTCATTTCGTTCCCGAGTTATAGTCATTTTAGTAAAAGTGGCTCCGCCCTCATCGTACGTTTTGGCGCCCCTTAGTGACCGTGAATCAAAATTTCAATATTTTTGATAACTTTTGATATTCAGACTCCAGAGAACATTTCTGCACTGGTTTGGTTCCGATCGGGCAAAAAACCTAGGACTAGTTCGCAAAAGTAGGTTTTGGATAAAATTCAAAATGGCGGAAAAATTTCAGCACTTCGTGCTTGAACCCCTAAAAATTCTAACAATTGGATTAACAGGACATTCACCCCATAAGAGAACAGACATGGAAATTGTAGAGAAAGAGACCCACTTTGATTCAAAGCATACTTCCAACCAGTGAAGCAACGAACAGTTGAGCTCAAAATCTTTTGCTTACTGCAATATTTAATGTGTACATGCCAACCATCGTAACAACAGGTACAGGATTTCCCAAAGTAACCACAAGAATGAGAAAGCTCAGATTTATGTCGTCTGATTGCATCAATCCATGAGTTTATCATTAACAGGAAAAACGAGATCTCTTGTTCCTTTACCCATTCATTACACTCAACTTTAAGTTTTCGTTAAGACGGATCATGTATATATATACATGATCCGTCTTAATGAAAACTCTTAATTATATTAGTTATAGTAAAAAAACTTGTTTGCATTCAGTTTGCAATGCTTTAGTTCACTAAAATAGCTAAACAGAGACAGTATATAACATGTAATTTGGTTCAAGGTGTTTTTCCCCATCACTGATACTTTAAATTGCGTCTTGCGAAACAAAAAGCACAACAGCAAAGATCCTACCTGGGAATATGAGGATAATGATGAAAGCGTCTGATCTCTCTCAGAAACAAAATGCCATTCTCAATAAAATGTAGCATATTGCCTTTTTTGCAACTACACAGTAACAAAATGACCCAATTTGTTAAGCACAAAATGGATCTAACCACACTAAGTGATTCACCCTGGCTGCTGAGTAAATGTGGTATCTGCGCAACATTTTCATGTGAATATAATGTGTGTGGTTACTATGTGATCTAGCAAAATGCAATGTGAAGGAAAATGCAATTCATTATAAACCATTAAAATAAATGTCACACAATTATGATTATTTATTCTGTAGGCTTATTAATATGGAAATATAAATTAAAATACATATTAGGAGCACAATTCAGGGGGGGGGGGGGCATGTGTTAAAGGGTTAGTTCACACAAAAATGAAAATTATGTTATCATTTACTCACCCTCATGTCGTTCCAAACCCGTAAGACTTTTGTTCATCTTCAAAACACAAATGAAATCTGAGAGGTTTCTGTCCCTCCATTGACAGTCCAAACAACTACCACTTTGACACTTCAAAAAGTTCATAAAGAGATCATTAAAAATAATCAGTATGAATTGAGTGGCTTAATCCAAATTTTTGGAAGAGAATTTTCACTTTATATGATAAACATTGAATTTAGGCCTTTATTCACATATAAACTTTCATCAACGCACACATCATTTAAATGAAAAGCTCAAAATTAAAGGAAGCTCAAGCATGCTTGCTTGACATGTGAGAACCAATGAGGTTCATTCTCATGTGTTACGCAGCACGTTTGAGCTTCCATAAGAACCAGTGAGGTTTGTTCTTACGCACCAAGCAAGTACGGTTGAGCTTCTGTTGATGTTTGCACGCTGATCAAGGTTTATATGTGAATAAAGGCCTAAATTGAACCTGTTCATCATATAAAGCGATTGTGTATCTCTCTTCAGAAAATCTGGACTAAACTGCTCAATTCATATGGATTAGTTTTACAATCTCTTTGTGAAGCGAAAAAGTGGTAGTTTTAAGGACTGTCAATTGCTGTGTTGTGTCTAAGTCTGTTCCCCCTATGTTTCCTTCCTAATCCTAAACCTACCTGTAACCCTAATGGAAACATAGGGGGAACAGACTTTGATATAAGAGAGGGACAGATGAATGAAAGTCCTACGGGTTTGGGACGACAACATAGGGGGAACAGACTTTGATATAAGAGAGGGACAGATGAATGAAAGTCCTACGGGTTTGGGACGACATGAGGGTGTCATTGATTACTTTTTTTTCCATTTTTGGGTGAACTAACTAACCCTTTAATGCACCAGTATACTGAAACATCCAGCAATTGAGGTCTATAACAGGTTCTCGTCGTGAAATGCATCCACTGGCAAAGCAAAAACTGTACAGTGACTTATAGAGGGAGGACAAAACTTGCTAATGCACTCTGAAACTACAAAATTATCCTTGAGTCTAAAAGCTTTCTTTCACCAAATAAGGAAAAACATTGGTAGTTCAAATGATTAATCAAACTGAAGCCGTACAACTATTTGAGTCAGATGTGACGACGTGGAAACGTTAACAATTCAATGCCTATAAAAGTATCAGTGTCATTGTTACTGTCCAGAAGTGCAGCACTAGTTGGTGTTGTTGTCACATGATACCTGTTCATTTTCTCAGCGTAGATCAGAATTAACCAATCACAGTCGTTTGGATTAGATTTACGTTATAGCGATTACCAACGCGGAATTTCATCTGTAAATCGGGTTTGGAATAAACAGAATTAGACGATTATACGTTTTAGCATTAGAATGTTTCCAGTAAGACAAAAAAAAAAAACTACCGGAAAACAAACCTCGATGTAGAATTCGGCTTTCTGGCCCCCCAGTTTTGTTTCCACAGATGGTGGAAGAGTTGGTTCTGTCTCAGCACCATTAGCTATTGACATGTAGATTGGCAAATTCACACAAACACATCAGCAATTATGTGAGCGTGACAACAAATACCGACACACAGTCAAAATTTGCACGTGGCTGACTCGATTGTGCATTGGCGCGTACGCAGACTGTACCTCTTACAAGCACGAGAGGGCAGTAGCTACGCTTGAGCATCGAATGACAAGAGAAGTATTCTGTAACACCGCGCTAGTCGGCTATCCATGGACAGGCTTTTTAAACATTTAATCCTGATTACTGAAACAAAGGGATAAACACATGAGCGCCAAAATTTATGCTAAGAAAATATCACGCATAACTGCCATTTTGATTTAATTTCTACTGTCTATGCACCAGTTTATTTCACGATCCGCTTCTAGAACTATCATCATAGCTGAATCTAACATAACCACGCTATTTAAGTCCCGTACATCTCTTGAATATAATATTTATTCCTTGAAGACTAAGATAACCTTGTGTTTCTTTCAGGGCTCTACATCAGCATCACTGTTGAGGTCATCACATACGACATACGATGTACCCGGCATGAACTGTGTGAAAAAAAATGCACCAGCATCCAAACGTTGTTTTCAGTCATGAAATGAACAAAAGTAACGGCCTCGTGTATTCTGTTCTCTGTAAAACGTATTAGTGACCTCCGAAAAGGATCTTATTCTATTTGTGGAGCAGGCTTCGGATTAAAGGGCCGCTTCATCAGACGTAAATTGAGATCCATCCATTGAGCCACTGAAGGTTAGAGCTACATAAAAGCGTCTTACCTGCATATCTGGATGGATGGTGTCGCTTGTGCATTTGAAATAGACATCATGAGCTTGCCTTGAGTCGAGGCTCGTCTTTAACCCCTATCCCGTGTGTCGTAATGAAATAGACTGAGTCAGGCGGAGCGAGAGCTGCGGGTTTGAAGGGTAAATCGATTGGCCAGGCTTCTTCCACTACTGTGGTATAAGACCTGATGAAAATCAAACTGCTGTTGATCATTTAACCTAAGTACGGGGCGTGAATGGTTTATCTGTTCATATAAACTGTTTTAGAAAGTTTACTTCCGTTTATTAACAGAAGTAGGTTACACACGTGGCGATATAGTGCAAACTGTCCCTTGTTCTCTATAAACCAAAGAAACGTTTTATATATACATAAAATATTAACCGTTTATACATTCTAGACTTTAGGTTTAACAACATGTTCATCAATTGTTGAAATGAGTAACAACTGTAAATCTTTTACACACTTGCTTGTTTAATTTATTTCACACTTTAACTGAACCACCGAAAGGTGGCAGCAGAGACCAGGCTTTCCTGCAAGCGTTCATAAAGAGGACGCTTGTCAAGCAGCTGTCACTGATTGTTTACATTTATTTATTTAGCAGACGATCTTTTTTCGTACCTCACAGTACATTCAACGTATAAGCCTAATGTTTTTGACTACATATCTACATATCTACCGCATTACCACTGTTGCACTAAATTGTCTTCATTTGCGCGCCCAAATCATGTCATTGTTATTTTTCATAGTGAATCCATGCTTCTCCTTTGTGGATTAGCCCTGTTTGTGCTCTTAAACTCATATTTTATTTTACTTCAGAAAGAATGATGCAAGGGAAACCAGCTGTGTATAGCCCAAAATTTTTTATTATAAAGTGTAGCACAATGCATAAATGTATAAACAAGTAAATACATAGCACATCCCCCAAAAAAAGAGATTTCAGTGAACAACACAGAGTGTTTACAATTAAATAATCTGCACCAACCCCAGGATACTGAAGTGTGAAGTGCAAATGTTTTACAATTAATAACCCTTAGGGTTTTACTAGGCGTTTTCAAGAGCCACCGACGATTTAACCCGCAATGGGTAATAAATCTAACCACGTTATGTACAGGTCACGCGCAGGATCTTTATGAAAACAAAAAATATTTGAACGGGTCTGTTCCATTACTATACACTGGACTGGAAAAAGCAAGTATACAATACTTATATGTTATTTGATGACTCGTAGGCTATTCATCAAGTAAATTTTAAAAGAGACTACATAGGTTGCAGATATGTAGGCTACAATTCTGAAAGGCTTGCATTATAAGATCAGAACAATAGTCATTTGTATGGTAGATCTACCAAGGTCTCCAGACTTTGGCATCGGTGATCAGTGGCACAGGCTGAGGTTGACTGAGAATCGCAGCGTTGCTTTTTTCGATTCTAGAGCTGCTAGATTTCAAATTCAGAAGTTTTTGCTGGATTTGTGACATCATTCTGGAGCTCTGTGCACAGCAGTTCTGGCAGCCTGGTGTCTTGGGCATCATCGAACGCTGGATGAACTCGTTAACGCGATGGCGGGTTTCTGTGTCGAGGTTGGTTTGCGGTAGGCGAGCTGAAACGCGCTGTAGGCAGGTTGTGTACCCCTCTTTAAAACTAACGGCGCCATCTGTAAGCAAAGAAATATACAGTTTAGTTTGCTTTGAAAACTATTTTATACAAGACGGCCATAATATGAATTGAAATGGAAAATATATCTTTAGAAAACTTACCTTTAGACGGAGTGGATTGAATATCAGTCAGGAATCTAACGGTCATCTCCAAAATGTCAGCTTTCTCCAGTTTAGAATAACGGCAATTCTGAAATAGAGAACAGGCAACGGTAAGAAAAAAAATAACACACGTCAGCACTTCACGTTGAAGACAGACTATCTAAACCTATAATGTGTTTAGCCTATGAAAAAAACTTACATCTTTGCCTGTGAGCGGGAGAATGAGCGCTTTTAATCGGTTGAGGCTCTCGTTGATGCGCGCTCGTCGTTTCTTTTCCAGTAAGGGTTTCAAGGTTTTTCTCAGTTCGTTTGCCTCCTTTCTCATGGCCACGGTACGGGGCGCATAAGACAGAGCAGATACAGCAGTGGCGTTAGGAGTCATGTTGAGGTTTTCAGTGGGAAGGTCGTCTGTGCTGGATCGAGGATCCGCGCGGGGTTTATATTCCGGACCAGCGCGTCATGGGAACGCCCCCACGCCTCAGACAACTCCTCTGGCCAAATAACTTTAGACTGTAGAACAAAAGGACGCGTCTGTAGCGTGTATAAATTATATTTTACTCTTAATCTCATTTTGAAAATCAATATGTATAAACCAACATATATTGGTTTATATCCAATATACTGTAATTTAATTTTTGCTCTTTCCCCCATAATGTCATATTTAGACTGAGAATTTTTGACAATCAGCTTTGACCGCTTGTATTTAAACTACTATTTATATTTATTATTTGACTCATTTAACCAAACTTTTAACATATGTTAATGCATCTTTTATAGCCTCCAACTCTACTTTTTCACCGTTGAACATATAAAAGCCTGAAAACTGTTTTGGAACAATTTACATCTATTATTTAACGTTACAATACTTTTTCTATTGTTCTTTCATATATGCTTGCGAAGAAAACATGTTAATGAGAAGAAGAGGGATGCTGGCGACGCGTAAGGACACGGGATTTGGATCCAGTTTAGGGCGGAATAAGCATTCATAATTTAAATAAAACAGACAGATTCCCAAGCCACGCCGTTTCAACGTAACATCTGTCTATAAATTGTGATGAACAATAGTTTTTTTTCCCCCTCTCTTATGATGACGTGGGTCTTACACCTGTACCTCTGGCGTTCATAGGGAGGGGTTGAGCGCACGCGTCCCCCAGCAGACTGCTAGTTGCAACGCAAACCAATATGTGATTACCATATACAACAAACATTGGTTGAACGTATAGTGCTCGTCTCCACACATAGAATCCACATTAATTTGTTTGTTTTACATTATAGGACGTGGACTATGCAAAAATCAGTGTAGGCTACGTTTGCGTACCCACGGTCAGTTGTATGTTATATTTTCTCTTAGACTTTTGTAACTGCATGAAAACAAAAAAGACGTTTGACCCATGATAGTTTGTCAAATATTTTCAGCTAGGGGTCCTTGGAGCCCCATGGGATCCACGCGTCCAGCACGCGTCATGGAGAGGTTTCCAGATGGCCTCCCCTCAACCAACCCCCCTTTTAATGATGCTGTAACTTGTGCCCCTCATCTTTCCTTAAGGTCCTAGTCTTTCGTTGTTTTCTAAAAGCTTTTTTGGCGTCGTTGACCCATCTGCATGCGCCACGTCAATGGTTTTGAATTACAAAATGATCAAACAAAAGAGAAGCGTTATTCGTTTATTTTGCGCGCAGACATGTCGCTGTTTTTCCATACATTATTGAATATCCAGTTCGGTGAATATAAAAGCGCCATTTATATGCTATATTCCTTCTGTTTGAGACGCGTCTTCTAGCATAAGTTACACCAGATATAGCAATTTTATTATATGCAAATTGATACAGAACGTGTTTAAAATACGACCACATTTAAAGGGGAAAGAAGCGGGGAATGCAAAACGTACCTATGTCAACAGATTTAAAAATGTGTCTTATTTAAGCTAGTTATATGCAAGTAGTGTGACTTTTGTTTTATTTTAGTTGTTGTTTTATTTGCTGTACGCGAGTACCTATAGCTATGTTTGCAATAATAAAATGAACACAAGGGAGCGTCAGAGTGGCGATGTCAGTACGTGCCCTGCACGCGCCCCGTTCCCCCATGGGTCCTTTATTTAGGGAGCGTGTCAGCCAATGTTTCACTTAAGATGCGTTCAGTTACAACTCTTTTTGTTCCTTTTTTGTATTTTAGCGTGGGTGCCCCATCTGTGGCATCATCATAGCGTACACTCACACAGAGACCTTTTGTCTAAACTCATTCCAGTACGTGGGAACAAGGTAGTTTTAAGGAGCAAAATCCAGTAAGATGAGCTGCACAAGCTGCACAAAACCCTAGTCGAAAACCCTTTGAATATACGAGTGGGGGAGGTTACTAATGACAGTTAACGGTATTTAGTATGTTAAGACACTATTCTTATTTGTTAGTTGTTCTGTTTGTGTCAGATCGTCTGCCATAAAGATACATGCTCACTTAAGTATTGTAGTATGTTGCCTTATGCAGAAGAATGTACCTATGCCGTTAACATTTGAAAGCTGATTTTTATATTGAAAAGTATGTTACTTATTAGAATTTGGTTGTTTTCTGTGGTGGTGCTCTATTTCAATTCTAGCCTTTTTAATATACTCATTCTGAGGCATACATGTATGTGGACATCCTCTTCCTACAAATAGTTTTCAGTAGTCTAGTTTTTCTTTGAGGACAAATCTTAATGTAATAAACACGTTCTCACTCCCAACAAGCATCCATATGTGATGAGTTGTGAGTGAGAACTTGTTGCAATACCATAGATATTCTAGTCTGGTTCAAACTGTTGAAAAAAGTTTCAGAGAGTGCATAAGTCGAATATCATTTTATGTATTGCATTACAAGATTAAGATGTTTTCACAGCAATTACTGGAATAGCCAAATCTTTTAATTAGAACGGGGTGTCTATATATCACTGCTAAAATATGCTGTTAAATACTGGGAGCTGTGGTTGCCAGAAATTCACCATAAACATTGGTTAAAATGTTTGAATTATGGTATGGCATATTAATGCCTGTATAATTTACAACCATACATTTCATTAAGTGATATATTATTTTATTAATATATATACTTAATATATTTAAATTTAATTAATATACTTATTAAATATACACAAATTAAACTACTTAAATCTGCTTTTTACCTTAAAATGTACTGTTAACCGCCAAAAAAGGCAGGTGGTACAACAGAAAGTCACATCAAAGTTCATAGAGTTCAGAGTAACATAACACAATAAATAACACATAACATGTCCATTACTGATTACATAAAGGAGAAGAAACAACATTATATAAAATATCATATGCGATGTGTCACACAGGAACTTCTGGAAATGTCCTTTTTCTTTTTTTCACTGTAAATTATATAATTTATAGTTTTACTTGCAAAAACTATAAATTTGACAGCATTTTACAGTAAAATGACATATAATGTGATGGTAAACTATTTGCAGTTTTTTACTATGGTAAGGTAATTCACAATAAACCAAATGGGTCACTGTTAGTAAAACAATTATCAGAGTGATCTGAACACTTTGTAATGGTAAACATATTTGTAAGTTTTCATTCATTTCATACAAATTACAAATATGTATAATTTTCTCAAAACACTTTGCGTAAAATTCTTAAACATTTTCACAATATAGTTCACACAGCCAACCAAGACTTTAATATATCAGGGAAAACAATTGCAGCTCTTTTTATTAGTTTTATTCAAATCACAAACAATGATGTAACATTTTTCCAAACACATCAACAAACAAAAACTCTGCACATGGAATGATGAGAGGGAGAGGACAAGTGGAACAGGAAAGAGAAAGAGAAAAGGAGGAGAGGGCATGGGAAAAATAGAAGTTGTGGGAGAAGAGATTGTAGGATGGAAGGCATTGTGGAAAGAGCATGAGGAGAATCTATGAGAAGACATGGGCAGAGAGGAAAGGGACAGCAGGATGGAAGAGGGAAACCGAAGATACAGACAAATTTAGAATAAAATGAGTCATCCTAAATGACCATATGAAAAATTATGGCATTTTCTTGAGAGAAGCTGGGAAACAGATCCAATACGGTTTCCCACTTCAATATGTATGCGTATCTTGTGGAGGGATCACTGATAACCAAGAAGTATGACCACATTAGCCCGGTTCTGTCAAGATTGCATTGGCTGTCTATTAAGCATTGTATACATTTTAAAATATTGCTGATTACATATAAAGCCCTGAATGTTTTAGCTCCTCAGTACCTGAGCAAGCTCTTATCCCATTATAGTCCTTCACATTCATTGCGGCCTCAGGATTCTGGCTAGTTGATAATACCTAGAAAATTAAAAATCAACTGCAGGTGGGAGACGTTTTACCGTTTAGCGCCCAAACTTTGGAATAGAATTCCTAGTGTTGTCCAGGAAGCAGACACACTCTGTAAGTTTAAATCTAGATTAAATACCTGTTAAAAGATCTGTTAATAACACAGTCTCACATTTATATAATTCAAACCCAGTAAGAGTTTGTTAGGCTGCATGAACTAGGTCAACTGGAATCAGGAACACTTCCCATAACACCCAAAGTACCTGCTACATCTAAAGAGGAATGGCATCTACGCTTATATTGGTTTGTCTGTCTCATCTTTATCTCAAAGTTACCATAATGAGCTAGATCCGTATCCAGACCAGATGGTGGACCTGCATCCAGGAATGTCACAACTCTTAAACATCACCAAAGACCATGACAATTAAACAAGCCATCAGGACAGATCTTCAGTGAAGACTTTGTTGACTGTAACAAAGTCCACTGTAGGCGAGTAGTCCGAACCCATGTGCAGTTTATTAACGAAAATGTGAACAAATACAAAAACCAAAACATGACTTAAACCAGAGTAGACTTGAACTTGAATATACTGAACTAGAACATGACTTGACAAAACTCACCAAACAACAAACAAATATAGACAAAAGACAAAGGTAACATGAGGCCTAGTTATATACACACAAGGACTAATGACTAACAAGAAACATATGTGAACAATCAAAACAATAAACCAATCAGAACCTGACACAAACAGGTGAAGCACATGGCAAGGAACACATGAAAAACAGGAACCATGACTATGAAAACTACAAAATAAAATACATAAAAAACATAAATTTGAAACAAAACCACAAAACTAAACATGACATTGACTAGACAAGCCCTCAGTAAGATCCTCAGTAAAAACCCTGACAACTAGGCAAGTCCTCGGCAGAGTTCCCTATGGCCAGCTGTAAGCGTGTCATGCCAGGACCAGCTAGGACTTCAACACAATTTTTGACAAGAAGCCCGGTCATTGTGCTTACAGCCATTGATAAGCCAGTTGTCAACTACTGGCTAAATGGCAGCTCCACTTTCATGTTTCAACCTGCTGGACAGACTACAACTTTTCCATTCCATCTAATGCCAGAGTGTCGTATCCTGAACTTCAAGCAGAAGGAGCTGAATGCAAAATGTTTTAAAATATCGATCCACAAATCTGACTTGTGATGCAGCCAGGAATCATAAATCACACCATGTTTAACCCCCAACTGAGCCTGTTTTTTTCCCATGGTTCTTTTCTCCATTTTTGTCACCTGATGGAGTTTGGGTTCCTTGCCACTCTTTCCTTTGGCTTGCTTAGTTGGGGTTTAAAAGACACTGAATATTCAGTAATGTTACCAAATTGACTACACTGACACTATCAGATGAGAACTCAGTATTCTGTATAGATACTTTATAGCTAAATCAAAGTCGTTTCATAATTGACAAATTTTACAACATCGAAAATGAACTGAATCAACATTGAACTGACTCAAGCTGAATAACAACACTATTGTCTTCTGAAGAGCTGCTTCTTATAGCTCTGTTTCATAATAGATGACCTTTACAAAGTCATTAAACTGAACTGAACAAACACTGAACTGACTTCAGCTGAATAATGACACTGTTGTCTTTTAGGTCTGCTTTACAGCAGAATTTGAATTTGTCTCATATTTGTTTCATCATTGATTCTGTTATTTTCCTGTTTATTACTGTGAAGCTGCTTTGAAGTAATCTGTATTGTATAATAAAGTGCTATGCAAATAAAGGTGACATGACTTGACTATTGTACTATACTATAATTGTTGATAGTATACATTTGTAGTTCTGGAAAAGCCTTAGAGTGGCAAGTTCTGTAAATGTCCAAACATTTTTCAGAATTAAAATCACAATGGAAGAGGCCTGTGGAGATATTGAGGCAGAAGCTTGTCAACCATAGATTCAACATTAAGTTTGCAGTTTATGGACAGTGTTGTCACTCTGCTCCTCCATTTACTTTTTCCATCAATTCTCCAAACCACTTTATCCTCTGCAGGGTCACAGGGATGCTGGAACCTATTCTAGCATTAGGGCCACAGGCGGGGGACAGCCTGGACAGATGGCCAGTCTATCACAGGGCTCACACATAAACATATACATTCACACCTGCAGGTCAGTGCTGCATATGTTATGCATTATGGGGGAAACCGGAGTACCCAGAGCACACAGAAATGCCTCCTGGCTTAGCTGGGACTCGAACCAAGGACCTTCTGGCTGTGAAGCAAAAGTGCAACCGTGTGCTCCAAATTCCTTTTTGTAAAAAACAATTAAACTTGATTGTTTCTTATTGTTAGACATGAGAAGAAAAGGATGATTGGTTTGCTTAATTTGGTAATTTTAGATACTATAATAAATATAATACTTATAGATATTATAATAAATGTAATACTATATATAATATATACATGTAGTATATAAGTATCTGTAATTATACTGTAGATATTATGTATTTAATTTCAAGCCTGTTATTTTTTTCAAGCTTTATAAGTCAGGTCACCTTTATTTATATAGCGCTTTATACAGATCATTTCAAAGCAGCTTTACAGTGATAAACAGGAAAGTAATGATTCAATGATGCAAACAGAATTCAATTCTGCTGTAAAGCAGTTCTATAAAGACAATAGTCAACAGACATTATTCAGTTGAAATCAGTTTAGTGTTCATTCAGTTGAAATCAGTTTAGTGTTGATTCAGTTTCAAAAACTGTGTAAAGTTCATTAATTATGTAATGAGTTAATCAGTTATGCAATTCATCTATAAAGCAGCTCTGGAGAAAACAGAAATGTCATCATCCAGCTCAGCTCAGTTCCCAATAGTGTCAGAGCATTCAAGTAAATAAAATTGCCAGATATCAAGGGTACATTTACTCGATGACTATGTACTAAAAACGGAATTTTTTTTCCTCTGCGTATTTAAAAAAGTTTTGTGTACAGATGACAATGTTGTCAAAACAATCCCCGTTCACACAGATCCTTGCTATTATGCAAGCCAGGCCAGTAGTTGGCGATGAATTGGGTAAACTTGTTAAATCATCTAAATCAGGGGTGTTCGATCCTGCTCCTGGAGGGCTACTGTCCTGGGGTGCATTTCCCGAAAGCATCGTAAGCCAATGATGGTCGTAAGTCACATTGAAATCTATTGGTAATGACGGAACTTGCGACCATAGTTCGCTTTGGGAAACGCACCCCTGCAGAGTTCAGCTCAAACCCCAATTGAACGCACCTGAAACAGCTAATCAAGGTCTTACTGGGCATACTAGAAACTTCCATGCAGGTTTGAGCTAAAGTCTGCAGAACAGTGGCCCTCCAGGATGGAGTTTGGACACCCCTGATTTAGATTATTTAACCAGTTTAGACAATTCTTTCTCTCCTATAGCAATGAATGGATGGAATTGTTCTTCAGGGGGTCTATAGTGCACTGTCTGATACGATACTGTAGCAGATAGTTGCATGGTTATAATTTTCTCTCTGATAATATCAATTTTGTAAGTAAAGAATTTTATAAAGTCATTACTGCTGTGCTGTTTGGAAATGTCTGCACCTGTAGATGCATTAATTTAGCCAATGTATCAAATAAATGCCTAGGGTTGTGTTTGTTTTCTCCTAAAAGTTTTGAAAAGTAAACAGGTCTAGCAGTTTTTAAAGCCTTTCTGTAGGAAGAAATACTATCCTTCCACACAATGCAAAATAGTTTTGTTTTCTTCCAAAAGCGCTCCATTTTCCGGGCTGCTCTCTTGAGGGTGTGAGTGTGCTCATTATACTATGGTGTTGGACTGTTCTTCTTAATCTTCTTTTAACATTAGGGAGCAACCATGTCATGGTATAAAAGAGAGAGTCCATAGTTTCTGTTACAACATCAAGTTTTTCTGAGCTATCGGATATTCTGAGGAGTTTCTAAATCAGGAAGATTATTTACAAAGCAATCTTTAGTGGTAGAAGTGACAGTTCTACCATATTTGTAACAAGGAATTGATTTTGTTTGGCTAAATCACAACAATTAAGACTTCATCTGTAGCCAGTTAACTCAGATAGCAAGTATAAATGTCAAAAGGAATTTATCATTTACTAAAATAAGGTTACCATATATAAAGCACTAACTTCAAAAGAATTATACTTGCAACCAGGTTTCTGTCAAACAGAGTCACAGTTCATGTGGATTTATTTTCATTTGCATGGACTTTTAGTTTGTATCTTCTAGTTACCTGTTTCCTTTTTTCTAGTTTCCCACTAGTCATTAGTTGTCATGGACATTCATTCAATCATCACACCTGTTCGTTATTTAGTCATCATCACTGTGTATTTAAGTTCCTCTTTGTGCTTCAGTCAGTTGTTCGGTATTGTCGTTTCTACATACTGTTATGTTTTCATTTGTCTGCTCTTCTCCTCTTCTATTATTTGAGTTTGTTCTATTTAATAAATACTTTGTTTTGTAAACTTTGGCCTCATCATTGTCTGGACTAAACTGTGACAGTTATATATCTGTTTTTTATTTGTTAAACCAATTAAATTATTACCCTTAAATGAGTTTGGGAGATTTTGTATTTACTGGTTTACACTTGTATTTATATAATCTCTTTATATTATGTTATCTGACTTCTGTGATGTGAGGTGGTTAGCAGATGGTCAGTTTAGCCAGTCGGTCTGCTTCCGGACCAGTTAGTCAAGTACCAACTCTAAAGGCCAGGACACACCAAGCCGACGGTCGGCCATCGGGCAATGTCGGGCTGTTTTTTAGCATCAATCGGCTTAGTTTTTTCAGTGTCTTCCACACCGTTGGCTCTAGTTGGACGCCATCAGGATTTTTTGGGATGATTCATCATGTTGAAATTAAATTAAATTTAGTTAAAATTCAGCACAACACTGGAACAGAACAATGTACAGGGCTCGTTAAACTAGTGCACATTCAAAATCGCATCTAAAGCCCTTGCATTTTTACTATCCTCGATTAAAGTTTGGATGCGTGTCTCTAATTCTGAAATCTTCTCTGTCAGTCTACCAATTTCCCTGCATTTATCACGTGAATCCCTTGCTGCTGACAGAGAAGGCTGTTTTAAACACGTGGCAAGCAGTGCAAGCAAAAAATTATGCCATGACTCACCGTGTTTGTTGATTGATTCCGACTTACCACTTGTTTGATGGACTCGTAAAATATGGAGCGCAAGAGAGAAAAGAGACGGTAAGCACACATGACAAGTTAACAGGCTAGCAAAATGCAAACAAGTTGTGCTAGCAATAACGATTTACATTAAAAGCTAGCGGTGTCAGATTAACGTGTTAGATAATATCAGATATATGGTAATGATTAAGTTATATTTAGAAGTTTAAGTGACAAAGAGTGATAGTAAGATAGAGATTTAAAAACAAAGTTACACAGACCTAGCAAAACACTCAGCAGCAAGGCAGACTGGAACCACAGTGCCACAGCAATACGAAATTGAACTTAATTTCACCCATATTTCAACAGTGAGTTTAGTGTCTTTTGCTTTGATTTAGCTTCTTTCTCCTCCTCTTCACAAAGATAATCAGAAGTGGGTTATAGCCTGAACATGAAATGGTTGGCATACACAGCATTTCTTTAAATGTTCTTGCCGTGCATATTGTGCTCCAGTGTGAATTGTTTTGAATATGTGTTTCTCATAACAACAAGTTTTGAGATTTTGAAAGAAATATAGCATCAGTTCTTCAGAATTCATAAGAATATTAAAATTGAAACAAAATTAAGTCCAAAATATGAAAAGGCAAAGTTCTCTGTTCACTCACGCTGAATGCCAGATGGCTTGTAGGCCCCTATATGTTTTTTTGAAAGGACTGACCATGTGTACCAAGCCTAAAACTGCGATCTGCATGGTACCAATTTCAGGAGCAATTCCAATTTAAGAAGAGACAGAGTATTCATTTTCAAAAGTTTTTTTTTCATATTAATACATAATGTAATGGTGATTTATATTTCTTTATTTAGTTCCTCATATTAATGCAGTTATTTCTTCATGTATAAAGGGATGGTGAACATTTGTCTAAATTATTAATTTATGCTTTCATTCTTTTTACAGAGTGTTTAAAACAATTAGCTGTTACATATTGGTTGGTATCAGAAGGTTCTCAGTATAAGTACTTGCCAGTCCTACATGCTTAAGATAAACATTTTTCTGTGTTTTTGAGTATTGGGAGGTTGTGTGATGTAGTTTGAATTAAATTCAACCCTCCTCCATGCTTGTGACATGATGCTGTGTACTGGGACTAGACATCCTTACCAAAATTGTCTGAACTATGAACTCATTGTTCTCTTTCATTCAACCCAAGCATTTCAGTAAGACAACCCCCTCTCTCAAGAGGATTAGCAGCTTCTTGCCATATGCAAACAATAAAAACATTCCCCCCACAGCTAGGCCATTCCTTCATTTTGAACATAAAAAAATCTATTGAAATACTATGCACTGTAAAAAGTGATAACCTTAGCATGTGTTTTACTTGATTTAACCAATAAAAATGAATTTTATAAGTTAATGTATTTAGTTTGACTCAGTAATATTAAATAATATTTTGACTTTAATAAAACCACTATTTTAGATGTTATCATTTTTAGGTAACCATTTTTTTCAGTGTGGACAGAATTCTGAGTGAAGCTCTTTTGCTGTCACAGTGTGTTAGGCAGGAAGACGAAGACGAACACGAACAGATCGAGATAGATATATATATATATATATACACAATCCAAGTTTAATGAAGATAATCCAAACGGGCAAACAGGCAGGAACAACATAACAGTGATCAGACAAAGACTGAGTGAACGGGAGGAACTTAAGTAGCAAACATAGATGAGGATAATTAATAGAACACAGCTGATACTAATGAACTAATAATGAGGAGCGGGAAGAGGAACACATGATGAGAATGACAACAAACTAAAAGTCCATGATAATGAAACTAAACAGAACATAACTGTGACATTTGCATTGGGTGGTCAGTTCTTTTTTTACTTGTAAGAAAAAAGTCTCTTAAACAATGTCACTTTTATAAAAAGAAAAGATCACAAAAAGCAAGATGTGGCTTTTTCGTCATTTTTTTCACCTTTATATAGCATTTTCTTGTCCGCAAATGTATAAATAAGAAGCTTAATCTGTATTGTATCTGTATTTGATCTGTATTAAACTTTGAATGTTCCAAAAAACAAAACAATTTATAAACAATATGAGTGCAGTGTGCCACAAAGTCGCTGAATAGTGCCTTTTTGGTGGTTACCTGCATTGATCTGCAGTTGCTTGGGTGTTCTGCTAGTGTTACTGCTGTTGTTTAAGTGGTTTGCTAGGTGAAGCCAAAAGAGTGCACTCCTCTATTATTCTCTGGTCTGTAGATATGTCTTGGGTCCCCTCCATCAATGGAAGTCTATGGGATTTTGATTGCTCAGTTTTGTTGTCCAACACCTGACTTTAATCAGTCTCTCAACTTACTAAATCAGCCAGACCATTGTCCTAACACAACTCTCCTTAACAAGCTGCATTATTTGATGTATTAAATAAATTGTATTTTGTAAATATAAACAAATTTCGATTTTGATTGCTGCAACACACACACACACACACACAAAAAAAAAGTCAGGACAAAGCCAAAATAAAAGTGAATAGATTACAGAAAATCCAAGTTAAACTGTTTTGAAACAGTCCACAATTAGCAAAAAGGGAAATGGTAATAGGTGAGGGTATCGTGATTGGGTATAAAAGGATCATCCACCAAAGGCACAGTCTTCGCAAAGATGGCAAGCAAAGATAGGTCATGGCTCACCACTTAGTGCCAAATTTCATAAGAGAATTATCAAGCAATTAAAAAATCACATTTCTCAATGCAAGATTGCAAAGTATTTAGGTCTTTCACCATCCACCATACATAATATTGTGAAAAGATTCAGGGAATCCTGAAAAATCTCAGTCCATGTAGGGCAAGGCAGGAGATCTCCATTGAATATGTGTGACCTTCGAGCCCTCAGATGGCATTGCATGAGAAACCATCATGCTACTGTGTTAAATATAGCCACATGGGCTTGGGAGTACTTTGGAAAACCATTGTCACTCAACACAGTCTGCTGCTGCATCAAGAAATGCAACTTAAATCTCTGTTACGCAAAGAGAAATCTATATATATATTTTATGCAGAGATTTCGCTGAGTTCTCTGGGCCCGAGCTCATCTCAGATGGTCAAAAAAAAAAACTGTCGAAATGTGTGCTGTGGTCAGATGGGTCCATGTTTCAGCATGTTTTTGGGATAATAGACATTAAGTTCCCAGTTCCAAAGATGAAAGGGACCATCCAGACTTTCATTAGCGACAGGTGCAAAAGCAAACATCTGTCAGTGCAAACAGTATGGGTGACTTGCATATGTGTTAAGGTACCATTGTCGAGGAGGCATATATTGGGATTGTACAGAGACATATACTGCCATCAAGATGACATCTTTCCTGGGAAGCAAGACAATGACAGGCCTCATTCTGCACATGCTACAACAGAGTGATTTCTTAGGCACTCTACACCATAGAGTGGATGTGCTTGACTGGGCTGCCTAGGGCTCAGATCTGTCTCTATTGAAAATATATGGCCCATCATGAAAAGGAGAATCAGGCAATGACGACCATGATCTGTTGAGCATTTCTGTTGAGATTTGTCAAACATTAACACATGTGATTAATTCAAAATTAAATCTCTGAATCACGTGTAATTGCGCCATTAATATAATATGTCACAAAGATGATGTTAGAAGTCGGGAGTTTATCACACTGAGCATCTACAATGGCTATTCTAATCTCTTCTAACCTTTTGCTTTCGAAGCACTGATCACACATTGTATATGCACAGACGCAAAATCTAATGACAATTGCCTCTGCATGAGTCAGGCATTTGATTATGCAGAGGCGAGCATCCAACCGAACTTGAATGACGCACGAGAACAAACCTCTTCCGGAAGCTCAAACGTGATGTATAATTAATAAGGTTCATTCTTGTGTGTTAAGCAGCACGTTTGAGCTTTCCGAACGAGGTTTGTTCTCGTGCGTCATTCAAGTTCTGTTGAGTAACTGTTCGCGGATCAAGGTTTATATGTAAGTAAAAGCCTAAATTAAATCTGTTCTTTATAAAAAGTGATCGAGTCTCTTCAGAAAATTTGGACTGAACCGCTCGATTCATATAGATTCGTTTTCCGATCTCTTTATGAACTTTTTGAAGCTTTGCAAAGGCAGTCTATGGAGGGACAGACATCTTTTAGATTTCATCAAAAAGATCTTCATTTGTGTTCTGAAGATGAACGAAAGTCTTACGGGTTTGGAAAGACATGAGGGTGAGTAATTAATGACAGAATTTTCATTTTGGGGTGAACTATCCCTTTAAGTTGATGCAGACCAGGAGGAAGATTTAAGTTCAGGCAAAGCGTTAGTTCACTTCATTTTTTACGTTTTGTTCATATTATAATCGGAGTTGTATTTTGTGATATTGCGTTGTTCATATTTCAGGCACAAAGTTTGTGTTTTAGTGGCCTCCGCTGTCACTGGAGGTGGGTGGGGGACAAACATTCATCTGCTTTGTGTGGTGTTGAAAATGAAAAGTGACGCACGATCCCTGTTCATCTGACCTCTTCTTAAAAAGAGCTAAGCAAAAGCTATTAAAAGTCTTATTATCATTGAAAATTAAAATAATGGGTAATAATAGATTATGACAGAGTTTTAAGACCCTGTCCATCAAAGTGACGGACAATAGAAAGTCCTATGGGCTTTATATATACAGTCATGTGAAATAGAAAGGACACCCTATTGAATTTTATGGTTTTAAGTATCAGGACTCCTTGGCTGGTCTTAAAATTAGGTAAATACAACCTCAGATGAACAACAACATGTCATATTAGACCATGTCATTATTTATTTAACAAAAACTAGGCCAAAATGGAAAAGCTATGGGTGACAAACTAAGTACACCCTTACTGCTTCCATAGGAATTAAGAGGGTAAGTAGCAGTCAGGCACTGCTAATCAAATGTCTTTGATTAATTGATCATCAGCAAGTGTAAGCAGCTCTATAAAAGCAGAAGCTTTGGCAGTTTGCTGGTCTGGAACATTCAGGTGTGTGTTAACACAATGCCAAGGAGGAAAGACATCAGCAATGATCTTAGAGAAGCAATTGTTGCTGCCATCAATCTGAGAAGGGTTATATGGCTATTTCCAAACAATTTGAAGTCCATTATTCTATAAGGAAGCTTATTCACAAGTGGAAAATATTCAAGACAGTTAACAGTCTTCCCAGGAGTGGACATCCCAGCAAATTCACCCCAAGGTCAGACTGTGCAATGCTCAGAAAAATTGTGAAACACCCAAGAACATCACCTCAGACTCTACAGGCCTCAGTTAGCATGTTAGATGTTAAAGTTCATGGCAGTATAATTAGAAAAAGACAAGACAATATGGCATGTTTAGAAAGGTTGCCAGAAGAAAGCTTCTTCTCTCTAAAAAGAACATAGCAGCACAGCTTAGGTTTGCAAAGTTGCATCTGAACAAACCTCAAGAATTCTGGAACAATGTCCTTTGGACAGATGAGATCAAAGTGAAGATGTTTGGCCATAATGCACAGCGCCACGTTTGGCGAAAACCAAACACAGCATATCAGCACAAACACCTCATACCAACTGTCAAGCACAGTGGTGAAGGGGTGATGATTTGGGCTTGTATTGCAGCCACAGGACCTGGGCACCTTGCAATCATTGAGTCGACCATGAACTCCTCTGTATACTAGAGTCAAATGTGAGGCCATCTGTCCGACAGCTAAAGTTTGGCCGAAATTATTGAGTGAAAACAGCATCATAATTTACCATCATCTGATGAAGAGGGTTGTGAGAAGGAGGGGGAGATCAACTCAACAATATCCATACAATTGTTCAAAAAATGTATTAGAATTGTTGTTTAAGAGTTGAAATTATTCCAGAAAATTCGTATATTAGAATAGAAATAGGCCTACATGTTATTTAGGTAAGGTGGGGTTTTTTTTTTTTCTTTTTTTTTGGGAGGATGTCTATAACATCCTCAAAACAAAACGTTATAAAATGATTTTTTTTAAAAAAGTAACAAAATGAAAAAACATCACATTTCAATGTTATATATTCGAGATACCTTATATCCGAATTATTTTGTTTTTTAGAATGCACATTAGCTTCCATTTCCCTTACAACTGGATTCACCTTTACATGACATGTTTTTAATAATTGTTGATTTCCAAAGCACTAAACTGAGAGATAGCCATCCAAAACATTAACCGGAGGACAAACGTATTAAAAAGGTTTGTGTGGCCTGTTAAACTCTGCATGTACCACATATGCAGATTCCTACACAATGTATCTTTAATTTGGCCAAAGTTAAACATGTAATTATCTCCAAGCAGAGATTCTGTTGAATGAACCTGTATGTTTAATGTTTTTTAGATTAGAAATTATTTTTATATTTAAATACATCTGAAAGATCATTGAAAGTACAAAAAACACTTAGAGTCCCCCAGTGAATCTCGTTACAACAGATGCTAAATCGAAGATTGCTGATATTGTTTCCCAATTTTCTTACCCAGATCAGTGCGTATATAGGCTTATGTGTGCCTATTTAATAAGAAACCAGTTTTGCTATTCATGTGTTCGATGTTTTGTCATTTTGTGTCCTGATTTATATATTTTTTTTCTTTCGTCTACAACGTCCAGTTTTTTTATTCCTCCAGTAGGACATTTTAAAAACGATTTCCAATGAATAAAAAACAAACAAGAATTTCCAAGCAAAATGATTTTATTTTTCTGTTGCATCATTGCATCATTGTTTCCTTCAGGGACATTCATTTTGCCAATAGTAATTAACACACAGTGTTTACGATTTCTTTGCACAGACCAAATGAAATAAAGTCAATTGTGCAAACCTCAGAAATACATTTTAACCCATGGGGTTTACAATTGTGTTGTTTACAACCCATAATATTTAAACCCCAACGAGGATTGCATAACGTTATGCTCATAGAATACAACTACTTCCATGATCTGTGCTCGCTGGCTCTCTTTCATTTACAAAGTAGCCACATTTTAGGTAATAAATACTTAAAAACATTACACGTAATCTCAATCACAGGCTTTACATTTCAACTCAAATTTACGACGACGAATAAATAATATACAAAGTTAATTATAAATAATTTCCCTGAAGCCTCCTGTTGCGTGTTTGGTCACCACGGTCTCCACATGTCCACAGCTGCCTGTGGCGCAGGCTGAGGTTGGCTGGGAGCTGACGCGGTACTGATGGAGTGGTTCTCCATTGTAGAGCTGTTGTTCCTCAAGCTCACAAGTCTCTGGTGCATTTGTGAAATCATTCTGGAGTTCTGAGCACAGCAGTTCTCGCAGGACGATGTCGCAGACACCATGGAGTGCTGGATGAACTCGTTAACGCGCTGACGGGTTTCTGTTCCAAGGTTAGACTGCGGCAGCATCACAGAGATGCGCTGCAAACAGGCTTTATAGCCCTCTTTATAGCTGTCTGTTTGACCTTTGGAGGAAAAAAAAAAATCTTTAAATATATTTGGCCCATTTGAATTAATGCAGATTCCAATTAAATGCTGATGGTATAAAGAAAAGTAAATTAGGCCTACATCACTCACCTTTAGCTGATGAGGAAGGCAGATCTTTGAGGAACCGGACAGTCATTTCGAGAATGTCAGCCTTCTCGAGCTTTGAATAACGTGAAGCCTACAAATTGAAAGTGATTTGACACATTAGGATATTGTTCAGACACTAACACACACTTGGATGTATAGTAAGTAAAACGGTACGGCCATGCAAGTACCAAAGTTAAGATACTTACGTCTTTGCCGACCAGAGGGAGTATCAGTGTTTTTAAGTGATTGAGGCTCTCGTTAATGCGAGCCCGCCTTCTCTTTTCCATCAATGGCTTGAGAGTCTGCAAAAAAGAAAGAAAACGGTTAATGTGAGTGTGAGTTTTTGGATACTACAAGGTCAGTCGTTAAAATGGTTCAGGGGTGTTCATTAAAGGATTCCAAAATCGTCCTCACCTTTCTCAATTCATGTGCCTCTTTTCTCTGAGCTACAGTCATTCGAGAACCGATTGAGTGGGAATGAGCTTCGGTAATAATGTTTGGAGTCATGATTTGATCGGTTGGTGTCTCTAAATGTGCTCTTGAGAGAAGAGTGGAGAGTTTTGTGGTCTGGGTGGGCGAGAGGGGTCTTTTATAGGGCTCTTTGGCGTGGAGGGAGGGCTTCTTTTCTATTGTGCCTTCGGTTTGACGCAGAGGGGGATGCCATAGGGAGATCTGATCTGACTGTCCCAAAAGTTGCCATCTGCTGAATGATGTTAGCTTCATCCAAATCATGGTGTGATTGATAACAATTTTGTCAATGTTTCATAGACCTCTGCATCGGTTTGCATGTGCTCATAAACTATATTTAAACTATATTTAATATAATATATATATATAATATTCGTATGTAATTCACAATAAACCGTGGAAATTGAAACATAATTTACAAAATACAAGTTCGTTTTTTATTTCGCGTTCTGGTTTAATGTTTATTGCAAAACAAACAAGTCGCTACAATAGACTTTTAAAGTTTATTTGTACTGTCCCTCATTTTAACTTGTCATTGCTCTATTAAAATTTGTGCTGTAAGATATTTGTTTCACAAATAAAACCGCCATATATTTGGCCTATACTGATAAATAATACAGGGCATGCACGCAATAATTAACCAAGCCACGCTATAGTTAACATCTGCTTATGTTCGGACCATGTTGGATATACTAGGCCTACTCTAATGTCAGCAAATAGTGGACAAGTACGTAGACTATATTTAAGTTAATATTGAGCTAATTCAATAGTAGGGAGGTTTGCAATACAACATAGTTTAAAAAATCTATATAAAAAAATATATATATTTTTTTAAAGTTATAGGCCTATTTGTTCATGAATAAGGTTTTATTCGTATTATAGAACATCATTTGTATGCTTTTTTCCTTATTTTTTCTAAACATTTCCTACTGCTTTTTTTTTCTGGTTGTATTTTCCAGTGTGCATACATTTTATCTGTTCAGGGGTTTATATTAAAGGCCTAACTTCTTTTTTCAAATCAGTGGTGATCTCACGCGCCTGACACGCGCCCTTACTATGTAACAGATGGATGTCTGTTCCTCCAATCACACCAAAGCGCGCCACTAATTTGAATCCCAACCCCCTCGAGTCAAGACTGCCAAACTCTTTAGTCACCTGTTTGCTATATTACTACCCTATCACGTTGCTGCGTTTATGGCGTGTCTTGCCAAAATATTGGCGTCTGTGTCTGAGCCATATGACCGAATATGGCAATAAAGCCTCACGGGGTGACACAAAGAGAATTGTTTTTCTTCTTCTTCTTTTTTTCTTTGTTGGGGGGTGAGGCAAGTAGGGAATAGGGTGACACGCATACATGTCGACAGCTTTTGCCTTTTTTTGGTGTGTTGTCTGCGGTATAACAGTCAAACTGATTGGTGAAACTGAAAGTCTAGAACATTCTTGTACTATGTCTTTATTTTTATTGTTTTTATTTATTTATTTGTACACGTTATGCAAGTTATAAGAGCAATTATTAATTGTGCGTTGAAGATCTTTTGAATGTTCCATCAGAGGCAGGCACGCGTCACAATCTCCTAGCGCATCAATTAACCTTCGATGGACTAGTTGGCTTGTGCTGGTCTTGTCAAAAAAAAATAAATAAATAAATAAAAAAAACTGTTGGAGTCATCTTTAGTATATAGCTTGGGTACCCCATCTGTGCAAGATGAATAAATTGAATAAATAGACCGCATATATTCCAAAGAGTAAAAACTGAACTCAAACAGCTAAGTGTAACCTATATCACTGTGAAATCGTGGTTTATTAAACTGAAGTTTACTTGATATCATTATATACACATTCAATGAATTGCAGGACAAACTTAAGCATGCTGATAAAATGGGTATTGCAAGGGTATTGCAGTTAATCAAAGTGCTTATTTTCTGTTTGTCAGTGTTTGACGTTGAGGTGTGTTTTATTCCTCTGGTTTTGCTTGATTTAAACTTTATAATGTGTTGTCACTGGTTAGTGAATTAGTCTTCATTCTACCAATAGCATCTAAATTCTGTTTGAAATTGTAAATGTGAAATGAATGAGCGAAATAAGCAGTTTTGGGGGTTTGCAAGGCTGTGCGTCTCAGCATCACACTGAGACTGCAGCAGCAGAGCGAGTCTATTTTTTAATGCGCAGGGTAGTCGCTTTAAATATGAGTTCAATAATAAATAGCAGAATGTTTAAACATTAAATAGCCTACTAAAATCACTGGTGAGTCAAATCGACATTTTACATTTAGGCTGCTTGAATGCAGCAAGAGTCATCGAGATGTTCGCACTTTATAGGCTAATGATGGTTTATTTAAAGACGGATTTTAGTGCCTAATCGTTCGTTGTGTTTCTGCGTAATCTCTCAAATCTTAATGTACTCTAATTCAAATATGTCATGGTTCTAACGACCTACCTTGAAAAAACATTCATGTCTTGCTCTACAGTGACAGCAACTACTCAAAACTACTCAACAGACAACTACTTGCTTATTGGAAAGCTAAAAGCAATGAGTTTTAGGCGTATAGAAAGTAACACAACCTATTTAGAATATATTCATAAGGAAGTTTTGAACCATTTTAATATTGGCTAATATGATGTATATCCGAAAGATCAGTTAAGATTCCAATTAAAAAATATGGTGATTTGAAATCCTCTAGATGATTGCAGTCTCATTTATGTACCTCTACAATATATCAATCAAATATGAATATGAAAATACCATGAGCAGTAAAATACTAAAGCGCACTCTTTGAGGGGCACTCTTTTATAAGCCACATTTAGAAACTTTGTACTTTTTGAATTGTATTACATCAGCAATGTTAAAATGACCATAAACCTTTGGTTTAATGAATGTATATATTTTTAAATGCAACCAGTCATCAGGAAAGGTCATTTAGATAATTCAGTTATATTAAGATACATTTCAAATGCCACAAAATAAAGTTATCTAGAGTCAGGTTTCTTTTCTTTTTCGTTTGTGATGTATGCTGTCCTACTAAATAGGCTACACTTATATTATCTACATACATTAAATAGGCTACATATTGCGTGCTATATTATGGTGACTTTCCTTTTCCTGGGTGTCCTATGCTATTTATATAAGTTTGTAATATATAAGTTTATTAACAGGTGAAGATAGAGATTTCATCAAAAAGCATGACATTAAGTGATAATAACTGTGTGATGTTATATGTTTGATAATAGAATTCAACCTCCAAATAATCACTTCTATATTAGCCTTACAGATATAGGAACATATTAAAAAATAAACAGTAGCTACATAACATTACAGAATTAACTTTATAAAGCTTTATGTTCAGGAACATGTGGATTAAATCATATACATATTATTTATTTCACTTGAAAAACGTGCAAACGCTGCATAGAGACAAAGCCCAAATAAAGTATGCTTCCCAAGCCAAAACCAACGCTGCCTGCAAACAGCTGTTGACATGCAATATTGCATAGACTTACTAGCCAACACTACATAATTTGTGTTGTTTGGAACCTAAAACCAAATAAGTGCATGTGGAACGGATGAGCTGACATGTGGGGTTTCGCAAAGCTGCGCGTCTCTCTCAGCATCACGCCGAGACTGCAGACCGAGTGTTTGTTTGTCTGTGCTTGCGTAGGTAGTCGTTTTGATCGCATAGAGTTTAATATTCCAAATAACAGTCACTAAATATTAGTAAAATTGTTAAAATTACCGATGAGTCAGAGTAATTGAGCAAGAGTCATCGAGATCGCACCGGTTTCTTTCCTCTAGACTAATGTTGATTCAGAGACAAATCTTAATGCTCAAAAGTTATGTTCTGTGTATATATCAAATCGTAATACACTCTGGTTCAAACAGCCTTCGTGCTTCTAACCACCTAGCTTGAAAAAAACATGTAGAATGTAGCCTACTACACTGACAACCCAAACAATTGATAAAAAAACAACTACTAATAAACAGTCTGAAATGTATTTCAGCAGTGTTTGCAATAATCAGAACCCAGACAAAAGCTGAAAGATGAACATGCGCGTCCATCAGCCAAACAATTAGGTGAATCTCAACCCAAATATCGCAAAACCCATCAATAACATATCTAGCAAACAACATTAAGTCTTAATTCAAATACCCAAGCTAAAAGCCAAGCCAAATGAATGCACATCTGGTGATGTAACTTTTCACACAAAGACTTGTTTTCCTCTATAATGATTCGCCAATATAGTGCATGATTTTGTGACGTGGCAGTACGTGAAAAGCTTCTACGTTGAAATCCTTTGAATGAGAACAGCATCAGCACATATACAGTCTATTTAATGCACGGTATCTGAGAAGCGTGTTTTCTTATAGAATTTTTTGCAACTTCCTCAGCCCCTAAAGAAAAGACCAGGGAAAAACAACGAAAAGGCGCGTTTTCCACGTAAATGTGCACAGGGGGCTATTGGGTCCCCGCTCGCGCTAGGCACGAGAATGGCACGAGCCATGGGGACAAAAGGCCAGATGGCTGTGCAATTATAATGAATTATAGATACGAAAGGGCTGCTGTTGTTCGTCTAATTTACATTAGGGATCATATGTAAAATTTGAGTATTTTATTTTTTTATAGCAGCGGCATATCGCCTATATGTAGGCTAGGCCTATATGATATCTAGAGCAACGATACGAATAGCTGCTAAAATAGTATAATAGTATTTGCTTAAAGAGTCGAATTGTTCCGTTTTCGTGCTAGACACTTACACGAGTTTGATAGCATGGCGACCTCAGAAAGGGCGGACACCCTCCACGCCCACAAAGCGCGTGCTTCCTCTTCATTTGCGAGCAGGCTCTCTGAGTAAGAGGGCGCTCAATTCAAGCACACGACTGAGCTTTAACAACACGCTTTCATCCAGAGGCTTCCGCAAAACACGCAATAACGTGGTCGCATTTGAGAGCAGGTAAGTTACAGTATGGGTAAGTGTTTTTTTTTTTTTTTCAATGCAATGACAGTTTAGTTGATAAGAGAGAAATCTTGTTAATAGACTACTGCAGTACTTTAGCATATTTAAGTTTTCAGATTATTTAACTGTAAAATGCATTATCAGATACTGAATGTTTACGCGTAATATCTAAATGAACGGATTTTAGTAAAATAATAATAATAGGCTACTTTGACTTGAGTTTCGTTGATAATATTTGCAGTCAGCTGTATTCATTTAATGGTCAAGTCATTTGTTACCCTGAGATAACATCTAACATATAACGTTTTCCTATACAAATAGGCTACTAAAACCACTTCTTATTGTGACAAAGAAGCCTCAATGACCAACCACTGTTTATAGCCTTATTACTATACTGGTTACTGCACACGTTGTACCTATATAATGTAATTGAACGTTAAACATTACTTTTAAAGTATGGACAGATTTCATGATCATTGTGATGTCAAATCGTAAGCAAAAATGATATAATCATAATCTCTTTTTGATTCAGTGTTGTCATCATGGCATTCCAATCGCAATCAATCTAAACCGAATTTATAGGCTTACCTTTATTCTTTGCTTTGAACACATCTCATTTACCGTCACGTAAACTCTGATCAAATTAAACTTTATCATGATTTAACAGTGTTGTGTGCAAATATTATTAGGGTCATGCATGATAGATATTATAATATATCATTACATTATTAAATATCATAAAGAAAATAACGCTCAAACAGTGACTTGTTTTTTTTAATATACATTCAGATTGTCAGATTAAACGTTTAGCAAACATAATTTGCTTTCTCAATTTCATTACCATTTAACTCGCCAACTAATGACGACGTTTAAAAATGATACATGCATGCAGGAATTTCCAGCACTTGAGTTTGGTGTTCTTACTGGTGGTTCTTACAAATTTTCACTACAACACAATTAGTCATTTTTACTGAAGAGTTCACTATACGACATGCAGTGTTCTTAGTTGGTGCAGTGTTCTTAGGCTGGTTCCCGTATAGTAGGCTACTTGAAAATCTTCATAGATCTATGAGTGCTCATTAGTAACTTCAGAGTGTTCAAGTGCATCGTAAGGACTCTCGTAGTCGCCTGCAGGACAACACAAAATTATTTGCTACACTTACAATTACTGAATACAGTTATTACTCATACTTTTCATGCAATGTAGGCAAACTACAGTTTGGCTGTAATATCAGAATGCATTTATTAATATTTTATTTAGGCTACTTTTATTAAACAAAATAGAAGTAATGAAAAACAATAAACAATATTAATAGATAAATTAAAGTAGCCTACACAGATTTGTGTAGATGTTGTATTGATTGCAGACAAATGAAATTCAGTGAGAGTTCAATGTTACATCTATGGGGGAAATGTTCTAATGGCTTTGCAGGCTGATACAAAAACAGGGGTCAGTCACTTTCGGTCACGCATTAAAACTATAGCTGCATAGATTAGCCTATATTGAAACTCTTGTCTCGCTCAAAGGTTTTCCCACAACTCCTGGGTATGTTTCCTCTGTCCTCTGAAGTTCCACTAACCACTTCGCCTCTATCCACAGAGGCACAGGTCTATTCACAGATGAATTTGAGAAAATTAAACACTGCAACCTGCAGCAATGTTTAAATTCTTACTCAAAAGCTATAGGCCATGTGTGTGTGTGCGCATCATATATTCTAGTAGGCACCTGTAGCCTATAACCTAAGGAATATCTCCCTCAAACAATGTAAGAAGAAATAATTGATCATTATTATTATTTTTTTAATTGTATAGATAGCAAATCAGTAGTTGCAATTATACTGTAAGCCTTTGCGTTTAGGCCGTTAAGACCAAAAATGTAAATTATCTAGCCTATGTTAGATTACTGACTTCTGAGTTCCTAATAAAAGTTCTGCTATAGATTAAATATATGTGTATACCTCCTTATAAATAAAATTGATACCCCAGAAGTGATCTAAATCAGACAAAACCTCATTTGGGGACATCTGAGGATGTTGATATATAAACTTTAATATAACTGTAATATTAAAAACACCAGTAATCTAAGGTACTGTATACGGAATGATATTCAGTAACTTTCATTTATAAATGTATGTGTGTGTGTGATCCGGGTATAACAAAATGTCCACACAAGTATAGGAAAACCTGAAATTTTTTACCTTATGGGGACAATTGTATTGGTCCTCCATGATGAAAACAGCTTATAAATCATACTATTTTTTATGTAAGAATGCAGAATGTTTTCGGTGAGAGCTATGTTTAGGGTTATAGGGGATAGAATATACAGTTTGTACAGTATAAAAATCATTATGTCTATGGAAAGTCCCTGTAATGGAAATCCCAGCATGTGTGTGTGTGTCCTGGTAAACCCTTAGTTATGGGGACAAAACTGTCCCCACAAAGACATTTTTGGTCCCCATGAGGAAAACAGCTTATAAATCATACTAAGTGATGTTTTTTGAAAATGTAAAAATGCAGAAAGTTTTCTGTGATGGGTAGGTTTAGGGTTAGGGGATAGAAAATACAGTTTGTACAGTATAAAAAGTCATTATGTCTATGGAGAGTCCCCACAAAGATATTGAAACCTAGCTCTCTCTCTCTCTCTCTCTCTCTCTCTCTCTCTGTGTGTGTGTGTGTGTGTGTGTGTGTGTGTCTGTGCGTGTGTTTTTGTGACATATCAGGACACAAATTTGTATAATGACATGGACATAGGTATTACAAGGAGAGGGTGACTTATGAGGACATTACCCCATGTCCCCATTTTTCAAAAGACTTCTAAATCATACAGAATGAGTTTTTTCTGAGAAAGTAAAAATGTGCACCGTTTTCTGTGATGGGTAGGTTTAGGGGTAGGGGTAGTGTAGGGCGATAGAAAATACGGTTTGTACAGTATAAAAACCATTACGCCTATGGAATGTCCCCACAATTCACAAAAACAAACCTGTGTGTGTGTGTGTGTGTGTGTGTGTGTGTGTGTGTGTGTGTGTGTGTGTGTGTGTGTGTGTGTGTGTGTGAAGAGAGAATGCTAAATAAACGTACTTTACCACCTGGCCTCTGAGTCTTCATTGTGAACATCATATCAAATAAACACGCACATGCACACAAAATAAAGTACTTTTCTATTCCTTGGTGTTGTCTTATTTCATGCTTAATTGTTTCCATAAGATATAGTAATATTTAACTGTATTATACATGAAGATAATCTTAAATAATCTTGTCTTTGCACCAACGAAGTTGTGGTCTGTTGTTGTTCTTCTCAGTGTTCTGTAAAATGTTTTGTCAGGCAGATAACCTTCATGTGGCAGAATTAACTGAAATTTAGTCTACTTAAGGGGGTCTTCTTAAAATATTAACATTTAACATGATAGATTCAACCTCACTGCATACACCAATTATAGTCATTTTTAAGAGTCAGAAATTGTTGAATTAGGTAACAATTGCATATAGATCAGTTAGGCCTATATCCAAACAATGATAGGGCATACATATAAACACAAACTCAAAGTCTTCTACATTAATTCACGCAGCCTATCTTACAGCCAACATGAACCTGCGCTAATGAATGGCACGCTCAGGGGTGGCAGATGGGCCCAAAATGTGGAAAACGTGTGAAGGAACGGCAAATAAACAACTTGAGTAGGAATTTTGAGATCGAATAGAAAATCGAACTACCAAAATATACTTAAGGCTGCTTAATCTTAAAAATAAATAAATAAATAAACAAAATAAAATAAATAATCTAGCCTATATTGTTTTATTAAACGTCACCCTGATGCGGTTTCACTTTGCATCAACGTTAAATTCAAAATAAATAAATAAATTAATATTGTGTGCGATGCATGTAGGACAAGTTTCATGCATTGCATTTCAATCAATCAATCGAAAAATAGCCTATCCTTCATAAAACTTGGGATTAGTAGGCTATAATCAGAATGTAATTCATGTGATACATGTTAATGTGCCTCAGAGTGCAGATTGTGCATACCAAAGTGCAGTAGGCCTATCTAGTTTTCCTACTCTTTATGGATAATGTTAAAAACTGTCTTAGAACAGTCCCATGCGGAACTGGCAGCAGATGGCCACTACAATGGAGTTTCGGTTGGCCTAATTGGAGGGAAATTTGAATAACTGTCACACGCTCGACGCGTGCTGCTTATATCCCACTTTTTCCATGCTCCCACGCCCTCTGCCTTTCAGAAATTGACCGTTACATTATCTATTTGAATTGTAGGCCTACTTGGTAGCCTATTTTCACACGAGTAATTTGTGAGGAATTTGAATATAGGCCTATCCGTTAGAGGAAGAGGAGACAAAGCTCATTTAACGGTTTGACGTGACCTAGATTTTTTGATAGACCACACAAAGATGTTCACAACATGATGCTAAATGAAAGTGAATCAGTAAACCAGGGTCACAGGAAAACCACCTTTAAAATATGCACTTAAAATTAATTGCGACAAGTTAGCCTACACTGAGAAAAATGTTAACATAAAAATGTGCTTTAGGCCTATGTGTTTAATATAACAGTTCATTGATTTTATTCAAACTAAATATATTAGGTTACAAATTTGAAATCAAGTAGAAATAGCTTCTTAAGCTAACAAGCAGGTTACTACTTTTTATAGTGTTCTGAGATAGTTGGAAAGTTATATTACTAATTTGCAAAGATTAGTTTGTATGGTTAAATGCATTTTAAATAGGCCTATAAAAGTATGACATTTATATATATATATATATATATATATATAAAATGCAATTGGTAGGCATATATTTATTTATGGGACAAAAGTAACAGGATTATAATGTGTATGTATTCAACTCTTTAAGCACTGCTCAACAATAAACAATCACTCAACCAAAGATCTAAGCTGTCCTGTGAGACGTGTCGCACACAGCCCCTGGGGGATTATCCAGTAATAAGCCTGGCTCGTGCGCCTCTGTATAGTTAAATAGATGAGGATGGCACGCGCCAGGCACGAGACTGACGCCAAATGGGAGATGTCAGAATAAATCACGCGCCAGCTCCAGCAATTGCTGTACAGCATATGGAGACTGAGTGTGGGGTGTTGCGTTTCGAAGTAGATCGCTTGACTATAGGCTACGCACGATACTTAATTTCTTTTTTTCTTAATTTCCCAAAAGCAAAATCTAAGTACATAGTTGTAAATTAACGAGAGCCTCAAACTTCTCGTAAATCCCAAGGGGCAAATTCAATTCTCGCACGTATTTTCAGAGTTTATCTGAGGCAAGAAACGCCAATTAAAGCATTTTAGTCCTATTCGAGAATAAAAATAAAACGTGGTGGCCTGTCATAGACGATGTGCATCTGTGATAGACTTGATGTATGATTGTGGGCGAGGCCCTCCTAAAGAACAATGTGCATTTACAAAAGTTTAGAATGTAGCCTACAGACTAACGAAGAATCAGTGGATATATTATAGGATATTAAATAGTATGCTAGCATTTGCTAATTTAATTGTCATGACAAAGAAAAGAAAAAAAATGTTAAGAAAACCTTGGGCCATGCAGCCCCCATTTAGTTAAATTCGTCCGATCTAATTTTACAGAATGAATAAATTATATTTGATGTCCTAGTTCTTATTAATGTGTTTTTGAAATATTTATTTACATTTATGTACAATATTAAATCAGGCCTATTGATGTTAAATAACAGAATCAAAGTCAAATAGATTCTTTTGAAAGGTATTATTATACATAGGCTTTATACAGCCACATTTTAATAGAAAGTAGGCTATGTCATAATGAACGCATTAGCTACTTAATTTCCACACAATTAATTGAGATTTGATTCCTAAAAATTAGCCCAAATAAACAGGGATGTTTAAAATGTACATAAAACGCAATGGATTGTTAAATAACATCATGAATTATTACATTTTTGTAAATTAGCTACATGATAATATTTCGAACAACTCGCTGTTTATTTTTATTTTGCCCCAATTCTAATGGGAACATATGGGTTTAGAATGTCGCAGATTAGCTATTCAGTGACTCACAATTCTAGAGCAACTGTTCCAATGAAATAAATCTCACAAACATTGATGTTCAGACGAATTGCTAAGAACGCTTTTTTCAAGACACTGCAACAAGACACTTTTACCCTTTCATGGTGTAGGCTATAAGCTAACATGTTAACCTACAGCCTAAGATTTGAGTGGACAAGTGCTAAATGAGTAAATGCATAGGCCTATAACTTTAACTTCCAGTTAAGTCACAACTCCATGAACCCAAAATTCATATCGCGTTATTTAATTTTCTAGCAACACATTTTGTGATCACGTAATAATATGAGCGAGCTTAGAGAACGCGTAGCACGTTATCAGGTCTCAAGGCAATACAATATCGTTAGGCTATATGGGAACAAAGTAAAAGATGTAAAAGATGTAAAATGTAAAAGAAAATAGACTGTTTTATATGCTGACTCTTTGGCTACTGCTGCGCAACAAATATTGTGCGAGCCTGCCATCTGTTGGTAAGGTAAGGCCTTTGAGGTAATAAAATCAACCGGTTGCTTTTGCAAGTTCCAAAATATACGAACATTTATATCGAATACAGCTAAACTATATTAATATGTTCGCAACATTTTTTTCTATTGAATAGCCTACTTTTTAAGTAGGCCTAGATGAAAAGTAGCCTATAGGCCTACTAGGAAAAATAAACTGTTCTCTACTATGCCTTTTGCTGCATACCAATAATCATGTCGATTAAAGAAACATAAACGCATGACAACACAAACCAATAGAAAACAGCCTATAATATTCATAAAATGAATAGGCCTTTCGTTGTTTTAGAAAATAGGAGATACTCGTACAACCATACAACGTCATCATGACGCGCTGTCCCTTTAACATCTGAGCCGATTTCAGTAGGGCCAACATGTTACAGTTCTCCTCCCCTTAATGGATTATTCACAAGTTCAGTCCCTCAAGACTTCTGTACGAACCGTTTGATAACAAGCCAAATACCTAGCGTTAATAGACGCGTTGGTCTTGCGGTGTTATTGTTTAGTTTAGCCTGTGTCTATGTTTAGTTAGGGATCAAGGGACATAACAGGTGAAATATGCTGTGAGTATATAGACAAGATCAGTATAGCCAGTGGATACATTCAAAGACGACTAGGAAGACCGTAAAGAAATGCTTGGCTGGTTTTCTTTAGGTAGGAGCTACGCGGTGAATGGAGGTAATTTTTGTCAAAATGCCATACATTGATTATCACTATATCATCTGAATATATTTCTTAGATATATGTCTGTACCATTATGGTCTGGTGATTCAAACAAAGAGGGATGGACAGAACAACGTAACTCGCTTACGGGAGGCTGCACTGAATACGCTCTCTGTAGTGAGGACTTCTATTAACTGACGCTTAATGGTGCGCTAACAGTCATTTGTTTGGAGGCGCTACATCATCATGGTGGTTGAGAGGACACTTCTCGCGGCTAGGCAAGGGGATGTACAAACTTTGAAAGTACAATTAGCGGAGAAAGTACTCAACAGCGATGTGAAAGATGTGCTGGGAGCGACTCCCGTACACCACGCCGCTCGAGCAGGGAAGCTCACTTGTCTGCGGTATTTGGTTGAGGAAGCGGGTTTACCGGCGAACAGCCTGGCGAGAAATGGTGCGAGTCCTGCTCATGACGCCGCAGCCACGGGCAACCTGACCTGCCTGCAGTGGCTTGTGACGCATGGAGGATGTCGAGCGGCCGTGAGTATCTTACTTTTTCAGCAACACTTTGCATTACAGTGTCCGTGTAAATATAAACAGTAGAATACAGTACAATAACAGTCAGTAACAACACATCTCAAGACTATATATAAAGTAGGGTAAACAGTGGGTGCTCTGCGAAAAAAATGTATGTTAATAACAGAATTTTTTTAGTATTATTAAATATTTTTGCAGCAACACAACTTGTCTAGTAAACAATGAAAAACAAAGTTTTAAAAAATGATTAAAAATCATGCTAATAATAAGGCAGCAAAGAGGACCCTTTACCCACTTGGAGTAAATGGTTGGGAACATAACAAAAAAGGCATATAGGGCCAAAAACACACACATTGCATTTTGTAGATACAATGTCCACAATTAATTTAATCACCTTGAACAAATACGAAAATCAGTCTTCAAAAATCAATTTTTAGTCTCAAAATATAGGCTATGCAATAATTCCAGGGATTCTCATTAGCAGCATAGACTTGCAGCATTTTAAAAATAATAATGTTAGGTGAAATTACTTAAAACTCAGTCTTCAATCACTGCACACAATTAGTCATTGAAGATATTTTGCATTACATAGTTACAAACTACATAAATGCTGTGGTGGTGTTTGATGTTATTTAGTGATTTAGGAGGAAAAACGCTGTGGGTCTCTGGGTCGATACACAGTCCCACAAACAGTAGTGACGACCCTGCAGTTATTATGCCTAATTTGTTTATTAAAATCACTAAGCTTGTTCTGTCTATTGAAGTGTAATGGAACCAATGAAAGACAACCACCAATGTATGCTCAGCATCCACACATGGTGCATAAAATGCTCTCATGGCCTAATCGTCACCTCATATGCTAAGAAATCCCATCTCATTAGCAGGAGATCCTTATAACACTCATTTAACCTTCAGTCTCATGGTCAAAGAATTTACCCAACAGTGTTCCTGAGGTCTTATTAAGTGTGTGACTTCAGTTTAGCTGCTTGACCCGTGCTGTGGATAATACCGTCCTCATGGAATCAAGTGTGTGATTCATACAGTGAGTATAATTATGGAATGAAGCTAGTGTGTTCTGTAAGTGCTAAGAGCATTCAGATAATAATAACCTACCCATGCAAAACAACAAGAAAAAATTTCAGTGGAATGAGATAGAGGGGCCACATTAGTGTCTTTATCCAATTGCTGTTTTCAGGAAAAGGTTGTTTCAAATGGCTTCCATAAACATCTCAGGCCCTAAAGAATTTATTTTGAGTCACTGGAATTGAGTTATATAATGTTTTATATATATTATACATCTTCCAGTTAAATGTGTCAGAAAATCGCCTGTTAAATAATCCGTTGTGAAGCATCATTGGGTGAGGAAGGAGTATACTTGTATTGAATGTACACCTGTAGTGTTCTTATATATTTATAAAAAAAAAAAAATAAAAAAAAAACTGTACTTGCAGATAATGTAAAATAGGCCTATAATATAATATTACTGAAATAACTCATAACTGTTTCCTAATACACTTACACTTTTTAAATGTGCACTTTATAATAATGTCAAAAAGTTTTACTATAAAAGTAAATTTTAGCTTTAAAGAAGTACACTTATTTTGATTTGTTGACTAACATACTAAAGCACATCTATAGTACGTGATTATAATGTGTGAAATTACGTGATTTAACTGTAGTGTGTTGTGGAATATTAAATTTAAAGTTAATATATTTACTAAATTGCAACATCATAATTACAAATTTCAATAGAAATGACATTAGTATATTTTAGTATACCATAAATGTTTTTCAGTACATTCAACAGTACATTTTAACCATAAGACAACAGAAGTAATTATGAAATTACACATAAAGATGTACTTAAGTCCTGGGTAAAAAAAAAGCACTATACTGTTCAATTAATTGCATTTAAATTTAAACGTTTAATACATTTTCACTTAATTACAAATAACATGCATTTGAGTGTCTGGAAACATTGAATTTCAAATTAAAGAAAAACCCAAACCCTAATCCTAACCCTATTGTAAGTGTATGTAGTTAATTATTATTACTCTGTACTTAAATGTATAATTACACTGTAACACAGACACCTTAAAACAAAGTGTAACCACTTTTTTTTTTTTAGTTTAAAGTATGGTGGATTTATCATAAGTTGTCAGGGTTGCATTTTATTTCACAGTACGTGCACTTATGTGTATTTACTTACCTAAGAAAGTACTGGGTAATATAAGGTAACTAGATGGGTTAAGGTTAGGTTTAAGGGTAGGTTCAGGGTTAGTACCTAGTTACTAACTACCATTGTGCACAGAAGGAAAGTTGTAGCAGAAGCATGAACTGAAGCTAGAAGTAAGGTTTCAAAAAAACATTGCTATAATTCTTTACATTTTTTAACAATTGTCCTCATCTGAGTAGGAGAACCATTGTCTTTTGTTATTTGAATGAAATAGTATTTTTCCTGCCATTATAATGCAGATTTTGTATTTTGTGAAAAAAAAAAAAACGATTACATGTAAAAGTAACATTAATTATTAAATTATTGGGTAGACTAATAATATTAATGTTACTTTAACATGTAAATGTTTTTTCACAAAATTCAAAATCTGCATTATATTTGCCGTAATGAAAAAGTAGAGCTCTTGTTGTTGTGCTTTTTCCTTCTGTGCACATGCAGTAGTGGAAGTTATCTCTGCCATCAATGGGGAGCAAGACGTCTACAGCATGGCTTCACATTACATTATTGTGTTTCTTACCTGCACAGCAAGTTGAATGACTACAAAAAACTTTGGCCAGTTAAATATGATCCAGAAGAGACTCTGGGTCAACGTATGTGCTGAAAATGATTATAATAAAAAAAAGATTGTCTCATATTAATACATCTGTTAAAGTGCACCTATGTTTCCTGTCAGTGCTTTATAACATGTAGCATGCAATTTTTTTGCAATTAAATAATGTACCATAGAATTGTATTTCTGTATTCCAGATGAATGTTAGTTATTGTGTGATATAGTTTAATATATTATATGTCATTTATTATGTACTGTGTTGTTTGCAGGATAAGGACAGCTCAGGAGCCACTGTCCTGCATCTGGCTTCTCGCTTCAGCCATCATGAGATCATTGATTGGTTGCTGAAAAGTGGGGAAGGGGATCCTACTGTTGCCACGGATACGGGGGCATTGCCTGTTCATTATGCTGCAGCTAAAGGGGACTTGCCTTCGCTCAGGCTGCTACTGGAACACAGCCCAAAGTAAGATCATACAGTGTGTAATAGTGGGAGTGTGAAATAATTTTGTTTGGTAGAATTCATTCTCTCTTTTTTTTTGATTCTCATCCAAACATTTTCATAATTATGTCACAATCCTATGAGACTGTTAGGATCAATGGATGTTCTTTAACAAGTGGTCCTTAGGTATAAGCTCATAGGGCATGAAATTTTGTGTTTGTATGTGGAATAGCAGTGTTATTCTATATACAGGTGCTGGTCATATAATTAGAATATCATCAAAAAGTTGATTTATTTCACTAATTCCATTCAAAAAGTGAAACTTGTATATTATATTCTTTCATTACACACAGACTGATATATTTCAAATGTTTATTTCTTTTAATTTTGATGATTATAACTGACAACTAAGGAAAATCCCAAATTCAGTATCTCAGAAAATTAGAATATTGTGAAAAGGTTCAATATTGAAGACACCTGGTGCCACACTCTAATCAGCTAATTAACTCAAAACACCTGCAAAGGCCTTTAAATGGTCTCTCAGTCTAGTTCTGTAGGCTACACAATCATGGGGAAGACTGCTGACTTGACAGTTGTCCAAAAGACGACCATTGACACCTTGCACAAGGAGGGCAAGACACAAAAGGTCATTGCAAAAGAGGCTGGCTGTTCACAGAGCTCTGTGTCCAAGCACATTAATAGAGAGGCGAAGGGAAGGAAAAGATGTGGTAGAAAAAAGTGTACAAGCAATAGGGATAACCGCACCCTGGAGAGGATTGTGAAACAAAACCCATTCAAAAATGTGGGGGAGATTCACAAAGAGTGGACTGCAGCTGGAGTCAGTGCTTCAAGAACCACTACGCACAGACGTATGCAAGACATGGGTTTCAGCTGTCGCATTTCTTGTGTCAAGCCACTCTTGAACAACAGACAGCGTCAGAAGCGTCTCGCCTGGGCTAAAGACAAAAAGGACTGGACTGCTGCTGAGTGGTCCAAAGTTATGTTCTCTGATGAAAGTAAATTTTGCATTTCCTTTGGAAATCAGGGTCCCAGAGTCTGGAGGAAGAGAGGAGAGGCACACAATCCACGTTGCTTGAGGTCCAGTATAAAGTTTCCACAGTCAGTGATGGTGTGGGGTGCCATGTCATCTCCTGGTGTTGGTCCACTGTGTTTTCTGAGGTCCAAGGTCAACGCAGCCGTATACCTGGAAGTTTTAGAGCACTTCATGCTTCCTGCTGCTGACCAACTTTATGGAGATGCAGATTTCATTTTCCAACAGGACTTGGCACCTGCACACAGTGCCAAAGCTACCAGTGCCTGGTTTAAGGACCATGGTATCCCTGTTCTTAATTGGCCAGCAAACTCGCCTGACCTTAACCCCATAGAAAATCTATGGGGTATTGTGAAGAGGAAGATGCGATATGCCAGACCCAACAATGCAGAAGTTGCTGAAGGCCACTATCAGAGCAACCTGGGCTCTTATAACACCTGAGTAGTGCCACAGACTGATCGACTCCATGCCACGCCACATTGCTGCAGTAATTCAGGCAAAAGGAGCCTCAACTAAGTATTGAGTGCTGTACATGCTCATACTTTTCATGTTCATACTTTTCAGTTGGCCAAGATTTCTAAAAATCCTTTCTTTGTATTGGTCTTAAGTAATATTCTAATTTTCTGAGATACTGAATTTGGGATTTTCCTTAGTTGTCAGTTATAATCATCAAAATTAAAAGAAATAAACATTTGAAATATATCAGTCTGTGTGTAATGAATGAATATAATATACAAGTTTCACTTTTTGAATGGAATTAGTGAAATAAATCAACTTTTTGATGATATTCTAATTATATGACCAGCACCTGTATTTTGTTGTTCCTTTGTATGTCAGCAGTTGTTTCTTTTTTTTTTTTTTTTTTTTTTTTTTTTATTTTATTTCCACTGCATCTGAACATGTTTACACATACACATATACACATATGCACATATAACACAACTATATATAGTATTCAACATTTACATGCGCATAAGTGCAGATATTATTTCCGACACTGTGGAAAATGGGCACCCTAAGAAGCTATACAGCTTATGGCCAGGGTCCATCACCAAGTGCAGGCAAGACAGATGGTTTGGCAGATTTTAGATACTTTAAATAAATAAAAAACAACAATAACAAAGCAAAACAAAACAAAACAAACAAAAACAACAAAAACAAAAGGGTCATGATTTTTGTGTAGATCTGGTACAGTAATATAAATATGCAGTTTACTCATCATTACATCATGTAGGCACTGCATACTTCCCTGCCACATGTACAAGGAGAAATACAATAAAGGTAGTACCTCAGCCGCTATAACAGTCATATACTATAATTCTCCAGCAGCTTACATTTTAAATTTCTTTTAAATATGGATAGTGAGGCAGACAGTTTAATATCATTGTCTAACTCATTCCATATTTGTAGTCCTCTATAGCAAACACTGAAACTAGTACATTTTAAATTCCTGATTTTCCCTTTTAAAAGAGACTTTTTCCTTGTATCATGTTGGTGCGAAGATGAGTATAGTGGAATAAGTTCGCACAATCTGCCGTTTAATTTGTGAACAGCGCTATACATTATACAAGCATTATGATAGAAGTTACTTTCAGGAAGCTTTAGAAGACCATATCTATGGAAGAGAGGATTTGTCGGGGAGTTTGGCATGGACCAGGTAATTGCTCTTAAGGCTTTCTTTTGTATTACCTGAAGTTTTGCAGTGTGAGTAGGATATGTGTTGTTCCATATCACATTACAATAATTCAGGTGAGGCTCAAACAGAGATCTGTACAATGTCAACAACGCTTCAAATGGAAGCAGATGTCTTATTTTAAAAAATAAACCGACAATTTTGGATAATTTTTTAACAAGCTCGTCAATGTGCTTTTTAAAGTTTAGAGAATGATCTATGAAAATTCCTAGGAATTTTGTCGGGTCTACTTTATGGATAGCTCTGTCGTCTGCTGGACTCTTTTCTACAGAAAACCCCTGTCTGAATAGCCACAAACTTTACACTGACTCCCACAGTCAGGAAATTTCCTTGAGATAAATGAAATTCATGATTAATTAAATCTTACAAGTGAAATTTATAAAGATAGTCAAACAGACCCAACAATAGTCAATTCCAGTGACTCAAAATAATATCTCTGTTTATTAGAGTCTGTGTGACAAAAATGGATTGTATTTACATTGTTGATGACTGGCAACAAGCATTTCACTTACATTATATCAAGATAATTTCTTTGCAACATTTTTGTTTTTGTTTTTTTGTCTGAGAGCAGCCTATCTTACTGACATAAGACATGCATTGTTTATTGTTATCAACACTGGTATTACAAGCATTATTATTCATACAGATTCAAAACATCCTGATATTAAAGGAATAAAGGATGGTGCCTTATGAATGTATCGAATAGATTAATGTCAAGTTAATTTTTTTTTTTTTTTTTTTGCTTCTGAAAGTTATAGTACAATAGCAGAATCAGATTTTTACTTTTTAAAGAAGAAAATGTGAGTGGTGCTTGTGCTTATCTATGCAAAACTCACAATATTAAGGAATTGTGGTTGATTGTTAGGGTGTTACTAGAAACTTTTGGATGGTTGCGAGGTACATACACTGGTATAAATAGTAAAAAGAGTCCACCCACTAAGTCTCTATTATATTCTGGTCTTTAATGCCAGTAAATGGGATTTTTTTTTCCCCCGTTTAATTGTCCGACAGCTAAAAATTAGGATTTGGGCGTTTTTATAAATATGAGCAATAGGAATAGTGCTGCTTGTCTTCATAAACACTAATTACAACATATCCAACATCCAGTCCAGGAATGTTACACTTTTTATATAAAAAAATGGTTAAGTCCTTCAGGAAAGGCTCTTGGCTTCAAAAGAGCGTAATGATTTGATTACAAACAGATATGATTACACTTCATTTCCTGCTGTATATGAGGACTGTCATGTTTATTGCTACACCTGCTGCCAAGATCAATGTCCACTATCATTAAACCCTGAGTTTAGTCAGCCTTTACTGCTCGATGTCTTTTTTTAAGTGGTAGTACAATTGATTCTGTCCATATTGTAGATATTTAGGAAATTATTTATCACACTGAATTTTTGTGATGGTGTGAGCAGACCTTCTCGCTCATAACATTAAAAACAGCATATATTTCAGGTGGGCAGTGTGTGAGCAGCAGTGATGTGATGACTGTACTAACTGGTGTTTTGACCTTTTATTTAGAAAGCAAGACTTCCTTTTCTAGAGCCGCTGTATTGCGAGCTGCAGTTTCTCCTATTCATATGAGTGAACTGTCTTGGTAATATACAGTCTTTGATATGGCTGAGTGAGTGAAACAGGAAATTCAAAGTGAAAAAATGTGTTGTACACCAATGGAGATGGTTAGAGGGGAGATGTTGAAAAGGGAAAGGGATTTGTGACATCATCTCAAAAGGAAAATCAGTTCAGAAATGGAGCAAGTTGTTACAGTTTGATATTAAAAGGTTATTTCACCCAAAAATGAAATTGATGTCATTAAGTACTTACAATCATGTCATTCCAAACCTTCTAAGACCTTCTTTCATATTCGGAACACAAATTAAGATATTTTTGATGAAATCCAAGAGTCACGTTGACTATTTTAACGATGTCTTTACTACTTTTCTGGACCTTGAATGGCAGTAATTACGTTGCTTTCTATGAGGGATAAAAAAAACTCTTGGATTTCATAAAAAATATCTTAATTTGTGTTCCGAATATGAAAGAAGGTCTTAGAAGGTTTGGAATGACATGATTGTAAGTACTTAATTACATCAATTTCATTTTTGGGTGAACTAACACTTTAAGATAATTTGGGAAAAAGTTGCGATTATGAATCATGCACAGTAAGACCAAGAATGTGTATTAAGAAAGTAAATAAGGTTAGTTTTGATGTCACATTGACTTGGATAAATGCAAAACTGTTGAGTTTTGAGTTTTCATCACAAATATCCACAATATAGTTTAAGCATTTCTAAATGCTTAGAAATAGCAGTAGAAAAAGTTTTTGCAGCCATGAAGTAAACTTTTGGTTTCCCCAAAGAACCTTTCAGTGAACAGTTCTTAGAAGAACCATTTTTTCTATAGTGTGAAGAAAATTGTAATAATCTGAAGAAACTTGTTGCACAATAAAGAAACTTTCGTGCCATAGAAAGGTTCTATAGATGTTAAAGATTCTTCATGGAACCATAGATGCCAATAAAGAACCTTTAATTTTAGGAGTGGGAATATAAAATACAGCACTTTTAACACTTTCAGGTAAAATGTGCAAAAATTGTACCTTTAGAGGTACAACAGCTTGTCAGCTTGCCAGTTCTCTTTATATCTTGAACCTAAATGGTTCATAATTTTATACCTTAAGGTATAAAGGTATAAATATTATCACCCTCTAAGGTGCACCTTTTAGGGGTAGATAAGGTACAAAGTTATCTAATGACAAGCTATATATAGGGCAACATGTATTGGGTTATGTATTGAAGTTTTGATTTTTCACAGGTTAGGGTATTTTTCATCTTTTACCCGTATTTTGAATTACACATTGCATTGTGTTGTGTTTAAGCATTAAAGTAAATGTCAGTAAACTTAACGAATAATGTCCTGGCAGAAAATTACCAGTACCTTTTCCGTTTTTCTACAGATTTTTTTCTTACAGTGCACAACCTAGCATTTAAAACTGACCCATAATATGGGGAACTGTGCTGTGTAAATTGAAGTTTAGCATTTTGTGTTGTTATCTGATTTGCATGATTCATTTAGCAGACTGGGCGCTAAGACAACATAGACAGTGGCTGCAAATAAACAATGCTATCAATTCATTCTTAGTAAATCCCCCTGAAAGTTTAATCAGGAAGAGTGATATTGCTTATGCTCATTCAGCACTGTGTATTCCTGTCTCAATGGTGACTGTCAGTATCACACAAGTGATAAACTAATGAGGTAAACAAATACTCTTGAATAGAGGTCTGCTATGTAGGAGTTTTCTGCATTGTGATGATAGGGTTGCTTTTGGAGGGTAGAGATAACATTCTCATGTCAGTGGGTCAGGGTATTGTAACTGTGTCCTTTTCTTATTACAGGCAATGTCTCTTGGTCAGGGGTCATGAATCTTGACATGGTGGTTAAATCTGATACGTTATGTAAAGTGCCGCATAGTGTTGTTGTGATGATTTATAGCAACACAGCTTACTGATGTAGATAATGCTGTAGCACAGCTGTCTACCTGAACACTATGGTTGGCCTAATGGGGTGTGCAGAAAATGACACTAATGGTGACACACCTTAGAGAGGTTTGTGGTATTGTAAACTTTAAAGGAATCAGCGGAGGTGTATAGATAAGTCTGAGGCATATGGACCCAGTCAGAAATCGATTCCTTGGATATCTAGATATTTTGCAATCGAAACACACCATTTTCACAGAATGTTTTAGCCATACACTTCTGTTAGGAGAATCAAGGCAGGGTAGGCAAATCACAATAACCGTAGCAGAATGTACCAGTATTGTGACATCATACCTACCCTTTATAAAATTCACATGTGTATACTTACAGACATAAATTTTCAGTTTCAATGAATAAATAGATGCAATATTTAAATGGCTTGAAAACTAATTATAGGCTTATCATTCAATATGTTGTGCTATCTTAAAGGGGTTAACCCAAAAATGAAAAATCATTTACTCACCCTCATGTCATTCCAAACACATAAGACTTTTGTACATCTTCAAAACACAAATGAAAAAAATATTTTTTAATGAAACTCTTAAGATTTCTCCGCCTCCACTGAAAGTCAATTTCACCAAAATTTTCCATAATTTGAGCTGTTTGAGCAGAAAATGCCCCCATTGTAATTTTTTTTAAAGCTTTTACTTGTCTTGAAAAGGTGGTGTCACAAGTGGCTAAATGGGACTACAGAGGTTGTTGGGGGCATTAAAAGTTTTTTACATGAACACTCACTAGTCCGCTTTCTCAGCCTTATTGTGTTTATAATCGCACTCTTGCAAACTGTTCTAACTCAAATTTTCAGAGTAAATGTTTTTAAACAAAGAATGAAAGAGATGTCAGAAGTGATGTATACATTGAAGTCTTGCAACCGTGGTGTAATTTGTTTATAGCCTACGTTTAGCTTTTTAATTCTGGCAATTAAATTTAGGCTTCAAAATTCATAAAAGTTGTGTTCATTTGTGAAGACTGTTATGATGCACAAAACATCTAAGAATCATAAAGTTTTATTGGTCACAGAGCTTATTTTCTGCAATAATCCAAAAGCCAATGGAAAAATCCTATTGGGTTTTTGTCGAGGGAACCAGGATGATGCTAACTTCCGGCTGGCCTACAAAAATACATAATTACTGCAGCACTCTATTAACCTTTCATCCTCATTTTAATATAGCATTTACCCTTACTTAGATACATTCTCTTGTAAATTTATTCAAATAGGCTGGTGCAGGGATGACGTCAGAACCTGGAAGACTAATTCGCTGCTGGTTCCTTTGAGATTTTCCTATGGGGTTTTATAATGGGTTTTTTTCAATTAATGAGTAAAATAAAGCCTGTGGTAAACATAACTTGACGATACTTTGACGTTTTGTTCTACAACATAAACTGCACACACTTACATCCCAAACTGTTTTATCTAGTTATTTATTAGAAAAATAAGTTTTCCAAAATAAACATAACTGCTTCAAAATTCGCTTTTTCAGTATGGGTGTGTGTAATTTATGTTGTAGGCCAAAACGTCTAATAAAAATTAAAAATAATAAAAAAACCTATTATAAAATAGGTCATAGGTCATCCCAGCACCGCAATATTCATGAAAATTAACATAACATAAAATTATATAAAATTCAAAGACACTATATTACTGCTGTTAATGTTAAAACACACACATTAATAACACAATATAGCTTGTTGCAGATATATGAAAACAACTTTCATTTACCATGCAATATATAATAGAGCATAAAAAAAGCAGAAGACTAGTACACATGAACAATTTTTCTTTTGTCTAATGCTATCTCACTGTCTTTTGAGCATGGCTGGACACACCGAGCATTATCAACTCCAGTCAGACTGACTGCTCAATGGAGCACGCTGTTGGCCTTATTAGGGTATCAGTGTCTTTTGTGAAAGGAGAATATGTGCTGGGATAGATGTAGATAAAGGGAATGAACCAGTGATTTATGAGAGGAGTTCAAATTGGGGTGTTGCTCATGCGTATCCTGTTCTCACAGGCCATGGAGGACATGGTCCTCTGGTGATAAAGCTAATGACATGAATGCATTGGTCATAAAACTCATTGTAGACATAAGGTGCCACAAAGGGGGTGGGGTGGGGGCAGTTACACAACCAGCTAATGCAGATTAGGGGCACTAACTCGCTTCAATTACCTCATGTGTCAGAAATTGGAGGATGGACTCTTATTTGCATAATGTGACAGTGCTTTTATATATTTTATATATTTTTGTGAAATATATTAGTCAGGTTAATTCAGATTAGAGTTGTCAAAAGTACTGACTTCAGTACCAAATTGGTACTGAAATTTTAAAAATGTGACGCTTTGAGCACTGTTGAGCAGATTCGTAAACACCTCTGATTGGCCATTGTGTTGACGCGCTCATCGGATATGTCTGTGATTGGCTTCAATGATCAATGCTTCAAAAACGTTGTAAATAGTCATCAATGATGCTCTTCACTGAGCGCTTACACAGATACACACGGGAGCATTTGAAAGCAGGCGCCTATCGCGGACCAGTCCGCTGATAGACGCCTGCTTTCGAACGCTCCTGCTTTCAAAATGCTTTCAAATTCAAACACTTCTGTGTGCTTTCAAACGCTCCCGTGTGTTGATCATTGTAGCCAATCACAGACATATCCGATGAGTGCGTAAACACAATGGCTAATCAGAGGTGTTTACAAATCCGCTCAACAGCGCTCAAAGCATCACATTTTTAAAATTTCAGTACTGATTGGTCCCGAAGTCGGTACTTTCAGACTTATCACCCTTTGATTTCTGTCAAACTCCAAATGACGGAAAAAAACCCCCACCATAATAGTATCATAGGACAGTCATTATTCACTACAAATCTTGACTCTGGCACAGTGGTTTAGCTAGGATTGTATAGGCCTTAATTTACTTAAAGGAATAAATAAAAAATGAAAATTATCCCATAATTTACTCACCCTCAAGCCATCCTAGGTGTATATGACTTTCTTCTTTCAGCTGAACACAATCTGAGTTATATTAAATAATTTCCTGGCTCTTCCCAGCTTTGTAATGGCATTGAATAGCGCCCGAGTTTTTTAAGCTCCAAAAAGCACATCCATCTATTATAAAAGTAATCCATATGACTCCAGTGGATTAATAAATGCCTTCTGAAGTGAAGGGATGTTTTTTTGTAAGAAAATTATCCATATTTAATAAAGCAATAAGCCCCAAGAAGCCATTGTTTACAGTGAATTTATAACAGCTAAGGGGAGTTGTTAGGCACGACGTGGAGCGGACCCCTTAGCTGTTATAAATTCACTGTAAACCATGGCATCACGGGGCTTATTGCTTTTATAAAACGGATACCACACAATACAAATATTAAAGCCAAAAAAGTATGTATCAATGCAACCTTCATGAAGTAAAATCACTTAAAGCCTTCCTTCCACTAGAAAAACTAGTCCCTGACCGTGAACAGCAAAATAAGTTATATTATTACGCTATTAGATGGCGACAAAGACTGTCTTTATGAGTGAGTCAGTCAGTAGTGAAGACCGAAACTTGTGAACATGGAACGCAACTGACAAATGCTTGGAACTAGCACTGTCAGTGTCAGGGCACGATGAAACCCATTAACCTTTAAAAGACAAGATATCGCAATGACATTCAAATGGATTTTTTAATACAAACATAGGACTGACCTGAAGGAAACCGCTATATCTAAATGCAGGTACACTCGCTCACTCGATCTCTCTCTCCCAATACTCTACTATAATACAGTAAGCTTCAATGAACAATATCAATGAGAACAAACATGTTTACGTTGCTAAGAGTGGTTGCTAAGTGTGTTATGTAGTGATACACAGAACCGTTGGGTGAAGTGGTCATAGCCGTGTTTTATCGTGAATCAGAATCAAGGACTTGAAATAACCATTTTATATAACTTTATAAACTATAATCACTGGCTTCTGGCAATCATTCACAAGAGATTCAAATTCTGGCGGAAGGGTGACCTCTGACCCCACGTATGACGTAGGCATAGTGTAATCTTAGGTGAGAATTGACAAATGCGGAAATGCAGAGGGCAGAACAAGACAAAATTCCAGTTACGAATTGGAAGTCGAAAACGTGAAGTTTTAAAGAAAAATGTCAGAGGATTTCGATATAAGAGAGGAGGAGCTACGTTGGGTTAAAGGTCACCCTTCTGCTGGAACTCGTCTCTCTCATGAATGCACGTACGGCCATTGCCGGAAGTGTAAAACAGGGAAAAAAAACAAAAAAAGATTTATCTTTTGACTTTGACTTTGATCTTTTTAACAACGATGCTTAAGTATGTGAAGGTATTGTGAATGTGAATATGCGACTATCTCATCTATAATTATGCAGCTTTCCTCTGAGAGAGGTTGCAGTGCCCAGACCTTTTTTTTCCCGCAATTCTTTTCAATTAATCTGTTCATCCAGTTCACAGAATGTGAACGATTCTTTCAGACTTATCCTGTTCTCAAATTCAGCTCACTGATTCAATGATCATGTTGCAGCACATTCACTGTAATTGCAAGGAATAAAGCTAGTAGTACATAATTCCAAATGTGTCCTTTTGTCCAATTTTACTTTCTAGTATCATTTAATGTTGGCTGACATGTTTTCTTTTATCAAGGTCTTCCTCGTGTAAGAACATTACTGTTACAATTAAAAAAGCTGATCAACTGAGCCTTGTGAAAAAGAGGTCAAGTGGGACTTTGTTGGTTGAAGTGCTTTGCTCTACCACACATCTTCTGACAGCTGCTTCTGTTACCTTTTCACTCAAGCCTAAATTATTTATACAGGAAGGACAGCTGTGCCGCAAATAAGGCTGTATCAGGTCAGGGACCTTTGTGAACATAGAATAGTGTTATGATGATGTCATTACAAACAATGTTTCTGTAGAGATGAGGACGTCCTGGGCTAGTATTGACAGAATATAGAAAATAATGTTGATTATGACACACCAATACTCTATACTGGTTTCATTGGTGAAACAATTATATTCTCTTGAATATAAGCTATAGATGTAATGTATTTCCGTTTGTCTCATTTGTAGTCATATAAATAATGTGTGTGTTTTATTTGTGGTCATTACATAGGTCTGTTGGTGTGTGTGTGTGTGTGTGTGTGTCCCTCCCCCCCAGGGCACGGATGACTGTGCCTGTTAGGGTTACACTCATGAAAGATTCACATGTCTGATCACTTCCTAATGACTGAGCCCCTGATTAATTCCTCTTCCTGTTTTAAAAATTCACCATCTCTTTATTTTTCTTTGGAAGTCTCTCCACCACAGTCAAATGTTTGTTATTTTTATGTATTTTTTAGATTAACAACCCATTCTCATCTGAATCACCTGGTAATGTCAATATACATTTTTAAATATATCAATTATATGCTGAATTTGTAATGCTATTAAATTGAATGCATTGTTTTGTCTGATTGCTGTATTAGATGTTTCCCGGAGTCAGACTGTTTACTTGGTTACTGGCAGGCTTAAATTCTGCTCTTTAATCCTGTGTGTGACTGTGTGTGTGTGTGTGTATGTGTATACTCTGTCTACAAAGAGAGCAAGCAACACAATGCAATCAAAATTAAAATCATGGTTTCTGGTTTAAACCTGATTTGTTCAGTTTGACAAAAAGCAAATAACACTCCCTATAGAAAAAAAACAACAATTTTGTTTAAATTTAAATATTTAATATAGTATTTCCACTTGACATTGTGGGTTTTATTCATTTTTCTAGTTGTTTTTTTAGTACATAACAGGAAATATGATGTATATTTAAAAATGGTCCTTTGAAGTTGTCTTTATTTACGATAAGCAAAATTAATCATGATGAGAAAAAGGGGAGACTTGATAGTTTAATGTTCAGTTATGTTTGAACCGTTTCAGTTACACTGGGTTACCATTGTGATGAAGAGAGATTTTGCATAGGCAAGTATATAAAGAGTATGATTTTCCTGTATTACTTAAGGAGAAGACTGCATTTCACATGCTATTATATTTTATTGGTAACTAACAGTTTGTTAGCTACTATCTTATATTTCAGTGATGTAACACAAAATATAAAATAGATCAAATTAAATCCTGTCAAGTAACCATATAGCTATAATATCACTTTGAGACTGCTTGATTTGGTCACTTCAAAATAACTTAATTAGATGATGTTAAAGTTATTTAATTTTGATTTCAATACTGTTACACATGCGTTTTCTTTCTCAACTGTTTATGTTCACTTAAGACATAAATGACTGTGTTTACGAGGATACTCGAAAAGACAGGCATTTTGACACATAAGCTGTGTTTCCACTGCAGGAACTTTCTCCAGGAACTAGGGACTTTGGGGTGGTACTCGGTGTGTTTGGACCGCAGGAACCAGGGTCTAAATGAAGTTCTGGGTAAAAATTTCCCCCTCAGAAAGTCCCTGCTCGCGAGGTAGTACTTTTTCAAAGTTAGGTAACTTTCGGGGGTGGGACTTGCTGAACATGCTTACTGGTTGAGTTCACACATCATTTTGATTGGTTGACTCCACGCAGCATTTTATTTCAACCACCATTTTTAAAAGTCTGTTGTGGTGCGTGCAGTAAGTGTTGTTTGCTATTCAAATCAACAATGGAGTTTAAAAAATACGACCGATGGACCAACGACGAGGTTCAGGCTTTATTATGCTTATACTGTATGTGGAGGACGAACGTTGCGCGCAGTCCTACGTCACAGGACTTAATCTTCACAGCACTTTAGACCACGATGGAAACACAGACAACAACTGGGGGAAAAAAGTTCCTGGGACGAATTGTTCTTGGTAATTTCGGTGTAAAATTGGCTATGTGTATTTAACCGTTCAAGCCCAGTTAGGTGGCAAAAATAACTTAGTACAGTACTTACACGCTTTATGGCCACGTACACACTGCAACTAAATTCAGTTGTCAATTCACCTTTTAGTATTAATCCTGTGGGGTCGGGATGTATTGGGTTATTGGATCTTTTAATTTAAATAAATTAATGGTTAAAAAAGAATAATAAAAAAAAATAAATAAGAATGGTGAAAGTTCCAGGTCTATTGTAGTTATGAAGTAATCAATTTAAACTATTTTCAAATAATATTTTATTTTAAATTTACACACATTCACTCTTATTCGTATGTCTAATATGTCAAAAATGCAAAACGTTCTTGTCTCTTCACATGAATTATGCAAATGATAGCATACTATCAATTCAAAACTGTGAAATTTCATAAAAAAGTTGAGTAGTTTGCATCCGATTACTGTCAGTCGCTGAACATTTCTATCGTAAACAGTTGTCAAATCGTCCCCTTGGAATTAAAAGGCTCTCTCTGCATTCTGAGCAGTTTTGAGATATTGAGCTTTAAAGTTTTTGCATTCCATTTGACTTTGTAGATAGAACCTTTTTGTTTTCTAAATAAACAGTCCCAAAATGTACACAACATAAAAAAGCATCACATAATGTAAATAAGTTGTCACAGAATAAGAATATGTGAATAATTCAATAATAATGTCCCCCTCAATGTCTATGGTGGTTACAGCTCTGGTCAATCATCGCAGTTTCTGGAGTGAGTCATGTTCCATACACAAATGGAACGATAATTTTGGGGACTCACTCTCGCATTTAAATGCAGTTGTCACTCTTGAAACTTTATGTATGTGGCCTATGAGCAGCAGCTTCTCTCTGACAGCGCTCAGAAACCATCTCTCAGACAGCACGTGAAAATAGCGAAATGAGTTCTCTTTTGCTGCTTATTGCATTTCAATGGTTTAAAATCACTTGTTTTTAAACAGCAATGCTTAAAAACACATGCAAACGATAAGCTTTCGTGATCGCACAGCAATGTCACAGCAAATCTCTACTGATTGACACATTTCTATTGGTTAATCGTGTCTACCAGTATATCGCCCACCCCTACTTGGAAATATTATTTAGCAATTTTAATCCAACTTTGTGTAAAAAATACTTATCATAATATTATACTTTCACTTTATATGTCACATTAGTAATGTTAGGTAAGGGTAATACAGAAATTCTTTGCACAGTATAGGCCTACATACTATATTGCTAGAACAGTAGAGTAGTATGGCAGTATGCTATTCTGAACAGTCCATCTTGAATCCACATGAAAGATATATACTGTAACTATTCTTTTCATAACTTTTCAAGAGAAAGGTGGTTTAGGGGATGCAAAAGCAAACTGTGTAAAGTTGGACATGAGCCACAGAGTGGGAAAAAAAAAAAAAAAAAATTTTCCTCTAGTAACAATCCTCATAGTTTGCCTCCTGCACAGAGCTAGTGAATACAGCGAATGAATACAGAGAGAGAATACAGTGAGTGAAGCAGCCCTGATCCTCTTAAGAGACTCATTGATGCCTTGTCAGTCTGTGTCCAAATAAAGCTGAGATTTATTGTATTTATAGGAAGACTCCTGTTCTCTCCTAGAACTCCTGCTGAGACTTTGAAGAAGGATCTGGGACAGACATTAATGCTGGATGCTTCCCCTGAGAAAGGCAAATACTGGACAGTTGTATCAATTTGTCTCAGAGGGTCAACAATGTCTCTGGGAACATTTTTGAATTTGAAATGAAATGTGATTGAGCATTTATAGGTATAGCATTTAAAGGAGAACCCAAATCATATCTAGAGATCAGAATATCAGAGACTTGAGAGAGGCTTTTTTTTAAAACATTTTTCTTTAGTGTGTAATGTTGCTGTTTGAGCATGAAAAGGGCTTGCAAATTTACAAAGCACAAATTACACTCCAAAGGGAGTTATTCTCCAAATCAGTACTGTTTCTGAACTTCCTGAAACACCTCGACTGTAGTCTTAAGTTTTCTTCTGGGAACGAACACGTCACAATATTCCTCATTTAAACAATTCCTGCCCAAGGGATATGCAAAAAAAAGGGCAAGGCCTGAATAAGATGAGTTATTAGTGTGTTGAAACTCACGGTTATGGTAAGGGCTGTGGCATTTTACGAAACATGCTCGAAGTGGTTCACCAATCACAACACTCTGGTCCAGCAGACCAATAAGAGTACATTGCTAGTTTCAGAAGAAGTGTTTTGGTGCATTTGAACCTACTCAAGCATCAAGTGTTGGACCCATTCAGGACCCCTCTAGCCCTCCTGCTGTCACTCCTGATCAGCTGCCCTACAAACAAAGAAGCAATGCCAAAGACAGCCTAGCAAATGTTTAAATAAATCAACAATTAACCCTCATGTGTTGTTCATTTCCAGTGTACGCTCTGGTTGTTTGGGGTCAATATTACCCCCAACATTTAGAGAGTGATTGTATGAAAAATATACATTTTTAATAATACAAATGAAATATTATTTTTTTTGTTTACTTCTCATCTATATGTTTATGCTGTACTTTTTTACCTAAAAAAAAATTGCATTTACTGCAGGATTCCTCAACTACACCATTAGTATGCCATTAGTATTAGTAGTTTTTGTAGCTAATGTTATTTAATAACAGTAGTCATAATAAGCATACTTCCAGTACATGCCTCAGTCTTGCATTGTATCGTCAACTCACTCATTAGACTCCTCGATAATCCTCAGCAAACTTCGACAGTTGGTTGAACCGGCTCATTCGGTTCTTTTTGAATCGGACGTGCTAACTTCGGCTGTGCTTCTTTCGTAATCAACCCGGAACTAAAGTTCGATTCAGTTCGATTAGTGAAGCGGCTCGACCGGTTAATTCCTCAGAACCGGCTCAAAAGAACGATTCGTTCAAGAATCGAACATCACTAAACTGAGTGAAATGTCGAACCCATGAAGAGGAAACGATTGTGAAGTTTTGGGGGTGTTGATGGACACGATCTACATCTATTTTATCTGTGTTTTTTATCATCGTTCTGAATCTGATCCGGACATACTCCGTGCCGAGAATTCCGGGCCGAGAACGGTTTGTAATCGTGCCGTGCCGTAACGTTACCAGGCTCAAGTAAAAACACCTTGAACCGTTCCTTACCATTCTAAGAACCGTTCGGCCCGACGGTGGGAAAGCGGCTTTTGGCAAAACTGCGATTTCTTCAGCCTTTTCTTTAAAATGTTACTTTTTTATGAAACTTACCCATATTCAAGAGGTCGATTAAAAAGGATGCATGAAGCTAGAATAAAAACGTTTTTTAAAATGGAAAGAGCTAAAGAAGCCTACAGTTAAAGGTATATTTCAAGTATAAAAAATTACCTAAATAGGAACATAGTAGTATAGCTACTATAGTGTAGTAGTATATAGTAGTATACTAAGTGCAAAAATAAGATAGCCTATAAATAGTAAACTCTAACTATGATGTTATGTTCACTAAAAGAAAACTTTACGGCAGTATAAAACTACTAAACTAGTAGTTTATTTAAAGTATACTTCAAAGTGTACTTTAATAAAACAAATGTACTACAAGTATTAACATAGTAAACTACTAGTTCACTTGTAGTACAGATTCAGTACAATTGAGAAACATGGTTGTGATCTAGTTGTGCACTTAAAGTTTACTACTGTAACACTTAGTACACTTAAACATATGCTTTTTATATACTAAATCGGGCCAATTTAGTCCCAAGCAGGACATTTACAAGTTTACTACTAGTACATTGATTTTAGTATACTTGCTTTATAAAGTATACTTGAAAATAAACTTGAACATTACTTAAAGCTGCAGTCCGTAACTTTTTTTGGTTAAAAATGATCCAAAATCAAATTTTGAGCTAGTACATAACCAGCCAGTGTTCAAAACTATCTCCTTACCTCTCCTTACCTTAGCCCGATTCATAACGGTAAGCTTGTAATAATGTTTTATAATAAAATCGGTACTGGTGGGTTTCTGCGGGAAATTCGAGCATGCAGTCGTTCATCTTTGCGTCATTACATCACGTCTGTTTACATGAAGAAGGAGTCCCAGCTAGTAGGCTATATGGCATGTGAGGATGCCGCTGGTAGCGGATCATTTAAAGACTTTTCTCACAGCAGCTGGAGCAATTAAACTTATCATTTTGATGGTGGATTGTAATCCAGAAAGGTCCAAATGACTATCATCAGTGACAACTGGAGATTAACCCGTAGTCAAAAGCAAATGACTGCGGAGTGGCTACAGAAATTGAAATCTACAGGTAACGCTAATACACACTTAATACACATAGTCACGCAATGCAGAAAGTGGCAGACATGTTACTTACTTGTTCAGATGATATTCTCCGGTGAAAATTCTTATTTTGATCATACTTCCAAGACACAGAATCTGTGATTGCAAAGTATAGTATCCACCGGTGCGGTGACTGACAGCAAACATTAGATTCATCCGCGCTGAGGAGCCCTGCCGATGCACAACCCACGTAAAGAGGATAATTCCGCAAATAACTGATGGCGACAAAGAGGCAAAACTTACGGACTGCAGCTTTAAGCATACTTCATAAAATGAACTTTTCGTAAGGCTGTGTCAAACACATTTTATCATGTTTTAGTTCATGCACGCTATGCCTAATATGCTAAAAATGGCTCTGGTTGAGTTGTTTGAATGCCTGGATATTGCTGTTGTTTAAAATTGTCATACAAATTGTATGTATACAAAATGTCATACTATTGTAATACAAATATTAAATGTTTAGCTACTTATTTACATCTTACATCTCACTTTTTTACTGTTAAGACTGAAGCATGGTGGAATTCATGCTCTGCTCCTGTATAAAGTAACAGTAATGACTGTCCTCTTTGATTTGATTGCCAATCTCATTTTGACATTGACAAGCATTGATCAGCTCATGAGATCTTGGCGTTATCTGACAATATCTTTGCAGCACCAAAGTATAGTTATTATAAGGTAATTATTTCATGACTTATTGTATACCTTGGAAAAATACAACTAGTGGCTCAACACTCAATATCCTGGTATGATGGTGAGATATGAAATATTATCCAAGGTGCCGTAAGGTTAGTTGGGCCCACTTGCTGCTTTCTGCTGTCGATCCTCTGGCCCTTAGAGTTGTCCTAACTGGATATCGTCATCATAAATGTCACTCAAGTGAAAACAGAGATTCTAATTTTTGGACCAAAAACTTCTTCACGTAATAACCTAGAATACTGTCTAACACTTGATGGCTGCTCTGTTAAGTCTTCGTCGTCAGTTAGGAACCTGGGTGTGCTCTTTGATACCAATCTTTCATTTGAAGGCCATGTTACTAGCATCTGTAAAACCGCATTCTTCCATCTTAAAAATATATCTAAACTACGACATATGCTCTCAATGAAAAATGCAGAACAGTTAGTTCATGCGTTCATGACCTCAAGGCTAGATTACTGTAACGCTTTACTGGGTGGTTGTTCTGCTCGCCTGATAAATAAACTACAGCTCGTACAAAATGCAGCAGCTAGAGTTCTTACTAGAACTAGGAAGTATGACCATATTAGCCCAGTTCTGTCAACACTGCATTGGCTTCCTGTTAAACATCGTATAGATTTTAAAATCTTGCTAATTACTTACAAAGCACTAAATGGTTTAGCTCCCCAGTACCTGAGCAAGCTCCTAATTCATTATAGTCCTTCACGTCTATTGCGATCTCAGAATTCAGGCCAGCTGATAATACCTAGAATATCAAAATCAACCGCAGGCGGTAGATCCTTCTCCTATTTGGCACCTAAACTCTGGAACAATCTTCCTAGCATTGTTCGGGAAGCAGACACACTCTGTCAGTTTAAATCTAGACTAAAAACGCATTTCTTTAACCTGGCATACACATAACACATTACCAATTTATATTTTCAAATCCGTTAAAGGATTATTAGGCTGCATAAATTAGGTCAGCCGGAACCGGGAACACTTCCTATAACACATGATGTACTCGTTACATCAGAAGAAGAATGGCATCTACGCTAATATTAGTCTTTCTGGTTATCCCGAGGTTCACCGTAGTCAACCGGATCCGGGCCGTATCCAGGTGAGACCAAGGACCTGCGCCTTGACACGACCACAATGCAGCCCTGAAGTATCAGCAGAGATTGAGTCAACTAGATCATCCACTGTGAGGGCCTCATCGACACGACAGCCACGACACAGTTCCTCAACAACCGTCCATACCGGCGTGATGAATACGATCCTCAATTGGATGGAACTGGAATGAATATTTTGAATGTTGCGATCCTATTGGACTTACGATGGCAACCTGAATCGTAACAAAGCACTGTTGGCCAGAGGAGAACTGGCCCCCCGACTAAGCCTGGTTTCTCCCAAGGTTTTTTTTCTCCATTTAAACACCTATTTGCCACTTGTCTGCCACCTGATGTCACCTGATGGAGTTTGGGTTCCTTGCCGCTGTCGCCTTTGGCTTGCTTAGTTGGGGACACTTGACATTTGACTTGACATTTGATATTCAACAGTGCTTTGATCTGCCTGCATTGACACTATTCTTTAAGAGCTGCTGTGCAGCCAAATAATGTACCAGTTATCAATGTAAAGCTGCTTTGACACAATCTACATTGTAAAAAGCGCTATATAAATAAAGGTGACTTGACTTGACTTGACTCAGTGTACAAAAACGTGCAGCTATGCTGCAGTTAAAGGTATTCCAGTCCCATGTGATAAAATCATATAATTATGAAGGGTTAGGATTTTGCTGCTGTTCCACGTTTTTATACCAAGAAGGGTATTTAAGTGACTATATAAACATATAGGTACCATTTATATAGAAACAACATTAAAGATTTTTTGTATCTCCAGTCACCTATTATTTGTATGATTTCCTTGATTTTGTGTTTTTGTTTGTGTTTTAGAGTTGTCAATTTTCAAACCAAGAATGGTGCCACACCACTATACCTTGCATGTCAGGAGGGCCACCTGGAAGTTGTCCAGTACCTAGTGAAGGACTGCGGGGCGGAGCCAAGTATCAGAGCCAATGATGGGATGACACCACTGCACGCTGCTGCCCAGATGGGACACAACACTGTCATTGTCTGGCTGGTAAAAACAGGTTTTATTTAAGTTTGCCTTATTGGATGAGTTCTTTATTAAAGTGTCCAATTTCAAATATGTTGTTACAGAATGTTCCCAGGGTCAACGCAAGTTATCACAGAAAATTTTTCGCAATTTTCACTTTGCTATAATGGAACTGAAAATATACATGCCACAAATACAAGTTCTCCAGCAAAAACAAGCAACTGTTACAGAAAAAAACATCAAAATTTGTGAGCATTTCAAATGAAAAAAATAGAAATTTATTTGTTTTGTTAATGTTGTACATTTTTAGACAGTTTAGTTTCTTAGAACTCCTGATTTTCCTATAGGATGAGAACAAATTTTGAAATGAATTGATAATGATCGGATTCGGCACTGTTATGCCTACTGAACTTTTACTGTTTTATTCATGTGAAGCTGCTTTTAAAGGATTTATATAGTAAAAAAAGGACTATATAAATAAATGTGATATAATTATTTTACATTGTGAGAAACTATTTGTTTCAGGTGCATAATTTGAGCTACTAGCATTTTTGCTATTTGAACTACTATGTTGAGCAGGATTTAGAAGCTGGTTGTCTATATATTTTCTTTCAAAGTTTTTTTTTATTGATTTTTACATTATAAATCTATATATTTTTAGTTTAACATCATATCTGAAGGTGCTTGATCAGGCTTGTTGGCATGCTAGCATGCTGACTTCATGTGAATTTCACTTCTTTTTTTGTCTTCTATAGATGAGTTTCACAGAAATCAGCCTGGCCGACAGAGACAATGATGGGGCCAGTGCCATGCACTTTGCCGCCAGCCGTGGCCATGCCAAGGTTCTCAGCTGGCTCCTCCTGCATGGGGGGGAAATAGTGACAGACAGCTGGGGTGGTACGCCTCTTCATGACGCAGCCGAGAATGGAGAGCTGGAGGTATGTAAAAGAAATAACCAACAGAAAACTACTGTACGTTAATGTTTCTTACATTTAAAGTGCCCCAATTATGCTTTTGTGGATAGTACCTTTCATGTAGTGTCAAAGATCAAAGTGTACCCAAAAGAAAGAACCGATTCTGAACTGCCTGAAACGAGTCATCAGTAATTCCAGTCTTATTTCGTGCACGAACTAACATAGGTTTGTAACAAATTTGCATAACTCCCGCAAATGGTCTTCATTGGCTGCTCATAAACAGTTTTTACTTTGACCTGCCCTCATACACTGTTGTTGTAGCTGAGACCTGAAAGAGTTTGGTTTGTGTTGTCGACTTGTCGAGAAAACACTGTTTTCTGCATTGTGAAAGCAAATTCACTTTTGTATACACTTCCAAAAGCTGAGGACTCGGGCTCGAATTGATACGGTAAAACCAACACCATTGTTACTGTTAAAGGGTTAGTTCGCCCAAAAATTAAAATAATGTAATTTATTACTCACCCTCATGTCGTTCTATGACCTTCGTTCATCTTCGGAACACAAATTAAGATATTTTTGATGAAATCCGATGGCTCAGTGAGGCCTCTATTGAGAGCAAAGCCACCGAACCTCTCAAGATCCATAAAGGTACTAAAAACATATTTAAAACAGTTCATGTGAGTTCAGTGGTTCTACTTTAATATTATAAAGCGACGAGAATACTTTTTGTGCGGATTTCATAAAAAATATCTTAATTTGTGTTCTGAAGATGAACGAAGGTCTTACGGGTGTGGAACGACATGAGGGTGAGTAATTAATGACGGAATTTTCATTTTTGGGTGAACTAACCCTTTAATACCACTCTGTGTACAAGTGCTGAAACTCAGATATGGTAATGCCTGTTTTTTTTCCGAAACTTGCTGTAAGCGGTAGACCAATCACAACAGACTGGGCCATCTGACCAATCAGAGCAAAGGAGGCTCTCGGAAAGGAGAAGTTTAGAAAGACTGAATCCTATTGAACTGTTTCAGACACTGTGAGAAAAGCAGTGATGCTGCAATGTATATTGATTAAAGTGTTTTTGACCTTAGATGCATGTAAACCTATTGTTGTCAGGATTATGTTCAGTTTTGCATTTATTAGTTTTCATTTTGTGCTTGTATTTCTGTTTCATGTGTTTCCCTTCAATTTAGCGCCATGATTAAATCCTTGTTAGTTTCTATAGTTTCTGATTAGTTACACATGTATCTCTTTTAGTTTCCTGTGTTTGTTCTTGTATATATAGCCCTTTGCTTTTAGTTGTCTTTGTCAGTTCTTGTCTTTGTTTTTTGTGTGGATTTGATGTATGATTACTCCTGTGATTCTCCAAAGTTCTCCTACGTGTTTACTTTGATTAGTTAAAGCTCAGCTCCTCTGCTTCACCCTCGCCGCTGATCACCAGGCTGCACCTCGGGCCTTTAGGCTCATGACTCCACCTCGGCCTGTTAGCCTGTCTGTTCTGCCTGTCTGCTCTGTGCTCCCTCGGCTCTACTGTGGTCCGTTATCCCTAGGGCTCCACCGGGCTCCCTTGTCCTTCTGGCTCTGCCTTGGTCACTCTCCATCCTGGTTCCACTGCGGACTTCCGGGCCTCTGGCTGTGCCCCAGCCCTCCACCCCTACAGCTCTGCTGGGCTCCTTCTTCCCTCCGCCACCTCCTATGTCCTCATTCCCTCCGGTGTCACCCCGGTCTTCCATGCCTCCGCCTTCACCTTGGTCCCGCACGCCAACTACGCCTTGGACTTCCGGGCCTGTGATATCGCCCTGGGCCTTTGCATCCTCTGCTCCACCTGGGTCACCACCTCTTCTGGCTATGCATTTGTTAGTCTGCCCCCGGACTAGGGCTGGACGATTATGACCTAAAATCAAAACCTCGATCAATTGAACATTCTACCTCGATTACGATTAATGAATGATTATTTTGTTTCTGTTTTTTTTTTTGTTGTTGTTTTTGCCCTCATTGTTCACTTACAAGGTTTGTACTGTAAATTTACTTGACTATTAAAGGTGGGATATTTTTTCCTATTGAAAGAGTGATCTGACATAACAGCTCACTTTTAGCAGTTATTTTATCTATGGTTCGTAACATTTCTTACAGATTTCTGCTCGTTGTAAATCAGATAAAGATAAATTAGCACAGTACCAGTACGTAATGAGAGCGATTGCGTGTGTGAATTAGTCATACCGTCTCTCTATTAATTGTGAAGCTGTGGGTTGTAAATAGTTACTTCAAAAGTAGAAAAATATATGCTATAATAACTTTTGAGTTTCTAAGCTACTTTAGTGATAAATTACAGGACAGTGCTGACAACTAGTTTATGCGTTCCTCTCTGTGCATGCGATCTTCACGTTTTGTGCAGCTACTGCTTGAATGAGTGTTTGTGCCACAATGCAGCTGTGCGAGCACGGTAGCTCGATATAATAATACACATCCGATCGTCTAAAATCGCTTGAATGTCCAAACTGGCAAACCTTAAAACACATACAACTGACAAAGTGTAGTGAAGACGCAAGTGAAAGTAATCTCGGGGCTCACCGCTCACGCGCCGTCTCTGTGTGTTGAACTCGGCGTTCACCTCCGCGTTGCTTTCATGCCGCTGACTGGACGGGGCGGAGTCACGTGACTACACCTGCGGTAGTACAGGTGCTGGTCATATAATTAGAATATCATCAAAAAGTTGATTTATTTCACTAATTCCATTCAAAAAGTGAAACTTGTATATTATATTCATTCATTACACACAGACTGATATATTTCAAATGTTTATTTCTTTTAATTTTGATGATTATAACTGACAACTAAGGAAAATCCCAAATTCAGTATCTCAGAAAATTAGAATATTGTGAAAAGGTTCAATATTGAAGACACCTGGTGCCACACTCTAATCAGCTAATTAACTCAAAACACCTGCAAAGGCCTTTAAATGGTCTCTCAGTCTAGTTCTGTAGGCTACACAATCATGGGGAAGACTGCTGACTTGACAGTTGTCCAAAAGACGACCATTGACACCTTGCACAAGGAGGGCAAGACACAAAAGGTCATTGCAAAAGAGGCTGGCTGTTCACAGAGCTCTGTGTCCAAGCACATTAATAGAGAGGCGAAGGGAAGGAAAAGATGTGGTAGACAAAAGTGTACAAGCAATAGGGATAACCGCACCCTGGAGAGGATTGTGAAACAAAACCCATTCAAAAATGTGGGGGAGATTCACAAAGAGTGGACTGCAGCTGGAGTCAGTGCTTCAAGAACCACTACGCACAGATGTATGCAAGACATGGGTTTTCATCTGTCACATTCCTTGTGTCAAGCCCCTCTTGAACAACAGACAGCGTCAGAAGCGTCTCGCCTGGGCTAAAGACAAAAAGGACTGGACTGCTGCTGAGTGGTCCAAAGTTATGTTCTCTGATGAAAGTAAATTTTGCATTTCCTTTGGAAATCAGGGTCCCAGAGTCTGGAGGAAGAGAGGAGAGGCACACAATCCACGTTGCTTGAGGTCCAGTGTAAAGTTTCCACAGTCAGTGATGGTTTGGGGTGCCATGTCATCTGCTGGTGTTGGTCCACTGTGTTTTCTGAGGTCCAAGGTCAACGCAGCCGTATACCAGGAAGTTTTAGAGCACTTCATGCTTCCTGCTGCTGACCAACTTTATGGAGATGCAGATTTCATTTTCCAACAGGACTTGGCACCTGCACACAGTGCCAAAGCTACCAGTACCTGGTTTAAGGACCTAGTATCCCTGTTCTTAATTGGCCAGAAAACTCGCCTGACCTTAACCCCATAGAAAATCTATGGGGTATTGTGAAGAGGAAGATGCGATATGCCAGACCCAACAATGCAGAAGAGCTGAAGGCCACTATCAGAGCAACCTGGGCTCTTATAACACCTGAGCAGTGCCACAGACTGATCGACTCCATGCCACGCCGCATTGCTGCAGTAATTCAGGCAAAAGGAGCCCCAACTAAGTATTGAGTGCTGTACATGCTCATACTTTTCATGTTCATACTTTTCAGTTGGCCAAGATTTCTAAAAATCCTTTCTTTGTATTGGTCTTAAGTAATATTCTAATTTTCTGAGATACTGTATTTGGGATTTTCCTTAGTTGTCAGTTATAATCATCAAAATTAAGAGAAATAAACATTTGAAATATATCAGTCTGTGTGTAATGAAAGAATATAATATACAAGTTTCACTTTTTGAATGGAATTAGTGAAATAAATCAACTTTTTGATGATATTCTAATTACATGACCAGCACCTGTATGTTATTAAGGGGGAAGTAGGCTATTAAAAAAATGAAATAACCAACATGGGAAAATTACATTGGTTAGAGGTAGGGCTGGGTATTGGCACAATATTCACATGCTTGCGATTCGATTCCGATTTCGATTCGATATCGATTATTTTGGATGTAGTATATCAGATACAGTACATGGCAAATTTTCTAGAGGAAAAAATATCTCAACTAATACTGTAAACTACACATGGGAGTCGGTTGGTACTACTTTACTATAATATTGAAGGTTAAAATTAACTTATTTATGTACAAACACTTAAATTACACTCAGTGATTTTTTTTTTATAATAAATAAAGTTTAGAATTACATAATTATATTTCTACTCCAATTCATTTTTTTTGAAATATAAACATTTAAATCGTGGCTGTCATAACTGGTTTATTCAAACATGCATTAAATATTGAAGAACATTAAAAATTATAATGAATATGTAACGGTGCACATATTTATCACAATGCTGCTCTCTAGAGTTCATTATTCTAGCTGACTAACGAGTTTATGGTCATTTCTGAGGTAAATGTGACGTTACGTGACATTGTTTACAAGCTGTTTTATTGACGTCTTTCCGAGGTTGAAACACTGATTAAGCTATTACACGAGACATGATATAGATCTCGGTTTTATCTTTTAACATACCTTCAGAAGTTTAGTCATGTTTATTTCGCGCTGTAACTGGTATTAAAGCAGAGGAGAGGACGTTCACATGTGCTTCGTGCTGCCGCTTCTCTTTAACTGAGGCGCTACAGCAATCTGTCACGCCACATTAAACAGCGCCAAAACGGTATTTATTTTCATCTCATAATAAGATGGACGTCATTTGAAATCTGAGACTTTGCTTCATATCAAAAGTAACAAATCACAAAGATTATTGCGATTTATTGGATGGGAGGCGCACTACATGTTCTGTTCATTCATCAACTGAAAACAGACTAGACTAATCGATTCTTGGGTTTTAAAAATCGATATTGGTTCGTAAAAATGAGAATTGATTAAAATCGAGAAATCGATATTTTTTTACCCAGCCCTAGTTAGAGGTTCTGAATTTAGGTTTCGATTACTTTTCGATTAATCGTGCAGCCCTACCCCAGACCCCGCCAGGGAAGTCCATCAGGGCTCCACCCTGGCTCCTCCCCATATCTGTTCCACCATGGTGTTCCGGCTCCTCAGGTTCCCTGTACATTGCCAGCTACTCATCAACCTCCAAGACCCCCTCCACTCTACACAGCTGGACTGTTTGTGGTGCAAGGATGCACCTTTTGGGAGGATTTATTAGTGCGTTTGTTAGTTTTAATTTTGTACTTGAATTTCTGTTTCCTGTGTTCCTGTGTTTTTTGTGTCCTGTGTTTCCTTAGTTCCTGTGTGATTGCTTACCACACCAAGTTGTGACAATTGTAGGAGACCTCCAAATCAAAATAAGGAACCTTTAAAATACCAATTTATTATTATTAGAATGAATACATTTTTAATACAGAATTAGTAAAAAAAAAAAAAAGTAAGTGAAGGAAAATTGTATTTATGCCATACCTTGAGATTATTGTGAAAAATAAAATTAAAATGTGTAAAGCAAATTAAAGTGCTGTAAAGCAGGTTGCAGAAAGCATAGAACTTTCCACAGAAGCACGGCACCTTTATTCATTGTAACATTATCCATCCGAGAGTAGCTGACAGAAAAAGGGAGGCACAGAAACAGTCAGAGAGTATTGTCTCTTGTTCTCCACCTGAGGGCTAAACGCATGACAGCTGTCATTAACAAAAGTACCCTTTTACTGCATTCATTAAAACCACTAATACTTTACTCAACTGTCTTTCTCAAACTCTCATATGTCAACAGACAAATATTCACACCCTACAGGAAGAGCACACACTCTTTCAACTGCTGTTGTTTAGTCACAGATATGTGCACAATTTTGTGTAATAAGTTGTGTAATACTCAGAGCTGAGTACTATTGTATTGATAGAAGTATTGATATAGATGGCAGTACTGATAGCTGCAAGCATTATCAAATCAGTTAAACATTATATATTTAAGCAACATTTTCTCAAAACTCTGTGTATAATAGAGATATGTCAGATTATGAAGGGGTTTATTCACATTCCTAACCTTAAAGGGATAGTTCACCCTAAAATGAAAATTATTCCATGATTTACTCACCCTCAAGCCATCCTAGGTGGTTATGACTATCTTCTTTCAGACAAACACAATCTGAGATATATTTAAAAAATATCCTTAGTCCTCCAAGGTTTATAATGGTTGTGAATGGCTGCCCAAATTATGAAGACAAAAAAATGCATCCATCCATAAAAAAAAAGAATTCATACAACTCCAGGGGGTTAAAAAAGGCCTTCTGAAGCGAATCGATGCATTTGTGTAAGACAAGTATCCTTATTTAAAACTTTATAAAGTAAAATAACGAGCTTCTACACTAAGCCATGATGTACAACGCAGTATGTCATTGTGTAGAGCGTCATGGCATTGTGTACTATGTCGCAGAAGTTAACGTTTTTTGGACGTACGTCGAATGTATATGGCTGTTGTGCCAGAAGCTTGTTATTTTACTTTATAAAGTTTTAAATAAGGATACTTGTCTTACACAAACGCATTGATTCGCTTCAGAAGGCCTTTATTAGCCCTCTGGAGTCGTGTGGATTAATGTTTTTATGGATGGATGCATTTTTCGTCTTCAGAATTTGGGTTGCCATTCACAACCATTATAAACCTTGGAGGACTGAGGATATTTTTTAAAATATCTCAGATTGTGTTCGTCTGAAAGAAGATAGTCATATACACCTAGGATGGCTTGAGGGTGAGTAAATCATGGGATAATTTAAATTTTTGGGTGAACTATCCCTTTAAGAATGAGCAATAGGAATAGTAATGCTTGCTTTAGCAGACAGCAGTAAATATATTTAATAAAGCAGCACAGATTATCTGGGTGTTAATGTAAATGTCTGTTTCTCTGTGTAGTGCTGTCAAATTCTGGTAGTAAATGGAGTGGATCTGGGAATACGGGACCAGGATGGATTCTCAGCAGCAGACCTAGCTGAATACAACGGGCATCAACAGTGTGCCAAGTACCTCCGCACTGTCGAAAACATGGTGAGATACAGTATAACACACATAGTCTTAAACAAGGGTTTTACAACAAAAGAAATGTTAAATTCTCATCAGATATGCTCACATATCTGTTTACATTCTCAGTACTACAAAATTTGCTAATTATTTTTTTCCCTGGTAATTTGCTTTTGTTGATACATATTAAATTCTTATTGTGTGCAAAAGATTTTAGCCACATTTTAAGTACTGTTCCTTTTTATATGTGTAAAACTTTAATGAGGAACAACAACTAAGTGCAACTATAATTGTACATGTAGGCTATTCATTGTAATTAGGTTGTTGTAAGTGTGTACTGTAGATAATAGTCCCCAGTCCCCAGTGTAGTGATGTGCTTTCTCACCACCTCATCAGCTGCAATCTCATTTGTTACTGCCTGTAATTAACTTTTGTGTATCAAAAAGAATTCCTTGCCTTATGCACTCTCAAAGAGTTCATTAAAAAAACACTTACATTACACTCAACATGCCAAATAATCACTAATCTATGCTTAACAAAAACACTGGCTTTCATTTCAGAGTGTGGAACACCGAGTCTTGTCACGGGACCCTTCGGCAGATCTGGAGTATAAGCAACCTGACTCAGGCCTCTCCTCTCCCAACGCCACCCTGCCCACCCCAGCCCCCCCTGTAGCCCACTTTGACATCTGCTCGCCCTCCAGCTCGCTGTCCAATTACGACTCTGCAAACTCCAGCCAATCCAGTACTGGAGAGAAAAGGAGTGGCACGCCTCCCTCACGAGTACCGACAGGTCAGAGAAACACACATTTATAAATATCAGTAATTTTTTTTTAAAGAAATTAATACTTTTATTCAGCAAGGACGCATTAAATTGATCAAAAGTGTGATTTATGATGTTACAAATGATTTTTGTCTCAAATAAATCACTGTTTACACAAAAAATATTAAGCAGCACAACTGTTTTCAATATTGATAACAATAAGAAATGTTTCTTGAGCACCAAATCAGCATTTTAGAATAGTTTCTGAAGAATCATGTGACACTGAACACTGGAGTAATGATGCTGAAAATTTAGCTTTGCCATCACGGGAATAAATTACATTTTAAAATATATTATATATTTCAAAATAAATTCTGTTTTTACTGTATTTTGGATCAAACAGGCTTGATAAGCATATGAGACTTCTTTCAAAAACAAACAAAAAAATCTTACCAACCCCATACTTTGAACCTTTTGAACTGTTTATTTTGTATCATTAACTCGATACAAAATTTTCTTTTCACATCTCCTGCATTCCTGTGTGTTTTGAATAGAACTCCCCTCTCTAAAATGACAATACTCCATGTTCTCTGCTCATAAGTTTGCTCAATGCAGTGTAATTGAAGCATTATCTTAACAATGGTGGGAAAAGCTGAGCTCGCTGAAGCAGAACTCATTCAGAAACATGTTGCCATAGCATTGTCCAGGAAACCTGCTGTGAGCCTTCCCAGTAATGTCCTCTAGTGGACGCATTTAGAACATCTATATACAACAGTGGTATAGATTTTTATACTTTCACTAGCAGTCAGAAATTTAGACACTTGACTGAATTTATGTTTTTCATGATCTTAAAAAAACATTTTGATTTATTTAACATTTTTCACCACTACAACATTCCCATACTTACATTTTGTGTTTATGGTTTTGATTACTTATGATGATTAATATTCTAAAATGCTGAACAGTGGTAATAATAAAGAATGAGGTGTGTTCAGACTTTAGACTATTTCAGGTATAGTGGATATTATTAGGTTGACTGTGAATACCTTTCATAAATACAGAATGTATGCATTTTGCTAGTCTTTAAAATAAGATGTGATGAGTTTTTCCAAGTGTGACACACTCCCAAGACTAAAATAAAGAAATAAAAAGTACATGATTATTAAACAAAAACTGAAAATGAATAATACTATTTAATAATAATATGTAAAATTAATAATAATAGAAAATATTTCTCAACCTAGTAGTCCATAGCTCTGCCTCTGCGGGCATAAGGAAAACAATTACAGTTACCATAGTTAGCCATTCACTTCTGTGGCTAAAATGAAATATCCAATAGTTTTGGCTATTTTTAAAAAGAAAGAAAGAAAGAAAGAAAGAAAGAAAGAAAGAAAGAAATTTTTAAAATTAAATAACAAATAAATAAATAAATGAAAAATAACACACCTGCCAACTGCAGTGAATACAAACAATTTAGTGATTACAAGATTATAAGAGACTATATTTATAAGAGATTTATCATGTAAATATCACATTGAAATATCATTTTTATAAATATAATATGGTAATAATATTTGTTTTTTATTCGTTTAACTACATTATATTTTATTTACTCTATAATTTTTAATTTATAATTTTTTTGATGTATGACTAAATCAATGAATTAAAGAAACGTGTTTTATTGCAGGAGGTGCAGATTCGAACATTACAGACATGCAGACCTATATGGACATGCTGAATCCTGATGTAGCAGGAAGCTCCCAGGATGCAAAAGAACCTGCACACCTGCCGCCCCCTCCAACGTTTCCCCCACCCCCACCTCCGTCCGATTCCTCCCATATACCACCTCCCCCACCTGCCTATCCCCCACCCAAACCACCTGAGGAGGAAGCGTCCGCCGAATACTTGAAGGTGAAGAAGAACCTTCGTAGAGTGGACAATGACGTTGTCAAAAAAGAGGTATTGTATGCTATACATTATCTTGTTGTTTGTGCATCCTTCTTTTAGGATCACCTTGTTTAATAACACAAAGCAGAATTTGTAAACCAGTGAAAACAATTCAAGAAAATTATGTTTTCATGGCATTGATCTTAAAGTTATCAAAAATATCTTTAAAAAATTGTATTTTAATTCATCTTAGTAAATATAAGAATTCAATGTTGTATGCAAATATACTATACTTTCTATAATGTACTTTCAGAATGTCCTCCTCAGTTCCCCTAGACTCATTCTCAAAATCTGTAACTAATGTTAAAGGGATAAATTAAATCAAATTTGGATTTTGTGACTTTAGATCATGTTTGTTAACTCTGAGGGCATCTATATGCAAGTGTACTTTTAAAGGTTGACAAAATAATCAGCAAATACATATTTAAAATGTATATTTTTCCTCTTCTCAGACTTAGAAAAGCATTTGGCCCTTATAACTGAAAGGCTTAAGCTGAGGTCCGTAAGTTTTGCCTCTTTGTTGCCATCTCTGTTTGAAACCTGCAATTGCAGATGGTTGTGGAATTATCATTTTATGTGGGTTGTGCATCGGCACGGCTCCTCAGCGCAGATGAATCTAATGTTTTGAGGAGTGTAGGCTGTCAGTCACCGCACTGGTGTGGATACTCTACTTCGGATTATCAGTAACATGTCTGCCACTTTTGTTCTAAACAACTGAAAAAAAGAGTTCTACAATAAATAAAAAATGATTGATATAAATCAAAGTGATTGAATCTAATGATTGCAAAGTTAGCTCATCACGTGCAAATTATTATTGTTATACTTTGTTCTCAAATTGTTAATGTTAACAACATCAACATTGCGTGACTACGTGTATTTAGAAAACATTAATAAAACATTATTACAAGCTTACCGTTGTGAATCGGGCTAGGTAAGGAGATCGTTTTGAACACTGGCTGGTTATGTACTTGCTCAATAATTGATTTTGGATCATTTTTAACCAGAAAACTTTACGGACTGCAGCTTTAACTTTATAGGCTAACCTCCAGAAACACAATATACGATCTGAAAATGCATTTCATGACCCGTTTAAAAAAAAGATCATAGTTTATTTCATTTAGAGCTACATAAAAATTCATCCATTTAGAGTGCAGCGCACATGGCCTCTAGTGAGTCATCATCTACAGTATGTAGCTGTTGATCAAACAGAAATGAGGTTTAAAGACCTGAATCACCATGTTTATTCATAGAACATAAAGGAGTCTTATTTGTACTAATGGACAGTATAGAATAAAAGCCTTTACATGAATTGCTGTACAATAGTGGACAAGAGTGAGTAAAGCTATAATACTGTATGCTTATATATATCAGGCTCACAATCAGAACAGAACTGCAAATGAACATCTAACACAACACAAAAGGCAGCCCAAATGAAATGGAGACTGATTTAAAATGCTCTACCTAGACAGCTCTGCATGGCACGCAGAATAGCATTATTAATGTGAAGTGCACAAGAGACACAACTTCCTGAATTGATTCCAATGGAGTCTGACTAAGCCAAAGGCACGCTACTTGCTATATAGTATATATCACCAGTATGCTGTATCTGCAAACATACAGTATGCTCACATAGGGTGAGATATATTATATAGCAAATCCCAATTTCTTGTATCGTCGCAAAATGTAAACTATGTTATTGCCCAGTTCTAATCTGCTAAGTGTGACAATAAGGCTTGAAAATATTAAAATATTATAAACATTAAAGTTGTCATGAAATCAAAATGGACCCTATTTACTTTGTTAGCACATATTACTAGTCTTGTGGTGAACAATTAATTTGTGCAAGTTAATACACAGGAAAAAATTGTTTATCGTGGTAATCAAAATCTGAAAAGTTACTTCCGGTCTGGAATGGCGTTCCTTCTCTGATGACGTCACTTTGACGGCTTGGGTTGAAAACGCTTAAACCACTCCCCTCCAACCGTTACTCTGCTATGAGTGAGAGATGGACAGGAGGAGCGCTAAAGTAAAACCCTGTCCTCTATTCAATATTCCGATTCGCTTGAAAATACGTGACAACACTGGAGAAAAGTCGTTTGCAACTTCCGGTTCACGGGGACTTTAACATCATGATGATCTGTAAAGCTACTTTTAAGTAATGTGATTTAAGTGCACATAAATACACATAAATTAGACTTGACTTAACTCCTCTAATAAGCATAAAAACAGACAAAATACACAGCACACAATATTTTCAAGTTTCTACATTTCTCATGAGTCATCCTCTGTCTTGAATGATTTTTTTTTTTTAAGCTTATCAGAAATAAAATGGGTACAGAATTAAAATGGGTTGTGAAGGCCTTTTAATGTTGTCTTTAAAATGGTGATGAGTTGATTAGGTATTCAGCTAACTAGGTTGTAGAACAGAACTAAAGATTCCAGAATATTTTATGACATTTCAACCACTATTTTGTTGTTAATGACTTAACATCTTAAAAAGTTAAAATAAGTGCATTCAAGCAATATGATATAATTAAACAGCTCAGTTAATTACAAAGAACAGCTTGCCGAGTTAGTTGCATCCCATCTGAGTCCTGTGTAACTAAATATTCCATAGAGCTTTAGTCGTTCTGCTTATAGGCCCATAATAGCAAAGCATTCCCTGTGGATTGTACATCTAATTAACACGCACTTACCATCATCTTATCCTTTTTTAATTGGCATGGAATACATATGTAGGTGTAAGATAACACCTCAGTTAGCTTTGACAGTAAAGCAACACAATATGGTCTAATTAATCGTCCATGAACTTAACCACAACAGTTTGTCACAAATAGCACACAGAGGTGCACAGCGGCCATTAGAAAGCTGGATAATCAGACCAGCAGTGCATCTTCTGTTGTCTGGCCAACAAACTTCAATCTGTGGGAAAAAAAAGAGAAAAGCCCAGAGCAGGTGCACACGCACGATATGGACTCGCATACTCGTATAGACAAAAACACAATGCTACTTTTGTGTTCCCGTTAATGAGGGCTTCCATTAGCCGAGCTGACCTCCCAAAAGCTCTATTGATGCATTGCATGACAGACTTGACATTAATTTAACTAATTAAACTGTCAGATATGCCAGGATATCCCAACACACACATTCTCAGATCATTAATGGGAATTCAACTGTACTAATGGCATTTTTGGAGTATGAAGAGCAGATAATGCACTTGTTGTCTGGCATGTTTGCAAAGCATTTGACGTAATAGCTCAGATCTTCCCATCAAACCTTGTTTTGATGATTACCATTGTACCTTATGGTGGACTAACTGATGAAAAAAAGATCAGAACTTAACAATTCACTTAGTATACAATAAATATATGTATTCAGAGGCCCCACAAATTATCTGAACACTTAAAATGTCTGAATGTAATTTTCATTCATTTTCATTGGCTTGTTTCACATTTCAGTTTATATTATGATGAATTTAGCTTTCCAAATTGAGGAATTTATACAGTGCAGGTAAAGTTGTGGCATCCAGTGTTGGGGGTAACAAATTACAAATAACTCAAGTTACATAATCATTTCAAATAATTAATGCAAGTTACTTTGTTTTCCCATTTATTGACTGACACCTCTCCTGTCCCCATATTGAGAGAAATCAGGAGTAAAGATGCAGAGGCATTGTGTGGGCTGTGTGAACATGATGGTTATTGTAGTTCTAGACTAAATGTGAGCATTACTCATCTCACTTGCACAAAAACAGATTCAGTATTCCTCAAAATGAATAAAAACAGTGCGCAAACCCACAATAATTAAATATATTAAATAACCCAAATATACTTTATGTATTTAATCTTACTTTATTAACCAATGTCTTTGCTGCTGACCTTTGATGATCCAATTCAATCATACTAAGCAAAAATGACTTTAGATAAACATCACATTTGTGTTTTATTTATTTTTTATTGCAGGAGAAGAATGTTTATTGCTCAAGTAAGAGTGTTCTTCTCTTACTTGAGCGATAAACTTTCTTCTCCTGTGTCCTATTCTTCTGCAATCCAGAATGGCAGCACAGCTGAAAGGTTTGTTTGAGCTGCGCCCTCTACTGTACAGGCATGAATTTGCATTTCCTTCATTCTGAGGCTTTTTCATTTCACATTTGGGGCCCTATCATACACCCGGCGCAATGCGACACCAGGCGAGACCAAGTGTTTTTTGCTAGTTTCAGCCCGACGCAGTTATCATTTTCACGTCCAGCGACACAGTGTTTAAATAGCAAATGCACTCGTGCCCATCTGTTCGTTCATGGACGTGCTGGTCTAAAAACGAACTGTGTTCAGGCGCATTGTTGCCGCGTTGCTATTTTAAGGCAAGTGAAAAGGACTGCGCCACTGACCAACTAAAACCTGGTCTAAAGTCAATGCCACAGTATCTTTTTTTTTTGTTGTTATTTAAAGTGTGCGTTAGTAATATGTGCCTATATGCGGGTACACAACACGCGTACACTCTGCTTGTTACACACACAGGGATGCGCAGCAGCACGCAAACATTTTTAAATATTAAAAATAAAAGGATTCCTCTCTGGAGAAGCGTTCAGTCTTTCCGCTTGCAAATTCCACCTTGTAAATAACGAATCCGCCATGGTGCAAGCACAACTGGCTTTTAAAGGGAATGGGAGATGAGACTCTGATTGGTTTAATGCACGTTACGTCCAAAACACACCCATGACTCATTTAGAGACTATGTACAACCCTTTTGGACCATGCGCCTGGCGCGATGACCATTTTTTCCGTCGTTAAACTAGCAAAAGTGGATTCAGACACGCCCCAAGTGCACCTGCGCCTTGTGCTTCAGACCATGCGCTCAGATCATTAAAATAGGGCCCTCTGTGTGAAAGGCCTTAACATTTGCCAAAATAAAACTTTTCTTTTTATTTTTGTTATTAAAAAAAAAGTAACGCAAACGTAACAATGCATTACTTTCCATAAAAAGTAACTAAGTAAGGCAAATAGTACTTTTTTAAAAAAAAGAGATAACGCAATATTGTAATCCATTACTTTTAAAAGTAATTTTCCCCAACACTGCAGTGGCATCCATTATTACTTTATCCACCAAGCGAAATGAAACCTTCAGCTAGCTAGACCCTGTCTGACTTCTGACCCCCAGAATGACCCTTTGCCTGACCTCTGTCTCTCCTCTCAGACAGTATCTCTTCCACTGAGCCATAGAGCAGAGCCTCCAGAAGAAAATTATCCCTGTATGTTTATGTGGCAACCTTCATAACTTTAGAAAATCCTGCACTTTTTAGGAGAGAATCATTGCTAGGCATTCAGTAGTACAGATGCTGAAAATACAGTATATCCCTCAAATTTCGATATATGTAAAAAAGGTGGTGTTTACAGTAATGCACTTACTGTACATCAGTCTATGCACAATAAATGTTAAAATCCCTACACATATTTGAAAATATAGCATCTTAATATAATTTGCAAATAGTTAATAAGAATCGCTTACTGATGTTGTCTGTCTACAGTTTTATCCAATAAAATTCTTTTCATGATGATTTAGACAGGTCAAATAAACATTTTTATATGGAAGAATTAATATAAGTACTTAAAGAAAAGTAGAACTGTATTTTTGCCATTAAACCCTCTGAAATGCCTTGAAATTCTATTGTACTGCACTGTTAAAAAGAAATTGTTGAAAAGTTAAAAACGTCAAGGCAACATGATGCATTCAGATTTTTAAGTTATTTCAACAATTGTTGTTGGCAACACATAATATAACAATATAATTATGTAATATAATAATGATTATGGGATATAGTTTTTAAAGGTTGTACATATAACTCAATACTTGACACTTGAGAATTCTGTTTGTCTAACATGGGTTAACAGTAATGTACATTTCTTAAATATTTGTGACTCAGAAGGTCCCATAAACTGGAAAATATGTAGTTGTTTTTTTTATAGTGTGTAAGTACATTATATAAATGATATTTCATGACCAAATCATGACTAATTCAGTACAAAATGAACTTCACAGAGCTAAAATGTAGTCTCCTTTTAATGAAAATAAATACATTAATAAGACATAAAGAAATGTTCTAGAATCTGTTGTCTCAAATCATATGCAGTCTGCTTTTCCTTATATGGTCAAAGACTTAAGGCTATGAGCAGCTGTAATGCTGTTGGGTGTGGCTGATCGTGAGGCGGGATTTAGAGCTGCCAATCAAACACTTACTTAACGGATTACATGTACTTCCTTTTTAGGAGATGGAACCTTTCAGGTTTGAATTTATTTAAAAAAAGAGAAATCACAAATAAGATTTCGTTTATCTCAGTTGTTTCTTCTATAGACAGCAATGAGTGTATAATATTCATATATGCAAAGAGAAATAAAATACATACTGTTTATTTCCTCTTATTCTCACACAAACATTGATCATGGTTTGGAGGGGAAAACACTGGAAGAAATAATGCGTATTGAAGAAAAAAACATCCTCTTAATTGGATACCATGGTAACACAAGTATGCATAGCAACCGCATACTGACACAGTTCTGGTTTTGTTTAGTTCAACTCACTTAAGGTTAGTTTGTTTATTAAGCTCTAATATATTTGAATACTGCACCATTTAGTAACTCAGGCCCATATTAGGCTATGACTCACTCAACTTACACTAGAATGTTATATAAGTTCACCTGAGTTCACTTTAAGGCTTATTTTTAATGCAAGATCGGCACTTTATTCAACATAATTCTTATACAGTTTAACAAAAGAGTCACATTATGTTCTATTTCTAATTCACACTGTTCTGCTTTACTCTTATCACCCACTGCCACTTGCTATTTCCGTAAATCAACTACCTTTGAGAGAGATCTCCACTTTTATTTGTAATCAGATTCCCTTCGGTGGCCGGTGTGCATAATGCAGTCCTTCGACCGGTGAGAAAGTCGAGTCAGAACGGCCATGCTTAGCCACTGTGTCACAATGGTTTGCATAAGAGACCATGAGCGCTGTGACCTGTGGTTGGTTAACAGGTGAGCAGTGAAGTCATCGCTCTGGGATGTGATTGTTGAAAGGGGCGGGGAAAGGCAAGCCGTGTGTCAGGTAGAATGACACACAGTAGAATGGAGATCCTGTGACACCTGTGCATCTACCGGCTCTTGGTTTAAACCGTCGCGTAAGGTGACAGCACTGTGGAAAGAAATAAGGGCAGTCGGAAAGGGTAAGACTGCAATTCAGTGTTATTTTGTTATAAAGTAATGATGGTGGCAAGAGTTAAAACTTTGTTGGTTTGGTTTACTTGTAAATACTTAAGCTTTGAGTGTAATTATGTAATTCTCTTTGCCGCTGCTATTGGTGTTTTTGTCAGTTTTACAGGAATGTTTTCCAGACTTTATGTTATTACTTATGTTTAGTTATTATAAGATCATGTAGCCTTGGGTTGGTTGGTTGTTTAGTTGGTTAGTAATCTGTGATAACCTGGAGAACCTTTCAAATGCATTGCATGCAGAATCAGATATATGTTCAACTGCATTGCATTCATTTTCTTCACTCAATTTAGCTTCATCTAACCTTACTGCACACTCTTTACATCGGTCCCTGTGTGTTGCAAAACCCTGAAGAATAAGCTTTGGTGACTGGTGATGAAAAATTCAGCAGGTTTTAAATAGGCTCAGGTCCGTTCACATTGTATAGAGGTCAACTAGCCTTTCAAGCAGCGATTTCCCTGAGGTATGATAATCAAACCATCTGCATTGAGCTGAGTCGAGTTACACTGGGAGTAACTCTGCAGGGAGGACAATGCTTTAGACAACAATGCAAATTGGATGCTGGAAGAACATGAATGAATAATACCATCCTCAGAGCCTGCGTGAGACATAAAAACCCACAGATGACAGAATTCAAATTCATTGTCATAGATGTTTGTTTGTTTGTTTTTCATTGTGTGGATATGCTTTCAGGCAGAGATCATGCTGTATTCCTTTTTTTTCCGACCCAAAATAGATTTTTTTTATTATTATTATTATTTTATGAAAGGTACCGTTAATGTTTTAAATGACAATATAACATCAAACAACTGAATATCTCACATTTGATACTTTACTCAACTATTATGTGACATTTGTTTTAGAATTCTGTTGCATAAGTTTGATTACTATGCAAATTCAAGGACTTTGCATTAGGGAAATCTTAAGAGAAAACAAAGCATTACCTTTTTTGTGTTGGAAATTTCTAGAAACTCTTGAAACCATGTCCGAGATTGCTCTAAAGTAATTTCTGTTCTCCTTGTGATATTAAGCCTTTACTAAAGGCAGGTGATAAAACTGATTTTAGCTCAGTGATGAAGATTCACTATCATACACAAGTGAGTGACAGCTGCAGAAAGTGAAACCGTTCAGTGCATTGATACTGAAACAGCATACAAGAGGTCAGACAGTCTCTCTTTTAGCCTGCTGTGTTGTCTGCCTTGTGCTAAGATGGTGAGGCTTAGAAATCCATGTTAAAGTTCAGCTTTTGTGCCATGAAAAGTCTTTTTGTTTTCAGGTAAATCAGCTGGAGTCACATGAGGCTTTGCCACATTAACTCAAGAGGAATTATTAAGAGTTTATGTGGCTTATGTGTGTCAGGTTTTTCTAATGTGGAGCAACTTTAGTATGGGATGAAAATACAATTAATTGTATGTTTCAGATTTCTTAGAATTGTGTAAAAACTAAAGGTCTGTCATTGGTCTGTGGCATTTTCAAGCAGTTCTATCAACAGTGGGAAGGAGAATTGTCAAAATGTTGTCAGACAAATTATATAAGAAATTTCACACTGATACTAAAGCCTGTCACCTTTTTATTGCGTGTGTGGAGGTGGTAAGACAGTATTCAAATATGTAAGCTGACATGTCATTTTAAAAAGTGACAGCAGCTTCTACAGTGTGACATGCTATAGTTAGTGCTATACTTATTCTACTTCTAAAACTAATTTAAACAATATAGTTTTTTATTTTACATGGAGTTTTTGTAAGCACATAATATTTGAGATACTTTGATACAATTTTAAAATTTACACTGTATAAGGAGAGTAAATGTTACAAAAATTAAGTTACAAAAAAATGTTAATATAGGTGGAAATAATAATATAAGTGGAGATGTATACCTGTTAATGTTCTGTTGTGTCAGGATATACTGTTGTTTCTGTTATGTTGAAGTTTCATGGGTTACCATTGTGCTGAAGGGTAGAGTCTGTGGTTAGGTCTAGGATGGGTCAAAGAATAATGTGATTATATTAATGTTGCATGATGCTTTATTTAAAACACAATAATTGTTCACAAACCAATACAGTGATAATCTGCTAGTTATGTTAGCACATGCATGTGCACCACTGATAGGTAACAATTGACTGCAAAAGATTTATACTGAATTGATATTTCTAATTTTAATGATTTTACTTGGTTCAGTTAAGGTTTAGTCACACTAAGTCTTTGAGTAGAGTTTATAGTGTAATTTAATTATAAAAATACTATTTTTAATGGACTCTTGAAATAGGTTCACAGTATTGCTTTTTAAAATTAAATGGTTTAAAACAATTTGTTTCCTCATTTGAGTACCTTAATGGGTTATTTCACCCAAAAATGATTGATTCTGTCATCATTTACTCACCCTCATGTACCCACCCGTAAGACTTTCATTCATCTTCAAAACACAAATTAATATATTTTAATGAAATCTGAGAAATTTCTATCCCTCTGTTGACAATTCACGCAACTACCACTTTGACGCTTCAGAAAGTTCATAAAGAGATCGTAAAACTAATCTATATGAATCGAGCAGTTTAGTCCAAATTTTCTGAAAAGACACAATTGCTTTATATGATGAACAGATTGAATTTAGGCTTTTATTCACATATAAACATTCATCAGTGCCCACATCAGATATGGTAAACGGAAGCTCAAGCATGTTTGCTTGACGTGCGAGAACCAATTCATTCTCATGTGTTACGCAGCATGTTTGAGCTTCCGTAAGAACCAATGAGGTTTGTTCTTATGCACCAAGCAAGTACGGTTGAGCTTCTGTTTATGTTCGCTGATCAATGTTTATATTTGAATAAGAACCTAAATTCAATCTGTTCATCATATAAAGCGATCAAGTCTCTTTAGAAAATTTGGACTAAATCACTCAATCATATGGATTAGTTTTACGATCTCTTTATGAAATTTTGAAGCAACAAATTGGTAGTTGCTTGGACTGTCAGTGGAGGGACAGAAATCTCTCAAATTTAATTTAAAATATCTTAATTTGTGTTTGGAAGATGACGAGTTTGGAACAATGTGAGGGTGAGGTAAGGGTGATCACAATTTTTTCATTTTTGGGTGAACTAACCCTTCAAAATCGGCATAAAAACAGAAGTTGTGATAGTCTCTACTTCCCAATTCTTCCTATTCTTGTGTCATTGGATCATTGTTGGTTGCAGTGATTTCATGCGAGGAACAGGTTTTCCCACCCTCGCGTTCGTAAACACGTCAGTAAACACACCTTACATGAAGAGATGTTGTTGCAAGAGGGAGGGAAACTTATTATTATTGAAGAATAATACAAAAAAGGGGCACATGCATTTTTTTTAAAAATACTAATGAGCACGAATAATCATTTATAATAAATACCGCAATATTCCATAAAGCTATTATATGTCAGTTTTGATTTCATGGTTACTAACTTTTTAGATATCCAAATATCACTGGTGAGGGCCATAGACCATAGACATGTTCCCAACATTGAGATAAAGTGGTTGATTCATATGATTTTTTTAAAATTTTTTCTGCATTTTAATTTGTTTCCATCTCTGAACATGTGCTGTTCATTTCTGCAGCAGTTGAATCCTGGCGAGAGCCACGAAAGACTTCGAAGAGTCGACTCTAATCGAAAGTCTCGTAGCTTCAGCAAGCAGCCCAGCACTGGGGATTACTACAAAACCCTGGGTAGCGATACCACGGACCAGTACCCCAACAGAGCCATGGCACCCAACGAGGAGGTAAAGCAATGACATATTCATGTTCATATATTTCCAATTTCAGTAAAAGTATGAATGGTTATCAGTATGCTTGTTACATCTTAAGTCTGGACTCAGGACTTGGACGTCAAATAATATCTGTAAGTCAAAAAAGTGGTTAAAAGGTTAAAAGCATTTAGTATTTTAGTGATCTCAGGTATACAAAGAGTATTTGGACACAATATCTCTTAATGTCATTTTACTAGATAACATCTGCAAACAAATGCTGCTTTTATAGCACAAATTTTTATCAGATGTACAGAATTCCCCTCAAGCTCACACAGTTGTCCACATGTGTGGTTTATTACATTAACTATGGACATGTTTCACTAATGTGTGACAAACACAACCTAATACTTTTTGTGTTCCTTTTGGACAGTATATATTTCTGTATCATCGGAAACCTAGCAAACTTTGTTTTTTTCCCCCAAAATAAATGCTTCATGGTTCAATTTTGTTAAATAATGCAAAGACATTTATACATTTTAAAGTTATGTTGATCATGCAGTATGCTTGTTTATCATTATAAAAAGCTTTATATGCTTTATATCCTTAACATTGCAAACACTTTGTCTTTATGCCTTTCTACACTAAAATGCTCATACTTAAAATAACTGTATGATAAATGTATCGATCGCAGGAAACAATGACTTACATCATGCGACTTGGAAAACCACAACCAATATGGTTGCCAAAACACAAAGCAGTTGTTTCCTGGTTAGCTGTCTTTGTTCTAAATCAAGCTGGCTTCACTCCCTCACCTGTCACGTTGCAACACAAATCCATGCAAGGGGTGACATCCCAGAGCTAGTATTCAAGATATCTTAATATCCTTCTAGATTCTCATTCTTAATAAACTTTTCTTTTGAAATCTTCATTTTCAAGGCCCTATATATTTCAGTCTGTTTAAAAAATTACCTACATTTGGTTTGTGACCATTGAAAATGGGTAAAATTCAACAATTTGAACATGGAGTCACATTGGGGTCTCAATATCTACGGGGCCTTAAAAATAAAGATTCCAAAAGAAAAGTTTATTAAGAATGAGAATCTAGAAGGATAATAAGATATCTAAAATACTTTTAGAGTAACAGGCATGACAACTTCAGAAAAAGAATATTTATGGCACTCAGGTATGTTCTGTGCATTTCAGGTGATAGAAAAAAATGAGATACATTTCTAGTTTTAACATTAGTTGTTCTTTAGATATTCCTCTTTAAAAGAAAAAAGTATCAGCTGTATACAAAGTGACCCACATTTGGTTTTTGACCACTGAAAATGTGTACATTTTACCAATTTACTCATGGAGCCGCATTGAGATCTCCATATCTCTGGGATTGAACCATCAAGAGCCTTTAAAATGAAGATACCAAAAGGAAAGTTTGTTAAGAACCAGAATCTAAAAGAATATTAAGATATCTTTAATACTTCTCAAGTTACAGGCATGCAAACTTGAGGCAATAAACACAAGAAGTGCTTTTTACCATTTTTGAACTGTCACCGTTGGCATATAATGAAACAAAGATTGCGAAAGTTTGCATATGGTTTGCATATGAGGGTAAATAATGACACAAATGGGTTACATTTTATTTTAATAGTCCAACTAACTATAAGTAACTTTGCAACTACATGTCAACTAACTCTCATTTAGTTGTAATTACATGTAAACTAACACTCATTGGACAATTAGTAGACTGTTGTCTGCTGATTCATCAAAATAAATCAAACTAAAGTGTTAGCAGATATTAAGCAGACAGTCTACTAATACTCTAATGACTGGTAGTTGACATGAAGTTGCATAGTTGGTAAAATGTCTTAAGTGGACTATGGAAATAAAGTGTTAGCCAAAAATGTGCCATTTCTGTTAATTTGAATTAATACTAAGGAATTCTAGGAGAAACGTCTCAGACAAGTTACTTAAATAACTAAGAACTCCAATATCTGAGCTGCTTATTTCTATGTCAACAGTTGTCTCATTTGCATACATTCTATTTACCTTAAGTAGTTTAAGAATACATTTGAGTCAAAGTTGATACTTAAATGAAGAAGATTATTCTCTAGAACGATAACATTTTCTTCTGAGGAGAGCATGCATAATGTGATCTAGAGAAAGAATAATTTGCAAGATATCAGCATTTCATATGGCCCCTCTCTGCTATCAGATCTAATCTTCATTGAGCCAATTAGATGCCCAGTGGGGCGTCTGGCCACTTGATTGAACCAGATGGTACTCCACATGTCCCTTTGGGTAATGACCCATTAACACGGACATGCATGGGACATGAAACGCACCATATGCTGGAGATAGTGATGAGGAGGAGGAGGGGAGGGGATAACTGGCACGTGCGTGGCACGCGTCCAGGAGGTGGGGGTGCGTGGGGTGAAAGGTCAGGCCTTGTTTACTTGGCGTCAGTCATAAGGGGCGGGCGGGTGGTCTCTGGAGATGCTGTGTGTGAAGGATTGCAGCTCTTAGCTTAGCAGATGTCCTGTCATTCCAGCAAACCACTCAATTAGATCTAATTGTGGATTCATCACCAGCTGCAATGCATACGGTGGGGCGCAGTGGGAGGTAGGTTGGTCAGATTAAGTGGTTTTGGGAAGTGTATTTGTTATTTTATTTGGTATATGATCATTTTAGTGTCCAAAATTTCATTTTTAAATTGAACTTTAACCCCATAAAGCCTGACATATGAAATAATAGTCATAAAAATATTTAAACAAAATCTAAAAAAAATGTTTTTCATATGTGTTTCATATTTTATACTTCTTTTATTGCTCATATAGTAGGATATACAGTAGAAGAATATGGAGCTCACACTCGAGGAGGGGAAAAAACAGCTGTTTTTCAGCAAAGTTTTGATCATGTTGATAATTTAGAGGCTTTAGAAATTTGCATATTAAATATGATACAGTAGGCTTTATAGGGTTAAGAAATTAAACAAAAATTCTGATCATAGATGACAGATGACCACATCAAAAAAGAAGAGAAGTGAAAGAGAACATGTTCTGGCTAGTTTCTATGCCAAAATATAAAAAATAATGCTTTTTTTTTTTTTTAAACAAATTTCTCAAACATTTTGCCCAATCAGCCATTGATTGGACAAACAGATATTCCCACCACAAACTGAAGCCAGGGTTTATTGCACAGTGTTTACACTTTTCAGGGAAACAGTTGGAGAAATACCTTACTTAATTACAGTGGTCTCTGTGTATTAAAGAGATAGCTCACCCAAAAATGAAAACTCTCTAATCATTTACTCTCATGTCATCCCTGATGTGTATGTCTTTCTTTCTTTAGTTGAACACAAATTAAAGTTTTTAGAAAAAAAATATGTGGAGTCCAAGTGAGTGCTCCACGCTTACCTGTTCTCTCTACAGGGTTCTGCACTGTTGGAGGAAGCTGCGGACACAGCCCCTGCTCCTGAGAACGGGACAGGAACCGCAGAAGATCTACCCCTTCCTCCTCCACCACCTCCCCCACCTGCCAGCACCTTCATCCCGGCTCCACCTCCTCCTCCACCTCTTCCATCGGATCTGCCCCCTCCTCCCCCACCCATCACCACACCAGCCCCTGCCCAGCGTCGCATGTCTTCCTCCTCCAGCAGTGAGTACTGACACCATCTCATCCAAAACATCCCAATCCTTTATCTCTCTAGGAAATGAATGGTGATATGAAGTGTTTAAAGGGGTCATACATTAACATCATTAATTTTTCATTGTATACTTCACACCATGTAACAATATACTGTCAATGTGAAAGCACAACACAAGCTAGCTGTTGCGGTTACGCTCAGTTTTCGGTGCCTTTCAATTAAGGCCGTAACACACCAAGCCAATGGTCAGCCATCGGCCAAAGTCGGGCCTTTGTTGACCTGCTGTCAGCCTAGTTTTTTGCAGCCTGTTCCACACTGTCTGCACTTGTTGGACTCCGTCTGCGACATTTTGGCCGTTTGGGTATGTTGAATTGGCGTCAGACAGTTGGTGAAAGGGCTCTTTTAATTGTCTATCTTCACTTATATGAGCATTCCAACAACATGGACATCTGGAATGAAGAAAGTAAAAACCAACTGATCAACATATTCAAAATGTTAAGCAAGTATTGCTTTTTTTACGGCTTGTATTTGGTTTCTCTTTTTGAATGACGAAGATAGACTACTGCTACTATACTGCCTATATAGACAGGTATTTCCTCTCATGCAGGCACAGAACGTATGTAGTCTCTGCGATGTGTTCAAGCTCAACTTTTTGGTGCAGGCAAAGCCAGACAACAACAAGTTGGTTTTTGCTGCCACTAGTTCTTTGATGTCGGTTTGGTGTGTCACAGGCTTTACAATTAACTTTAAAGAGCATTCATACTAACAGCAATGTGCAATGGCAAAGTGATTGAAACACGTTTATTTTCAGTTAGCGAATTGAGGCAACATGAGTAACAGCAACCATTGACAATGCAACAAAGCTGACCACGGCTCAGATTTATGCAAATTAAGTTGCATAATGAGCAGCAATGCAATGTGGTGACTACTAATGGGAGTGTAGACAGTGATTTGTCACCTGATACAGTTGGATACAGTGGTGGAGAAGAAACACCTATAGCCTAACAGCAGTGAGATTTGAGATCTCCTTTATGAATTTAACCACTGACGATGTGAATACCTTTTAAAACTTCTATGTAAAGGCCTTAAGTTATATTTGGCTGACCTCTTTGCCTGTGAAATAAGTAACAATGCTTACTTAGGGGTTATGCGCTTGACCCTTTCACTTGTTTGACCCTTTGTTCATAGTTTGACCCCTTTAATCTTCTCCTATCCCTAGAGGGCAGAGTATTAGTGTCAGAAAGTGATGACAAATACATCCATGCTATGCCACAGCTTTGACAGATTTTACTCATTGAGTTAATACATGATACTTTTGTTTAGCTTTTTTATAATAAAAGCCAGTAGATGTGTTTCGAAACCTGCTATTTACAAGTAAGGTTACCACTGTTCAATTTTCATGCATGCAAGCCTTCAAAAGCCCTCAAAAGTGCACAAATGAGTGCAGAAAATGTCTATAAGCAGCTGAAGATCTGCTAAGATTTAAAACAGTACACGCAGGAACAAGCCTTCCAGGATGGGCTTATCGAGTACATTTAGTACATTTTAAAATCCAGGATGTACTTGTATTTTTAAAGAAATATTTCATGCTAAAACAATTATAGGGCTTTTGGCAGCATGTTTTGCATGATGTTGATTAACACAGAAATTAGTTTTGTATAGTTTTGTATACCTCAAACTCCCCCAGTATGTATGATTCAAGTTTTCTCTGCGAATGAACACATTTTTTTTTAAGTTAGGTGAGCTTCTACAGATATCCCGTGCTCAGGGAATATGGAGCAGTGGAAACGACCAATTTGCAGCAGGGCAAATATCTACAGTACATTGATTTTAAGTACTTTAGACGAAGTAATTAATCAAAACCCTTTAGACTATTGGAAAAAAACACCATGTGACTAAAATTACATGGGAAGCCAGGCATCTGTTGCATTTGTCATCAATGTTAGGCTATATTTCAGAGAGCCAGACCATGGAAAACTATCTCTATGAAATATTTTTTAAATATTTTTTTTAAAGTCTTTTTTACTTGTATTCTACAGCTTTCTCATTATTACACAACGCCACTCTCAAGCTCTTTTAGTTTCAGTAATAATGTAACCATCTAAAGCCAAACAATAAAATAATTGTTGACAAATGCTGTTGACAAATTGTAAACGGAGAATATTCCTTTAAAAAAAATTAACATGTCTTTTCGAGATTTAACATGACTGGTGTGAGCGCATAGGTGTCAAACTTCAATTTACGTATTTGTGTTTGTTTTCCTTGGATCTTCAGCCATGGGTGAATGTGCAAACAATCTAACATCTAATTTAAAATATTAATGCTGTTTAGTCTGCAATCCTAAACCGTTTATTTAAACCAGATGTTGTGGATATCAGTAGACATGTCCATGTTCAGTCCAACTCTCAATATCACCAAGAGCATAAGATGGAAGATGTAGAAACAGCCACAAGGTAAATCATACAAAGTTCTAGCCTGTTAACATGAGATCTGGCGGCCTGCTCATTCCAAAGTCTATTTACGAATTAATGCACATGGGCTATTGTTACTTTGAAATCAGGTTTAGTGTTCTACCATTTACTTAATTGTTCTTCCTCCAAGGGATACTTGACATGCCTTCAGGACGGGGCAATATACGTGATGTGTTGTACAATTCAGTGTTATGTCAGGGAAATGTAGCACTTTATACATCTATGGTGGCCTGTGAAAGAGAAAACAAAAGCAGTGAATACACAGACAGAAAGCCCAACACTCTCTGGCTGGACACCAGATTTCCTTCTTCTGTTGCAAAGAATTGGTGTTTTAAGGTACTCAATCATGAAATCTCTTAATTCTTCGATCATATTTATGACAGCCATGCAGGATGATAAAGACAGATCCAGTTAGTGCTGTATGCTATGCCAAGTATCACAATTATTATTGCTTATACATTTGAACAAACTCATAACCATATGTATTAAATGTTAAGTGTGTGACTTGTACTGCACAGTATTCATAAATTCATATGATTAGATGAGTAGAGGTGTAATTTTCACCTGCCAGATAATAAAATGGGTAAAAATGGCTTGGACAAGTAAGCAAGCACCTGCTTACTTGCTTGCAACCACACAGGATACCCTTGCAACCTCTTCCATGGTAATTTAGAAGACCATAGAAACCACCTAGCAATTCTCTAGCAACCACCCAGAACACCTGAGCAGCCACCAGAGCACCCTAGCAACCTCCAAGAATACTCTGTGCCAGGGCTTAAAATTAATACTTGCCAAGAGCCGAGTAAAAATCGGTGTTGGCGAGTATATGAAACTGTGTCATTCGCCAGTTGGCCAGTAATATTTTTATGAATTCTAGCAATGAGGTGTTGTGAGAACATGAACGTGAACAAACATGAACGACGCTCAGGACAGTTGATGGACCAGTGCTACATCGTCACGAAAATTTAAGCCAATTGAACTATTAAAGCGCAAGATGCAAAAGGGAACTCAGTTCGTTACTCTCTGTGTGGGAAATTTTCTGTGCACAAACATCTGAAGTGTGTGCCCTAAAAGCCACGTCTCAGACCATGTGAATACTGAATTGAACTCTATTTCACGTCTTCTTGTGCTTGAACTCTATTTCACGTCTTCTTGTATTGGCGAGTAACTTTGTACACAGTCATTTCCCATTCAGTCAGTCATGTTCGACGTTATGTTGATACAGATGTAATGGGGTCTCGCCTGGGACCCCAATCACCTCGAAGTGGTAACTAAACGAGCCAATGGACATTGGTCAGTGAGATTTGCATGCCGAGTCACACCTACCCGGACATACGGGTATAAATAACTTCATTTATATTTTGCTTCGGAGCCTTGCTTATTCCAATCTTCCTTCTTGAGAGTAAATTTCTTGAAAAGAGCAAACAGCAATTCTAATTGCTAAAAAGGAGATCAGCTCCGAAAACAGCAATTTTAATTGCTTTAAAGCAGCTTGTCGTTGGAGATCTCTCTGCCAGTCTGAGGGCGCATCCAGCAGTGATCCAGCCTGCTGTGCAAGGAGAAGTGCAGCATTTCACCCCTTAGTGCTTCGGCGTTCGAGCAGATTTCCTAAAAGAGCAAGCAAGGGTGGCGAGCGCCTTCTTAAAATGTCTTTCCGTCCGTGTCTTTCTGGATGCTGTCTTTTCCTGGCTTCATCTGATGGCCACGATCACTGTCTCACATGTCTGGGCAGTGCAAGAGCATGTCCATGTTGACATTGCGATCGCGACTCTCCTTCTTCATGGAGGCACGAGTCCCTTCTGCTGTTACACGTGAGGCACCTTGCATCTACTTCGGCACTCCGGGTGAGGACCAGATGTCAATCCCTGCATCGGAGAGTGGGCTACTGTCCTCTGGAGAGGATTATGAATCTGAGCTTCCCACTTTGGGGGTGGTAGCGCACGCTGAATCTGATTCAGAGTTGTCACCAGCTCCAGGGCGACCAGAGTCATCCCATCCACCCTCTTCGAGCCTCCCGCAGGAAGGCGACACAGCCCGTCCAGGCCAATAAACCCTCTAAGCGTACATCGAAGTGGTCCTGAGACGGGTGTCCCAGAGATGGAGGGAGCTGCTCTGAACCAGGAGATGGTGAACGCACCACTCCTTCCCCCACAGAGGGGCCAAGTGGAGAATCTGCAGTTTCGGGTTAACTGGGAAAAGAACAAGCTCTCCCCCTTGCAGAGCATCTCTTTTCTCAGTGTGGAGTTGGGCGCCATATGGCACCTGCGTCCGGAACTCTGGAACCTCCACATGTGGTCTCTGGACAGGACGCGGAGGACTTAAGTGGCTTAACTCCGGCGGTGGTAGACACTATCACTCAAGCTAGAGCCCCCTCTATCAGGCACGCTTATGCTTTGTTCACTGAGTGGTATTCTTCCCGGCGGGAAGACCCCTATAAATGCCCGAGCAGCTCTGTGCTTTCCTTCTTGCAAGAGAGGTTGGAGTGGAGGCTGTCCCCCTCCACCTTGAAAGTCTAAGTCACCGCCATTGCAGCACATCACAATGCTGTTGATGGCAGGTCAATTAGAAAGCACGACCTGGTCATCAGGTTCCTGAGAGGAGCCAGGAGGTTAAATCCTCCCAGACTATGCCTCATCCTCTCCTGGGACCTCTCTGTGGTCCTTTCTGGTCTACAGTGAGCTCCCTTCGAGCCGCTTGAGTCAATTGAGCTTAAAATCCTGTCTCTAAAGATGCTTCCTTAAAGAGGGTGGTGGACCTGCAGGCATTTTCGGTCAGCGAATCGTGCCTTGAGTTCAGGCTTGAGTTCTTGACTTGATCCTGAGACCCTGGCCTGGATATGTTCCCAAAGTTCCCACCCCTCCTTTTAGGGATCAGGTGGTGAACTTGCGCAGACCCAGCCCTCGTGTTGCTGTGTCCTGTTTGCGCATTGCTTGTCTTCGTGGACCACACGCAGAGCTTCAGAAGCTCAGAGTAGCTCTTTGTCTGCTTTGGAGGTCAGCAGAAGGGAATGTCTCCAAACAGAGGTTGGCCCACTGGATAGTGGATGCCATCGTCTTGGCGAACCAGTCCCGAGGCAAGCCATGCCCCCTGGGAGTGAGGGCTCACTCCACTGTTGCTTCCTCCAGGTTACCTCCCTCTCAACAGGGTGTGGTCTCTATAGCATCCCTTGGACTAGGCACGCCTCCCCAGCATTAACAACACAGGGTCATGGCTGAAAAATATGGGAATTGAGATCCGAAGCACTCTTCCCCATGTAATGTCACGATAGAGGAACAGCTGCTATGATCGTCCCCAGAGTTAGCCCTGTCCCTTCCATCCCGTTGGTATGGAGGACAATTTTCCTTGGGCTTATGTGGTGCACTGGATAGGTTACGTCTGTGTAGAGGGCAGTTGCCAAAAGGGCACACAACAGCTTGCCAGCATCTGTGTCTCCGACACTAGTAACAAAGTTCAGTGGCTGTGGAGCTTTCCATAGGGACCCCATTATGTCAGTATCGACGTAACGTTGAATGTGACTGACTGAACGGGAATGTCTTGGTTATTGATGTAACCTTCGTTCCCTGAGGGTTACACCCCCCCCAACCCCCCGTCACAGCCCTGAACCACCGCTGAACGGCTGGGATCCTGTCTCTGCTCCTCAGCAAAACATGAATGAAGTGTCATATTTATACCTGTATGTCTGGGTAGGTGTGACTCGGCATGCAAATCTCACTGGCCAATATCCATTGGCTCATTTAGTTAGTCTTGGAGGTGATTGGGCTCCCAGGCGAGAACCCCTTTACGTTAGTATCGACGTATCATCTCTGTTCCCTCCTTCAGGGAATGGGGGTTACATCAGTAACCGAGACGTTATATATTAAGTTAACATAAACAGTTGAGAAAGAAAACAAGTGTATCATTATATTGGATCCGTGCAGTCTAATATTCCTGCTGCTGTCTGTTAATCAAACAAAAGAAAGAAAAATCTCTCACTGCTCTTGACTGAATAACTGCTCTTGTAACTTTAATAAGGATTAATCTGATTAATTTAAACAGTGAAGACTATGCAGTGTTTACATTTGATTACTTTATTAAATTTCTGTATCTGAAAATAGTGAATTTTCACTGGTATCTAAAATTTGGTGTCATAACTGCCTGTTTCATGGATAGGAAAAAAATATTTATGGCCATTGGCAGGTGTGGCAAAAGTTAGTTTTAGGCCCTGTGCACATACTAAGAACTCAGAACACCTTAGCAACCGCATAACAAATACCTGGCAACCAAACAAACAGCCTGATGGCCAGTTTTGCATGAGTAACCACTTTAGATGAAATCTAGTGTTTTATTGCCCTGTTCCATTTTTTACTGGTTTTGGAATTTATTAAATGTTTTCAATCAAATATTTTTAGAACATATATACTGTAGATTATAATAAACAGTATATATGTTAATTGAGTACCTAATCAATTTTTTTTTTTTTTTTTGCCATTTGAATTCATTTAAAAATTAAAAAGTTACAACTACCTTCTTGTATTTAGTGAAGAGGCAAACAGGTTATCAAAACAATATTGTGTTTCATTGTGTTTCGTTTTTGTTTGTTTGTTTGTTTGTTTGTTTCATCTCCTCTATGTCCTTACTGTATTTGTCGTCCCATCATCCTCTGTGTCTGTCTTCACCACACCTGTCTTACTTAACACCTGTCTGCTGGGATCTGTCTCTCTCTCTCTCTCTCTCTCTCTCTCTCTGGCTGTCTGCTTTGCATGGACACTTTCCTGTGCCTTCTGGCTTTCCATATTTTTCTCTTCTCATGACGCTATCTCTCTAAAGAAGATCTTTCCTCTACGCATCTGTCTCCCTGCTCTGTCAACCCTGCTCCAGAAACACTCCGTCAGAGGAAGAGTAAGTATTTCCCCCAACCTCATTATGTGTGTATGTGTGTGTGTGTGTGTGTGTTGGTATTTATGTCTCATTCTTTACTTTAAAACTTCTAATTTCCCTTCATTGAGAGCATTAATTGTGTTGTTTGTTTGGCTACTGGACCACAAGCTGAAGTATAACTATAATTTTCAATATTACCATGAACATTCTTGTCACTTCAGATAGCCAAAGAAACCACAGCACCCAGAGTGAGTTTTTCTGTGATTCCAGGTGCAATCAGCCCACAGAATTCCCAGATGCTATGGGGACTCTGGCACATCAGCTGTGATTGTTAATGCAGCTTAGCTATATTGATTGATAAACTGTGCGGAGGGTGAGGTCGTTTTATGGCTCAAAACACTCTATCACAAAAACAATACAGTCAACATGAAATGGCATTCACAACCCTTTTTACTCATATATTTCTGAGTGAAACAGGATAGTCAATGATAAATGATTATAAAAAAAAAAAAAAAAGTGGGTGTGTCATACTAGAATGGAGCCAGGTGGTTGGTTGACAACCATGAGGTCTTGATGACATCAGCAGATAAGTTGTTTCAGACACAGACCAAGTTGTTATATTTTGATAAAAGATTATGAAATGCACTGATTAATTATGTACAATAAAATCATGTTAAGTAAATATGAATTTTGATTTCATGTTGACTTATCCTCTAAAAAATCAGTTCTGGAATAAAAACCATTTACGATTTTGATTAAAGTATTGAATTTACAAGCAATCCATCTATTAAATTGCTGTCCTTTGACACTGGTCTGCAGAGTCATACTGTGAATGAGTATAAAGGTGTGTAAACAGTGGGCGGCCTTATTGACTTAGCCCTGCCATCAACGCACCGCCTTCAACCTATGTCACATCATTCCTCACTATGCACAGCTATTGTGAACATCTTGATGCTTTTTTTTCTGCTCATATTCAGGCACAAGTTCTTCTGTTTGCTTTTGTTTAAGTTATATTAAAGTGATATTTAGCTACAGGTCATAAATGAAGATTTGCCAAGTCAAGGTTGAAGGTAATGTACTATGTACTAAGTTATATGATGATTTATTTTAACTATAGTAATAGCTAATGCTGGGCAAAATAGCTAAAATATTATAAATTATATTTTGATATTTCAAGCCTTTTGATGATTTTCTTTCTTTGTTTAATTACCCTAAAATGACTAAAAGGGTGATGTTTTGTTGCATTGTTGCCAAGTAAATGGTCAGTGTTAACAAAGTAAAGAATGATATGAATGATAACATCATGTTTTCGACAGTTTTTTTTAATAAATCAGCAAAGGGAGGTGTGATATATAATCATTTTAATTTATTTGCATGAATAAATTAGGACATACAGTAGTAATTAACCGCAATTTTTACCTATATATATTTTTTATGGTCACACTTTAGGGTCCAATTCTCACTATTAACTATCTATTAACTATGACTTTTGCCTCAGTGAACTCCTAATTACTTCTTATTAATAGTTAGTAAGGTAGTTGTTAAGTTTAGGTATTGGCTAGCATTAAGGGATATAGAATATGGTCATGCAGAATAAGGCATTAATATGTGCTTTGTAGGTACTAATAAACAGCCAGTATCCTAGTAATATGCATGCTAATAAGCAACTAGTTAATAGGGAGATTTTAGGATTTTAGGCACTTAAATCGATTTATTGAATATGATCAATGGTGGTTCTCAACTAGTTTCTTCAGAACCCAGATTTTGGTAATGGTTTTTTGTGGATTAGGGAATGATATATTTGTTCCAAAATACTGTAGAGTTTCCACAAACATCCCTTTAAAAGTTGATCAGCATAAAGTTTTGTTGTTGTACCTATGCAAGATGATATGGTAAGTTGCATTTTATTATTTTCATTTAGTGTTGTTTTTCCTGGCTGGTCTTGTTTGCTGGTTTTGAAGGGGTTTTTGGCACTTTAAGCTGATTAGGACGGGAGACCAAGTAGACCAGTTTTAACCAGCTAAGCCAACTAAGGCGCCATCTTAGGTTGGTTAAGTTGTTTATTTTTCAGTGGGGAATGGTCATTTGTATGGTCATTGTATGGTCATATGTAGACATGGGTGGATTTATTGGTATCTTATGAAAAAACATCAACAGAAAGCATCTTTTTCAGTCCTTTTATTCACCGTTTATGTGAATTGTGATGCGTGAGACTCTTCCCTGTTAATCCACTCAGCTGGCTGCTGAGCAAGAGTTAGAGCGAGAGGGTGGCTGATCGGAAGGAAGTGTGAGTAAGGAGGAGGGTCAGTGAGAGTAAGGAGAGGACGTAAGGTCAGTGAGTGGACTTCAAATCCAGCTCCAATTTGGCAGCAGTCTCTTGTCAGAGTTGATTACCGCTGATCCGTTCAGACTTCCCCCAACTGTGATGAGCCACCGGCAGTAAGCAAACGCAGTGTTTTTTGTTCTTGGGGGAGGAGAGGAGAGTTTGAATCAGGAGGGTTGTAGATCTGACCGGTTCTCTTGGTCTGAGAAGACTTTTTCATAATCACAGCTATGACAAAACAATAGCACGTCTGTTACGAGGCACTCTGGAGGTTTAAATCAAAAACAGCAGGTGATGTACATTTATTTTATTATTTCTTTAATACTGTTAATTTATTTCAGTACATTTGAGAAGTTGAAAAATGATGTTGAGAGTTTGAGTAGTGCAGATACCTCAGTCGTCTTCAGTTATACTTTTTAAATACTGATCTTTGTTGTATTATTTATATTTATTTTTATTTTATTTGTACATTATTTTGCTGTGCTTTTTTTTTTTCTGTTTTCTGCCGAGTAACTTTGTGCTCTATTTATACCTGTAGCTGTCAGCATTCATTTATATTCGGTAATACTTTAGTGCCTTTCTGGTGGATTAAACGTTCTGCTTAAAAGTTTTTTTTTTTTCTTACTTTATATCATTTCCATATATAAAGAGGATAAAATCATGTTTAGAGATTGTTATTAGACACTATGTACAACAACCTTTTGTTTCCTGGCACTGCAATGTATTATGGGACTAAAACTTAAAGAGCAGAGGCCACTTTTGGTCAAGTAGATTATGTTATATAACAATCTTAAATTTAATAAGTTCCATATTTTCACATCATAAGTCTCATAAAATCCTTTTGGCCCCTTATTTGCCAGCCACTATCGTTCTTTCAGTCAAATTCACCAAATTTGCCGCAAAGAATTATGATAATTAGAATTATTATTACAATATATTTGTGAATTTTCATTCACTATTTTCTACACATAGCAGTGGGTCAAGGCATTTGAATAATGTACGTTTTAAATAATTTTGATGGTTGAAACTTCAACAAAGGCCTGAACATTTTTCTTTTTTGAGCTTTACTTTTAGTCCTTTCTTTTTTATACTTTATTCAGTGTGTGTATTCATTTAATTAGTAACTGTTTAGTACTAGCACAGTTACCGAGTGCTTTAGACATTTGTTTAGACGTCTGGGGTTTTAAATTAAATATTTAGGGGAGAAGCTTGTCCGGTGTGTCTCTTTCTTTCGCTTCATGCATCCATCCATCCTGGCTCAGTTTCCCTCTGTCTTTATCTCAGGCAATAAATCCTTCAACATGATGTCCCCCACTGGAGATAATTCCGAGCTTCTGGCCGAAATTAAAGCTGGGAAGAGTCTGAAGCCGACACCTCACAGTAAAGGCTACACGACTGTCTTCTCTAACAGCAGCACAGCGGGGAACAACGTAGGTCACGCACCCTTTCTTTTATAATTTTACTTTTTCTTTACTAAATTTAGTTCTTAACTATAAGGTGAAAACAATTCAATTCCTGAAGCCTGTCAAGAACATTGTTATTATTGTAATATTTTACTTATAAGTTTGTATTGAGTTATGTATATTCTTAAAAGGGATTCTCAGAAATGAAAAGTATTTTATTTTATGATATGAGTTATAGCCATTGTCTACTTGTAACCTGTTATCTCTCATTTGGGTGTCACTGTCATTGTTTGGCTTGAGATGTGAAGCAATATTGTTTGCATTAGAAATACTGATGTTTATCGACAGAAACAAAAGCCAAATCAGATATGCAACACAGATACCATACCACATAGGACATGGAGTGAGTTTTCTTTAAATACATGAGAAAAGAATTCTGTATTGAATAAGAATAGAACAACTTTCCAGTTATTATTATGGAGATATTGGGAATCAGTATTCCCAAAATAAAACTGCTTGGGCCACAATAAGTAATGAAATCCAGAACAAAATTACAGTGTATGAAAATCGTAGTTTGGAGCATTATAAATGTGCAGCTCAGCGATTGGGCACCAAATCTATTGTCCAGGATAATTCAGCCAGTTCATTGAGAGGCTTGTGTAACTCAGTTATTGGTGCTGTAAAACAATAGCACAATTTATTAAAGTTATATAATTGAGGAAATGACAGTGGAGCGTTAAAATCCTTTCATCTGCCTTAATTTGCTGACCAGTAATTTCTAAACTACAACAAAAAGTCTGACACTTGTATGGTTGCTCATGTAAATGAAATGTTTTAATTTTCCAAAGTTTAATGTTGAGTAACGATTACAAATATTGTAATTACAAGATGTCTCTGTTGTTGTGTTGATGACATTTATTCTCCTCTAAATTTTCTATATTGAAGGCATAATAAAGACACCAGGTAACATTGCTTATAAACCGACAATAAGTTGAAATGTACTGGTGCCATTTTTATTACATCACAGCGGTAAAGTTGGATACGTCTGAGCTTTCATAAAATTTTGAATTGCAATTGGTGATTTTGAGTCTGACGAAGACATATTTAGGATGGAATTTTGGAATTGCTCTGTTTTTAGTTTTTGTAATGCATTTTTTAAAATGTATGAGACATGCTATGTTTTAATCTCCAAAGAACCATATAACCAACTCAGGAACCCTGGTTCTTGGTAAGAAAAATAGTTCTTGATAAGTAAAGTTTTTTCATGTTTCTCAAGAGATTCTCAAGTTTTGCTTCAAAAATCAGATTTTACATTGAACATCAAATAGCAAACGCAAAACAAAAATGTTTATTGTACAAAAATAAACAAAAAAAATCTATAAGATAAATGACATTTATTAATATTAACAAGCATAACTATATAGACAGCCAATAATTAATTGCATAAAACAGTGATCGGCACAGATCATGTTTAACTTCGTTGCAAGTGAACCCGATTCTTTTTAGGAAGAGAGTTGTTTACTGATCCTTAGATGCTACGAAGAACCATTGAAGAGTCTTTATTTTTTTGTGTTTTTTTAATAATCAGCTGTCACTATTTCTATATTTTCTTCTGGAACATTCAATTCTAATTGATCATTTTGAATTCCAGGAGGAACGTCCAACATCGCCGCCGGAGCCTCTGCCAAAACCCCAGCCGAATGACACCCAATCCACAAAGCCAGAATCTCCACCGCCTATTTGTCCACCCACGCCACCCACTCCCACGACAAGCGGTGGGTCACCCCAGAACCTGTCCACTTCTCAGAGCAGTGAGCAGCTTGCAACCACCGTCAATGGAAATACTGCTGTAGTCCAGAGCAAATCCAGTATGGTGGATGTTGAGAGTCTGGTGCCCACACATGACGAGCAGGGCCGAGCCATCCCAGAGTGGAAGAGACAGGTGATGGTGAGGAAACTACAAGTGAAGATGCAGGAGGAGGAAGAGAACAAGAGAAAGGTGAGTGATGAAACAGTTGGGTGTTTTAAGCATAAGCTGAGGCAGTGCATCTCTTATCCAGCTTAGATTTCAACATTTAGATACTTAAACCAAAGCTTTCAAATCCCAACTTCATAACATACTTAAAGACCCCACAGAATCAAAATTGGAGCTTTATGGCTTTAAGTCAATGTGTTTAAGGTCATCATAATTTAAAATACAAAATACCTGGATGCCACTCACATGTAACATGATGAGGTCCTGTGACAACAATGTAGCATGCTGCTGTTAATAGTAGGCACTAGGCACTATACAGTGCACACTAAATAAAACGCTAGTATTTACTTCTGAACATAGCCAATCTCACAGTTCATGTCTAATAGTTTTTAAATGTTTATATAGACTGCTGTTTATAAAAAAGACTAACAATTTAACATTTACAATTAATAAATGGAAATGAGTGCATTTTCTCAGCTTATGAGATCAGCGCTATCCTCCTGTAGTTTTAGTAGTGTGAGCTTTAGTATCACCTCATTCGATTTTAAGAAGGCTTATGATTTCAAATGTAAATTTATAACGATGAAATTGAGGTTTGAGCTACAGTATCTACATGGAGGATAGCTGAGCAGTGAGTGTCTGCATGGTGATTTTGAGTATACACTTTTTTTGAAAACGATATCCAACAATTTAGAAAAGATTTTTTTTAAAAATTGTGATCATTCACTTCTCCATTAGGCCCTAATGAGAAATTGGCTAATAAGTTTATGATCTCTGGGTAACCATAGCAGTGTTGTGTGAATGAGCAAACATTTGTGCTGCTCTGAATTATTTCATAAACTCAGACATTTTCAGGTTAGCAGGAATTGTCAGTACATAAATCCTAGAAATTTGTAGTTAATAGATGCAAGGATTGAGAATTAGTGTTGGGATGAGATATTAATTGATTATTGAATCAATAATATTGTGTAGGTATTATATTTGTATACATTTTGTCCAGGGAACATTTTGCTTGGCTAGATTGCTTATACTTGCCTTAGATGGTATTATCGAATCAAAGGCTATCGAAGGCTACTTTTTCCCTACATATTTATTGTGAATACATCGATGTGTCCTTTTGGATGTACTTGATTGTAAAGTCAAATAGCTGGTAAAACAAACATGTATGTTAGAGTTGGCTCTGATTTGTAAAGCTTAAAGTGTTAGTTCACCCAAAAATGAAAACTCTGTCATCATTTACTCACCTTCATGTTGTTCCAAACCCGTAAGACTTTTGTTCATCTTCGGAACACAAATGAAGATCTTTTTGATGAAATCTGAGAGCTTTCTGTCCCTCCTTAGACAGCTACGCAACTGACACTTTGACGCTTCACAAAGTTCATAAAAAGATCGTAAAACTAATCCAAATGAATTGATCGGTTTAGTCCAAATTTTCTGAAGAGATAATTTAGGTTTCATTCACATATAAACATTGATCAGCAATCATAAACAGAAGCTCAACCGAACCTGCTTGAAGCGCAAGAACAAACCTATTGTGGAAGCTCATATGTGTTGCGTCACACATGATAATGAACCTCATTGGTTCTCGCACGTCAAGCGAACATGCTTGAGTCTCCTTTTACCACAAATGATGTGTAAGTTGATGAATGTTTTATGTGAATAAAAGCCTAAATTCTTTATGAAATTTTTGAATTGTCAAAGTGAGAACAAATGAGAACAAACCTCTTGCGGAAGCTCATACGTGTTGCATAACACACGAGAATGAACCTCATTGGTTCTCGCGCGTCAAGCGAACATGCTTGAGTCTCCATTTACCACAAATGATGTGTAAGTTGATAAATGTTTACATGTGAATAAAAGCCTAAATTCTTTATGAACTTTTTGAAGCGTCAAAGTGTCAGTTGCGTAGCTGTCAATGGAGGGACAAAAAGCTCTCAGATTTCATCAACAAGATCTTCAATTGTGTTCCTAAGATGAAGGAAAGTCTTACAGGGTTTGGAATGACATGTGGGTGAGTAATTAATGTCAGAATTTTCATTTTTATGTGAAGTATCTCTTTAAAGAGTAAAGAGTTTTATATTACTGATCAGACATGGTTTTCAGCCTATGGTGAAGACAGACTTTTAAAATAATACTCAATCTTTAGTTTTGGTCTGGTTTTCGTAGTGCGGGAACTCAAGTGAATGTCGTGCAGTGTGACATTTGGTTGGCTTTTCCTATACTCTGTGTTGAGTGATGCAGTGTTTAATTTGGGGCTGTCGTGACCATCTCAACACAAGCCTAAGTGTGTTTGACATTTACTAAGGAAGTATTAGTTTAATGTGGCTTACTGGCGATGGTGGACGACAGCTCTAAATGTTTTTACATGGGGATTCAGTGGTGTGATGCAAAGCCCCTTCACACTGCAGCTGGCGCTTACAGCAGGAAGTGCAGTTGGTCATCTTGCTCATTCTACTCATTAACCTTTTAGTTTTTCTCATACTTTCATACATCTTGTTAATGCCCTGAAAGTTTTTTTTTAAGATTAGTGGAAATTGGTCATACTCCCTGGAAACACAAGCTAAATATAGTTTACAGATAAAGTATGGAAACTTCTGGGTCATTTTCAAATGAATATCTATATGGACAGCATCTATGGCAGGCTGTGGAATTACAGGCAAAAAATTTAGACTTGTCTTAAGTAAACTAAATGGGAAATATGTACTGTAAATACACTTACAGTGTACAGCACACGTACAACATTTACATTACTCTAAATACCCTTACATTGGAAGTCTAGCAGAAAAGTGGCAAGCAAGCCTTAAACATTACATGTGTTATCATGAGGTGTTACAGAATAGCTTACCAACCCTGTCTGTACAAATTTGTAACTAATCTTTCGGTTCATGCCATGACCAGCTAAAAAGTAAACCCAATTTGCACAAGGATACCAGGAAGTGACATAACACATATATCAGCTTTATGTGGAAACAAAAAGTATTTACATGGAAGTGAATTATGCACACTCCATTCACAAAGATTATGATGGTAACTCAAAACTCCTCCTTGAAAAGTCCCACAAGGACAATTTAGGCAAAAAAAAGTGCTTTTACAAAAATATGAGCTTTTAAATTCGCTTACCTACTAGACTTCCACAGTAAGCATTTTTCTGTATAGTCCCTGTTCTTTTCTCTCTTTTTTTTTTTTTTTTTTTTTTACAAACTGAGGATTGCATTGAAATTATTGTTTGTAGTATTCAATAGCATGTCACTGATTGTATCCATAGACAATCATTTGAAAGTAACCCAGATTATTCATTTAATAACCCTAGAAAATACATTTTAAGACAAATGAGCTGTCTTGCAGTTTTTTTTTTGTTTTTGCCTGAATCTTCTTTTGCAAGTCAACTCAGTAAAAACAAGGCAGTATCATCGCACCACTAAATTCATGTAAAGTTTGAAACGTTTGGGGTGAAGAGAATTTAAAAGCGTGTATGTAACGCATCGGATCCAAAAGCTGAAGGGCACCCCCTCCTCTGTTTTGTTCCTTTCTATATCCTCCTCTGAACCTACTTTAGTTTGCTGACAGTGGATACTATCAAGCTCAAGACTGGCATTATTCTCACGTGCACAATGCTATTCTGGGTCCATTTGGAGAACTAATGACAGAGGACGACCTTATACGCATTGAGAAGCAGATTGAGAACCTCCAAGTCATGCACAAAGTGACAGAGGTGGAGAAAGATCTGGAACAGCTGGAACAAGAGTTGAAGCAACTCTTACCTGTGTCTGCAGCTTTGAACCAAGACCACTTCTCTGTCAACCCCAAACAGGTTCATGGGCAAGCAGAAGACTTGCCTGCCTGGTGCAGCAAGATCTCCACGCTGCTCAAAAGCATGGCCATCTTGCTCGCCACTTTGGGTGGAAAGGAGATCGATATTCTGGAAATGATCACTCAAGGATATACGTACGAAGGTCTGAAGAATGGAAAGGGCCAAACAGGGATCTCAAATACAGTGGCCTCTGGAAACATTGGCCGATCACAATCATTCTCCACTCGAGAGGAAGTGGAGAAGGAGATTAAGCAGTGTGGTGTGTCAGTGAAGAACCTAAAAGCTAATTACGAAATTCATAGCCAGTCAAAGTATGAGGATGACAAAATGAACCGCATATACAAACGTACAAGGTCCTTGCCGGCAGTTAGTGAATGTAGCTACCCATCAGAGCCAATCTTGGAGGATGAGCTGCTGTTCTCTCTCAGTGAGAGCAACTCACAAGTCGGGGATGGGTCACCAATAGAGCAAGATCCAAATTTACCATTGGTGAATGAGGAACCTATAACACAGTCCCATGCAACTTTGGTGTACACTAGGCCTGAAAGAACAGGACCATCTGACTCAGAACACCATGACCACCCTGACATCTCTATGAATCCACTATCCTCAGAGCAGCTCACCCGCAGTCTAGAGGTGCAGACAGACCTGAGCTATGTCCAGGAGTGCATCGAGATGCGAAAGGAGAGGATTGTGTTTCTGTTCCTGGAACACTGGAGAAAGTACACAATGACTGAATCCTACAAGTGCTCAGGAAGAGGGAAGACTCTAAGTGTTGAAGAGAATGACTGTCATTCTCTGTATTATCAGAACCTAGCTAAGCCAGATGGTACCATGCAAATGGAGGATGACCAACTGCTGTATTTCATGAAACAGAGACAGGTTGTGGGAAATCTTCTTGGCCACTGGAGGACCATTATGAGCCAGGTGCCCACGCGACAAATCCGGAGACTCAGTCGAGCTCAGATGATCTACTGGCCTGAGCACTTCCTTCCCCACATCAACGGGTCACCTGTTCAATATGAGAGTCTAACCCTTGACCTTTTCATGCTTGGCTACTTCCAGCTTCTTGAGATGAACATGTCCCGCACTGAGCGGAAGTTCCGCCACTTGCTTTGCTATGAAATGTTTGACAGACTTGGCAGTCACCCATGGGAAGTGATCCGCCAGTTCCACCGAGAGGTAATGGAGAGTATCGAGAAAGGGAAACGTGATTGGTCAGATGGATTTGAGGATATCAAGGTGAAGTATTTTGGTGACTCTGTGGAGGGTGGTGGGCTGCTGGAAGCTGCTGAGCTCATTCTCCCTCCAGAGGTTCTGCAGGCATCCGTAAGCATATCACAAGCGGCTCCAGCTGACACAAGTCTTTCAAGTATTTCACCACCAGATGTCCCCTTTGAACACCCAGGGCCAACTTCAGATGACTGTGCAATGGCCACCCAACAGGGCTCTTCAGAAGACTCAGCGGAGAACATTACAAATGATACAGCAATACAGAAGAGTGGTACTGAAGTTCAACTACCACATGATAACACTGCAGCACAAGGAGCACCACAGTCAGAAAACACAGTAACGCAAGCAACCATAACAGCTGAAAGCCCGCAGATGGAAGCCCCACACACTGTGAACGAACAGGGCCCAGCAAATACCAAAGAGGAGCCCAATGAGGACTCCATCAAGCTTATTTATGAACTTAAAGAGTTTAGCAATGAGGAAATTATTAGATATATTGATCGAAGCTTCGCCTTCTGGAAAGAGAAGGAAGCTGAGATGTTTGACATCTGACTTATCAGGTCAAATTATTTGAAGGATGAAACACAATTATCAGGAGACAGAATAAGTGCTTGTGTTAAGCAGATCAGCAAACAGTTTGGTCACAGAGGCAGTTTACTTTTAGAAAATTTTGACGTCTTGATTGTCAAAAGAAACAATCAAATGTTGAGCTTAACTGAATTTAAGCAACAACCTGTCCCGTCATCATTTGTCATCAGACTTCTTACAACCAACTGTAAGCTGTGGTGTAAAACGTAAATTTAGACCTCAAAAGTCAATATTGATATGTTTTGTAAACTGCTGTCATGCAGATAAAACAATAAATACATAGAAATATCAAAGAAAACATAGCACCTCATCTCACAGGGTGAAGTGAAGGAGAGATCACAGTCTTTTTTATCAGAACAACTTTTCAGTGAGTATGTAAGATATAAACAATAAAATAATACACACACACTTTAAGTGTGCTAGTTTATCTTAACAGTGATATCCATCTGTTAAAAGTGCTTTAAATCATCAATTGTTATAGCTACTTAAGTAAATAATCAGCTCACACTTTGAAGCACAAAATACATATTCTTGAAATTAAATAAATTAAAATGTAAGATTATTCTGACCATTTTTTAAACATCATTTTGATTGAATTTCTTCTGATTCATTCATTAAATGAAGCCATTTGAATTTTGTAACTTTGGACTATTGTTTGGTATTTGTATGACTTACAATTGAGTGTATCAGAAGAAGACCATTGACATAAATTACTGTTACAATATGTTTTACATAATCTGTTTTAAATGGTTTATTTTGCATGTTGCGTAATTATTTGGAAAATATCAGTATAATTTTTTTTTAGGATAAGAGGGAATGTGTTCCCTCTTTTCTTAGTGTTCTTGCCCTGTTTCGAGTTAAGAACACAACTTCTAGTTTCTGAACATAATTAATGCTTTTATTTATTTAACCATGATGCATTTGTGTATGAGAATTCTTGACCTTTTTGTTTATCTTTCAGGTTGATTATCTTTTGTTAGCAGATGTGTTTGGCAATGTTGTTTTTAAGAGGTTTTAAAAAGCAGGTGGATTTCTACTTAAGTTAACTGCAAAGGTTTTTATTGCCGTTAATATTCATAAGTTTTTTTACACCTAACATTGGCGTTTAAATTGTTCAACTGTTTCAGTTTTGTTCCATCTAGCCATGTTTGAAGTGTCGGTTTGATGGTTTGTTCATTTTTTTGAGAAATACACACAAAATTAAATAAATCTAAAGTTTATGATTGGATACATAAGTCAAGATCATTTCATTTGTGATTTCTTTTTACAACATTAATAAAATGATTAAACACCTTTTAAAGAACATATATTTGACTTAAATTTACCTTTAAATGCTTGCTTAGTACAATAATTTATTGCTCTACAAATTATCAACTCTTGTTAGGTTCCATGGACTTAACTTATCTAAAGAGTTAAATAAGAATTAGAGAGTTAACTATGGCATCACGGCTATTTTTGGGGTCAAGCTCAAGCTGTGTTCTTGAGGGCATTTAGCAGCCATTTTCTTAAAAAGGCAGGACTGTAGGAAGTGTGTATGTCAACTCCAGCAGTATTGAAAGTGTGTAAATTAGAAAAGTATATAATGGCAGATACTAAATATGCACAATGTTATAACTCTGTTCTGTAGTATGTGCTCTATATTTTGAGGTAAAAGTAAAATGTTTTAGGTGACATCTCTAATTAACTCACATAGTTTAATCTCACAGAGCCATATTTCAGTCATATTTCCATACCCAAAATTAAAATTAAAAGTAATATTATATTTTGATAAAAGAAAATTAAGCCTATTTTATAGCCTAATGATGATTCTAAAAAAAAAAAAAAAAAAAAAAAAAACCATTGTGTGATTTGCTTCAGGCATGAGTATTAAAAAAACAACAACAACAAAAAAAAAACTCAAAAGCATCTGGACACATGCTATAATGGCAGTTTTGGGGGAAACTATCATGAAAAAATTGTAACAATGCATAATGGTTAAAAAAAAAAAAAAAAAAAAAAATATATATATATATATATATATATATATATTTTCTTTATGCAAAATATAATTTCTTTTGATTTTAGGTAAAATATAACATTCTCATGAGACCAAAATATTTCTCTGTACGAATACATTTATCTCTCTTTACTTTTAACATTTAACTCTGGCAGTATCGTTCTAAATATCGTTCTTTACTAACCTTTCAACTACAAACTTTCAACAGTAACTGTGTTCTCTTATACAGCAATAGAATTTCTTTTTCTTCTATAGATTCAGTATAGCCTTCTTCATGAAGAGGTTATATAATAGGTTATTGAGCTGTCATTTAATGTCTTTCATATTTTCTAAATTATAGGCAGAATCCAAACGCAACCCAACATTTTAAAGAAAAGCAATACTAGGCCTACATTATTAATGGAAGTATTGATGGAAGAACAGCTAATTATTTGATCTGATTGTTATATAGCAAGAAATTACATCAGTGTGCGGTCATGTTTCATCATTTATAGCTGCACCCTCTAAACTTCTGCATCTATCAAAGCATCTTCATCTATCAAGCAATTTTATCAAGCAATTTTTTTTCCCGTGTTTTTTTTTTTTTTTTTTTTTTTTTTTTCTTGGCATATAATTCCCAGGGGAATAATGAAATATTAAGACACAGATTAGTTTACTCTGGCTGTTACCACTGATGTGGCTCCACAGTAGCATTTGAGGTAATCGATCCGTTTGGAGGGGAAATGAGAAGCTGAAGATGGCCTCCCCCTCTGCTGGGCTATAGTTACCATCTGAATGGAGGAAGAAGATCACCTTTCACACTGTGCATACACTACCTGTCTGAGTGAAAGAAAAAAACTTTATTGGGCAGTGTATACAGAAATTGTGTATTTTAGGGTTAAAGGTGTCTTAAAGGGTTTTGGTGGCATATTCTGTATGAAAACCGCGGAATTTGTACAAATAGTAGGATGCTACTATGTTGGAGGAGTTTTGGTTGCACTGGAGCATCCGAGTTCACCTCTAGTTTAGACCAGTAGCAGTTCCTTGCCGTAAATTTAGGTAGGGCATATTCTGGGTCTTAGCGTTAGTTTATGATAAACATTTTGTAACATGCAGAACACTTTTGGCAGAGGTCTAACGTCCTTGCGTTATTCAGCCTGAGGGTGGCGCTCTAATGTTGAATGACAGGCACGCATAGAACAAGTTCCGGCAAGGAAAAGAAAGTCCTTTCTATTCACAGAACAAACAAAACATTTTTCACATTATTCACATTAGCACGTGCTGCAGTTCTATTTTTCACCACAGATTTACATCGCTGTAGAGCTGGGGAGGGCTCAGGCACCTGCTGCCCCGCTTAGTATCATAACACATGCCTGCCGAATTCATACACTAAATTTTAATATGTTCTGCTCACTTTACAACTTAAAATAATCAGAAAATCCAAAAATATTTGTTACAGAATGCTGAACACATTTACAATTCATGATTCAGTTTATATAGAGGTCTATGTTTTGGATGAATATTTTGGTGGGGCTCTGCCCCACCTGCCCTTACAGACGAGCTGGTTTAGACTGATTGTAAATGTAACAGCACAAAAATAAAAACATGAGATGGGTAAAACTGCACTTAAGTAAAATAATTGATGTTATATTAGATACTTTGCTATATTAGTTGCTTTGCTATATTATGTGTGTTCGACTTGAAGTGGCGCTATGCAGACCGATTGGTGTATGACATCGAAGTACTGCGAGAGCGATGAGAGAGCAGTATGCTTACTAATCGCTCTCGTGGTACTCTCAGTGCTCGAAGTGGGCTAGTATGCGTACCGGTGTTGTGCCGAATTTCGACCCCGTGCCAAATTATTACCCCCCTCATTGAAGTCGCTAACAGATTGCCTAATCTTAACAACATCCCTAATCCTAACCCCTCCCCAACACCTACTCCTAAACCTACCAATACTAGGGGGGTAATAATCAGGCAGGGGGGTCAAAATTTGGCAGAACACCGGCACTTCTCTATTTTTACCTTTAGCGTACCGCCAGTTTTCCTTGCGTACCGGCAAAGTCCCTTTAAGACAAGTCATTTCACTCGGCGGCCATCTTTGAAATGCCTCTCGGGCATGCAATTGCAGCTCCTATCTCTTTGAATGGGGAAACATCAAATTCTCCAAAGCTGTTCGCCAAGCTTTCGATTAAATTTCATATTTGACATCATCAATGAAATCTGACAACAACTGTCTCATAAATTTTTGTTTCTAAACGCTCGAATCATGAAAAAAACAAACAAAAAAAAAAACTGCATTTTTCAGGCTGGATCAAGCTAATGCGCATGTGCTGTCCTACGTGCGTGTGTCTATAGGAAATGCGCATCTGACTGTTTCTATAGAAACCGGAGCCTCTAACGGAAGCTGCAGTGACGCAATGACTTTACCAATCGCGATTGGCTCTTATTTAGAAGGCGGGACTTCTTCAGTAACGGTTTTGAACTGAGCATCGGGAGTACCGGCACTTTTATTTTTCCACTTCAAGCACTCGGTACGTTGATGTCATACACTCGGTACGTTGATGTCATACACCGTTCGGTCTGCGCAGCACTGCTTCAAGTCGAACACACCTAATGTCATTATGTTCAGGACACATTTAGCATGGCCTGATAGCAGCATTCAGGATCACAGGCAGGCCTTTTTTATTAATTTTTTTTTTAGATTTATGTTTTGTACTTCACAGTATAAAATTTTTTATCTTTATTTTTATTCTCTATTGTTTATTGAGCTTTTTAGTGTTTCCAGTATTCTAGCATTCAAGATACTTTTACATACACTCTCAGGAAAAAAAAAGGTACAAAAGCTGTCCCTAGGGCAGTACCCTTTCAAAAGGTACCTTTGTACCTTATTTACACCTAAGGGGTGCGTGTTAGTACCTAAATGGTACATATTAGTATCTTTTGAAAGGGTACCGCCCTAGTGACTGCTTTTGAATCTTTTTTTCACTCTAATGCTTTGCGATTTTTTGAGGTCACTGTAGTGACATCAGAAATGCTCTTGAAGTTGTCTACACAAAATGTTATTAACCTAAAAAATCTTTGTTGATCTCATCATCAGCTATGTGTCATTGTTTCTTGTGTGTGACAGGCTGAAGAAGAGGCGGCCCGTCTGGCTTCCTTACCTGCCTGGAGGAGAGATATTATGAAGAAAAAGATGGATGAAGAGAAGTAAGTTAAAGCCAGGGCTCTTGATTTTGTCTTTCTGTTTCCTTCTAATTATCTCCTGTGTTTTTCTGTTTACTGTTTGTAAACCTCGTTCATCACATTTTCAAACAATTTAGTGTTTATCTCAGTACTGTGAACAACCATAACTTTTAAAGATAAAGGGAACCAATTTCTAATATCAAAAAGTAATAGCTTTATTTATGCTATTTATGACTAGCCTAATGAATAAGACTTAAAGTTCTGCCTTCTTCTATGCATTTCTTCCATGCAAATCTGTGAATTTTCTGTCTTTTACTCTCAATATCTTTTGTGGATTATAATGCCAAAGTGGTAAGAAGTAAGTAAAACTGTAAAATATTTTCTGTTGTAGTGTTTTTGAATGTTGTAGTGACTTCTGTTCAAAATTTTTAAAATATATATATATATGTATTTATATACATCATGTAATCCTCTAATTTCTTTTATTCACTCCTGGATGGACAGGGAACAGAAAAGGTGAGATATTCGCTAGTAATCATAGCAGTACTAATGGTAGTTGTAGAAATAGTTCCTATTCAATTAAGACTATGCTACATTTTAATTGTATTAATGTGCATTATATGTAATTTTATCAAAAACATGTTAATGTACCTCATTTTCTTTTCTCATCCCTGCAGAAAAGAGGAGGAACAACGGCGAATGGAGAAGGAGAGCGAAGAGAAGTCGGAACTGGAGCGACTACGAACACTAGGCTATGATGAAACCAAGCTGGCGCCATGGCAACGGCAGATAATTTTAAAGAAAGGCGACATAGCGAAACAGTAGTCCCCATCTACTCTTGCACAACTCTCTGCTGACACGGTTCATAATCTGCCAGACCCTTTAGACCCAAACCACAGACAGGTCACCAGACAGCGTTCTGCTTGCTCGACCACTTCATCATCACTTCTTCAGAGTCTTAGTTCTGAAGATGCGTTGTACCGTTAAAATGAGTGAAAATGAATGAAACAAATGTTTTAATGTGGTCAGGTCTTGTGTATATGATTTATTTAGCGGTCTTGAGAACTAAAAAGATCTGTAAATTATTTTGCAGAAAATTCTGAAAATATTTTTAGCACTCCCCAACTAATACTTCACACATCTCCCTCCTGCTTGTTTTATGTCTCATTTCAAATCTCTAGTAGTATTTTCATGTATAGATAGATAATATATGTCAAGGAAATCACATGTACTCTGCTTGAATGCTTTTTAAAATTTACTTCATGTGGTCATAATCTATGAAGTATGATAGTACTGAACAGGTGTATACTTACATAAAGTAAGTGATGCTTTGCGTTATGGTACATCTTTATTTCTTTATATAAAATAATTGTGCAATTTGGAAATATCAAAAAAAGTATATATATTTTACCAGTAGTTCCTTTGGACGTTTGACCCCACTGTACATAATGCAAAAACAATATTTCACCAGAAGATGGTGTCAGAGATCACAACTGATATTTGGCCATAGAAAGTCTTCCCAGATAACAAAGCTTGAAATGTTTTGAAAACAGAGTAAAACCCATATGAAGCCAATGTCTTAAATATTCTATTGCATCTTTAATTTAAAAAAATCCCTGTCATCTGTACTGAGTTTTACATAGGAAGTTCACTTTAGGAGGGGAAATGATGTTGGTAGCTTAATATGTCGTGAAATCATGACAGTGTATTCAGCCATGCTGTGGTCCCCCCCAAAAATGAGGCTTTTTTCTCTCTGCTTGGCAACTGTAGATCATTCTCTATTGTTAAATGTGTTTAGTGTAACTAGACATCAGAAAAGTGCCGGATGTGAATCTGTATGTGTGCGTGCATATGTGAGAAAGTATATGTGTGTGCATATTTACACATGCATAATATCACTTGTCTTTCCTGTGTCATACATTGTGCGATGGTTAGAGTTGATGTATTTTAAGAGGTTTTTTTTTTTCTGTACAACTGTAAAAAAAAAACACAAGTTACAAGTATATGTAAGTGATAAGCATGGCCCTCCTTGTGTTTGGGAACATTCTGCTTTTGTTTATCAGATGCCATAATGATGCTGAAATCAAAGATATGAATGCCATTGCCATTAGAAGATTTTCTATTCATAATTACTCCAATGCTTATAAACTCCTACTGCCCTATAATATCAGTTACATGTTTTTGTTTTTTCCCCCTGTTTTCAGCCTGACTTTCATAGGCAGACTATTGTAAACTTTAATTTTCCCAATGGCTACACAAGTAATGTAATAAAAATTTAAATTATATTTGCCTGTGACATACTTAATATACATCACAAGAAACACATCCAATACATTAAACATTGGTATAAAGTGACAATTCAGCTCCTCAGGCTTAAACTGTTAAACAAGGTGCAGTTTCAGGGACATTTCAATGATGCTTTAGCTGATATATAGGCTAATCTTTTTTAATTTATTTATTTTTACAGAGGTTTAATCAATACAAATTAAGTTACAGGACTGAATGTTACAAATAAATTCCAGCAAGAAATAAATTAACAATAATGTGATGGGAGGATATAGTACATAAACATTATAAATATAGCCTATATATAGTATTTATAATATCCTAAACCTCAATATTTAAACCTGATTGCAGGATGTAAGTACAGATGCTAGTATAGTGTTTGTAATATTTACTCATAAATATTCCTACACAGTCCATTTGAACAGGCATCGCAAGACAAGTGACAGTGTGAAAGTTGAATAGAAAGTTGAACGCTTATCAGAAGAATGAACTTCAATGAAGGTTTAGTTCATGAATTCAGAATCAGCAAGAGTAACTAAAGGGGCGGGGTTTAGCGATGTGTTCACGTAGTGCCAAACTTTACCAGCAGATGGCGCAATGAACATTTTACAGTTGAAGTAGACTACAGGAAAATCAGTAGATTATAGAAAATAGATAAATAAAAATAAATAAAACATGTTCTGTCTGGTCATAAGTGCACAAATTAATATCTCATTTGTATGAAAAGAAATAAAAACGCAAGATTCTGCAATGTGTGAGAGTTTGAGGAAGTATAAGCGCATCACCGGTGGGTGTTCCTCGGCTCACCTGGAGTGACGTATTGCGTGGTAATACAGAGACGGCGGAGGTGGTGTAGGAATGTGTTGAAGTTCTGGTAAAAATATATACATATATATAATGTGTTCTGGATCCGTGCAGGGAAATCTGACATTTGCACACTTTCAAAAGCACAGTGCATGTGATATTAGCCGGGTAAGTCAATCCAGTATTTATGTATGACCTTTAAACAGACTGAAAGTGCTTTTGTTTTGATAACTAGTTTGTCTGGGCGTGAAGTGCAGTGAGTTGTTTATCTGGGTAACTGTGATCAGTTTTGTGTTAAAAGATTCCCGCAGTGTCTATATGGTTTTGTCCAACAGTTATGCTATAGCCTATGTCAAAACGGCTCTAAAAAACAAAGTTCAGACCAATAGATTGACTTTTTATTGCATTTTGATATTATTATAGCATATCTATTTTGACCACAGGAATCATTAACACAGGCTTTATACTTTATAATGTCAGTCTTAATAATAAAGTTTTGTTGTTGCCATCATTAGTTCACATCCATGGAAGCTTTGTATTGCACAAAAGTTTCTTTACACTGAAAACAAATGATCTTCAGATGATTAAAATGTTCTTCATCTTCACACTGAGGGGGGAAAAAGTTAAAATAATGAATAACGTTCACTGAAAGGTTCTTTGGGTAACCCAGAATGGTTCTTCTATGACATTGCTGTAAAAAAACACCTTTTGGAACCTTTATTTTTGAATGTAAATGGCAACTGAACTAATTGTGTTGACCAAGTAGCATAATTGTTTGTTTAGAGTAATTCTATGACTATTATGCAAAGCTTTAGAAATGTTTCACATGATTTCTGACTGTGAATGAGTGCACCTGTTTCCGTGATCAAGGGACATTCCAAACAGATAACAGGCTGTGTTAATAGCAGCAGTGGCAGTATCATGCTTTGGCAATGCTGAAAAATGTTAAATTTAAAACAGATGGAGCTACATGAAGCATATTTTCCTCCAGGACTTTTTTTGCAATGCATAAGAACAGGGGAGACTTAGACTGTGAACTAAAATATACAATGAAACCCACATTGGTGTGGCAAATAACTGAAAGACATGTCTATTCCATAATTCTCATTATTCATAATAAAACATTTCTCATCATAAAATTTGATATATTTTTCATATATTATTTATAGATTAACATATTCAAAGTTTTAAAAGACTATAAGTATTCAGTAATATTGATTTAATGCACTGAAACTATCGGATGAAAACAAAATTTGAACTGAATTGAGCTGGAGAATGACACTAATTTTGCAACATTGACTGTTTTGAGCTTAATTGAATCAACACTGAACTGAATAATGACACGAGCTGCTTTACAGCTTTCATAATTGGTGAATTTTATAACATTAACACTGTTAATTTCCTTTTTATTAATGTAAAGATGCTTTGAAACAATATTTATTGTATAAAGTGCTATATAAATAAATGTGACTTGACTTAATATATAGTTTTAAGGTGTTTATGGTAGTATTTATGATACTGTTCAAATTTTTTGCTGATTTATCACAATATAATATAAATGTCTCTATACAAACAAAAATATAGGTTTTATTTATGTAATATTGTGTTGGGAGTGAAAAACTGTTGCTGCATTAACTTTAGATGGTAATTTTATTATACAGTATAAGCAAAGTCTAGTTCATAATAACTTTTACTTTCACTTCATTGAGTACTTTGTTGTTGAATGAAAAAGGGTTGTGAATATTTCTTAATAGGCATTATAAATGCTTCATTTGCTTTGTTCACTGTCATTGCACTTAACCTGCCCTTTACTTCTGTTCAGATCATTAACAATGAAAAGGCTTCCACCCTTACATTTTTTAAATTTCATTTAAACAGTATTACAACCCTAATTTAACCCTAAGTGAATATAGTAGACAAAGAGTAGATTGACAAAGCCATACAGTCAAAGACTCCAAAGGTCTTCAAACCTGCTCTTGGAGACCCACTGCCCATAAAAGTTTATATCCAACCTGCTTCAGCCTGTGAATTTCAAGCGATCCCGAAGAGCTTGATTAGCTGGTTCAGGTGTGTTTGATTAGGGTTGGAGCTAAACTCTGCAGGACAGTGGGTCCCCAGGAGCAGGGTTGAAGTCCTTTGCTCTGTACACCAACATTCTCTCACTCCACCCATCTCTGTTGTAACAGGTTCGGGCAGTGGTCTGCTGGTGACCCCAAGCTGATGTTCTATAAGTGCCAAACACTTTCAACCAGCCAAACAAGAAACCAGGTAAAGGTGCCATGTCTAACAGAAAATCCGATGGCTCCGTGGGTGGCCAGTCTCTTCTTCTTCCGGAGAGCCATTTCAGCTCAGTCCTTCAGCTGGACCAGCCACCAGGACGTTCGGCTTCAAGCATCGACCTGTCCAGTGCGAATTCACCAAATGATGAGAGGAGAACTATAGTGCTCAGCACCCAGAGTGTTGCAGCTCGTAAGATGGGCACTCGACAGCTCATTCCCAAGAACCTGGCTGTGACTAGCCGTCCAAAAAACCGCCACCACACCACCGTGGTGACCCTGCCCGTCCCCCTGCAGTCCACAGATATCTCCTGGGAGGACTATGACAGCGACGCAGGTGATGGGTTTTCGATGAGGAGAAATCGCAGGAATAAATCATACCGTGCTGCAGTCACCAGTTTAAATATTGAGGATTTACCAAGCGAACTCCAAACAGAAACGCTGACACTGGTCAGTGAAGAGAAGGCAGCCAACCAAAAGCAAGCACACAAATCGGGACGCAAGGCAAGTGTCTTGCTCTCAGATTATTATGTTATTAAACCACTAGGATGCTTTCGAATTAATGTAGTTAAATCCACAATAGGGCTTTTCACACTGCGCTTAACCCTGGGTTATCGTCGTTCTAAACACCGCTTTTAACCTCGGGTAAAGGAACATTTCACACTTGTAATTTAGAAGCGGGGTTAACACTGCTTTTTACCCGGGGTTATGAAACTTCGGAGCAGTAGCACTGCTTTTGCACTGTTAAACCTGCATTGTGGTGCCAAACTTGTACAGTGTGAAAGGATGCAGTGTTAGAATGTTACTGCTAGACGCTTAGCAACAGACAACCAATTGCGTGCCTCTTAATCACATGCTTCGGACAGTCACGGAAACACTGTGCATTGTATATAAACAGTAAATTCAGTGTTTGAGAGGAAACATGTCAAATGCTGATAGAAAACACGACAATTGGAGTGAAGAAGAGACTTTTCATTCTTACCATTATAGTCCGAAATGTCCATTTATGATAAACTTGATAGTAACGTCGGCAATATACAGTATGCGTAATGCTTGAGCATTTATGTAAACATAATGTGCGTTGTTCTTCCAATAAGACACTGATACCGCAAATAAGCAAATAAGGATGTTAACCCAGGGTTTTAGAATGTACATTGTGAAACGGCAGCTTATGAATATCCAGGATTAAAAGGATTGTTCACTCAAAAATGAAAATTTTGTCATCAGTTACTCACCCTCATGTTGTTCCAAACCTGTATGAGTTTCTTTCTTCTGCTGAACACAGATATTTTAAATAATGTTGGTAACCAGACAGGTGATGGTAGCTATTGACTTTCATAGTATTTTTTTTTCCTACTATGGATGTCAATGGGTGCCATCAGTGGGTGCTGTCTGGTTACCAACATTCTTTAAAATATCTTCCTTTGTGTTCAGCAGAAGAAAGAAACTCATACAGGTTTGGAACAACATGAGGGTGAGTAAATGATGATGTGAAATGATTTTCATTTTTGGGTGAACTATCCCTTTAATTGTTAACCCTAGGTAAATTATGATCAGTGTGAAATGTGAAGCAATGGATTCTGTTTACCCAGGGTTTACAGTGTCTCAGGTTTAACTAGTTCAAGTGTGAAAGGCAGGAGTTTGATTAAAAAAAAGAAAAGGAAAAAAAAGAAGCAAACTCAGTTTTATACAGGATTATAGCAATGTTAAATATAGCTTTCTGCTTTCTACTGTTCTATCAGTAAAGGCAAAAAACCTATTTTATATCCATAATCAATATCCTTATTCAAACCATCAGATGGGGTTTATGTGGAATGTCATCCATTTAGATAAGATAAATTATTATTGCTAATAATTCTCAAGTTATCAACTATCAAAGAACCTTTTACATTTTTAAGCTTTTTTTTTTTTTTTTTTTTCACATTGTCTTGTATTTATGCTGTCTTTCCTCACAGAGAACATTGGGGAGGATCAGGAACAGGAAACAGGCTGGCTCATTTAAAGACGGTTTGTTCTTCACTGTTGTTCCCTAGAGAGATACTATATCAGTGATTCTCAACTCCGGTCCTGGGGACACACTGCTCTGCACATTTCTGGATGTCGTCTTTAACATACCCGATTCAGATCATCAGTTTGTTAGGAAAGAGCTCTATGAATTGAACTGAGTGTGTCAGATAAGGGAGACATACAAAATGTGCAGCAGTGTCCCCAGGAGAACCATTGTGATATGCAAGCTAGCTAAGGTGATAAAGTTGTCAAACCAACATTCTAATTTGCCCGGATGAACCTTCCTTTTCTACTTCATTTTGTGTTACTGTTGTACCTCAGAGAACTATACATGCAGTTTGAATTCCAAGAAATGAGATTTTGTTTTGAAAACATAAAAATAAAATGGGATGGAATGTTAAATTACCTCAGGGATTGTTGTACAACTGTTAATGGCCAAAACTGCATTGAGTACAGTTTTTTTTTTTTTTTTTTTTACAATTGCTAGGACACATTTCTCAATACTTAGGTCACTTTTTCAAAACACACAGTTCTCCTGACCAACTTTCAACTTGTCACCGCAATTAATCTCACATTCAGAATGCACTAAAACTACCAAACCACTTCATACATGTCTCAAATCAACTCATTTTTCCATAACACTAACAAAGTTTGTCAACCAGCCTAAAACAATGACCTAGAAAACACTAACAACAGGTAGCATTATACAGTTTTCTTTTGTAGTTTCTTTACTAAACAAGAATGACACTCTGCTGTTTAGAATTCACTGCTGTATATGTTACATAGTCCATGTTTACTTTACAGTACAAAATTATAAGTTTTTATAGATGGTAATGAAATTGAAAGTCTTACACCTGTGTATAGGTGCTCAGCTACATCTAATTGTTTTGATTATTTCATTTTTTAGATTCAGAATAAATTTCAATATGTTATTACTGTAGAAATGTTGCATAGAAATGTAGCAAATTTCTGTCTTATTCAGTTTTGTATATGTTAGGTTTTGAACTTATGTAAACATGCAAATTGGCCTGTAGGTATATAGAGTTTTGGCGGTGGTTGTATCTATGTGAGAAATGTGAATTCAGTAATATAATGTAATTTGAAAGATGTAGTCAATGAATGCATTTTATGCCAAAGCAATGATAAATAATCCACAGTTTAGCCCACAAAGACTGACGTTGTGCTCACTGTGTGAAGAGTTTTGAAAAAGTGACCCAAGTATTGATAAAGTGTCCTAGTGATTGTAAAAACTGTAATATTTGTGATGCATAAAAAAAAATTAAAAAATTGGATATCAAGATATTTTGACAGTGCATTTTTTCCAGTACTGTAGGCTTGAATTTACTATTGCTTGTCAAAAAAAAAAAAAAAAAAAATGGGAGAGGCTGAGATCTGAACTACAGCAAGTTGTAAGTTGTTCATCATCATCATCTTCTAGAGCCGCGGTTTTACCAGGAGATAAGGGAGCGCGGTCTGAACGCCAACAACCTGAGCACAGAGGATGATGAGTTCACATCGACCGGGCCTCCAGAGGAGGATCAGGGCATTGTGGTGAAGAACTACAGGGCAGCGTATATGACATGGAGTCAACTACAACAGGTGATGAGAGTCAAATGCTATTAAAGGGTCACTCGCTTTAGATCAAGCTGTGGTTCAAACCTCTGTGAAGGGGAAAAAATGTCACGGCTGTAGAATACTGCCAGTATAACAACATTTGGAGACTTAACCAATCTTATGAATTGTTTCAGATTAAATGCATTTTTTACTTTTACATCCTGTTAATTCAATAATAATTAGGCTTATATTTGTATAAGAGTTGCTGATTCCTAATAAGGACTTTTATTGTCTTCTTTCAAACTTAGGTGAAGGATTTGGGCATTTTGGATATCATCTCTCCTGAAGAACGCAAAAGACAAGAAGTGAGTCTTAGCACGTTCACTGTTTTTTTGTGATGTAAAAATTAAACAAATATAAATCATATCAGAACTTTTGCACCTTTAATGTAAAAATGACAACCTACGCAATGCCACTGAAAACCAAAGTGGCTAATTTCATGGGGGAAAAAAAATGGATAAACTTGGAATAACTTACTGCATAAGTGTGCACACCCTTAGTTGAAGCACCCTTTGATTTTATTACAGCACAGTTAGGAGTCTATCAGCTTGGCTCTTTTTGACTTGGGAATATTTTCTCACTCTTCTTTGCAACAACGTTCCAGATCTGATAAAGTGCATCTTCTGTACACGGCCCTGTTCAGGTCACCCCAGAGATTTTCTACTGGATTCTGGACTGGTCTCTGGCTGGGCCATTCCAAAACATTAATCTTTCTTTACTGTAGCCATTCTTTTGTTGATTTAGATGTGTGTTTTGGATCATTGTCATGTTGAGAGGTGAAAGTTCTCTCCATTTTCAGCTTTCTAGCAGATTCCAAAATCGATTGATACTATTCATGGTTCCCTCCACCAGCTGAAGAAAAGCAGCCCCAAAGCATTATGCTGCCAGCACCATGCTTCACTGTGGATATGGTGTTGTTTTGCTGATGTGCTGTGATGTTTTTGCGCCAAACATACCTTTTACAATCTTAGCCAAAAAGTTCAATCTTGGTCTGATCAGACCATAACACATTTTTCCACATAATTTTGGGAGACTGGATATGTTTTTGCAAAGTTGGGTGTATAACAATTTAGATGTTTCCATTTGACACACCCAGTTCAGTTAATGGAGCACTATACTAATGAGCTAATCATTGGTTCTGGTGTGTAAAATCCAAAAGATACTCTGTTTGGACTCCTCAGGAAACATGATTGAGAAATGCCAATCTAATAAGATGTATACAAATATATTTTGGGCACTTGTAAATAAAGTACTTTCATGTATTCATAGCCAGATGGCTGTAAAATATGAGTGTACTCACTCGGCTGTGTCAATACTAAAGTTCACTTTGTACACTCCACACAGACACACCCAGACATCTGACTCTTACCTGCTCATTTGTTCCACCTGCTGCCTTAAATGAGGCTGTATTGTGGATTTTCATGGAAAAGCCATTCATTCCTAAAGCTTTTAGGGCACATTTGTTCTTTTAAAGCAGTCTTTTCAGGAGAGTAAAAGAAACATGCCAGAACTCTTCTAGTTCTCATAGATACAGTATACAGGTGCTGGTCATATAATTAGAATATCATCAAAAAGTTGATTTATTTCACTAATTCCATTCAAAAAGTGAAACTTGTATATTATATTCATTCATTACACACAGACTGATATATTTCAAATGTTTATTTCTTTGAATTTTGATGATTATAACTGACAACTAAGGAAAATCCCAAATTCAGTATCTCAGAAAATTAGAATATTACTTAAGACCAATACAAAGAAAGGATTTTTAGAAATCTTGGCCAACTGAAAAGTATGAACATGAAAAGTATGAGCATGTACAGCACTCAATACTTAGTTGGGGCTCCTTTTGCCTGAATTACTGCAGCAATGCGGCGTGGCATGGAGTCGATCAGTCTGTGGCACTGCTCAGGTGTTATAAGAGCCCAGGTTGCTCTGATAGTGGCCTTCAGCTCTTCTGCATTGTTGGATCTGGCATATCGCATCTTCCTCTTCACAATACCCCATAGATTTTCTATGGGGTTAAGGTCAGGCAAGTTTGCTGGCCAATTAAGAACAGGGATACCATGGTCCTTAAACCAGGTACTGGTAGCTTTGGCACTGTGTGCAGGTGCCAAGTCCTGTTGGAAAATGAAATCTGCATCTCCATAAAGTTGGTCAGCAGCAGGAAGCATGAAGTGCTCTAAAACTTCCTGGTATACGGCTGCGTTGACCTTGGACCTCAGAAAACACAGTGGACCAACACCAGCAGATGACATGGCACCCCAAACCATCACTGACTGTGGAAACTTTACACTGGACCTCAAGCAACGTGGATTATGTGCCTCTCCTCTCTTCCTCCAGACTCTGGGACCCTGATTTCCAAAGGAAATGCAAAATTTACTTTCATCAGAGAACATAACTTTGGACCACTCAGCAGCAGTCCAGTCCTTTTTGTCTTTAGCCCAGGCGAGACGCTTCTGACGCTGTCTGTTGTTCAAGAGTGGCTTGACACAAGGAATGCAACAGCTGAAACCCATGTCTTGCATACGTCTGTGCGTAGTGGTTCTTGAAGCACTGACTCCAGCTGCAGTCCACTCTTTGTGAATCTCCCCCACATTTTTGAATGGGTTTTGTTTCACAATCCTCTCCAGGGTACGGTTATCCCTATTGCTTGTACACTTTTTTTCTACCACATCTTTTCCTTCCCTTCACCTCTCTATTAATGTGCTTGGACACAGAGCTCTGTGAACAGCCAGCCTCTTTTGCAATGACCTTTTGTGTCTTGCCCTCCTTGTGCAAGGTGTCAATGGTCGTCTTTTGGACAACTGTCAAGTCAGCAGTCTTCCCCATGATTGTGTAGCCTACAGAACTAGACTGAGAGACCATTTAAAGGCTTTTGCAGGTGTTTTGAGTTAATTAGCTGATTAGAGTGTGGCACCAGGTGTCTTCAATATTGAACCTTTTCACAATATTCTAATTTTCTGAGATACTGAATTTGGGATTTTCCTTGTCAGTTATAATCATCAAAATTCAAAGAAATAAACATTTGAAATATATCAGTCTGTGTGTAATGAATGAATATAATATACAAGTTTCACTTTTTGAATGGAATTAGTGAAATAAATCAACTTTTTGATGATATTCTAATTATATGACCAGCACCTGTAGATATACTGTATATGATATTGTCTCTAAATGTGGTTCGGGTCTTCCTTCAATGTAAGTCTGTGTGATTTTGTTGTCCAGTGGGTGGAGATCATAAATCTGACACTTAGAAAAGCACACTTCTCCTTAGACCACATGATCTGAGGTGCATTCAAGTCCACGGCACAGCTGGGGTGGAACAGGTTACGTGCCAAATATTAAGTGTTTAAATAACTAACTTTATGTGCACAATTCTTAAATCTGTGGCGACCATAGACAACTGTGGAATGTTTTCTTCATTTCTGCCTTTTAAAGAGATATTTGGAATTCAATGGATGTTGCCAAAATCATCTGTGTATGGTTCTTTGGAGTTCTTGATGTCACATTACAGTTTCTTCAAGATCAGTTGCTGAATCTGAAATCACATACTGCCTAGTTGGTACTACATTTGGTTTGAAACCATAAAAAAAGTGAATATGGGTAGTATGAATGAAATTTAGACATACTACATCCGCCATGTTGTCGCTGTCGTGTGACCTACCAGCATCAGTTGTGTTGCTTCACTGCCATTCACAAATCCTCTCCTGTGGCTTCATTGGATGGTCATTGGATGTGTCCTTTCAATGCGCACTCCAGAATCTCGACGGAAGTAGTAGATCATCCGGGTACTTTTTGCCTACTGTTTTTCAAATATTGTGAATTCAAACATATTACTCTTTTGCCGTTCTGCTTTTCTTACGTGACATGAAGCCCAAGTATGGTAACCCATCCTCGTAATTTTTCCTCTGCATTTAACCCATCCAAGTTAGTACACAAACATTAGGAGCAGTGAGTAGTGAACACACACTACAAACCGTGGGGAGCCATTGCTGCAGCACCCGGGGTTAGGTACCATGCTCAAGGGCACCTCAGTCATGGGCATTGAGGGTGTAAGAGAGCGCTGTTCATTCACTCCCCTCCCTACATTTTCCTCGCAGTATTGAGAATCGAACCTGCAACCTTCAGGTTACAAGTCTGACTCTCTAACCATTAAGGCCATGACTGCTCCTAAGTCACTTTTGCATTGGCCGAGAATCGAACCTACCACTGAACCGCATACTGTACGCATAGAGTCCTCTTTTTATCATGAATGTTTCTTAACTTTTTAGAGTTTATGAGTTGTTATATGGTTCTTTGGAGACTAGAAAAGTTCTTGATATTTCTACATTATATCAGTGTCTTGGTTCCTGGCATCTTGTTTCTGGCATTTGAGGGAAAAAGAAATCAGCATAGGTAATAAAACCTATTCAGAATTTTTAATAACTGTGTAATAAACAAGTAATATTGTATCTCTGTATTTGTGCAGGCCATCTTTGAAATCATCACATCAGAATTTTCCTACCAGCACAGTTTAAGCATCCTGGTGCGTCATTTTAAGGACAGTGCAGATTTGAAAAAGACCATGACAACAACGGAACACCATCACCTGTTCTCCAACATATCTGTCATCCAGGAAGTCAGCAAACGGTATGAATGTTCTCTTACCTTCTGATTTTTAATATGGATCAAATGGTACAAAGATCCTCTTATGTTCTAAATTCTAATATGGATCATGTTACAATTACTGTTGAAAAGTGAAATCTAGAAAATGTATTTTAAGGAGTTAATATTATTTCTTCAAGTGGAGGTCATTCTCTTGCAGCATGGTGTCTTAATGCGAAGCATGATAGATAAACAACTGATTGTAGAAAGCAGTAAAGGTTTTTAGAATATGCATGTCGAGAGATTTCTATCATGGTGTGATTTGGTTTCTTAAAGGGTTAGTTCACCCAAAAATGAAAATTACGTCATTTATTACTCACCCTCATGTCGTTCCACACCCGTAAGACATTCGTTCATCTTCGGAACACAAATTAGGATATTTTTGATAAAATCCGATGGCGCAGTAAGGCCTGCATTGCCAGCAAAATCATTACCTTTTTCAATGCCCAGAAAGGTACTAAAAACATATTAAAACAGTTCATGTGAGTTACAGTGGTTCAACCTTAATGTTATAAAGCGACGAGAATACTTTTTGTGCGCAAAAATCAAAACAAAATAACGACTTTTTTCAACAATATCTAGTGATGGGCGATTTCAAAACACTGCTTCATGAAGCTTCGAAGCTTTACAAATCTTTTGTTTCTAATCAATGGTTTAGAGCGCCAAAATCACCTGATTTCAGTAAACAAAGCTTCGTTACATCATAATTGTTTCGAAATTTTAATAGTTCAAGTGACTTTGGCAGTTTGATATGCGCTCCGAACCACTGATTCGAAACAAAAGATTCATTAAGCTTCGAAGCTTTATGAAGTGGTGTTTTGAAATCGCCCATCACTAGATATTGTAGAATAAAGTTGCTATTTTGTTTTTTTTTGGTGCACAAAAAGTATTCTCGTCTCTTTATAATATTAAGGTTTTAAATATGTTTTTAGTACCTTTCTGGGCATTGAAACAGAAAATGATGCAGGCCTCACCAAGCCATCGGATTTTATCAAAAATATCTTAATTTGTGTTCCGAAGATGAAGGTCTTACGGATGTGGAACGACAAGAGGGTAATTAATGACTTAATTTTTATTTTTGGGTGAACTAACCCTTTAAATTTGATTTGATTTGAACATCATTTTCATCAGTGATAGGCTATTGTTCTTGCAGTTCAAGTCAAATCATGTTATCTAACAAAGTTAAAGTCAGCCATGTGGCCAATAATTCCATTTTATTTACTCAATACTTAAAGTCATTTGGAGCTTAGAGAGTGCTAGTTTATATCACATGTGGATGAAAACCATATCTTTGAGGATAATAGCTTTAGATACAAAATGATAGTGTATCGTTAATAGTGGAATTACTGGTTCAGCACCTTTCTGAGCCAATTCTAATACAGGTTATTACAAAAACTGGATGCAGGATCATGCATTGGTTTCCAGCAGTCATGAGTGCAGTATATGCACTGCTGGACGTGTTCAAACATGCTGGTTGAACTGGTTAAGCAGCTTGCTGCTGCCTGGATTCATATTTCTCAAAACGGGGTCTTTCACACATTTACAATGAAACTTGTTTCCCAGAAACTGTGTATGTGTTCTGCTGTGAACACTGAATGGTGTGGCTCTATAGGCTGAAGTAAAGTGGTTCTAATATATACTAAAGCTTTCAAAACATGTTGTGTCATGCAGTTTGGTGTTTATGAAACATGCACACTAAATTAGCTTGTTTGTGGGAGTGATTCCTTCCAGTCAGGGAGTTGCCATCAGGGCTTAGAAAGAACGGACTCAAGATGTTCTGTTTGATACGCGTATCTTGCATATAGTTTGGGGGTAAAATTAAACTTTGAATTACCTAAATAGTATTTGCCATACTGAAAATAGAGGAAAGTAACTGATGTGAAATGAAGCTGTGTTAACGTTAACCAGCGGTTAAGCTTGTCTGTTAGAAGTCTATCTTCCCAAACAATCAAGTTAGTGTGGGTCTTGTGCGACACCCTAGTGAGTCTAGAAATTAGATTAGAAAGTAGATAAAATACATGCCTTTAACCCTGTAATGTACACGTACACACACACACACACACACATTCAGAATTTCATCTTACTTTTTGGTCATATAAATAACAGAAACTGCACCAAACTGCATATTTGCTCAGTTTGGGGTGTTTTTTTTTATATAATTTGAATAGTTATTTAACCTTTAGACAAAATTTACTCAGAAAAATATGCAGTTTGGTGCAGTTGCTGTTACTTATATGACCAAAAAGGAAGATGAAATTCTGATAGTTTATGTAAATCAATGAGATCTTTTGAACAGTACAGCAATGCATATAAATATCAGTTGTCACTCTATGGCCTGGTTTCACAGACAGGGTTTAGATTAAGCCAGGCGTAGGCCTTAGTTGCTTTCAGTTAAAACAGCTCAAACATGCATCATTTTAGTCTGGGACTAGGCTTAAGCATTGTCTGTGAAACCTATATCTCCCAATAATGTATTAGTAAGATGATTGAAATGCTTAGTTTTATTATAAATGCTCTGTAGTTTTCATTCTTGGGGGAAAACATACAATGCAATACAATGATAAGGTGTAGAAATCCTCAAAAGTCTGATGTATCATATTTGATACTCTCATTTTTAACATGATTTTCCTAAAAAAAAATCCTAACCTTACTTAAGTCCAGCAAGTGTTCATCATCTAAGAATGTAACTAAGAATATAACATGTATTCCTACGTTTACTTTATAAAAAATCAGTAAAGAAGACACGTTGCACCATGACCTGAATGTTGATGTTTTTACAATCATTGACCTTATTCACAGCAGCGCCATCTTTAGACATAAATATCTTCAGTGGGTTGTACTATTATTTAATGTGTTTTTGGATTGTTCTGCTGACGAAACGCTGCAAAAGTATCTTTCCAGGAAATTTCAGTAGACAAAAAAACTCCAGACAACATGACCTGTGGAAAATTATTAGTGATCTATGAGCTTTACACACCTTTTTACAGCGGATACCACTGAAAACATGGCAAGTCTATCTCACTCAGCCTCCAATCATACCTGTCATGGCGCTGATGTGAATAAGGTCCAAGTTTTCCCTGGCAACAAGACACACAAAGGATGTGTGCAGCAGAGAGTGACATGATGCTTTTGCGCCCCCTGGTGGTCTGGTTCGAGTTAGGGTGACGTTATGCCTCCAAAACAGGTTTATATACTAGTAGGCTAGCTTTTTTTTATTTCTATTGCCTAATAGAATTAGGAAATATTTATTTGTTTACAAATAGAAATATTTACCTGTTTACTTTTATTTATTTATTAGGTGGTATTATTTAGACATGGTTTGGAACATTTGGCATAGAATGACCCACGTAAATACTCTACACAATGTTTCTCAGGTTTTTTGAAGATCTGGAAAAGCGTCACCAAAAATACCCTGTGATTCAGGACATCAGTGATATAGTACAGAATCATGCGACTCACCACTTTGAGCCGTACATTGTGTACTGCTCCAACGAGACTTTCCAGCAGAGAACGCTCCAGAAACTGCTGTAAGCGCCAATACATACAGTACAATATAAAATAAAGGACAGATGCTAATAAAGTGGTATTGATTGGAAAATAGTGTTTAATAGGAACTCATAGTGGCATGTGATGTATTTTTGTTTTAGGTCAAGCAACAATGCATTTCGAGAGACTTTGAAGCAGATTGAAGGCAGTGAGGAGTGTGGAGGTTTGCCCATGATCTCCTTCCTCATCTTACCCATGCAGAGAGTTACCCGTCTGCCCCTTCTTTTGGACGTAAGAGACACATTCCTCCTGTTACCAACAGCTTTATATTAAGCATCTAAGGCATGAGGTACTAGACCTGTCCCTAGAGTTCTGCCTTTCTACTTCCTACTTGCTCTTATACTGAAAACTTATGAGTTTGGAAATTGGAATAAATAAATTTAATACATTTTTTTTTTATGGCTAGTAAACAAACTAAAGTGCAATTAGATTGCATTATTTCAGTTAGACTTATCATGGAATACACTACTGGTCAAAAGTTATAAATATGATTTTTTTTTAAATGTTTTTGAAAGAAGTATTTTATGCTCACCAAGGCTGTATTTATTTAATTAAAAATACAGTAAGAACAGTAATGTGAATATTTGTTTCAATTTAAATAACTGTTTTCCATTTAAATATATTTTAAAATGCAAATCTGAATTTTCAGCAGCCATTACTACTGAAAATAGTCTTCAGTGTCACATGATCCTTCAAAAACCATTCTAGTATGTTTTTTTCTGCTCAAGAAAAATGTATTTATTATTATTAATGTTCATCAACAGCTGCTTAATATTTTTAGGGAATGTGATGCACTACCAATCAAAAGCTCTTGAACTCTATATCCATCAAAAAATTCTGGAAAAAAAATTGCGGTTTTCCCAAAAGTATTAAGCAGCAAAAAGTTTTCAACATTGAGAAAATAATAAGAACCATTTTTAATAATTGATCACCAATAATAATTGATAATAACTGATCAGTATTAGAATGATTTCCATGACAGGAATAAATTACATTTTAAAAAAATAAAATAGAAGAAAAATGTTGTTTTTTTTTAAAATGTTTTTACTCTATGTTTGGTCAAATAAATGTAGCCTTATGTAATTAAAAAACAATTTTATCTTAATTATTCCAAACTTAATTTGCATGCACATGGTTTTATGAAATGCATTTTATCATTCACGTGCTGCCACAGAGAATGATTTTGTCGGAAAAGCTGGTAATACGCTGGTGGTGTTCATGTGCACTCATCTTGAAAGCAGATGATCTGAAAGCAGTATAACACACTGACTGCAACAAACCTACTTGTAATTTTCAAGTGAGCCCGAAGACCCTCAGAACTTGTATTGCATTTAGGTGATATTATGTTTGTCTTTCCCTATCTACACAGACCATCTGTCAGAAAACCCCAAAAGAGAAAGCTGAATACTTTGCTGCCCGTTGGGCTTTAAAAGCTATCAGTAAGGTATGGTCCTACTCTCTATCCAGCAAAGACAAAAACTATACCTTTTTAAAATGTACTAGGTGTCTGGATGGCTACCTGACATGAGTAAAAGTAGGATGGTTTAAAGTCATGTCCACAAGATAACGTTTTGTTGTACAAAACACTTGTATTTCAACAAAATCTCCGTAGTTAACAAATGATGTATGCTACTGTAGAAGCCACAAGTTACACAAGTGTGTTTACAGCTTGCTTATTATATGACTTATATTTTGATATAATATAATGTTGGCAGTCACTGTTGCACTTCCATTTGCCTAAAATATGACAGTGCTCTTGAGTGCTTCTCAGAAATGTTTTAGTAGCACAAACTCTGTACTGTACTAAAGTTAGTTTTTCACAGTTAACGTAGGCCTTTCTCAATCTTTTTCTCTCTTTACTCCTGTCAGTTGGTGAAGAACTGTAATGATGGAGCGCGGAGGATGGAGCGGACGGAGCAGATGTACACCATCCAGAAACAGATGGAGTTTGGCAAAATCAAGGTACATGTTTGTGCAGGTGGCTGATAAAGAACTTCACATTTACAGAAAGCAATTCACTTTTCTGACCCAGATGAGGCCTAGTTTTTAGATATAGAGTGCTGCAGTAATGATGTATTTTTGTAGGCCAAGCCGGAAGTTGGCATCACTCTGGTTCCCTCGACAAAAACACATCATTTTTCCATTGGCTTTTTGATTATTGCAGAAATTAAGGTCTGTGTCTAACAAAAGCTTATGATTCTAATGCATCTTCTTCATCCTGATAATCTTCACAAATAAACACAACTTTTTTGAATTTTGAAATGTAAATATAATCGGCAGAAGTCAAAAGCTCAACGTAGGCTATAAACGAACTACACGCATGCCATCACTTCTGACAACTCTTCCATTCTTTGCTTAACCCCTTAAACCCGAAGGGTATTTTTCAAAACTACTACCTTGATCAACACAAAATGGGTGTCATTTGAAAGCTTAGTGTCTGAACTTTACAATGAATGTAGCTAATTTGATTAACTCCTAAGTAGTGCTGAGTTATTTGCTGATAAATAGAAAAAAAGTTTTCATAATTCATTAAATACTTTTTTGTACTCTGTACTGCAATGTCAAAAACATCATACAGCTCAAATAGTCATGTGACATTTTCCCTGAAAGTTCAAGTACTAGTGAGTAGATGACGGCTGATGATGTTTAATATCCCCGACAACCTCTGTAATTTGCATGCACATGGTTTTAGCCACTTTTTAGCAACCGCCTTTTACAAGACAAGTAAAAGCTTTTAAATATTACAATAGGTTATTACTGATGTATTTTATAGAGTAGAATAAAATGTGAATAGATCTTGAGCTTGTGTTCACCACAGACCTTATTTCAAGCATTTAACCAAAAAAAGTTCAAAAAAACATTGACTTCAGGGCAGTGGAACCGGAAGTAATAAAGTGCCCTCTTTTCCAAGTTTTGACCTACAAAAACTCTACAGCACTCGATTGTTTCAAATATTTAAAAAGTAAAACCTGGTCCTTTGCAACCACTTTGACTTATTTCTGACTGAATAAATTTAACATGAAAAAAAAAAAAAAAACTTGACTTTATGCATCTGGAATTGATTGTATCATAAAATGTGAGTATTACAACCCAGGTTTTTGGAGGTAAAGGGTTGAAAAATAAGAGTGAGATCAGCTGAAAAGGAAAGTCATTTCAGAAGCAGAGCAAGTTATTTTGATGGACGAGTGCAAAGACAATCAAAGGAGCAGGGATGTGTTTTAAGAACAAAAGGATTATTTCTCAACTTAAACTTTGTATTTAAATTCTTTGACATGCTGTTTTAATAATCCTGTAGTGTGTTTCTTACACTTTATGTATGTTTTTAGCCTTTCCCATTAGTGTCTTCATCTCGCTGGCTAAAAAAGAGTGGTGAGCTGTCTGCATACACTACTGATCTCAGCATTTTCCGGAAGGCTTTCAGCTACAAGAGCTACTACCTGTTCCTCTTCAATGATGTGCTCATCGTCACAAAGAAAAAGAGGTCAGAACAGTGATGCTGTACCAAATTACAACTTCATTCAGTGTCCACTCAGTCAAACCACAGCACTGTTGAGTTCTTGATTCTGATTAGATGACAAACACCAAAGGTGTTGGCCGCATTAGAGTTCCATATAATTTCACCACGCTGTTTCTGAAGCAGTTACGGCGACTTAGGAAGTTGTTCATAACATTGACATAAACAGAATTTAAATGTGGTTAATTGACACAGGACTGCTTAATTATTCAACTTTAATGCAATAATTGCTTTACATTGTGCAGTAAATGTGCACTAATGTGCATTAGCATTAAATAATTCAAAAGAAGTGTATCATTGATTATTTCTTGCATAACCAATCCTGTACTGAAATCTGGGCATGCAGAATTCAAATGTTATTGACAGTTCTACATGGCCTCTTCCATGTTGGTATAATAAATATTTTGGATAATTTGCTAATATTTTCAGCTCAGTTTGACACCATTTCAACATAATTAAGTACATTCTGCAAACTTCTCACATCCTGCTGAGAAAAATACGGAATATGTGCAGAATCCACATTGTCCTGTCTGTGAACTATATATTTGGATTTTACTGCATTAGATGAAAGTCTGTTTTTAATAAATAACAAATAATAATTTCAAAATGTAAACATATATTATCTATCAGTATTTGCCAAACGTAGACACAACATAGCCAACATCTTGATCCTTGCCACATTCAGTTAATGGGGAGTAACTTGCATTTAAAGTGTTAGTTCACCTTAAAATGAAAATTGTCTTCATTTATTCACCCTCATGTCATTCCAAACCCATAGGACTTTGGTTCATCTTCAAAATACCAATTAATATACTATTAATAACATTTGAGAGGGTTTCTGGTCCTCCAAGCAACCCACAATTTGAAGATCCTAAAAGGTCATAAGGAGTCTTAAAACGAATCCATGTGAATCGAGCAAGTCTTGTGAAGAGATACAATGAATTTATCTGGGTTCCCGCAGATCCTTAAAAAGTCTTACATTTGGTTTTTAAAATTTAAGGTCATAAAAAGTCTTAAAAACATTGTGAGTTACATTTTAGACACAATATTGTCAATATTGTTTGTTTTCTTTTATTTCGCCAATGAAAATTTCAAAATGAGACCACAGCAGAACAGAGTCTCCGAGCTACACAGTGGTGATTCGTTACTGAATGAATCTGCGTTTTGAACGAATCTATTGAATGGGTCATTGAATCATTAATTAAATGAAGACAGTCACTTGCTTTAGAAAAAAATGGCCTTGTATAGGTAAAAATGCCCCTGGAAATCAATTTAAGGTAGCAAATATTGCCCCTTAATAAAAAAAGTGAATTGCTGCCACTTTTGTGAACTGACCACTGCATAGAATATGAATAATATGAATGTCTTTGTGAGTCAGCTGTCCACAACAAGCCTAAACTAGCCATGGTATCAGCACAAAAACACACTTAGCAAAATATCTAATTATTGTTATCAACAAAATCTTTGAAAATATTGAGATTTGCATTTTTGCCTATATTGCACACCTCTAATGTACAGTATTAATTTTTATTTCTTAAGGTCTTAAAAAGCCTTAAAATTTACTTAAAAAAATGAAAATGTGCAGCGACCCTGTTTATATGATGAGCAGATTTAATTTAGGCTTTTATTTTTATGTAAACAATGATCGACCCACATAAATATTGCATCACATATGATAAACACGGCTCAAACTCAAACGTGCATGCATGATGCGTGAGAACCAATGAGGTTTGCTCTTGATGCACGCACAAGCTTCCGTGTTTACCGATGTGCTATATGTATGTGTGTTTGTTTATATGTAAATAAAAGCCTAAATTAAATCTGTTCATCGTAGAAAGCTATCGTACATCTCTTCATAAGACTTTGATTAATCCATTCAATTCATATGGATTCATTTTACGTTGCCTTTATGACCATTTTGGATCTTCAAAGTTCTGGTTACCTGGAGGGACAGAAACCTCTCAGGTTTCATTTAAAAATATCTTAATTTGTGTTTCGAAGATTAAGCAAAGTGCTATTGGTTTGGACCAACAATAGGGTGAGTAAATGACAGAATTTTCATTTTTGGGTGAACTAACCCTTTAAGCTTTGCTTTGTCGTTATGTGTTAGCAGTGATATTAAGGGCTGTAAGGGTTAGATGGTACTGGTATGTCACTAATACTGCCTTTTTATCTAGTGAGGAGAGTTATGTTGTGTTGGACTACGCCACTGTGGAGAAGGTGGGGATGGAAGAGGAAACGACAGACTCCAAACTCAATCTGAAGCTGCAGATGAATCCCAACAGCGAAGGCCGTTGTGAACAGATGATACTTGTTGCAGAAAGCAAGTAAGTTATCAATAACTATGTTTCCATCCACCTATTTTTATGCAAAATTTGGGTTATCACATAAAAACGCTGGAAACACAAAGATGCGCATAAATTCTAGAAATGCGCTCAACTGAGGCGCATACTTTTTTTATTTGATAAGAAGACACACATCAACTATGATGGAAACACATTTACCAATTAAATCCCTTTATGCCTCATCAGAGGATGTGATTGGATAGCTTGACTTAACAGTGGACCAATTTCAGCATCTCAAATGTTGGTTTGGTCATTCTGAAATGCCTGAGGCAGTCGATCATCAAAATGGTTGGGTATAATTACTTCCCAGAATGGTTTAAAAAAAATATTGCACTCCCAAACACCAGGTATTCTCCTCCAAATGCAAGATAACATAGCAGCGTTTGTTGCCTTTCTTTTGCAAGCTCTGAGGTGCAAGTTATGATGTATGAAAAAAATGGCTTCTTCGATTGCAGCAACTTTCATTTTTATTAGATATGTTGCGCTAATTTCCAAGGAAGTCATGACTTTGTTCTCTTGAACACATGGGGTGGAAACGGTGCTTTATTCACAAATGTTTTATGCAATATTCCAGTTTTGCGGACAAGTTAATTTTGCAATTTTGGATTGAAACATAGCTACTGTCAGCAGGTGGAGCTATTCTTTTCCACATAAGATTTAAAGGAATGTTTGGGTTCACCACCAGCATCAACAGAATTTATAGCATAAATAATTTTAACCCTTGATTTTCTTCAGGAGAAAAGAGTTACCATTCACTTGGATGTAAACAGAGTAGCACAATAAATGTTAAAATCATTTCGATTGGAAAGCCATATGTGAAATGTTGCTTAAACATGAACATACTTAACCCTGTGAAGCCTGAAATATGAAATAATTAAAATTTATTTATTTTTATTTTTTTTAAAAGGAAGAGTTGTTGAACCTTTAAACAAAATGTAAAAAATACGTCTGCATATGTGTTTTTAATTTGATACATCAGACTTTTATGGCTCATAGTGTGGTATAGAAGAATATGGATCTCATATTTGAGGGGAAAAAAACCAGTGGCTGAAACAAAAATATGCAATTTTGCTGATATTTATATGGCCATAAATTCTGATAGCTTGTAATGTAAATCAATGAGATAACAGTATATATTATAACATTATAACAGTATAGCAGACTACATACATAAAATGCATATAAATATTACTTTATATCTCCCAATGTCTTACTAAGATTATATTTAAATGCTTAGTTTTATGATCAATGCTCTGTAGTTTGCATAAAGCAATGATGGAGAGATACAAATAAATATTCCTCAAAAGCTTGATGTATCATATTTGGTTTACAGACACGTGTACCACAACCTAAAGGGAATGTTTTCAAAACTGTATTAAAAGGCCTTTTACTTGCCTTGTCTGATTGATAGTTTATTTTTTTTTAGCATGTAGTAAACTGTGTACAATAGGTTTTTCTGCAAAGTTTTGAATATGTTGATAATTTGGAATCTTCAAATATAACACAGCAGGCCTTGTAGGGTTTAACGTAACATAAAACTAATGTAATATCACTTAGTAAAGTGTCTAAAGCTATCTGCATGATTAATTTTTCAAAAACATATAAACCAGGTAATTATACTGATAAAGACTATTTTATATAACATTACAGTAATCCTGCTTAAAGTCAATTTTAAATATTACACCTCAATATTTTGTGTTTTTGCCATATTTACATATATTGTAAATGATTGATTCTTTTGATGGATTATTGCTTTGAAATGTTTTATAGACTGGACAGAGCTCGATGGGTCACAGCACTCAGTGATGTCAAACAAGGCAACAGCATTGATGATGGTGAGTCTGATCATTGAATGTAATTTGTCATTAAAACAGCCTTGCAACTTCATTTTTGTACACATTAATTCAGTTTGGAAACCACTTTTTGATTAAGCTTGTCATGTTAACATATATTACTTTTCTGACACTTAATTTTGTTTGGGGGTTTCAAGACCTGCCTCAATATGAAGCTACTAAAGCCTATATGCCAAAAGCACCAGATGAGCTGAGCCTGCAGCAGGCGGAAGTAGTCATCGTTTTACATGAAGTGGATGGTAAGCATGGTGGTTTTCTGTCATCATTTCAATCATACACCATTTCAGAAATGTATCAAACCAGACCATTTAACCGTCCTCCCTATAATACCACTTTCACGTTGTGTCAGAAGAAGAGTATGAGATGACAACTCAGCCTCTACTCAGAGCTGTTCACATGATTTAAAACTCAACTGACTCGTGTTTCCACAGCAACTCAAATAAGAAACGGCATTATGAATGTTGCTTTGGATAGGAGTTTACCAAATGATTGTGTGTACATATAGAACAATTAAGTGAATATGTGATTGGCTGTGTTGTTGTAGGTTGGTGTCATGGAGAGCGGATGAGAGATGGCGAGAGGGGCTGGTTTCCTGCTAACTGCGCCACTCAGATCACTAACCGCACTGCTATGGAGAACAACATACAGCGTATGGAGCGACTACGCAAGGAGACTGACGTCTGAATGAAGTCTCAAACTACACCGCGGAACATACTGTACTTCTGATACCTAAACCATTAGTGTCTCTGTAAACAGTGTCTAAAGTGCCAGTAATGTGAATTAGAACACTGTGAGGAGAACTCATGAACTGTTAGTTAACAAACACCACTCATACTAGAGGAACTGTTTCTGGTTTTATTTCAGCTTGCCTTTGTTAAAATTCATGTTTGGATACATAAAAAGTTATTTAAAAATGTCAAACTGACCAGATATCAAATTACTTTTAAAAACCATTTGGTGTAAAAACTTAAGACCGATTTAGAAAAACATCTGCTGTTTCCCCAAAACTTTTTAGCTGTCACATAAAAATAATGGAAAAGAAAACAGGTCTGCATAGAGTCTGCAGGCAATCGGTGGTAATCTGGTCGAAATGCATTTTTGCAAGCTTAGACGATCATATCCGTTTCTTATTGCTCAGATCTTGGATGTTTCTTCTTGACAAAACTGCAAAAGGCAAACACACAAACACAAAAAAAAGATTAGCACGCTTATGCTACTGATTGACAGATTTTAGAAGTTGCTACGAGTGTTTGCCAGGACAGAGCAGACAGTCTGCTAATTCAAATCCACTGCATTATCATCTAGCCTTCCATCAATGAAAAGTGCAAACTGAAGCTGAACCACCATCCATTATGTACAGACCCACCCCACCCATTCTACTGCCACATATAATTATGACACTAATGAAACAATGCAAATCTGATCAAGTGGAATCTCGTGAAAACATCCTAGTCACAAACGTGCATAAATTGAAGGCTATTTTTAAAAACAAGTTCATTTACAACAATGACATTTTCATGACAATCAAGCACTTGTCCAGTAAAATTACACATTTTGTAATCAGCATCAAAATGCGGTAAAACATTACAGTGATGTGTAAATAAAAAAAAAAATAAAATAAAAAAATTATATATATATTACACAAAAGGAATGACAAATTCTGGGTGAAAATGTGCTTAATTGTCATGAAAGTAATGGCAACGCAAAAAAAAAAAAAAAAAAAAAAAAAATCTCAATGCTCCAAAAAAAGGGATTTTCTTAAAGCAAAAGTATTTGTTTTTTTTATTTTGGAGTTAAATGTGGCATGAACATGTTCTTCACAGGCTTCATGTGATTTACTAATAAAAATAAAATAAAAAAAAAGCTGCCAAAAGACTGCAAGAAAACAACTACAGGATGAAACCCTAAGAAAGAATGCTACAGTCAACAACATACTTGATAAACAAGTATGTTCATTTACATGCAGTAACTTCTCATCTGAAGCACTAGCACCCACCCGGCCGGATGGTCTAGATGTTCAAGCCGGTTAATCTGCTCCGCCCTGTTCAGCTTCGGGAGCGGCTGATTTGTCGGCTGATGCATCGGCTGCCTTGCTGTCCTTGCCGTCCTGAGGCTTGGTTGTCTGGGGCCGTCTGCGGCGGTAGTTGAAGTTGCGGCGGTAGCGGCGCTGACGGGGTTCCTGGTTCTGGCCACCCTCGCTCTGGTTCTCCTTATCCTCCTCCCCTTCCCGCACTGGCCGGGGACGTGGGGGACCCCTGTGGGACAGATACATGGTGACGCTGAGAACTTGGTGTACAATGAGGATCTAATGTACTTTGAATTACACACAAAACTTGAAAGATCTAACAAATCAAAAGAGAAATGACCACAAAAGAAAGATGCAGTAGAAGATCCATCAGAAGCTCTCAGTAGTACATAAAGCCAAAAATTAGCCATTAAAGGGACCAGTTGCATAAACAGCCATTATGCTAAGACTGTGTTTTAAGAACTAGTATGACCAACTAGCAGTCGTGGTTAGGGGTAATCAGTCTTACTTTTCACTATCAAATTAGATCAATCTACGTTTTCATGTCTCTGGAGTTAAAAGACTAGTAAGACTAGTCTTAGCAGTTTATGCAACCAGCCCCAGAACTTAGTCATGCTTGATTACAGATGCTGCCTTCGCATGCTATCGGAAATTTCCTACTTCCCACTTCTGAAGTCGTGATTACGAGCTTGACGCATTCAGGTGCTTTGTTGTTGGAAATAACTGGTATCATGGAAGACACCAGGTCTATTCTTGCTTATTTCTTAAGCCAAAATGTACTGGAGATATTTAATTTTAAATAAAATGTAGCATCCCATATGTTGACAACCATATAAACATTCACAGCACTATCTACATAGCTTAACGATTCTAGAAATTAAAGGTCAAAAACATGTTTTTTTGCAGTTTATAAAACAATGCGCTTCAAATGGTTAGTCAAATGTAAATATTCAAATATGTCATTTACATAAGACAAGCTGTTGTGGAAAAAAGACCACCAGTCACAGGAGTAATTCTCCCCTGTACCATGTTTAAAATTTATGGCCCACCCAACTCAAACTTATCTCAGAGTTTCCCAGTAGTTAATATGAATTGAGGATGTTCATGTCCAATTTCCCACTATGAAACTCATGTGAAGCATGTGAAGGCAGCATTAATTTATGCTAGGGCTTGCAGCTGAATTTCACAAAAAAATAAAAATAAATAAATAAATAAAAACCATTGAATGCAAGCAGAAACCAAAAAGGCAGTATATTGTGCATCTTGATATTGTATTTCAACAACATAGAAAAATAATTACATAAAATGCTGTTCATTACTAAAACATTTTAATATGCATAATGCCATGCAGACGTGAGCAAACATTTATGAGTGATGACCTTTTAAATGAATTCTTTGAATCAGACAGTTTGAACATTCACAGAAATGGACCAAACTTACAAACTACATTTTTGCTAATGAAGTTTAAAATCACAATTTTGTCACTCATACTTCGTGAGACAAAAAAAAAAAAAAAAAAAAACCCTAGAGTAGGACTTTTGTCCATTATGAATTGATTGAATCGATGTGGTTTGTTTTTGGTTGATCTCATGTGAATGACAGGTTGTTCAGCCATCACGGCAGAAAACACGTCATCAGAAGTCATTGCAAGTGGGAGGGGAAGTTATTTTGAATAAAGATTACAAGGGCACATAAATTAAAATTTGCAATTGCGAGTTCTACCTTTTTCTTCCCCTCAAAAGTGCAAGAAAATGTCAAAATTCTGCACTGACTTTTTTTCTCAGAATTGCAAGATATAAACTCACAAATGCTAGTTTATACCTCACAATTCTGACTTCTCACAATTGCTACAGCCTCACGTCTGCAAACACAACATGCAAACCTTGGTCTGAACCTTGGTCGGAAGCCTCTGTAGTAGTTCTGCCTCATTGGTTTGTTGCCTTGGTCTGGACCACCTTGGCTCTCATCAACTTCCCCACCCTAGAGGCCAAGAACAGCATCTCTCAGTCAAAGAGCTTGCAGCAATATTGATTCAAAAGTATATTCAAATTCACTGAGATTAAAAGAAAAAAAACTGATTCAATGTGTTTGTGTAGAGACAGAAGCTATTGAAGAAATTATTGCAGAATTTAACTTTGGCGGTCTAAGCATGTTAACATGTTTGTCATCAAATAATTTTTCTTTGTCGGCCTACCTCTGTCATGTCCCCTCTCTGGGGTGTGTTGGAGTAGGGAGGGCGTCTGCCATAACGTCTCCGCACAAAGTATGGTGGGTAGCGCCGTCTGCCGGGGTAGGTGGGTCTACGCTGCTGTTGCTGCATCTCACCCTCGGGGGCGTTTTCTCCCCCTTCTCTCTTCTCCCGTACCTCTCCCTCGCCGTCACTCTGATAGTTCTCCTGGTAGTCGCGAGGGGGGGCCCTTCTGCGTGGGTACCGCCTGTATCGGTTCCTGTCAGCCGCATACTTGCTACCCTGCACAGGGACGCCACCCGGGCCGGTAACATTGGCTGCCTCGGCACCCTGATAGAATGAAGACAAAATGTATATCAAATGTCTGCTAATTCAATAGACACACATTTAGTTTGGATAATGGATGCAGAATGGATGAATTTCCTGTAAGTCAGTCTGAAAAGGCTGCTGTACTGTAGTCTGGGCAGAAATGTGATACTTAATATCTCCTTCATACAGTTTAGGTAGAGAAATTAACTTTTTATTCTGGATTCACAAAGAATTCTTTTAGCACTTTTGAGGACGTAACACTAATGTCATAACTATACATTGTGAAAATTGTTCATTTTTATTAACATTTCCATTATTTTAGACTAAAAGTCAAACTATGAAATAACAATGTTGGATGTCTAAGTAGTGACCAAGCAAAGGTTGTCAAAAAAAAAATAAAAAGTCTTCCTTTCTTTAAAGCTGCCAATCTAGACTCACCACATTCTTTCAACAACCTTCTTAAGAAGTTCACATATTCTAAAGAAATTTGTGAAATTTCTGAATCCGAAACCAATTTTAAATTAAGGCTTTAGATCAAAATGCATTAAAGATACCCAAAATCTATATTCAAATTCTTGACTGTTAGTGTATAGAAGAAAAATATATTATTATTCAAAATGTATTACTATTATTATTATTATTAATAATAATAGTAATAAATATTATTATTATCATCATCATCATCATTCAAAATTTATCTGATAGTATTTTAAACTGAATTGATTTAATTCCTTACCCTAATGTTTACTATTATGTGTGGAACTATGAAGTTGAGTATTTTGGTGACACTCTAAATCAACAAAGACTGAAAACTTGCTCACCTTCTCCCCTTCTACGACGTCAAACTCCACAGTCTCTCCATCCCCAACGCTACGAAGATATTTCCTTGGGTTGTTCTTCTTAATGGCGGTCTGGATACAAATCAAAAGCAATCAGAAAACATATCGTCCCTCAAAGCCAAGTTAGTATGTCAATATGATGACAATCAGAGCAAATAATTACCTGGTGAACAAAGACATCTTCCTTTGTGTCATTCCTGCAAAAGTTCAGAGAGACAAATGTTAATAACTGAGGACAGATGGAGAATAAACAAGCATGCAGTGATGAAGAGCAAGTTAAATATTTGAATAAATAATTGCGTGCTAGTGCAAGTCAGGTCTAGCTTTATAAGCACATAAAGGCTGTAATAGGATTGCGGATGTTCCCTGACCCACATATTATATTAGAGAGAGTCTTTAGAGGCTGAATGTTATTTACCTGTTGATGAAACCGTAGCCATTCCTTACATTGAACCATTTAACTGTCCCCAGGACTTTTGTTGCTTCAAAGAGAAAAGAAAAACACACACAGATTAAGATATATCCAACACTACTCATAAACAGTACTTTCATGAATCAAGTTACAACTGTTGACAGAAAGAGATGCATTAAACTAGCAAAGCCATTTAAAAGCCACTCTTGGTGAGTTGAGTTCATTTTGTGTCCTATTTATAACCTCCAACTGTGGTGCTTTTAATAGACTGTGATGCAAAGGCAGCTGCTCTTATCAGAAGAACCTCCATCACCATGAAAGGCCCTGACCCACAGAGTTCACATTATTAACCTCTTATTCATGTTATGATGACTGAAAGGCCAATTACAGAATGAAGAAAATTAAGCTTCAGGCAAGAGTTTAAAGAAATCAAGACATTACAAATCGTTTAAAACAGGGGTTTTCAATCTGGGGTCCGGGTCTCCCCGGGGGGCCGCAAGGGAGTCAGTGAAAAAATTGAGGAAAAAAAAATTAAATATATATTTATTATTTTAATAAAAATAAATAAATGTTAAAATAACAAACTTCTAACAGTACGGTACTATATTCAGTAGAAAAAAAAGATGCAATGCAACAACAGGAAAGTAGTTTCCAAATTTTTTTTTTTTTTTTTACACACATTTATATTCACTTTTCACAGTATAAATTGTCTTCACACATTAAATGGCTGCCTTTTAAATTTTTGGATGGGAGTCCATCACAAATTGGAGGTCTGTGGCATTTGAAAGATTAAAAACCCCTGGCCAAAAATGTTGCATGAGACTGGAAAAAGGGTTTGTGAGATTCCTACTAGTGCTATCGGTCATATAAATGAACATTTTGCATAAAAAAAAAAAAAAATCCATTGTTATGAACTTGTTGGATTTGCTTTGAGACATTTTCATAATCACATTTCCCCCAAAAATATTTAATACCATAAAAAGTTACTGTATTAAAGTAATAATAAGAATCACCACTGATTTTATAAAAAAAAAAATAAATAAATAAAATCAGAAATTGCACCTAATTGTCACGAAACTGTTACAATACAAAAAAATGTTTTAAAATGGGTATTAAAAACTTAGATCCCGGGGTGAAAGAGGACCTGGTATTGGTTCAATAGATCCCGTTTACACTGCAGTATATTAATAAGCACATTCATTTGCCCAATGTGGTGTTGAAGTAGGAAGTGATGATGATGTTGAGATGCTAACTGCAGTTAGCACACTAGCCTCAGCCATGTGGCCGGATCGAAGCCAAACAGTCCCGATTCTCCATCCTCACTACAGGACACGATAAGCACTACGAGAAGTTACATCTATATGTTTAGATCTAGATTGACAGGCGATTAGCGTTTCGAGTTAAACGTCCGAAGTGCTCTGGGTTTGCAGCAGCAGATCAGACAAAAGAAGCGTCCATCATCCAAACACCATGGCGGACATTTTATATCTGGGGTGGCGAGACTGATATAGATTACCTTTATCTATACGACCGTAACGCAATCTATACAATAAATCGTCTGTCAGATGATGGGATCTACCGGAGACGGCGTTGATGGTGTTAATAGAGACGAGGACACGTATGCACGACGCGTCAAACGCTCCACACGAACAAAGGGAAAGAGAGCGAGCGCGTAACCTGGCTTGCATTCGCTTACCCAAGAAGCCAGCCCTCAAAGTAACCGATTAAGTTTAAAACCGACGCGGTTCACACTGACCACGACAGTTGGACTCGCGTAATTGGAGAGTGTGTGTTTAATACGAATAGCTAATAATGATCTGGGTCATCATGTCACGATCAAGGCCAAGCTCAAGGATCCGTTTCATGGACAGTCAACATCGACAACCTTATTAGTAAACATATTTATATGGACACAATACAATAACCGTATCCGGGGTTTCTGGTGCAGTAAATAATGATAGTGGCTCTATCGCGATAATAGTTCTAAGAAATGAGAACCGCGTTGTGTTCGCTGAAGTAGGCCGCGGGCTTGAGCACGCGTCATGGCGGTTTTCAATTCACACGCGGATGTGATGGAACGCGGCACGCGAGCGAACATTTAAACTGACTGAGACAGTTTAACGTCTCAAGTTTAAACTATAACGTATACATCCTAATATGTGTGAAATAAACTGACAACTCCATTAAAAACACTAGACATGTAGTCACGGGGATACAGAAATAATATTAAGTTGGTGTCTGAATAACGACTCCAGTCCTGGTGAGGCCACACGCTCACCGAAAAATCGGTTAATATAAATGTATAGTAAACCTTGAAGCGCCGACACGTGAAATAAAATATATTCTCTTGAAGAAACGAATACCGTAGGCCAAGAAGCTAAGGTTTTGTTGACATGCTTACCGATGACCTTCTTATCCCCCGCGGTAGCTGCGGCTGCCGGGCTGGACGGGCTCTCCACGTCGGCGGCAGGCTGCGGCGGCTGCTGTGTTTCGGCCTCGCTGCTCATGTTGTTTTCTTGTTGGTAAAGCCGGCGGTGGCTCTCTAGTATGTTTTCCCGGTGCTAGATGGTAACCTGGGCCGGCGGTGGTGGGGGCTGCTGCCTTCGGGCTCTCCGCTTTCCTTTCTCCGCTCCCGTTGCCGATCGAACTGGACGGACTGAGTAAAGATGCCGGACGATATTCTGTCACATCTCTCCACCCATTCCTCAATTCAATTGGTCGGTTAACTTGTGATCTGGCAACGTCAATTATTTTACTGACGCGCATTGGATACATTTACTGTCAATCATATGGAAATAACATGAAGTCTGGCCATGATTGGTTAGATATAGAATAACCACGGCCCAGAATTTAAGTCCCCATTTAACCTTTCCGAAATTCTGGCAGATACATATATGAATAATAACCCAAACGTCAGGAAAATACTGACCAGACCATGAACAATAATGTACATTTTAGTTATTTTTCCCTAGTCATGCCAACAAAGCTCTTTTGAATTAAGTACAAAGTTGATAAATGTACATAAAATAAGCTATATATCATATATTTCTCATACATGTATATATACATTTATCATATTTTACTTGTATCTTATTTTATTAATCACTTAGCACTATTGCAATACTATTTTATTGCTATTTGTTGATATATTGCATATTTATTTTCTTTCCATTATTTGTTTGGTGTATGTATAATGCTTCAGCAATATCATCATATACACAATCATGCCAATTATGTACTCTAAATTGAAATTGGGAAATAGAGAGAACGCAGTTTAGGGAATTGGTGTATATACGTAAATAGAAAGCTGTATATCATTAAAATCCCATTTATACCTAAATGTCTTAATTTTATACAGTCAAAACCAGTAATCTCTCCAGCAGTCATCTCTCACATTCAAAATATTTAACAGACACCAAACCAACAAGGAACAAAAATAAAGCAGATATGGATAGTTTTATTCATCAGTGAGAGATTTTGAATCTGAATGAATCCATGGTTTCAACATAAGGATGATGTGTTTTTGAGATAAATCCCATCATTGACTTCTCCCACAGCATTATAAAGGGAGTACTCAACGACCATATATGAGACAGACCCTGGCTAGTTGTGAGACAGACCCAAACTACCCCCTTCCCTTTTGTCATGTAAATATGTTTTTGGCACTGTTGAGGAGACCTGGTTGAAGTGTGATTTTATTGTTAATGGCCCGGCCGTGTTGTCCCACACAAAGACGGTCTTTAACATTGACCCCAGAAGCCTCCCACCGAGCCCAAACTCTTCCTGCACTTCAGCTGAAAGAGCCCTTTTGTGTGCGTGGGACATGGTCCAAGAGATGGGGGAAGGGGTTTCTGGGTTAGGATGTGGGTTAGGGTAAGTAGCAATAAAAAGACAAAGGGAGTACACTCATAAGAAATTTGCATTGAGTGGCATGCCCTTTAAGGTATTGGTTTAGTATCATAAACCTCAAAAGGCCTTGATGATTCAGGAAATGTCTCGATGTCAATTCTCTCTGAATTTGAAATGAAAAAGAATGTTCCAAGCTTTAAAAAAACATGGGTCAATTTATTTAAGGTTAAGAAAACCCTCAAAAAGGGCTAACAAGGACATTTCAAAAGGCTGATCAAAAATAAAAAGCCTTGTCATTCAGAATGTACAAAGATACAGGTTTCTATCTTGAATTTCAAGTTTGTCTTTTATGGACAAGTGACAGATGAGCTGATCATGAAATTGGCTTTGAATCAGTGACAAGCTCTAACATTTGATTCTGCTGTAATTAACATTGTACAAAATAAAACTACAACCTTGTTCAACCAAGAATTTTTCGCAAATAATCAGTTAATCCCACAAAATTACTACAAAAGTTTCAAAATTATGTGATTTGCAATGGAGATGATGAATAGTAGAGAAGTCATCCAAAATGGCTTGTCTATTTACTTTGAAGCAAAGGCAAAGGTCATGTGTCTTTGCTGATGTGTAACAGTACAAAATATATCACATATCACATTTCTCCACACTGGGCAATGACAATGGGCAGCTTGGGCTTGTTGTTGGGTCCTGTTGGTACATTCTGTATGGGAGATTTGTAAAGACATAAAATTAATGTCACAAAAAGCACTCAGGTGCCAGGTCTATGTATCTGACTTTTTTTTTTTTTAATTATATAAATTAAATGTATAATATTGGCAGACGCTATTATCCAAAGCAATTTCAGAATGAGTAATACAAGTCACTTATCTTAAAGGGATTGTTCAAAAACCTGTTCTAAACCTGTATGAGTTTCTTTCTTCTGCTGAACACAAAGGAAGATATTTTGAAGAATGTCGGTAACCAAACAGTTGTGCTCAAAATTATTCATACCCTTGGTAAATATGACTAAACAAGGCTATGAAAATAAATCTGCATCGTTAATCCTTTTGATCTTTTATTTTAAAAATCTACAGAAATCCAACCTTTCATTGGAGAATAAGAATTTTAAATGGGGGGAAAATCTCATTATGAAAGAAATGTTTTTCTCTAATACACATTGCTCACAATTAATCATACCCTTTTATTCAATACTTTTTGCAACCTCCTTTTGCCAAGATAACAGCTCTGAGTCTTCACCTATAATGCCTGATGAGTTTGGAGAACACCTGACAAGAGATCAGAGACCATTCCTTCATGCAGAATCTCTACAGATCCTTCAGATTCCCAGCTCCATGTTGGTGCTTCTTCTCTTCAGTTCACTCCACTCATTTTCTTTAGGGTTCAGGTCAGGGGACTGGGATGGCCATGGCAGAAGCTTCATTTTGTGCTCAGTGACACATTTTTGTGTTGGTTTTGATGTTTGTTTTGGATCATTGTCCTGTTGGAAGATCCAACCACGGCCCATTATATGACTTCTAGCAGGGACAGTCAGGTTTTGATTTTTTATCTGTTGGTATTTGATAGAATCCATGATGCCATGTATCTGAACAAGATGTCCAGGATCTCCGGCAGAAAAATAGGCCCACAACTTTAAAGATACAGCAGTATATTTCATTGTACACATGGGGTACTTTTTACCCCTGTGTGCACCAAACCCATCTTGAGTGTTTGCTGCTAAAAAGCTCATTTTTTTTAGTTTCATCTGACCATAGAACCCATCTCGTTTGAAGTTCCAGTAGTGTCAGTTACTTTTCAAATGTTCTATGGTCAGATGAAACAAAAAATGAGCTTTTTAAACAGCAAACACTCAAGATGGGTTTGGTGCACACAGGGGTAAAAAGTACTAAAAAGTACTATTCTATCAAATACCAACAGATAAAAAATCAAAACCTGACTGTCCCTGCTAGAAGTCATATAATGGGCCATGGTTGGATCTTCCAACAGGACAATGATCCAAAACAAACATCAAAACCAACACAAAAATGTGTCACTGAGCACAAAATGAAGCTTCTGCCATGGTCGTCCCAGTCCCCTGACCTGAACCCTAAAGAAAATGAGTGGAGTGAACTGAAGAGAAGAAGCACCAACATGGAGCTGGGAATCTGAAGGATCTGTAGAGATTCTGCATGAAGGAATGGTCTCTGATCTCTTGTCAGGTGTTCTCCAAACTCATCAGACATTATAGGTGAAGACTCAGAGCTGTTATCTTGGCAAAAGGAGGTTGCAAAAAGTATTGAATAAAAGGGTATGATTAATTGTGAGCAATGTGTATTAGAGAAAAACATTTCTTTCATAATGAGATTTTCCCCCCATTTAAAATTCTTATTCTCCAATGAAAGGTTGGATTTTTGTAGATTTTTAAAATAAAAGATCAAAAGGATTAACGATGCAGATTTATTTTCATAGCCTTCTTTGGTCATATTTACCAAGGGTATGAATAATTTTGAGCACAACTGTATATTCTTCAAAATATCTTCTTTTGTGTTCAGCAGAAGAAATTTATACAGGTTTAGAACAACTTGAGGGTAAATAAATTATGACAATTTTCATTTTTGGGTGAACTATCCCTTTAAGAATGCAATAACACAAGAAGTGCTAGTATCAAACAAGAGTCAGCAGGATGCTTTTAAATGAATATTTTCAAGAATAATTCCTTGAATATTTTCTTGGTTGAACACTCAAAGAAACCTTTTAAGTATAACGTCTCATAAATGATGATAAGGAATTCTCTCAAACTCTAAGGTAAGTGTTGACAAATATCCTATTTCTTCGTATACATTAAGCACAACAGATTTCCAACTCGCCACACTATTTAATTGATAAATCATCAACAGGATCAATAATAAATTCCTTCGAAAGAATTATGAAGCTTGAAAACATTTTGAAATGAACAAAAATTTGTCTCACCTCAATTTTTCTCATGACAAGCAAACCATCCACCACTTTTCCTGTAAGGAAAACCCCAAACAGTTAATGATGTAACCAGTGATTGAGTTCTCTCAGTACAGAATCAATACGTGATTTTTCTGACTTACCAAATACCACATGCTTCCCATCCAACCAGTCACACTTTGTGCAGGTAATAAAAAACTGACAGCCATTTGTTCCTGGTCCACTGTTGGCCTGTCGGGAAAAAAAAACATTAACATCCCGTTAAACAGCAGAGAGAGATGGAATGTGTTTATCCTATAATATCAATGTATAGTTGTACTGTATGTTTGCCTGACTTCGCAGGTGCTAAATGTCTTGTCATTCACTTTTAAAACAATTTCTGCATGCCTGCAAGAAACAAATTCTAAAGTTACATTAAACCTTAAATTGGCTTTATATTCAATCTTGTCTGTATAGTATTCTGTTTGAAGCATTTCTGTCTAATACAATTTTAAAAGCTGCATTGGGTGAAGTCTGTCAAGAACATGTCCAGGTCACGTTTAACCCAAAACTAAAAAAAAAAACAAAAAAAAAGTTAACACTTTATATTGCAGTGCCCTTGTTACGTATGTTACATGCACTTACTATTGTAATAAAAGTAAATTATGCATAATTACATGCAATAACATTAAACAAAACCCTATTCCAAACCCTAACCCTATAATAAGTACATGTTGTTAATTAGTATTACTCAGTACATAAATATATAATTACACCGTAACAAGGACACCTTAAAATAAAGTGTAACCGAAAAAACATATAATAACCCTATTTGTACCATTAAGTTTTTTTTTTTTTTGTTTTGTAATATGAAAAATCATTCTTCAAATAGGTTTCTTCTTTCCTGTTAGATTTTGGAGTGAAAAGGGAAATCAGAAATATTCCTCACAAGATGCACAGTATAAGCTTTGGGCGACTTTGACGTTATAACAGTACTCTGTGACCGAGAGTCAACTTAAACAGAATTTTAGCACTGTTAATCTAACACTGCTGATATGCTGTCATAAAGCATACTGTAAAGGTACAGCAAGAGTTTCTATACAGTGTCAGTGCGTAGAGAAGCTTTACCAGTGACAGGAGTCCTGGGCCAGAGTGTTTCATTCTGAAGTTCTCATCTGCAAATGGTCCCCTGTAGATACTGCAGATGCCAGTGCCATCACCCTGATGGGCAAGAATATAGCGTTTAAAACAATTCACACTCAGAAAATCTGAATCGCTTAATAAACTCTAAAGAACTGCATGTCTAGAGATAGCTGGGAGGAGCTGTTGTGTCTGCAATAGGGCCCTATGACCACTAGAGGCAGATAAACAGACAAGAGAAGCAATGAGCTGTACTATCTGTAGGCTTTTTTTTTTACATCACCACTTTATTAAAACAGTCAAAGACATTGCATATGTGTTTTTGTTTATTATCATATTTGATACATCAGGCTTTTATGACTCCTATAGTATGATATAGGAGAAAATGGAGCTTATAATCAAGGAGGGAAAAAAAACATTTATTCAAAGGCTCAAATTGAGCAAAAATATGCAATTTAGTGCAGCTGCTGATATTTATAAGGCTGAAAAGTAAGATTAATTTCTGATAAGAGTCATGTAAATCAATAAGACAGTTTAGCAGACTATTTACAAAAAAAAAAATGCATATAAACATCAGTTATTACTCTTTATATCCAAATAATGTCTTGGTAAGATGATATTTAAATGCTTAGTTTTATGATCAAAGTTCTGTAGTTTTTTTATTGTCGGGGAAAAACATAAAATGAAATGCAATGATGATTGAGAGATGAACAAAAGCTTTCCTCAAAAACTTGATGTATCATATTTGATCCTTTTTTTTTTTTCTAAAAAATATGGTTAATCAAGTAAACCTAACCTTGCTTAAAAAGTCCAGCAAGTGTTCATCTAGAAATATTACTAACAATATAAAAGGTAATTATGTTTGTTACTTTATAAAAATGAGTAAAGATTGCACATACTTACAATTCACTAAAATATTTGAGAACAGAAAATTTGCATTATGATGTCAGTAGATCATTGAAGAAAGTGTGGAAATTAATTTGACAGAGTAATAATTAATATTATGCCACAAATTCTGTCATTTGAGCTGAACATTTATGGAACTTTTTACTGCATTGTGGTTGCTGCTGTTTGTTTTTTTCCCTTCCTCGTCCTATCTCCCCCCCTTTCTCAGGAATTAACTCGAAGTTAATTCATCTTTACTGCTGACTAGTAAGGCAAGGCAGCTGGAGTATAAAGGCAACTTCAAGACCTCTGGGAGGAGGCGAGGAGCCATCTGCATGTTTTGGTGTTTCCTTTGTGTGCTGTTGTGTATCTTGTTGTGTGTTAAGCCCAACTTCACTTTTTACTCGTACGCGAGGGTCAGCGTACGCGCGCTGCCAGATTTTTGTAACCGCACATACTTTGTATGCGCAGGTCGCACATGCACATTAATTGTTTTTGCAGTAATTAGTTTATCCACGAGGTGGCAACTGTGCCCTAGGGGCGTCGATTCACAAGGTAGTCAAAGAAAACCTGCAAAAACAGAACAGACCGGAACGCATGCAAGCTACAGCGACAATGGAGGCCTACATAGACGAGAGATTGTGCGAAGAGGTTAGAAAGTACCCTCATTTGTACAACTCTAGCATGAAAAAATTCAAAGATGTTTACATGAGTTGTAACTCGTGGCGAGAGATTGCTCAAAACTGCACATGCGTCGAATGCCGGTGTACGCGTACGAGTCAAATGAAATATGCTTTGCAAGGCTGTGTGTTTGACTGTGTGCGTACACCATAGACTGTAAAAAATATGGACAATGCACCTCCATTCTCTTCCACTGTAGAAAAGTGAAGCCGCATGTCCCAATATGGCGCTGACATCTTGTGTTGATTTGAGACCTGAGTCTGCGCAGTAGTGAACTCGGGACCCGATTCGGCGCAGTAGTGAGCATGGAGTCTCGCAATATCAAGGCCCCGCCCACACGCCCGCAGAATAGTTTAGTACAGTTTACTGCAGAACATCTCATATCAGTGTGAAATAAACAGTTATGGAAATGTAGAAGTTAAAGTTAAAGCTCCAAACTCCTCTCAAAAATCCAGTCCGTTGGTGCCTCAGTGACTACTTCACTCCGAGAAGCTGTCAATCACAGCTGTCAATCATGACGTCACACCCCCGTTTTTATATCTAACTAAAACCAAACTTATTTTAAAAAACAAACACTTGAACTTACATCAGCATGATAAAAACTACATAAAATGTCAGAAACCATCTTTGGGAAAAAATTATTTGAAGTGTAATTTAAATTGTATTTTGTCTTACATCCCATTACATTACACGGAGAGGGCGGGGTTTATGACCTATACTGGGACCAACCACCTGGGGGTGATCAAGGCGCTTTGGCTTGACTTTTCAGGACTTGTGCGGCACGCTTGGCATACACTAGCGTATGTGTTAAAAAAAAAAAAAAAAAAACTAAGTATACCCAGGGCTTTAGTGTGCGGAGCGGTACTGGGCTTGTGATTGGTCTACTGCAGTAGTTCCTCAACTCTGATTCTGGAGTCCCGCCAGCACTGCACATTTTCTTTGCATCCCTAATCAAACACACCTGATTCAACTTGTCAGCTCATTAATAGACCACAAATGGGTTCGTCACACCACCTTTTTCCTACCAAGCCTACTGCGTTCTAGATTATGGGAGGCACTTCTCATGTTCAGACTTAAAGAGAATAACGTAATGCTTGGTATTTTAATGTGACGTGGCATGACAAGAATATCTATGGCAAGAGCTTTTTGCATACTGAGCATTTGTGGTCTGCTCTCCCGATTTAATTTACGATATATCCCATTAATAATTCACTGGAATGCACTAATCAGAATCTCTAATTTTTCTCCCCAAATCTTCACATCTCTTTCCAGGATTTTTTTTTTATTATTATTTACACGGATGCTTTAAAATATAATTGTCTCCCTTTTTCACTTCTCATCCCTATTAGCAGTGTTTACTGGTTTCTAAAGCAGGGAAATACATTATTTATTGTCTGTCATAATGATGGAGATCACTTTGAATTATTATCACTCAGTGTTCCAGTTAATGAACATTTCTGATTAAGGCAACAGGTTACATAATACAGACATATACTACTACAGTGATACAACACGTCCGTAATATTGCTGCAGAAATAATGAGGGGTAATTCAGGGGTCTGTGGTAGTAATTTGTTAATGCTTTTACACTTTAAAATAACCTTTCAATGTTCAATGTTTGAAGGGGGAGTAGAATAATGTCATCTCATTGTACCCAACATTTGAAAATGCTTATTACATTATAGAGCGAACCTTTCACTGATTGTTTACAGTTTAACAGAAGTTACTCTCATAATTCACGCAAAGCGTCATGGGGTGTAGGAAAAAGGTGGATAAGGGAGGAATGCAAAATGTGCACTTTTGGCAGATCCACTGGTCTACTATACACCTGTCTGTGCTGACTAAGTGTATTACAAAGCATCTTGTGGAAATACTGTAATTATTAATCTTCTTGGGAAACTATAGTCCATGTATATAATGCTTATTCTTGTTTTAGGGTTAGATAGGGAGTGCGTTGTATTTTTCTTTATAGAAATATATATATATATATATATATATATATATATTGTGTATATATATATACACACACACACACACACACACACACACACAGTATATATACACATTTACATTACATTTCAGCATTTGGCAGATTACAGACTTAAAGTGCATTTAACCTATACATTCTATCAGTACATGCATTCCTGGGAATTGAACCCATGACTTTGGTGTTGCTAGCACCACTCTAAAATGTTTGAGCTACAGGTAATTTAGTTTCGAAAGCTAGTTATTTCTGTTTGTTGTTGGCCTTGCTCACCCATAAAGTCTATAAATTGGTAAAATTGGTATTGTTTATTTAAGAAATAAAGTGAAAATGTAAAAAGAATTAGTCTTTGCCTTGCCAGGGATGTAAAACCCTGGAATATTCCTTAAAGGATTAGTTCACTTTAAAATGAAAATTAGCCCAAGCTTTACTCACCCTCAAGCCATCCTAGGTGTATATGACTTTCTTCTTTCTGATGAACACAATCGGAGTTATATAATATAAATACTATGACGCATCCAAGCTTTATAATGGCAGTGAACAACTATGAAGCTGAAGTGCATCCATCCATCATAAACGTACTCCACACGGCTCCAGGGGGTTAATAAAGGCCTTCTGAAGCGAAGCGTTTTTGTAAGAAAAATATCCATATTTAGCAAATTATAAAGTAAAATATCCAGCTTCCGCCAGACCGCCTTCCGTATTCAACTTATGAAAAAAGCGCAACTGTACGCTTTTTTCTTAAGTTGAATACGGAAGGCATAGGACGTAGCATAAGCGTTTTGAACTGCGACAGGTGTTACACTTTCTTAATGGGGTTGAATATGGAAGGCGGTCTGACAGAAGCTGGATATTTTACTTTATGACTTGTTAAATATGGCTATTTTTCTTACACAAATGCATCGCTTTGCTTCAGAAGGACTTTATTAATTCCCCGGAGCCGTGTGGAGTATGTTTTGCTTTGGATGGATGCACTTTCTTCAGCTTTATACTTGTTAGTCCTGTTCAATGCCATTATAAAGCTTGGATGCGTCAGGATATTTATTAATATAACTCCGATTGGGTGAGTAAAGCTTGGGCTAATTTTCATTTTAAAGTGAACTAATCCTTTAAGGTTATCCATCAGCACTTCTTTCATCTATACAGACATAATGTCATATTAGTTTGCCTGTGTATTAAGGGCAAATTAATATCAAACAAATACAAAAGATGGATCACTGCAAATATAAGGGCACATCCTTATTTACTTTATATACCGATGTATAAGAGCACATCCTTATTTGATAAGATGGATGTTATGCATGGCAGTCAGTACAAAAACAGAGCACATTGTTTGCACAATAGAAAAGACTTCTGAAATGTCAATCGCCATACAACTGGAAGATAAATTCAACTCCATTGTCTGGATCACAAAGCAAAACTTACATTGACAAAATCACCACCCTGAATCATGAAGTCCTTTATCACCCTACCAAAAGAACAGAACACACATTAGAATCATTCATGTGTGATGGACATTGATGATTTACTAGCAGGTTAAATTAAAAGTAAGATGATATGTTAAGCATTTAGGCCATTTTTATGACATTTTAAACAGAGCTTTTGTGATATCGTACACTTAATGTAATGTACGCAGCAACAGGGTCACTGTAAATATATTATGTAATTGTGATTTTCTTATTACATTGACTGTGATATTAAACATTTATATTGCTTGCTAAAAATATCTCTAGAGGTAATATAGCCTAGGACGTGTAAAATTCTGCTCCGGGAGGGCCACTGTTCTTTAGAGTGTAGCTCCAAAACACCTGTCTGGAAATCCTGAAGACATTAATTAGCTGGTTAAAGAGGACCTAGTAGGCCCCTTTTTACAAGATGTAATATAAGTCTCAGGTGTCCCCAGAATGTGTCTGTGAAGTTTCAGCTCAAAATACCTCACAAATCATTTATTATACCATGTTGTAAATACCCATTTTTGAGCGCATGCAAAAACATGCTCTTTTCATGCATGCGTCTTTAAATGCAAAAGAGCTGCTGATCCCTGCCCCCTATCCAGAATAGTGCTTCCTTCATTCACAGCTCCTGCATGCATCGGATGCTCTGCCAAATATCACCAAGACATCTGCTTGGTTTTGATTATTCATTTCAGGATCATGCTCAGGGACATTGCAGTTCTTCTTCATCATAAAAGTTTATTATCTGCATGTGTTTAAAAGCTTTATTAGATTAAACTTCTAATTTATTGTTTTTTGAGCGCACACATCTGAAGCACGCTCACAGAAAGCTGGCTTTCAGACGGCACGTCTCGTGAGTATTAAACTAACTTCTCTTTTATGTTTTATTGTGCTTAAACTGTCAAATACACAAGGTTATGTCAAAAACACACAGTTCACATAAACAGTCGGTTATGTCTGTGAGCGTAAATAGCAGGGACAGAAATTGCATGTGTATATTAGATCTGTGTTTAGTTTCATGCTCAAATGCAATGCCCGATATCGGAGTTATTTGAGACAGGCATATTGCTTTTAGATGTTTCTTAAATAAATAAATAAATAAAAATACTGATGTTATAATAATGTAGCAGTGCTTTTTTCGTCATATTTGTTCAATGGCATAGGCTAATTTTTTATGGCTTCGAAAACGCGCAGGCAATTTATGGAATCACTTTAAAGGAACACTCCACTTTTTTTGAAAATAGGCTCATTTTCCAACTCCCCTAGAGTTAAACAGTTGAGTTTTACCGTTTTCGAATCCATTCAGCCGATCTCCGGGTCTGGCGGTACCACTTTTAGCATAGCTTAGCATAGTTCATTGAATCTGATTAGACCGTTAGCATCTCGCTTAAAAATGACCAAAGAGTTTCGATATTTTTCCTATTTAAAACTTGACTCTTCTGTAGTTACATCGTGTACTAAGACCGACGGAAAATGAAAAGTTGCGATTTTCTAGGCTGATATGGCTAGGAACTATACTCTCATTCCGGCGTAATAATCAAGGAACTTTGCTGCCATTCCATGGGTGCAGCAGGCGCAATGACATTACGCAGCACCTCTCACAAACGTCTCCATGGTTACAAGGCACGCTCCCTGTGCAAGCAGGGGCTCACAGGCGCTGCGTAATATCATTGCGCCTGCTGCACCCATTGTACGGCAGCAAAGTTCCTTGATTATTACGCCGGAATGAGAGTATAGTTCCTAGCCATATCAGCCTAGAAAATCGCAACTTTTCATTTTCCGTCGGCTGAATGGATTCGAAAACGGTAAAACTCAACTGTTTAACTCTAGGGGAATTGGAAAAGGAGCCTATTTTCAAAAAAAGTGGAGTGTTCCTTTAACAATGTAGATGAAAATATAGCACAAATCTGCCATAAACATAGCATTATAATGAGAACATTATAGAAATCTATAGTAAATTCTGTCCTTGCCCATGTTTCATTGCACTGTTCATTGCAAAGCACATTACGGCGGGAGCTCTCCCTCTCTCTCAGTCTCGCTATAGCGAGTAACTTAAAGTTCACTGGCATTTGCATGCTTTTGTGCAGATACCAGTTGTAATGTTACGTCTATGTTATGTATCCAAGTTATCTGATTAATATCATAGGATGTGTCATAGAATGGGCTTCAGTTTATTGGCATAAAGTCACTCTTCACCTCAGGCAGCTATTCCTTTTAGACGCTTCTTTATTAATAACATTGCTGCATCATAATCATAATCTAACAGTGTTCTAATCACGTGTTCATGTTTTCATAGACAAGTTTTCATGTCATATTTTTATTTTTAACATTCATTTTCATAACAGTCTTCAGATATTTTCATTACTATTATAGGGTGGTACTGTACACACACGGTCAACACACATTTGTTCAAACACCACGCAGAAGTGAATTTTGCATAATAGGACCCCTTTACGATGTGTACTCTGCAGGACAGTGGCCCTCCAGGAACTGAGTTTGATTATTTTGGCCTAGGATTATTTTGGTCTATTATGTTCACCACCTGACAATTGACTCAACTTCAGCGTTGCTTAAAACGATCATAGTACTGTTTTGAATTGCAAAACATCATTCAGGGTGTATTTGCATTGAACCTTTGATCAATAAAAAAATTACAATATATTTGAATAACGTCTGAAGGACATAAAAATATAAGCCAAAGCTTTATACTTAGAAGTATGGATTTGAACAAAAAAGAAAAGAAAAAAAAAAAGCGGCAAAATATTTAGTGGTCTTTTAATGGCCATTTTAATCACAAATTACTGGTCAGGAAATTAGCAAGAATTGCACAAACACTGTAAAGTAACTTAGCACAGAATAGCCTTCCCCAATTTGCAGACAACTTTTTACAGGAAGAAGTTCGTTTAAGTTTAATGCGAGACCAAATATTCACTATAGGGTTCAAATTCAGGCCAAAACTTGAACCTGACTTGTTCTCAAGCCACTTCTTGGTTGTCAGAGGCATTGTCTTGTTGAAAAATGACATCTGATCGTTCCTCTTTAGGTATTTAGATAACAATTTTTCATTTGTGGAAAGCAAGCCTGCAATATTCTCCTGTACTCTATTAATTGACTTTTCACAGTGAAGCAGCTCACCAACACCAACAGCTAAAAAGGCTTCCCACACAACAACAGCTCTTCCTCCATGCTTCACTGTGGTAGAGATGAATTTATTATTATATTTCTCAACCAGATTTTCAAAGACACTGGAGCATCACCATGCAACTTGTGTTTCATTGCGATTCATCACTCCACCACACACATCTTCCCATATTCTGCCAAAAACTTCTGTCTTTGATGTTTTTTTCTGAGACAGCAATGGCTTTTTAAGTAGTGCATTTTCTCTTTGCTTATTTACTGACCAATAAGTTGTGGTTAAGACAATTAAAAGCTTAGCGTTTAGCCATAGTTTTTTGCCCAGGAGTGTATCTGTGAACAATACTGACTAAAGTGTCTCACCGATGAAATGTGCAGCCTTTATAGCCCACGGGAACACCGTCCTTCCTACATTGAACAAAAACAACACTTGGTCAAGGTACATTCAAATAAACAAAACCAGGACCAGGCTTTCTTCCTGGGTACACAACATGTTTTTATGAATACAAGCTGTGTTTATTCTGTAACCTTATCCAGTACATGTTTCGTATAGGATGATTTGAACATCCTCAAAAGCATCAGTCACAATAACACATCAAAACAAATGTAATATGAGTATGTAGTATTATAAGTTTAACCATACATGTGGTTGAAATGGCACAACCCTTGATTAACCCACTGAAATTTGAGACTGACTTACTTGAATTCACCAGTACAGAACTGCCTGAAAGACAGAAAAACAGATTCACATGTCTCTTATGACGACTGGAGCAAATCAACCAAAATCTATAACTTACATTTAGAAGGACCAATAGTGAAGAAAAGGGTTACACATTTTGCATAACACATACAGTTTTTTAAGAGTGTATTCTGGTGTTTATACATGAATGGATTGGGGAATCTTCCTACCGAAAATTTTCTGCAGTCTTTGGAACAATGTCAGCAAAAAGCTCTATCTTCATTCTACCAACTTCCTAAAAATGAAAAAGAAAAAAAAAAACATTAAAAAAGCTGACCGCAAACAAAGAGGCAAACATTTGCATTTACATTGATTCACATTCAAACAACCAAATCAAAGACATTGCATTCTGTTTTTGCTGTGACAACCAGGATGCGTTTTTAATTATCTGTAAAACTATCTGTGAAAAAAAAAAAAAAACAAAAACAAAAAAAACATGCAAATCAAACAAAAAATAAATAAAAAAGAAAACAAGTACATACAAAATTTCAACAAAGGAAGGGAGGCATTATCCATGGATGGATGATTTGCTGTGTGCTTGAGGAATAAATGAATGAAGGTGGTTGTTGTCCCACACAACCACTTAGAGAAATAAAGCGTGCAAGTTCCAAGCTGTCACAGCCCCATGTGTGTTAGGTTGGCCATCCTCTGTGTCTTAAAAGAGCTGCTTGTTTAAATCCATAGCTGAGGCTGTTTGTGATAGTCATGGAGACGTCGTTTCCAACAGTTTGAGAATTCTTTTTTTTTCCTTCTATGCAGTTTTATCACAAAGGAAGATGGGTTTCATCGCAAATGTCTGAATCAGGAGCGGAAACAGGTATGACAAAGAAAAACTAGGATCATTGTTCATGCAAACAAAACTTAAATGAATTGCGAACTTTTGACATATGGGATATTTTTAAAGTACAATGGACTCTTATAAGTTTCAGAACTCAATACTTCCTAGTTAGTCCAAAAACAGATTATATTGAAACCAAGCTCGTTTTAGATTTTGTCTCAGTATGACGACATAGTGTGACAAAAGACTGCCTCTGCAGAAGTAGATCAACACCAACTTCTACATCATTGCCTCTTTAGCCCCACCCGCTGATTCACGCATATAGGAGGTGAGTAAATATTTCACTTAACCTGTTAGGGAGTAAATACGAGAGAGACAAACACAGGATTACTCCAACAACGAATCAATAGATTACAAGACGTTTCGCAGTGCAAAGTTGTGGAAAAACAGTCTTTGCATTGCCTTCCTTCATTGTGATCCTAAGCGTGGATGAACTTAGTTTTTAACATAATTCCAGATCGCATCCGCAAGACACTGTTTGTTTATTTGCTTAATACTGGGGAATCTTTTTTTTATTTTTAAAAAAAGACAGTTTGACGCAGGCTTTTCAGAGATACTGAAAATAAAAGATGATGCAGTGACGACTATATTGGATCCAACAGTAACTGTTTTAACATGTGTCACTATTGCTTTGTTACAGATTTGATATGTAGCTACTTACTTTACATTCACTTTACTGAAAATAATGAACTATCAATATAAAAGTGACAGTGTGGCAAACAATGGTACATTCATTCATAATTCGTAATAAATTAAGTTATTACAGCAAGTTATCCTGTCAACTATAACTGTGGTAACCTATATTAAGGGTGTAACGGTACACATATTCATCCTGCAAATTTTTGGTATGTGTCTTGTTTGGTAAGCACGTGTACATGACGAATACAGCCTTGTACAGTGCACAGCACAAATGAGTACACCCCCTCTGAAACTTCTGAAAGACAGCAATTACTCAATTACTTAGAAGACATGTTAGGGTTCTTTAGAGATATAATGTTCCAGCAAGTCTGCTTAATCAATTACCAAAGAAGCATGTCAAAATTATTCAGGAAAATAAGATTTTCTTATCAAGGTGATAAAATGTTGTGTAGCAAAAATGAGTATACCCTCCTAAAAGTTACTAAATAAAACAAAAAAAAAAAATTCTGGTGTAAGTTTAAGGCAATGTTTGATCAACAGGTAAGTATGTTGAACCAAAACATTTAAAGAGAAGTAATTTCTTGACAATTAAAAGTGTTATATAGCCCACTGAATCATTCTCAGACTTAATGCTGACAACAATGGAACCACTTGGGAGAGAGCTGTCAGGAGACTTATTTCTTAGCACAAAAGAGGACAGTGGTACAAGAGGATTACCAAATCATTGTTTTAAGTGTGAAAATATAGCAAAAGTAACACAGAACTTCAAAAACAATGGACTTGTGACAAGGCCCCTGAAATAATCAGGCCTTCATTTTAAGCTTTCATTTAGTGATGAGGGATTTTTTTGCTAGACAAAGAGCAGGAGAAATACCAAGCGAGTGTCTCAGAGCCAGCAAAAGCTATGAAAAGAGTGACTGTTTATCTCACAGAGTAAGATGCAGCCTGCAGAAATGACATGCATGGTTGTTGTTCTCACTGGAACTACCTACTGTAGCCAAAGCACAATGAAGTCAGTTAGCAATTTCCAAAGCCCATATTTACAAAATATAGATTCTGGGAATCAATACTCTGGTCTCATGAGACCAAATCAATCATTTTGGATCTAACAGCATCCAAAATGTTATGGTGTTGCTAGAGGAGGAGTACAGTGAGAAGTGCCTGTTTCCCACAGTAAAGTTCAGTGGTAGTAAAGCTCTTATATAGGGATGTATGAGTGCTGAAGGTGTGAGGTAGTTGTGCTTTATTAATGCTGTCATGAATTCCCACACCACTGTGTAATTTAATACACAAACCTGAAACAGAAGATGTTACCCTTTCCTCATTCCCTGCATTGTTGGGCATTTTTTCAACATGACAATGAGGATATGCATTCTCCCAGGGTGAAAAACCTTCTGTATTGCACTCAGTCTTAACACTCTTGAGCGCCTGTGGGGGATTCTGTAGAGACAAGTTGAGCAACACTCCCCATTAAAGATCAGGGCATTTAAGGAGCTCAGCATCCAGGAGTTAAACAGGACAGATGTGACAATTTGTCATGAACTTGTACACTCCGTGCCAAGAAGGGTCAGAGCAGTATATTCAAAATTATGGAGGGCATACTAAGTACTAGAACATTATACATTTGTTGAATTAAATCTAGGGTGCACTCATTTCTGCAATCCTTAATTTAAACAAAATTGGCTAATTTACTTATTTTATGGGTATTAATGACATATATTTCTCAGTTTTTATTATGTGTATGTTTAATACATTTTAGTTTTGCCATCGTTCCATGAATTGTATTAGTGATCATAAAGAAAATACATCTTTTTATTTGTTCATCTTTTGTAATTGCTCAATCAGTGTTTCAGCCATGGAAAGATGTCAATAAAACAGCTTGTAAACAATGTCACGTACTTTTACCTCAGGCAAGTCATTCAGTGTCCACAGCTTGTTAGTTCACTAGAGAAATCACATCTTTCACTAAATATATGCATTATATTAGCATATATATTAATTAGGCCTATATTTTACTTAACCTGTTAGTGATGTCTTAATTATTTTATTAATTACACCCGCCTCCTCTCTCTCACTCGCTCCAATTAAATAGTGCTTGTATTGCGCATAATTTTAGTCATTCCCGCAGGTTTTGCCCTCACACCACTGATCTATATTAGTGTATCACACAAGCCGCTTCTCAGTCTTAAACAGCTTGTGAGTCACAAGTTCCCGGTGTCTGTGAACGTAAACAGCAGGGACAGAAATTGCCTGTGTATATTAGATCTGTAGCGCATTCCCTTCAAAAATAAAACTAATCCACTGCATCTTTAGCGGCTCAAATGTGGGGAGTAAATGAAGGCTGCTATGGCCTGTGTTAGATCCAACAACAAAACACCTCAATTGCTTACGAGACATTCTTGTCGCTATAGCTGCTCCAGCGTTGAGACAACGGCGGACAATGTACAACTCGCTCAGGGCAGAAACTAGGGCTTTATGATTAATCGAAATTAACCCGAACGTGATTTGGCAAAGGCTGTGATATTTTAATGCGCAGCTTGTCAGTGAAGCACGGCTAAATGCGGTAGTAAATGTTGCTCCATCTGAAATCCAGAGGGCGCTCGCGAGCAGAAACTCCAAATATGCCCTGAAGAAGATAACGCACGTCATTCCAGGAAATCCCTATGGGCATCATACTATCACTGTAGCTAAATAAACAGAAGATTGAAACGCCTTGATTGATTAAACATGACTAATAAACACACGACTACAACAATATATGGTTTATCCGAGTTCTTCAAGCCTTCTTGGGTATTTTCATGATAAAATATATTTATAATGCAATGCTATTCGACATAGCCATCCCTTTTTTAGAATACTATGAAATAATATGTTGTGTGCCTTATTTTGTTTAAGAAGCCACATCATCTCACAGAAGGATGTTATTTCAAACACTCAGCTGAAGTTTTGAAGTGAGTTTGGAGTAAAAACGTTATTAAGTGTTGTCTTTTGTTAGACAAGAGGTTCATAACTGCTTTTCATGTTTGGAAAGATGTTTGATGTGTGTTGCTTTTTCAAATGCACGTTATAAGTGACTTAAATTCGCAGTGCTTTCAGATGGAGCAGCATTTACTACTGATCAGAGCCGCTCATCACTGACAAGCTGCGCATTAAAATAAAATCACAGCCTGTTTGATTTTTATAATCGCACTAAGCCTGACTGGTTTAAGTGCAATTTAGGGTTATTTTTTTTTTATCCGTAAGAAAATTTGAATTATAACTGAATTAATATATATATGCACTTCCGTTAACACCACAACTGTGTCATTGTTGACGCATACAACCCCTCGAACTTGGCACGGTTGATGCTTTTTCTATAACTACACAACTTTAAAGTAGTACCAGGTCTGGAAAGCAAAACAGTTCCATATCACTTCACCACATTATTTTAGATATTTTACAGAGCCATACAGCCAGAAGCAAAATAACCAGAACAAAACAAAGATTAATATAATATGAGAAACAATAGGATAACAATGAAAAACTTTACTTTCTACCACTCGGTCTCTCCTAAACACACACACATACAAAACCTCGCACACACAGAAGTGTTAGCACTGCTCCGCTACTTTGCAGTAAAATAGTAAAATAATTTCACTACTAGAAAGCTCAGTAACAAAGTTACTAACAAATGAGATCTGGATATTCACAGGTAAGCAGACTCACTTTCTCTATCCAAACTGCAGAGAACTACTAATTTCTTTGAAACTACACTTAAGGTGTAACTCTCGATGCGGTGTTATTATTCAAATTCAATAGATCCATTTATGAAACTCTATATGTGTCATGAATAGTACTAAAGTAGCATGGTAGCCATTTCAAACATTGTTTAAAAAACATGTGATATATGATATATCTCTCCTAAGAATCCTTCGACCTCTGGTCCCCGCCCATAGCTGAAGGGACTCTGGACAGAAAGGCAAAGACAAGTTGCATTACAAGTTGCATAAGTTGAATTACACAATCTTACAAGCAATTATCTAAATACTGGCTGTCATTCATTTCAGAAAAGCATAAATCCTCACAACCCACAATGTAAATACTCATGAGTTGCAAAACCAGACATGAGTGCTATAAAAAGGCAGCATAACTTCTATCTTGTTCTAAAAAGAGGGTCACATGGTTAGAGTTCACAAATGTCAGGACCGCCTAGTTATTGTCCAGGAAAAGAATGCATTTACAGGTAGATAGGTGTGGTTTAAAGAACGGGCTCTGACAGAACACAAGCACATTTCATTTTCTCACCCAACAAGACTCGGTTACAGATTCTCTCGCTACTTTTGGAGCTCATGAATGTGTATCAAGAGCACGACAACTACAATTTCAGAAGGTATTTTACTGGATTTTTTTATATTATTATACTGCTGTCATGTAAACATCTTTCTATGACTGGGATAGATCTATTTGGTAACTTGAGGAAAGAAATATTGCTTAAAACAACATCTTTACAACTTTCATTTAAAGAAGTGCCTCTGTTCAATATTTGTGACTAGCAATGAATGGAACTAAAGTGGCAGACCACAAAATCCTACTTGTCAGGTTTGACAAGAGAAAAGGCATTTTCTTGTCGCTCATCAGCAGGGTGCTACTTTAACATTTATGTAGGAGTACTCCTTTTTTTAAAGACTAACATCAATACATCTGCTGTACATTTATGTTGCTTGAGCGATGTATAGATATTAATGTCACAAAACAAACAAAAAACATATAGACAATGGAAAACTAGCTGCAAAGTTAAGCAGAAGATATAGTTGTCAATATGTAATGTTAATATAAAAAGTTCAGATTGTGGAATCAAGCAACAGTGGCCCATGAATTATTGGAATATTTTGGACTTATTTCCAACATATTGGAAAGACTTCAAATTAATAACCACCTTTATTCATCAACAAAGAATCAAAATTTTATGATTTATATTATAAAGTGAAGTGATTTATATGATTGTATTAGGGGTGTAACGGTATAAAACTGACGGTTCGGTAAGTACCTCGGTTTTGAAGTCACGGCTCGGTACGGGTTCGGTACAGCAGAGGGAAGAAAACTAAACGTAAAATTGATTTTTTTTTTTTTTTTATTAAACAGTGGTTTACTAAACAAATTGTCTCTGTCTTTAAATAAATTAAATTAAAACTAAAAGTTTCTTAAGGATAAAAACAATTATGTCTGCTAATGCTGTAAATTATATAGGGAGCCCTTACTTGAACATTATTATAATATTAAAGGTTAACAAAGCCCAAACTATTAGCCTAAATTCAGTTGCTATTTATTTGTAGATATAATAATCAACACTCAAATAACAAATTGTATGCAAACATATAAGCTGCACATAAGACAGTGTCTGCATTAACTTTTAAATCTAATTAGAAAGTTATGTTTTTACTCCAATTCGTTGTTGAAATATAATCATAATCATTTATACACAGTGGCCGTCTTTTTCATGACAGATTTTTTTAAACATACATTAAATAACCAATACATCACTAACAGATTAAGTAAAATATAATGAATATATAGGCTAATATAGTGCATATATTTAGCGAAAGAGTTAATCTCTCTTGGTAACAAGCTGTGGACACTAAATGGCTTTTATGAGGTAAATGCTACGTGAAAGTGTTTACAAGTGTTTATTGATGTCTTTCCACAGTTGAAACACTGAGCGATTACACAAGATGTTATACATTACAGTAAGTTGTACTGCATCTTTCAACATACCTTTGAATGCTCATTCATGTTTATTCTGTAATTAGTATTAAAGGGTTAGTTCACCCAAAAATGAAACTAATCTTTTGTTTCCAATCAGTGGTTTGGAGCGCGTATCAAACTGCCAAAGTCACGTGATTTCAGTAAACGAGGCTTCGTTACGTCGTAAGTGTTTTTCGAAATTTCATTGGTTCACCACTGGGGGGCGTGACTTTGGCAGTTTGATACGCGCTCCGAACCACTGATTCTAAACAAAAGATTCGTAAAGCTTCGAAGCTTCATGAAGCAGTGTTTTGAAATTGCCCATCACTAGATATTGTTGAATAAAGTCGTTATTTTGGTTTTTTGGCGTAAAAAAAGTATTCTCGTCGCTTCATAACATTAAGGTTGAACCACTGTAGTCACATGAACTGTTTTAAATACGTCTTTAGAAGCTTTTTGGGCACTGAAAGTGTTAATTGTCTTGCTGGCAATGCAGGCCTCACTCAGCCATCGGATTTTATGAAAAATATCTTAATTTGTGTTCCGAAGATGAACGAAGGTCTTACAGGTGTGGAACGACATGAGGGGGAGTAATTAATGAATTAAATTAATTTTTGGGTGAACTAACCCTTTAACGAGGAAGAGATGATCGCTTGAACGCCGCTTGGCTTCTATACACCTATACAGAGATCTGTCACGCCACATTAAAGAGCGTCAAAACGGCATTTTCTGTTTGAATTTCGTGATAAAATGGATCGAATTTGAAAGATGACACTTTGTTTCTTATCGAAAGTAGCAAAACACAGAGCTTATTTTAAACAGAAGTGTTTCCAAACAGGAGAATGTAATGCATTCGGTACACGTGCACCGTACCGGAAGTCCTGTACTGAAACGGTTCGGTACGAATACGTGTACTGTTAGACCTCTAGATTGTATTATAAAGTTATCATAGAGTGTTCACAATATAACTTATAAGATGCAAATGAATACTTTACATGCTGCAATCAGCTGGAAAATGTACATATATTTATTAAGTTACTTGAATGGACGCTCTCGGAAAGCAGGCCTATCTTTACTTTTTCTTTTTTTTTTTTAACCAGTTTTTTGTTATTTTTAGATTAAAAAAAATAATTATAGCAATAAACCCATTCTATTCAGTCATGCAGTCGACACTGGATGTGGCGTGTCATGGTGCGACTCGACAATTTCCCGACAGTAAACTGATACCCCATTTTATTTGTGACAGTCTCCAAGTGCTTGCGCTACTTCTGCACAAAGAACAAATGGATTCGCAATGGTTGCTTTGTTGATATAATTTATGGCAACATATCATGATATACATCTTTAAGATTCAGTTCTCATTTTGTCAAATACGTCCACAAGAACGGTTTACAGCTCTGCCCTGAGCAACGCAGGGATATCATTTTTCAACAACAAAATTCATGTCCAACATTTCTTTTTCCTTCTCTAATGATTTCTGGTCACTGCAAGTGGTGTCAAGGCAAGCTTATTTGCAATGTTCTTTCCTGTGTACGTGTATTGTTGCAGACTTTTTGCCATGTACATGCAGCAATAACAAAAAAAAGTTAAACAAGTCAAAAAAATAATGTTTTTATTGCCTGTTTTAAACAATATAATTATCTTGAGACTTGGAGCACACCACAAACACTACTCCATGTCTGCTCACTAGTGCCCCTGTTAAACAAAGTATGCAAGATGCAATTAACAATCACGCTGTCTATACCTTAATTTTACATTGGTGCATATGATGCATTTTACATTCAAAACATTTGCTTAGTGTCACTGTTAGACAATGGGAAATGCATTTTATTTGCTCTGACCAATCATTTGATTATTTTGTGTTTTCAGGGTGAACTGAGACAAAATGTTTAATCTGCACTCATCAGCGATTATGATGGCCGTCATCTGGCCAAAGGGGATAAATGAGAACTTTCCCCATGATGAGACCCTGCAATACCTGCTCATTCTGTGCACCAAAGTAGCTTTGAACACATTCGTTTTGTCTTTCTGGAGGCACAGCATTCTCAAGTCACTCCTGGGGCTCTGCAGTGTCTCTATGTACGCGGCAGACGTGCTGTTGGTCTGTGCGGTCTCCGGTGCATGGTTCTTCAAAGAACAACTACCCACCTCTACCTCGATGTGCTTCATCCTGGCTCATGGATCGGCTATCTACGCCCTGCTTCCTCTACCCATACTCATCGCTGGGGCAATTGACTACGCTAGCTACCCAAACCTAGACATTACCCGTAGCTCTCGGAGCAGGGTTGTTAGTTACTGCATTATGGTTGTGCTTATGTGGGCATCAGCATTCGTTTACACCTACCACTACACAGACACACAACCTACAGAGATTTACAAAGACACGTTGAGAGTAATAGTGTGTCGTGTTCACGGATCTACCGTAGTGTTTCAATTTAGTATGCAGATATCTATTGTGGTGGGTCTCATACTTCTGCTTTATTTTAAGAAACTGATTGGTTGGCTCAGTAGAGCCAATAAATTGGCAGAACTGAGAAGCACAGCGTGTGTTCCTGATCAAGACTTCGCTTATAGTCAATTTGGGGAATGTGGAAAATCGGAAATTCAAGAAAGTTCCCCTCCGTTCTTTGTCAGTCTGACTCTAGGTTTTGCTGTGAACTGGGCTCCCTACCTGTTGATGTGTTTGACATGTGCCATGGTGGGTTTTGCGGTGCCAGCATATGCCAGTGTCAACCTTCTGTGGATGGCCTGTGCCAACAGTGTTCTGGTTGGCATTGCCTTTTGGTTCAGAAGTGACAGGACTGGACCTTACAGCAAATTCCCAGATGACACTTGTTTTTGGAACATCTACTGGCAGTTGAGCAAAAGAGTATTACCAACTGTGGACACAAAGCTGCCTACGAAATTATACATAATGGTTCACAAGCCCACTATGCCTTTTCAAGAGATATAGTCTAAAACGTTCCATTGCTGGCATGATACTCTCCTGCAAACATACATGTTATGAGCAAGTTCAAATAGCTCTGTTCCAAAGGGAAAATGGTTGTAGCAACAGATTTTTCTTTCATATTGTGAAGTATATCTGAATATTTTATCTGGGAAAAAAAAAAAAAAAAAAAAAAAAAAAAAAAAAATGCAGGGACTTGCTTCTATCCATTGGTTGTTGATTGGATTTTGAAATGTGGCCGAGAGATTAAAGAATTAAAAATTTACATGGATGAGTCCTTCACAGTACAATTTATAACATGCACTTATAAAATAGATTAAAGCAGCATAAATTGTGCAATTTTCTAATACACTTCATTTAAAATTCCAATTTTAAGCCAGTATCACATGTATATTTCACAAAGGATGTGATCCCAGAATGCATTGCAACAAGCTAAATGAAAAAAATAAACATCCAACATGACAAAAGTCAAAAGAAATGTTTAATATACTTGAATTTCATTTCACATAACAAGTAATCAATGAACATTTGACTATTTTTAATATTTGTGTGTTATGCATGTTTGTAACTATCATACCATGTCTACTCCGAAATCGGACATGAGCGGCATGGTGAAATGAGTCAAAAGCACTGATGTATACTCCTCACGCTTGCCCTACTTTGGACACAAAGTATTGGATTTGCAACGGTCGCTTTGATGCGTCCAGTGTGGATACAGTAGCTGCTTTTAGATTGATTCTAATAATCTGATTGTAATCGGATTAGTTGCACAGTCAGAATAAAAAAAGTCACATGTAACAACGTAAATCGGAATGAATTGGCCAAATCCATTTAAAATTTCATTCAGATTGTAAGGGGTGGTTTAAACCACTTGATTGGATTGAAACCCGAAACTTGAAAGTACTGCGCATGTGCAATGACGTAGAACTGGCGTAATGACATATGATGTGTGGAATGAACTGCTGTTGTTGTATGAAATTACAATTTTAAAAGTATAAAATTTTCCTTCCACTCATCATCTGTGAAGTGGAGCAGTACAACATCCCACCAGTCCTTGTTACAGACTCTTATCCACAGATGCCTTGTTTTGGGCATGGGAAGTGGTGTTTTTACTGCTTGATAAATACGTGAAGCATCAGCAGGAAGAATGGGTAAATTGTGTGATCCTGACACTCAGCATGCCTACGTCTCATGACACTTTAAAGGGTTATTTCACCCAAAAATGAAATTTCTGTCATTGATTATGTTACATTCCACACCTGTAAGACCTTCATTCATCTTAGGAACACAAATTAAGATATTTTTGATGTAATCTGAGAGGTTTTATTTTTTTATCCCCCATAGAAAGCAACGTGAACCACATTCAAGGTCTTAATTTGTGTTCCGAAGTTGAACAAAGGACTTACGGGTTTGGAACGACATGAGGATGAGTAATTAATGACAGAAATTTAATTTTTGGGTGAACTAACCGTTAAAATGGTTTAAGGCAATCAGTTTCCTCAAATGGATTGAGTTACCTTATCTTGTCGGGTTTTACAGTGTGTAATAAAGTAATAACCCCACGTATCCATTTTTTCAACTACACTGTTTGGAAGTTAGTCGGGCCGATACCAACAACAAACGTCTAACCAATCAGCATTAGGGGGCGTATGACGGTTGAGGAGAGAGAACGAGCAAGAATGCAGAAAGAGAAATGATGAGACAATACAAGAGCTGAAAAGAATATCACTGGAATGAAGGTTTATGACTGGGCAAGTGCTTTTTTACAAACTCTTGTTTGTATTTACTCTTGTGTACTGTACGTTCATTTTTTTGCTTCCTTGTCGTTCGTTCATCAACTGTGCTTAATTTTTCGTGAAGCATTTTGTTGCGCGTCAGTTGTGATACACAGACACCCACTCTTGTATTGCGTGTGTAACAGTGGCTAGATAGAAAGCGTTGTGCAGGTAAACCACTGCACACTGACGATCGCTAGAGAATGTGGTGTTTAGCATCATTGGTAGTGCACTCGCTTCACATGCCAGCAGCGGACGGCCGGGGTTTGAGACCGACTCGGAGCAGGGTGGTTAGGATTGGAGAGTGAGTTTTGGAGGCGGAGCAATGAAGAGAGGGGTGGGTTTATTTGTTGATATTTGAAATCAACCCAATGTCCAACAGCGATGTTGAAAGAAAAAAAAAAAACCTTACCCCACCTTTAAATAAGGGAGACATACAAAATGCAGAGAGGTGGGCCCCCAAGACCAGGATTGAAAACCACCGACCTACAGTGTTAGTCATATTAGCATCATGTTAATGTAAATGGAAAAGGACGCTGATACTGTAGGCAGTAGACAGCAAGGCAGCTCACTATAAGCTTTGGAGTAGAGCTTGAATTTATTAGAAAGATAAAAACTTCAAGATTTCGACTTCAAGATAGCGTGGTCTAAACCAATCAGAGATAGTGAAGGGCGGACCCCCACTCTGATTGGCCGTGGTCCAGATATTCCTGTACATGTGTGTTACGCCTGAGAATAAACAGGGAGAAATAATCACGAGATGAGACGTTTCCTCAGTGATGGCATTTACTCGTGTCTTTTTATGTTAAACACACTTAACCCATATTCACAACAGGTTGGTCACAGTAATGCATCTACTTCCTTTGTGTTGCAAATAACTAACATAACCATATGCAAAGTTTCCTTAAACATTTCTTCTTTTTCTCACTATCAGTGAATAAAACATGAATGCAGTTGAGTATACTTGTACCAAAACTCGTAAACAGTTACAAAAATAAACGGTATGAAACATAATACAATATATAGATACGCCTTTTAGTTTTTTCACAAGGCGAAAATCATATTAACGTTACACAGCCATGCCTTAGACCCGGCTACCATGTGCTCCGCTCGTGTGCACGCACTAACAAACTTAATTAAACTTTTACTCTTTTTCAACTATTACATACACATGTCCTAAACATTCAAACTCGTTTTCGAACTGCATTATAATCACTTTAGTGATCCGATACCTGAGAATAAACAGGGAGAAATAATCACCAGATGATGAGACGTCAGTGATGGCATTTACTCGTATGAGCAGCTCTCGCGATCTCACCTGAGAACGTTCGCCTGTATGGAGAAACTCTCGCGATACCGTCTGAGAAAGCGAGACATGAGCAATCGATCTCAGATTAACGGATCTACTACAAACATTACTATAATAAAGAATCGATCTCAGACTAACGGCTCTATTATAAACATTACAAAAATAAAACAATGAAACGATTAATTAATTGATTATTTCCCCATTCCATTTTCATCTCTTTTAACAACAAACAATGTTAAAACGAAAGTTACTTTGTATATTGAACAGAACTATGACCGTATTAACTGTCCCAATGTTAATCACTGCTGAATAGTGATGAATACTATGAATATTATGAATACTTAGTGTGATGAATACCATGGATACTATCCATTAAATTTCAGCTCAGTGAAGCACTTTAAGCACCAACACTTTTTCAGTAAGTTACCTTTCTTGTAGAATTGTGCTTCAAATAAGGAACTTTATGTTGACCAGATTGTTAGTTAATCATTTACAAGTCAATATTGCCTATATGGACAGCGATTTAAAAAAAAAAAAAAAAAAAAAAAAAGTGAACTTGTAAAACTGCAGTGTTAAATGCGATGTGGTCGAAAATTTGGGTGCACCTAACTTTTGTGCTGGTGCACCTAAGAAAAAAAGTTAGGCGCACCAGTGCAACCAGTGCAAAAAGTTAGTCTAGAGCCCTGATCTGCCTTACTGTAACCCAGACTTCTGCTTTGTTTTTGTTTTGTTTTTTTAAAGAAAAGCAGCAACAAGTAAAAATTAATTTTTGTGATAATCCTTATTAAACCACAAGTGACTGATTGACATCAACTTGTACTACTGAAACCACAATTTCCCTTTAGTATATTATTGCCAGTACCGGTAGTTACCGGTAGTTACACATTAACTTTGATAAGAAACAAACTACTCTTTTGTAGACAAAAAGAGTACATGATTATTGCAAATTCGGATTACTGTAGCCTACTGCAAAAAGTAAAAGTGACTGTTACAGTAAGGAGAATCTAATGGGAAACATTGTGAGACCCTTTCACACAGACATTCCAAGAAATCTACAGAAAAGTCATTCAGTAACCTTACTGGAATTTCTTGATTTTGTGTGTTTACACTGCCAGAGCACATATTCTGCGCTTGTATTCACACACATCCCAGACAGTCCTGTCACTGAAAAACCCCACTCATTCATTTTTTTGTTACCCTTTCATAAACAATTGTATCGCATGGTTCTGCCAAGCTTGGGGAATGCCCTACAAGTCCGGTCCGATTTCACTTAAGCAGAAGGCTCCCGGGAATTTTACAGAATTAGGCTAAAGCTTTGTGTGAATGGAGCTATGAAAAGTAGAATGAGACTTACAAAAACACAGATAAAATAAAGCATCTTTATAGTAACAAGAATTTTGGGGAAAAAATGCTTAATTCTGATGAGTCTTAATCAAAAATATATAATCATCCTAAAATTAGCTTCATTTTATTGATACAAAATATATGTGTGTAAAAAAAAATGATTCCGAATTAAATCTATCCTCATGATAAGATTCAACCAAAGTCACTAAGAACTTCTCAGGAGTGTTGCTTTACATGCAGTTTTAGGTGCACAAACACAAAAGAACATTAAACCACTGCCTATAGCAAGGTAAGACAACAGACACCAAATACAACAGGATAAATTTGATAAGCAACATTCAAACCCTTAGTGTTTTTCATCTGTTGCCATGTCTCCCTTAAAGGGTTTTCCATTATATTGTATGCAAGGCCACAAAACTAAACACAGCCTCCCACTAAGTCACTACAATATTAATTTATTACCAAAAATCACCATTACTATTGCTTATTTTTACAATACTGTTGTGTTTGTATGCGCAATCAAAATTATTCAACCCGACAGAGTCTTTACAAATGTAAGCTTTTCTAAGTATCCAGAGTTAATAATATAGTCCTAACACTTTAGTGGCATATTAAAAGTGATAATGTCAATATATAATGTAATTTTTTTTTTTTAGTTCTTCACAATACAGTTATAATTATTCAACCCCTTTTCAACACTGTTGTTTTTACATCAGTTACTAGTATGGTAGGGTAAAAAAAATTGTGTTAAAATAATTTGAAAGCTTATGAAAACTGCATAAATTTAGCCCATGCTTTTGCTGAAGTTAAGTAGCAAATATGGCTAAGACAAAAGAGCTCTCACAAAAGCTAAGAGAAATAGTTATTTTATTACATAAAAGGCTATGGCTATAAGAACATTCCAAGACATTAAAAGTGCCTAGAGATAGTTGGCAGCATTGTTTGTAAGTTAACTAGGGGCGTTTCCTCTGAGGAGGCAAGGTACATCAGTATTATCCCACTCGTGATTTTTTTAAGCCGTTACGTCTTGAAAAAGGCGGTTGCTAACAAGTGGCTAAATGGGACTACAGAGATTAAACATCACGCCAAAAAGCTAAGCTCAGTTCTCTTTTACAGCCTCATTATTCTCATAATTGTGCTTTTATAAAAAAGACTAACTCAAACTTTCTGGGAACTTTCTATGTTTTTAGATAAAAACTGAAAGAGTTGTCGGAAGCTTAGTGGTGGTGACGTTGAAGTCGAGCGACCGTGTTGTAGTCCCTAACTGTTTATAGCCTACCTTTAGCTTTTTACTTCTGGCGACTGCATTTAGGCTTCAAAATTCATAAAAGTTGTGTTCATCTGTTATAATTATCTTGATTGACAAAACGTATAAGTATCAAACTTTTGTTGATCACAGAGCTTATTTTTTCTGATAATCCAAAAGCCTATGGGAAAATCCTATTGGGTTTTTAAATCAAGGGAACCAGTGTGACGCTAACTGCCAGTTGGCCTACAAAGTGACATCATACCTGCACCACTCTATTGAGAATGAATGGGGGAAAGTCACGTAAGAGGAGGCAATGCCTCCATCGTGCTATGATTGGATAGATTGGATATCATTGGTTAGTGCGATAAATCCCGCCTCGTATTTGTGCGCGTTCTGCATTTGCAAATCGGCCTTAATGAAGACAATGATGGCGTTAATGGGAAAACTAATTAAAAAGTAAGTAAACAACTGAGCCACTTAGATATCACTGCTTTATGTCACGTCAAAATCAAACTTGAAATGTCTGCTGAAAATAAGTTGACTATTAAAAAGAAAAGCTGAACATTAGTTCACAAATAATATACATTGTTTAAATTGTAACTGCCTTTAGTTATTATTTTGGAATAAATGTAAAAATGCATAAAAACGTTAACTTGAGATGTGTACTTGGTTTTAATAAATAGAACATTACATAGTGTAAAAATACAAAATAGAATTGTATTTGGTCTCTTTTCATGTAATGTTTATTTAACCAGGAAAATTAAGTGTAACAGGGACATAAATTTACATTTGATATATAAAAATCAAGGACTTTGCCTCATTTTAAAAAAAAACTACCACACATCACCATTTGATACCATAGCAAACCTTCCAGGGTATTGAAGAAAAAGCACAATTTTATCAAAGGGAACACAATGTTTGATCAGAGCAGCTGAGAAAAACCCACAATTTACTGCCAAAGACTTGCTAGATTACCTGATGAAAAAAAAATTCAGTGCAGAGTCTATACAAGAAGAACACTTAACAAGCATTGACTTCATGCCCGAACACCACTCTTGACCAAGAGAACATAAAAGGCTGATTTGAATATGCTGAAAGGTATTTGGATAGGCCTAAAGAATTCTGGAAGAATGTTTTATGGAGTGATGACTGAAGACCAAACTGGAATTTTTTGGACCCACAGATCAGCAGTACATCTGGCACAAAAAAGGAATGGCTTTTGATGAGAAGAACATCATCCCCAGGGTCAAACATGGAGGTGGGTCAGTCTTGTTACAAGGTGCTTTGCTGCTGCAGCAGTAATAATCTTGACCATGTGACCAGCGTCATGGATTACTTATAGTATCAGGCCATTCTGGCAAAGATTATAACCAAAGGACCAAAGAATATAGTCAGCTAGAAGCTTTTGAACACAAGGAATGGCCTAAGATTTGAGTAGAGAGGTGTCAGATGCTTGTAAGGACTTTCAGGCAACGTTTATTTAAGGTTATAAAGAGTAAAGGATTCTCTACAAAATTCAAATAATTTTGTATATGGATGTTTAGTGCGAAACTGATTTTTCACTAAACTTCTCAGAATCACTCAAATGTGTGTGTATTAATAAACTTTCTATTATGGTTTACTGAAGCCACAGTTGTTTTCATACAACAAAACCAGAATATCTTGCAGTTCAGGGAGGTTCAACAGTTTTGATTGAATGTGTAAATATAACATGTAATGTGCTAACGTGCTGTAAAAATCAGTTTTTGTGTCAAGGAGCTAGGACCATCCTCAGCTGACATATTGAGGTTTCTAGAATTTGTTGTTGTTGGGGCTATGACACAAAGACAGCCGCTTTAAAAATGATGGTTTTGCAAATACCACTACAGAGGTAACCACTCAAATAAGTAAAGAAAATGGTCAGGCAACCAACATTTCAATTTTGTACCACTTGTCTTGAGACAGAAGTACACTTCATAATCAAGCAGTAAAGTTGAAACCATGAGCATTTTGGCCATATTAACAGCTTGCACTCTGATGCCCCAAATGCTATTTTTTTTTTTCTATTTAAGTAGGCAACACACAAGTTTAAAAACGGCTCTATGTAATTTAGTGTCAGTTAGCTGATCTGCTAATGAAGACAGTAGTGGGATTGAAACTTACTTGCCCTCCAATAGTGACGTCGAAAAACACTATCGGGTTATTAGGATTTGAAGGCTGAACGTTCATGGCTGTTTTCAGGCTTTTATCACTCCAGACTGCAGAAATGTGAGCTATTAATGTTTCCCAATTTTCACACCATGAGTATCATAAACGATTCAAAAACGTTCACCCACGACGTCACTACGGTAACCAGGAGGATTTTCTACGGATGCAACCGAGGGACAATTACGACTGAGAGAGCCGATTTTTTCTCAAGAGATGTTTGTACACAAAATATAATCGTTTTAATCTGTAAGTTCCAAAAATTGCTCTCTGAAATATAATTAGATCACCATCATTTTAATACAACGCTTCAATAAACTGCCTTACATTCACCACAATCGAGGGGGGTTGCTGGAGCCTATCTCGGTTTCTCGGGCTAAATACATTGAGAGAACGTGGTGTATTAAATTGGACACTGTTATCATATTTCCAGAATAACGCACTAGTGTGGCAATGGTTTCGCACTCACTCGCTTTACACTTATACATTAACAATAAAGCAGACACTGCAACAAAACTAAGAGAAAAATCATGTGAATTAAAATTCATTTTAATAAATTGTCAAATACCACAAATTAGCAGCCTATTGTGTGTCAACTCTACCTAAGGCTGCGACTGTGCCACGGTTAAATTAAGCTCTGTTACTGCCATCTCGTGTTCAAAAAGAATGGGGCGCACACATAGAAGCAGCTGTTTCCAGTTAAACCAGCTGGTTTACAGCTGCTTCTACAACTAGTTCTTTGACTAAATACGAACCATTAAGTCATTGTTAAATTTAAGCCTTCAGAAACTTGGATTGACGGTTTACTTTTCCCAGCCTGCGCTATGCATCAGTACTCAATGTCTTCAGTAAAAAAAGACCTTGAAAGTTATAATCGTTTGTTAGTCAGATTGTGTTTGTCTATAATTAGGCATTATACATTCCAATTACGTTTGATTACACAAATGCTTTTTTTATCAGGTGGTTTTGTTTTTTAGTTTCAAACACCTATATCAAAACTTAAATATATTTCTGTGAATTCTGTCCAAACTGAAATTCCATTCTTGTCATATTTTTTGGCAATAGATGTTGAATTAACATACGAGCACAATAAAACCACATTTAAATACAGTAAGGCAATGGATTCTCAGGACAAGGCTGTTATAATTATTATCATTGTTATTTTTTAATAAACGGGGCATGCTGGGGCAAATCACACTTATATTCTCAATATATTCTCAATAATTTGAGATTTGTGCTTTATATAATGTCCTTTTATCCCATTTCATTCAATTTCTGCTGATTTCATAATTATTGTTTACATATTGGTGAAGAGCCATTATTTAGATTTCATATTTAAGACATTATTCTCCAATCACTGTTAGTAGGTTGTCACAAGGTTTGCACTGTGACAACTTACTTAATAAACAAGATAAATAAAAATAAAACTTCCTTGTTTTTGGTCATCAAGTACTCATGGAGTACTAGTAAAGCTGTGGTGACCACATGAAATAATTGGGGGGGGTCATTTAAAAAAAAAAAAACAAACAAAAAAAAAAGATTTCAATGAATATGTTTCTTGTATATACACATCCTTTATTAAGAGTCACACATATTTTACACCATAAATTTAGTCAACGCTCAGTGGAATTTCCTTCGGCTGGGGCCCGGGCACAACAGGACATTTGGGTTTTCCAGAAACATCACTGTGAAAAAAAAAATATATATGTATTAAGAGATTAAAGACAATGGTTATCATCATAGAAAGGCATAATTTGACAGAATTTAAACCCCATTCTCCAGCAAATTCTCAATGAAATTTAGACAAGTAAAATGTACTAAAATGTGAATATAGCACTTAAGATGTTTTCATATTTTATCATGTTAAAACCCAGGCTAATACATGCACACATTAACTAATAAGGCACCAAAAAGCCACCAAATAGGGAACCAAAATAAACAATGACAAACAATGACACGAGTGCTACAGATGTATACAGTTCTGCTCACAAGTTTACATAATCCTTGCAGAATATGCAATATGCTAATAATAAAAAAAAATAATAGAGGGATCATAAAAATTGCATGTTATTTTTTTAGTACTGTCCTGAATAAGCTGTTTTTCATAACAGATGTTTACATACACCAATGAGTCAAAACATATGACCACCTGCCTAATATGCTGTTGGTCCTCCGTCTGCTGCCAAAACAGCGCTGACCCGCCGAAGCATGGACTCTACAACAGTAGTTGTTAAACCTGTCCTGTCCCATACAAAATGTGCAGTGCTGGGGGTGCTCCAGGACAGGACAGGTTTGAGGACCCCTAAAGGTGTCCTGTGGTATTTGGCACCAAGACGTTAGCAGTCCTGTAGGTTGCGAGGTGGAGCCGCTGTGGATGATCAATTGGATATAGATCCTGGGAATCTGGAGGCCAGGGCAACACCTTGAACTCTTCATCATGTTCCTCAAACCATTCCTAAACAATGTGTGCAGTGTGGCAGGGAGCATTATCCTACAATTGTCATCAAGTGGTGTACCTGGTCTGCAACAATGTTTGTGTAGGTGGCATGTGTCAAATTTACGTCCACATGACCCACATGACCCAGACCCAGACCCAGAGTTCTCCAGCAGAACATTCCCCATCACACTCCCTCCACCAGCTTGTTGTCGTCCCACAGTGCATCCTGGTGTCATCACTTCCCCAGGTAAACTGCGCACATGTACACGGCCATCCATGTGATGTAAAAGAAAAGGGACTCATCCGAGCACCTTCTTCCACTGCTCCAAGGTCCAGTTCCGATGCTCATGTGCTCACTTTCGACAGTGGACAGGGGTCATCATAGGCACTCTGATTGGTCTGTGGCTACGCAGCCCCATACGCAGCAGAGTGTGACTGTGACACATGCCTCCCAAAACCATCATTAACATTTTTTTGTGACTTGTGCCACAGTAGACTCAGCTTGGACCAGATGGGACAGACTTCGTTGCCATCGTGCATTGGTGAGCCTTGGGCACCCAACACCCTGTCGCCGGGTTTGTGTTTTGTCCCTCCTCGGACCACTGTTGGTAAATTCTCACCGCTGCTGACCGTGAGCAACCCACAAGCCACTCTGACCCAGTCGTCTTACCATAATAATTTGACCCTTGTCAAAGTCATTCAGATCTTTATTCCTGCCCACTTCTCATGCATCCAACACATGGCCTTGTTAGGAGATGATCAATGATATTTTCGTTTCACTTGTGACTGGTCATAATGTTTTGGCTCATCAGTGTATAGCACAAGACAAAATAACTGAATTTACACAAATTAACCAGTTCAAAAGTTTACATACCCTTGAATCTTAATACTGTTTGTTTTTATCTGGATGATCAAGGACTGTCTTAATGTTTTGTGATAGTTTTAGATCCTTTTTTTTTCTTTTAGCACTGTCCTTCAGAAGCTACCCAAGATGTTTCCCCGAAGACTAAATAAGTACAATTTACCCCAATCATCCAATTAAAAAAGTTTATATTGAAATAGCTAGTGTAAAGGACTGTCTAGTTAAAAAACATAAAATATACAATGTACAAAATATTTTTAAATCATTTCTATTAAGCAATGCAAACCCACCTTCCAGCTGTTAGGGCCTTCTGTGAAGACATGATCACAGTTGGTGGAACAGACTCTCTGCGTCCATCTCTCTGACAGTAGTAGTTATTTGCAAATTTATGACTGGGTCCAACAGGAAGTTTGGGTGGTGGCTGAGTCCTACCATCAATGAAATTAATAAATATTCACCATGGCTTAATGATTGCACTGGCTGTCATCATAACTTATTTTTCAAAATAAAGTTATTATAGTAAATATAAATACATAAAAATATTGGGCAGTTCACATGACAACAACTTTACTGTCTTCAAAGAAAAAGGCCAGTCTTTATTTTTCAACACAGCAAAGACAAAATTTGTTTGTTTCACTGCAGATCAATTGAAATTAAGACAAAAATGATTAAAGAAAATGTATTTAATATACAAATATTTGCATTTCTACCTAAATATGTCAACTACCCATACTTTAAAATTAATAAATATTAATATAATAAAATACATAAGTATGACGCTGGTTTCAGTTAGATAATCCATTTCAAGACCCCAAAGCATTAATATGTAATATTTAATAGGCAAATATGTCTACCTCTTTGCAATTTCAGTGTACCGAAGTTGTAGTTTTGATTGGAGATCTTGCTGTTAAGAAAACGAGAAAAGTGAATGTATATACTGAACAAAATATTATTTAGACATGAAAACTGCTGGGGCGGAGTTACAGAAACATTATAACTCATAATCGTATCTGCTTAGTAAAGGTGATGGTAATTTTACTGAGGAAATAGACCTTTTTTAAACCTTGTGTTAAGAATTAAGATGTTTCTGTAATACAACCTCTGCTTACTAAGTCAGAGACAAGCAATACAGACATGCATACACAGTGTTTTTATACCCGTTGTCATATTACATCGATACGTTAGATTTTGTACGTCTAACAGTGCATGACTGATACACGATTAAAATCATCATCATCTCACCCCAGACAAATAATTCCTCAGTCTCTGGATAATTTTCGTAGCCGACGCCATACTTGGTGTCAAGGTGAAATCGCTGTTCACTTTGAATCTGTTGCAGAATCAGTTTTGGTTGAATGATACCTCACAATCATGAAGAGAATGTAAGGGAGTGAAGCTGATCCTGGGTCAGATACAGCAGCAGCGAAAGGACCAGCAAGCCGGAAGTCATTTTCTTATTCTCTGGTTCAGTGACCGTCACATCCGCAAGAGCTACAGAAATTCGCGCCACCTGTCGTATCAAACGCAGACTAACGAAATTGCTTAATGAATGACTGTTTAACGAATTTAGATGAAACGGAAAAAATTATATTAATCGCAATTTTAACTACTTTAAACTGTTTAGACTTTAGAGAGAGATAATGACCCAATAATGACAGTTTTTAGCTGTAGGTTTAAATCAATAAATAGATGTAACTGAACCACATATATATGATCAAATTAGGATAGACCAATATGGATAGGCCTATCTCTTAAGAAACAAAAATATAGGCCTAGGGGAATATACAGAAAAATATAATGAGATGCATAATACATTTGGGAAACGAGTGCTTTTGTTTGCATAGGCCAATTACACATTTCATATATGAAAATATGTGTATGAGAAAAAGGAATTTAGGATTTTTGGACAACTGGATAAAATAATGGCAACATGTGGAAAATTAGATTTTACAAATATAAATATATGGATATATATCACAATATATAGCATAGTTTCCTCAGCTATGTACATATTGCACATACATGTTCTTATATAGGCCTAAATATAGTCACCTTTATTTATCTATAGTTCTTTATACAATACATATTGTTTCAAAGCAGCTTTACAGTGATAAACAGGAAAATAATAATCAACAATGTAAACAGAATTTGATTCTGCTGTAAAGCAGCTCTAAAAAGAAAATAGTGTCATTGTTCAGCTGAGGTCAGTTCAGTGTTGATTCAGTTCCGTTAAATAACTGTGTAAAGTTGATCAATTATGGAATGAGTTCAATTTAATTATGAATTCAGCTATAAAGCAGCTATGGAGAAAACAGTGATGTCATCATCCAGCTTAATTTAGTTCTCGTCCAATAGTGTCAGTGCATTCAAGGCAATAATTTTGCTGAATAGCCTATTAAGTATACCCAACTAAGCAAGCCAGAGTCGACAGTGGCAAGAAAACCAACCTCCATCAGGTGACAGAAATGAAGGAAAAATCCTTGGAAAAACCCCATCTGGGGACCAGTTCTCCTCTGGCCAAAAGAACGAACATGGTGGAATTATGATTCCAGGCTGCATCACAAGTCAGATTGTGGAGTGATATCATTCAGAACATTTCATCCAACTCCTTCGGCTTGGGATACTTCACGCTGGCATATGGTGGGGAGGAGGTGAATATAGTATGTTTAAATATAAAGTACCATATTTTATTACATGTACATCTATATATTATGAAGTGTAATATTGAATATGAAATTGCTTTTATTACAATAAGTAAAAATATTGTCACATAGTCAATACATGAAAAGCAGAATTTTCTTATGTATCATTCAATATATTGTAATATATTAACACAATATTATTTGGTATATTTTCAATAGGCCTATGCATGAAATAATTTAATAAATTGATCGTTCATAAGGAAACAGATATCACTCTTTATACAGTTCACATAGCCTACAGTCCAATCATATTAGAACTGTTGGTATTGTTATATACATGGATAACAATACCATATTACTATGAATGTAATGGCCAGACCCTGCATAATTTATGTTTTGCATAGCATATATAGGCAATAATGTATCCAATATTTTTACACATTATGCTTTTATTGTGTGTAGGCCTATATATCAACTTATAAAAAGCACTTTTTATGCACATACACTTACTAACCACGTTACACATAAGAGCTTCATCTATCTGCCTGTCTGTCTAGGCCCCTTGCGTGAATAATAATTGGGGTTTTGGGGGACTTCCAGTCTGGGACATTCAATATGTGTGCCTGGCTCAGATAGGTCTATGTAGAGCTCTTGAACATGAAGATTACGACGTAGTTACATGGGTGGGAAGAAATCAGGACCACCCCATTCAAAGCGATGCCAGCAGAAGACATGCAGCGCCGCCCATGAGCGCGAGCGATACAGTTAAACAGATTATTTCAACTGGATCCCGCCACAGACCGTTAATAATTTACTAACTCGGAATGAACGGTGACTACTGCTCGTCTAACGGCTGAAAATAAATCAGCACATATCCGGATTGTTATAGCGCAAAAAAAACAAAATAGCAAACGTCCTCAAAGGGTAAGACAAGTTTCATGACTTCCGAAAAGTAGTTGGACTATCAGTAAGGAGAGCGCTGTTTCTTCTTTACCATATTGTGCTTACTTTGATGATAGTTAAACGTTTAGGTTTAACATAATCGATTTAACAATGATAAAGCTTGGCTGTCACTGTTATAACTTGGTATTTAAATATATTGTATCGCAATACATGATATGGGATAGGCTACGGGGTGTGATACTGGACTTTATGTCAGTCTTTAAGACTTTTTTTCTGCCACGTTTAATATTTTAACAGCAGCATTTTCAAATCTCTACAGAATAACACAATTAAAGCTTAAACTGTTTCAAGGCTTCAGATTAATTAAAGTCAAGATGTAATGTCAAATGTATGTTTGTGTCTACTCAATATGTGTAGTTCAGCCTGTATCCTATTATTGCTTCACCAATAAGGTACAAATGAGTGCCCAATTACTTTATTGATTGATTGATTGATTGTGATTGATTTGTTTGTATTTTGATTGACTGATTGATTGAAGCACAAGCCTTTGGTCTTTGGGGAAAGAGAACTATTAAGCTAGATATCTTATATAAGGTAAAATTGATTAAATTTTTATACACAAACTGTAGTGCTCACTGTGTTCGTGAAGCTCAACAATTTAACCCTGTTTGCAAAGTTATTGTGTTTGCAAATTTATTGAATTAATGGAAAGGTTATGAAGGTTTATCAATAACTACAGAAAAACATTTTTTTTTTTTTTTTTTTTGGCCAAACTAGCTATTGAGCGATTAAACTGCTGAGTGAAGGATCACATTGCAAACCATTACCTTATATTCTGAAGTATTTTTTTTCTTTTATTTGACCTTTAACCTGATTTCATTTTTATGTTTATGTTTATTTAATGTTTATTGTAAGAAAATAATGTCACAGAAATCAGGGTTTTAAATTTCATGCAAACATGCCCTAAATTTTGGTAACAGGATTGCAAAAAATGATGTATGGTAAAACTGATACAAAAAAAAAGAAAAAAAAAAAAAAAAAAAGTGATTAGGTGTTTTAACTCTTATTTTGTACCATGCATACGCAAAGTGTCTGGAATGCACTAAATGTACATGGAATGCAATAAATAAATTTATATTATTAATAAAAATAATGACTGCAATATGAACAAAGGGAGAAAACAGTTCAAAATAAATAAATATGACATTGCATGACCTTTCCACTAATCGAGTCATCCTGATCTACTGTTCACTGCAGACAAAACTACTATTAACAATACAGTATATTGTTGTTGTCCCAAAAAAGTTCTGTAGCTTGAAAATTAAACTTGCCTCCAAAACACTAAAGAATCACATGCTTCAGGTCTCATGATTCTATTTATGGGCCATTCCCCTGTCTGGGTCGCCCCTCCACTTGCTCTTCTCCTTCTACATATAAAGTGGAATACATGTAAAGAATTTTATTGCATTCCATGTGTTCAGAACAATGCTGAATTCAGCTGAATTCAATGCTATACAGTGGCTTGTGATTAACAAAGTTCAGTATGAAATGGTGAATTAATTATGTAATGTTTAGGATTTGGTAGATGCCCATGTAGCCTCTGTATGTCCATGTGATCCTATTCATAATATAGTAAAAATTGATTCTAATTCAGCCATGGTTTATGGTTCCATTCCACCCCATATAAGGCTGGCTTTTGCTGTTTTGCGCTGATTGTTGTCTAATACATTCTCATCTTTAATCTAATATAGTTAAATAGTGGGACATGATTTAACTGACTTCCCTGACAAAAGTCCTTTGTTTGTCCGTTAATGTGGAGAATGTATAAGTTGTTTGCAGGCAAATAGAGCCTGCAGTGTTCACAGCAGCATGTTCTAGAGACTTTCTCTTCCTCTAAATCACATTATTTGCCGGTATGTGGATAATACTGAACATTGTACCAGTCTGGGAGACAGAGCGCTGTCTGAAAATGTTAAACCAATTAGCACATCACAAAGTTAGTGCCTTTATGTCTGTATGTTCACAGACATCAGCATAGAAAATATAAAAATTGGTCTTTGACTTAGAAGTTTTTTTGTTTGTTTTTGTCTGTTCTGTGACAGTACATTTCTATTTATGTATTTAGCAGATACTTTTATCTAAAGCGACTTACAAAAGTGGAACAAAACCAATTTGTCAAAGAGCCAACAATATTCGTAATATACAATGCCAGGTTTATTAGACAACTAAACGAAGAAGTAAGCTATAGAAGAGGAGAAATGCAGAGAAGACAGTGAAGTTAAATGATACAGTAGAGTTCAAAGACAGTCAGTGAAGTGTAATTAGTCTCCATATGAAGTTATCTGAATGTTTAGCACAACAGAAATTATGATTCCAGTGATTTTATAAAGGAACCATGATTGAAGAATATCCAATTGGATGTATAAGAAACCTGTGGCAGTATGAGCCTTTAAAATCCGTTCAAATTAGCCAATTTATTTTTTACAGTTCACATAGTTATGACTATTGAATTTAGTGATCTGTTGACATCGGGTTGGGAGACATGGATTATGTGTTTGAAGGGATGAGGACATCAATTCAGTGGTTACGTCTGGCAGAAGTTAGCAAAATGGCAAAAATGTAGGCAGAGAATATAAAATGTTTTCTGTCTGGTCTTTGCTGATTCCACAAGCTCATGTGCGACTATCAAACTTTCTCTCTTGCACCACTTGACACTTCATATAATCTACGATGTTGAAGAAACATACTGTCATGTGCTGTTATAGGAGAGTTACCTAGCCTTACTTTGACAGGATCAGGTTGATAATTAAGTTGGAAATAGACTCGTGTAAGACCAACCAAGGCCAAGAATACCCCAGAATACACACACACACACACACACACACACACACACTCACACACACACTCACACAAAGTGCTAGATATAATGAACTGAACATTCTGTTCATTATGCAGAGCTGAGCTTGATCATACCTTCACATATTGATTTGTCATGGTAAATACTGTAACATACAAATGTATAAAAGAAATTGATATGTGCATGATTTTACATAATATGAGCATATGGAGAATATATTGTAGACTAATACAACCCAGCCTTATTCTTAGTGCGCACTTAAGAGTGTAAACAAATAGCTATTCCTCTCTTGACTGACTGGCATAACATCATTTTGAGAATGTATCTTTGAATATTAGCAAAGACAATGCAAAAAATGGCACTACAATGCTACAGTGTTGTTGTGGGTGGGTAACAGGGTGTTGTTATGCTTGCTAAGCTGTTTTGAGTTGTTGTTAGTTGCTTCCCTACTGCTACAAGTCAAAAGTGCCAACACCAAATATCTATATGACATTCTGGTGTCTAGATATGGCTAGGGTCCCTCCTTCAAAAAGTGACCTCTTAAAAGTAATAGCACACTTCTCCTGAACAAGATGCATAATTTGAGGTATTATTCATGTTTTTAGCACGCACAGTGTGGGAAATGTACATACTTTCATACTCATAACTTAATGTTGAGTATGAGCAGGAATAGCTGTGATTCTTTTTGAAGAAAGCACCACTATAATGACTCCACAATAATGCACCACAATAATGACTCCTCTAGTCTCTGTTACTGGCCTTGAGAATCTGTTTTTACTCCCGTAAATCAGCTGTTTTTCACAGGAAGAGTCCATTTTCTGAAACAGCTTTTAGAAACAATGGAAGGATGTTGCTGTTAACTGTGTCACAGCAGCTGTCCTCTTTCAGGCTTTTTAAAAAATGCTCTAAGTAGTGTCTTCCATTTACTAAAATTTTACACCAAAGAACTAAATAATGCTTTTGACAAATCTGTTTAAAATTACACTCACATGAGATTAAAAAATCCAGTCATATAGTGGCTTAAAATAGTTTTTTTATTCTACGTAAGTGTGTTCCCACTTATGGTGCAACCATGTTGAGAGATCTGTTCCCTTTATTTTGGGAACCCCCATATTAATAGACACTTAGTTATGGAATAATGTAACGTGACAAACGAGGCTGAATGTTTTGCTGTTCCAAGATGCAGCTTACATGCCGATAGGTGTCAGCATAAAGTTAATGAGTCATCAGTCAGTATTTTATAAAGTTTGGTTCAAGCCATACTAGCCAGTAAAACATCCCAAAAAAAATGTTCTTGGTGATCAACCCTCTTGTTGGAAAAGATAGCATAAATATATAGCTTTAACCTTGTTGTGCAGTCATCCAAACATGTATTCTACATGTACTTATTGATCTTGGAGGAGCACCCTCATGTTCTGCCAGGATTGTTAAGCTTAAATATGATGTCACTGAATGTGTCCTGATAGGTGTGATTCTGTTGATACATGTCAAGCATGCTGCATGCTCTATGTGTTGGAAAGCTGTTTCATTTTATATCAAGATAAATGCAGTTTTGTTATATAATGTTGTGTGTTTATAGTAGTAAACCTGGGCCTTTAGACAGGAAGAGTCTGTGAACAACAGTTGATCTATTCATTTTTTGTATGCATGCAGTTTAAGGGTGAGTTTACTTAAAATAGTAGATGCTACAATAATAGACAGATGTGGAAATAACAGTGTCAGTCCGCAACCAACTATGCAAGAAACATTGAGAAAATGAGTGCAATTATGTGCATATTTTGTGACTGGAATTTCCAAAAGTAATAACTACTGATTATTTCACAAAAATTTAACTCGTAAAACAAACCTGAAAATACAGTTCTTCTCATGAATATGTAATGTAGTTACTAGTAAGTGATTCAAACAAAACTCTGAATCTTTTTCAAATATTTGATGCCAGGAATCTCAAACTGGCAAATCTAGTGATTAGTTCTTTTTAAAAAGTGTTTATTGAAGCAACAACTTGCAAATATTAGTTAAAACGACTTGTGAACATTTCCAAATTGTAAATGGTGCGCCTTGAGCCCTTGAAGCTAATCCGATTTGAACTGGCAACCCTAACTAACCATCTTTTTGTGTGTGTGTTTTTGTGTGCAATATGAGTCAGATGTTCAGTTAACAGACTGTAGGTGTGCCGTCTGACGCTGACTTGTAAAATGTAACCTATTATCATTTAATCAATATTGTTTTTTTATAGATGTGAACTGATATGAGAATACAGTTGAATGATTAAGCCATCTTTTTATGTTTATTAGACGTGCACATATGCAATATAAATGTGATTGATGTTCACTGAATAACATGTTTTGGTCTTATTTCCAGCAGCATCTACAACTTTAAACATTGGCTTTTGTATCCTGAAAAATTAGCTAATTTCACTAGGGATGTCGTTTTTAGAGCATGTGCATGTGCTTCATTTCCTTGTTTATTTTTTCTTGCCTGGTTCTTGAGGAAGCAGCTTTTGCTCTATTGATCAACTATCTAGCACTCACTGTCCTGAAAGACAATAGCTGCTTTTCCAGGAGACCCTGGGGTCTTATCAGGCCCACTTCCTTTCAGGAAAGAGCAGCTGTGTTGCTGCGCAGGCTGTGACACTGGTAAAACAACAATGAAATGCACAGTATTTCTAGTTCACCTAAAAATAAAAAATAAAAATAAAAAAAAAGTACCATAAAATAATTGATAATAGATGAACAGAAAAAGATATATTTAGCAGAATGCTCACATTACTCTTTTACATAAAACAAAGTAAATGGAGATGGACACCTTCAAAACTCCAAAATGACAAACGGCATAAACGAATGAAGTTTCCATATAAACGAGTGCTATATTCCAAGACTTTTTAAAGGGTTAGTTCACCCAAAATGAAAATTTTGTCATCATTTAATTTAATTAATCTTCAAAACACACAAGAATTTTCTGTTCCTCCATTGACAGTCCACACAACCAAAACTTTGACAATACAAAAAGGTCATAAAGGCATTGTAAAACTAATCCATATGAATCAAGCAGATTAATCCAAGTCTTGTGAAGAGATATGATCTCTTTATGTGATGAACAGATTTAATTTAGACTTTTATTCACATCTAAACAATGATTGACACACATACATAGAGCACATCAAATGTGGTAAACACAGAAGTTCAAATGTGTGCGTGTGATGCGCAAGAACCAATGAGGTTGAGAACCAAAAAAAAAGCAACAAAATTTAAGTTGTTATTTATTTATAAAAATCTAATGGCTTGTATTTAGAACTATTCCCATTTATCTATTCCCATCATATTGCTTTGAAAAATATGAAATATAGCGCACAAGTTGTATAGAACACTTTTATGGTGCTTACTGTTTCTTTTTTGGTGCTTGAAAACCTCTGGCAACTATTCCATTGTATGGAAAGGAGAAGCAGGCATTCTGCTAAATATCTAATTTTGTGTTCTATTGAAGGAAGTCACATGGGTTTCAAACAACATGAATATGCGTAAATGATGACATTATGTTCATTTTTTGGTGTACTGTTCCTTCAAGTCATGTGATTGCACACAAATTCCTGACAGTGCTTTAAGGTTGGCGTCAGAAGGCTCTGACAATGATTTTATGGGACTGCCCACTCATGAAACAGCCCTGTTTCAAGTAAGATGTGTCCTTGCCCAGTCTGCAGAGTTCACATAACATATAATGTGAATAGAGACCTCCTGCTTCCTCTGCAGGAAAATGGGAGGGAGTGCTATGAGGTCACTTTCAAAACATGACTCCCATTCAGACAACACCACAGTGCAAGATTTGTTTGAGTTATTTGCCTGCTCTGAGAAGTCACTGTTCCCATGTTCAAAGTGGTAAATGTTATTCACAAAGCTCTTATTTTTATGGACCAGAACTAAATGAAAGAATGAAAGGTACAGGGTTAGAACACAGATTTCTTCTGATTTGACTTGACAAGCACTGAAATAGATGATATACAGTAAATAACAGTCAATCGTTTGAACTCACTTGATTGAATTTATGCTTCTCATCATCTTAAAAATCTAAAGATTTATAACTTAAAATAGTGTAGTTGACAAATATAAACTTTGTCTATACGTATGAATTTCATTACAAACATTTACAGAAAAATGAATGGCTGTTTTGGAGTAGATAGTGAAAGAAAAGCAGTGAAAAAGTGTCCAGCATATGTGGAAACTTCTTTTATGATGTTAATAATGCTTCCCAGGAATCACCTCATGAAGTTGAATCAATGTCTAAGTGTCCCAAGTTGGAATCTGGTGATGGCAAATTTGGAGAAGCTTAAATTTGTCAATACATAATTTACATACTTCCATTTGTGTTATTTTGTAGTTTTGATGATGTTACTATTATTCCATATATTTTCAGCATGTTTTCAGTTACAAATGGTGACATTTAATAAAGTTCACTGTCGCTGAACATTTCTATCGTAAAACAGTTGTCAAATATTGTTTAGCAAGTTACATCTTACCACACTCTATCACTGTTAAAACTAAAGCGTTGCATTGAAATCCAAACTCGTCTTCTGTGAACAGTAAGGCCTGCCTTCTTTGATTTGATTGGCCATCTTGATCATTTTGACATTGACGAGCGCTGTTCGACTGTTATTGCAAACCAGCCTAAAATGTAACTTTTAAAACATTTTGTGATCCTTACAACAAACAGAGCAGTGCGGAATGGAGTGCAGCAAAGCAGCATCAAGAATTTAAGCTATATTTCAATTTGGCCATTTCCAGTTATTGGGAGGGACTTGTCCCCCTCAAAGTCTATGGTGTTTACGGCCCTGTCTTGTAGTATAAATGTTCAGTTCTTTGTAAAATGGTGGATATGCTTTTGTTTTTGTGAGCCTGGCATGTTTGTAGCATGCTGGTTAAGAGGCTCAGAGTTAGACAGGAATGTGTTTTTCCTCTCTTGCCTTGTAATTAGGCTGTTACCAGCAGGCAAACACAGTGATACCTCTTAGCTCACAGCTGGAGGGACGGGGAAGTCCTGCAAGCTGCAAATCAAGAGAACACGCTTTGAGATGACAGGCTAGACTGTAGTCGCAGGGACTGGAAACCTGGTCAGCTGCATGCACAACGTGTTGCATTGCGCCAGACACAGTCAGTCTGTCCAATACAAAACATATTGAAGCATTCGAGTTTGGTCTCCACATGGTACCATTACTTTGCTCAATCAGTGGAAAAAACAGCTTTGGCCTGTTAAATGTGATCAAACGGTACGCAGTATGTTTTTAATTAGACACAGCCTTTGCCAGCAGGCCCAGCACTACTTAAACCAGTGTAGTGCTTCTGTTTTTTTTTTCTTTGGCCCAACAGTCTGCTCATTATATCCTGCATTTAAATGGTTTGCTGCCTTTGTGGAGTCTTTGTGCTCGAATGACATGTCCGAGCCTGGTCATATTAGCACTGTGTGAAATAGGAAGTGTCTAGTGGAATGTGCCTGGGGCTCTGTGAAAACAGTTATGTGTAACATGCTTCCCCTCCTCTGTCAGAGGGTGTGTGTGTTTTAACTATATTTCCATGGTCTGCTCTGTCCATTGGTATTGAAATTTAGCATCCTAAAGGATGTGCACAATATGTGTTATTAATAATATGCGAGGTGTGTGTTATATACTGAAATTATATAAAAATTTATGAAGTGGTTCCATGATACAGTATATTAGATGGTATTTTTGTACTGTGGGGACCACAATTAAAACTCAGAAATAATTAATGAATGAGAAATATTTAAGATTCTGCTCTAAGGTCAGTGATCTGTCACAAGATGAAGATGAAGACGAAGATACACAGGATCCAATACGAAGTGATTTTAATAATACAATAAACACAGAAACAGACAGAAGGTTTAACTGTGTGTGTGTGTGTGTGTGTGTGTGTGTGTGTGTGTGTGAAACAGAGGTAAACACATACAACATGCAAACATCAACAACTGAAGGGTGAAACAGAGCAACTTAAATACACAGTGATAATGAGATGATAACGAACAGGTGTGATGATTTGATGAGCAAAGAAACACTTGTGAGTGATGAAAACAAACTGGAAATTCATGAAAACAGAAACTAACTCAACATAAGTGTAACATGATCAAATAAGCAAATTTAAGACATTGAGTAGTGAACTCCTTTGTACAAAAGGTCAGGATTTCTTCATTTGAGATGCAAAATGCTTTTTATCATTCTCAAATCATGCTGGAAAATATGATCATCAGGTTTGGTTCATGTCAGCTCAGCACTGAAATTGTTATGCTAAAAATATAAATTGGTCTCAGACTTTTGGACTCTACTGTACTGGTCCAAAACACACAGTAGCATCACCATGGTACCATATCCAAAGAAAACCCCTGTATTCCCTCTCAACATTATTCTGTAGAGGCACTGAACAGCAGAATTTTTATACTTTTTTCATTGCCTATATTCTTGTCTGAAAATGTAAGTTATTTGGCTTTACATAGCGTGTTGTATAATGATGTTTACAATCCATGCAGATGACAAGCAATTTATAAGTCAGCAAAAAGCAATTTATAAGTCAGCAAAATTAATAATGCTATAATACTATAATTGTGCAATACTACAATTACAATTTTGTAATTTAATCCAGAATATTACACAGAGCAAAAGTAAAAATGAAGAACAGTAGAGAAAGAGAAAAGCAGATGTGACACGAGACAGAAAATACATAATTTTTCTATAAAATGTCTGAGAACGTAAGCAATGAAACACCATACATAGAATGGCACAAAGACCATCTAAGCATTAACAGTAATGCATAACCCAAATACACTACAAATTAAAAAGATCATGGCATACAATAAGGCACACAATTTACTTGTTATGAGGGGTAAAGCTGTATTTTTTGTCAGCCAAGTCTTGTTTTGAAATTACCCATTAAGTTCGACTGGACAGCTAAGGTAATCACAAAAACCTCAGGACTATGTGTGCAGTCTAAAAACAACTATTTTCTATGACATAAGACCAGAGCATGTTTCAGCTAGAAACTGTGTCATCCTGGCTTATACATCATTGCTGTGACCTAATAAACATGCAATGCAACATGCATCAACACCATTACCTATCAGCCCATGTCAATTGTGACAATCCAGGACCATTGGCTCTTAACAACTGAATAACCCTTAAAACCTTCACAGTGACCACATACAGACCAAAAACATCAATCAAATGGTTTAGAGATGCTTTTAGGTTGCAGGTCACCAGCTCTGCAGCTCCCAAACAATTTTTTTCATTAGTCTTATGTTTCTATGGCATTGAAATTTTGTCTTTTGCTTGCAGGTATGCTGATTTGTCCTCTAGAGGGGCAACAGAAGGCTCCATAAAATGACCCAATCAGTGCACATATCCTCCAAACTGCCAAGTAAGTAAATGTTTTACTCGGTAGATAGTAGTGTTTCAAGATGACCACACCTGCTATGTTGGGCAGTCGTGGCCTAATGTTTAGAGAGTCAGACTGGTAACCCAAAGGTTGCGAGTTCGATTCTCAATACCGGCACCTAGCAAGGCACCTAACCCCCAATCGCTTCCCAGGCGCCACATCAAAAATGGCTGCCCACTGCTCCGGGTGTGTGTGTCCACAGTTTGCAGTGTGTGTGTTCACTACTCACAGTTCCTGATGTGTGTGCACTAACTGGATGGGTTAAATGCAGAGGAAAAATTCTGAGTGTGGGTTACATACTTGGCCTTTACATGTCACTTTCACTTTCATATTTGCATTGCAGATCTGAGTGCCCCTTTTCATTGCTCTAATGAGGAAGAAACAGATCAAGGTGGCTCCTATTCTGTACAGACACCCTACGGATTCCAACTGGACCTTGATTTTCTCAAGTATGTTGAAGAAATCGAGAGTGGACACAGCATTCGTAGAGCTAATGTGAACCCTCGGAGGGGATCTCGGGGTGACCGTGGGCGGAATTTGGGTATTGGGGGTCGGACCAGTGGCTGGACCTCCACTGAGTCCCTTTCCTCAACAACCAGTGAGAATGGCCAGACTAACCAACCTTTTCTCCAGAGTCCAATTACATCACCTAGTAAATCACAACCACTTTCTCCATTACCAGTTATCACTCCCAGTCAACCTACTTGGTCCAAAGTGCCACCACCACCTCCACCACGCAACCCTAGGGTAGAGAGAACACTTCTTGAAACTAGCCTTCGGCTGCAACAGGAGCAGAGTCAGTTTTCAAATGGTTTAGGCTCTAATTTGTCCGACCTTTCCAAAGTGAGTTCCAAAGCCAGTGGATCTAATAGGGACTTCTCTGTAGCTTCTTCCCAGCTTGCTTCAGATGCTCACTTGCTACAGATATCACCTGTTGTGCAGAACCCCCTTTCTGGGATCTGGACCAGAGCAAGTCCTCAGACATCTGGAAGGAGCACTCCAGCCTCCAACTCAGGAACATTGCCTCCTGGGCAGCTTCAGACAGTGCGAGAACAGATGGCCACTGCCCTTAGGCAGCTGAGAGAGATGGAAGAGAAAGTGAAAGGAGTACCAGCTCTAGAAAGAGAAGTTGCCATGCTCCGTGCAGAAAAGGAAAGGTTGGCTCTGGAACTTCGAAAGAAAACAGAAGAACTTGATACAACTCTCAAAATGCAAGTCTCCACTGAGGCAGTAGTGGGAGCCTTTCAACCAGGACCCCTACCATCGCCATCACTTTGGAATAAAAGGCCAGAATGCAAAAGTGATGAACAAGACAAAAAGGAAATAAGGAAACTGACCACTACTCCTGTAGAAAAAAGATCCATATCAGTAGGTAGTGACATTCCTCTTGAGGCTGTGGTAGTCTTCAATCGTCAAGCACTCAAGGATGCTGCTGTCGAAACTACTATTGATGTTTGTCATGCAGCTATTGAGACTGAGGCTAGTGTCATGCATGATGAGGGAATTCAGACTGGAGTGGATACAGAAGATGTGGCAGTCTGGGTAATAGAATCATTTCTAGGGTTAAAAAGTGAGACAGAACGAGAAATTGATACCCTGCAACACACTATCAAATTTCAACAGGAGTCAATCCAGGTTCTTGAGACACAATTAACTCAGGTCAACCAAGATCTTGAAGCTTTAAGGGCTCAGGAAATTGAGAGGACATCCAAGATTATGTTGGACAAAGAGACAATAGTGAAACCAGAGACAGTCAATGCCCAAATGGAAACATGTCCTGCTGAAGTTTGTTCAGTTGGAGTGTTGTTTCCAGATGTGACTGACCCGGAGTACATTTCAAAAAGTGACCAAAGCATTCAAACAGATCCTGTGGAAACTTCAAAGGAAAAAACTGTGGCACCAGTAAGCATTGGTATCCAGTGGGAATCTCCCTACATCACAGATATACAAGACCGTGAAGAACAGACAAATTCTGCAGAGAGTAAGCATTGTTATTTTTAAACATCAATAGAATTTTTTGACTTTCGTAAAGCATGTTCATGGTCATACTATGCACAGTTATTGCAAAGAAAAAATTGTCTTATTAAGATAGTTGCTCTGCTTTTGCAGTGCTACTGTACTCATGTAGGTTATGCAGCCTCTCTAACATGTTGTTAACACAGTAACAAATGCAGAAATAATTTAAAGTCGGTTATTACATGAATAGTAACCGGCACGATTCAGTAAACTCAAAATAAACTCAAATCCCACCATACATTTATTTCTTTATCTCAAAAGTATTGAGAATGTTGTTTCATGTTGATTTAAATAAATCTGGAAAACCCCTTTAACAGTGATTTCTTTGCAATAAAGCTACAGGCCCTCTGAAATCTATCATGAAGAGGAAGGATGGGAGTGGCGCCGGTGCAGTTTCCAGTGGTGGCAAAAAGAGCTTGAAGTTTGTTGGAATTCTAAATGGAGGGTGAGTTGCTAGAGCAGATATTTAAATAATGAAACATTGTTAGGCATGATACAAAGTGCCTTTACCATAAAAACATCAATGCCATCAACTGCATCCCGCGGATTATTGCTTTTATAAAATGGCAACAACAGCAATATCATAAAAGACAATTACATTTATGAATTACAATAAATACTTTTATGCCAAGTAACAAATGTATGTATATCACTGGCTTCCAACATGGCTCTTCCAATTTGATGATACTATACTGAATTTCTCCACCTAAATTCTTGCAGGTATGAGTCGACTTCTAGTGAAGAGGATGAAGAAGAGGATGAAGAGAGTTCCTCTGATGGAAGTGAGGCTGGTGCATGTTCAGACAGCAGCGTGGAAGAAGAGGCAGCTTTAGAGGATACATCTGAAGAAGAGATGAATATAAATGTGGATGAAACTGATAGTGATGAAAACATGCCAGCTGGGACTGAAGATTTAAAGGATCAGGCAGAGGAAGTAAAGGAAAAGTAAGTGTCTGTAGATTTGTGTGATGACATGTTTGCTTTAAATTCATCTCTGTGCTAGAAAAAAATTAAGGTCCAAAAATATTGTTGACTCATCTTGTACTACAATTAAAAAAAGCATTTTTTTTAATAAAAAAAAGGTGATGAGCATCAAATGTGTCCTGAAAAACGCAATCTCAGAATGTTTAATATCGAGTTTAGTGAACAGTGATTTTCATTCGATAATGAAAAAAAAGTAGTTTGCCTTAAAAGTGCAGAAAGTGATTTCTGAGAAACACTGTTGAATGTGGCAGTAGTGGTAGCAGGCTTATGCATGTATATATATACTCATGATGGGGAGGAGAGAGAGTGAGCAAGAGGGAGATTTGAAGAAAGATTGTAGAAAGAGAGATGGCTGAGAGACATTACAAAAGAGAAAAGCTCAGAGGAATATCACTGGAAAAAGAAGGGTTATGATCAGGAAAGAGCTTTAGGACCTGCATTAATATTAGAAAAGCTTTCTAGCGCTGGAGAGACCCAAGCGGGAAGGCCTGAAAACAGACGCAGAGTTTGCGTTGTTTTGGCTCCATACGTGAGTAACATTGTTTCACAGCAAGTGTTTTTTGCTAGTTTCAGCCCGACGCAGTTATCATTTTCATGTCCTGCGCCACGTTGTTTAAATAGTAAATGCATTTGTGTGCATTGTGTGACCATGGGCGTGCTGGTCTGAAAACGAGGTGTGTTCAGGTGCATTGTTGGCATGTTGCTATTTTGAGGCAACTGAAAACGACTGCGCCATTGACCAACTGAAACCTGGTCTAAAGTCAATGGCGCAATATTTGTTTTATTTAAAGAGCGCGTTAGTAATATGTGCCTATATGCGGGTGCACAGCTCGCGTACACTCTGCTTATTACACACACAGAGATGCGCAGCAGCACACAAACATGCCAAATATTAAAAATAAAACGATTACAATGTAGAAGATTATTATTGTGTGCATAATGATAAAAATGCTTTGGTGGAATCCGGCTTTTCCCGTAGATGGTCTGCTCACGCGCGTTAACCTCGTGCACAAGCAGATCCGTTTCCTCACTAGAGAAGAGTTCAGTTTTTCTGCTTGCAAATTCCGCCATGTAAATAGCGAATCCGCCATGGCGCGAGTGCAACTGGCTTTTAAAGGGAATGGGAGATGAGACTCTGATTGGTTTATTGCACGTTACGCCCAAAACACACCCATTACTCATTAAGAGAATAGGGACAACCCTTTTAGACCATGCTCCGGGCGCGCCAACCATTTTTCCCGTCCTTAAACTAGCAAAAATGGATTCGGACACGCACTTGCGCCATTAGCTTTAGACCATGCACTTAGATTGTTAAAATAGGGCCCCAAGTTTTTCTCAGAATTCGCTTACTACACCTTTAATTAAAAACAGACTAATTTACCCAATATTTGAATGTGCTATGTATTTTTTATGCTTATTAGAGTATCATGTTCTTAGCTTAGCAAAATGTTAACATCTAACTATTGAAATCAATTAAGAGTCAAGTTTGCTTATCAAGTGAGAAGCTATTTGTGTGGTGTGCGGAGTATTTATGTAATGTATATATTCACAAATATATTACATATATATACAAAACTAAATGGACATTATCTTACAGGTTTGAACTAAGTGCCAAAATGCGTGAAGCTTGTCTAATTTTGAAGAACCACCTTAATGACAGAGCCAAATCAGTAAAGAGTAAAGAAGTGGTAGGAACAAATTACACACATTTCATTTTATTCACATTGTGGTCATTATTCTAAATGAATCAATTCATTCCTGTCAAACTTGACAATAAACTATTAAGTTGCTCTGTTAACTTACACAGTTGTCCAGCACTCATACCGTTCAGTTGGAGTGGTTCCGAGTATCCAGTGCAAAGATGGCCCAGCCATTACGTGTGTCAAATTACCTGATGGCTTTCTCAGAGGTCTCCCCCATCCTGCTGGAACACGTAGTCAACATGACTGACGGCAACGGCAACACTGCTTTACACTACAGCGTCTCCCATTCCAACTTCACTGTTGTGGACCTGCTGCTTGACACAGGTTAATAGAATTTAGTTTTTTTTTCTGACACATCAGAATAACATGGTAACAAGCAATGCAATACCAAAACTGAGATTATAACAACCAGTATCTAATAGAGTTCCTGAATTCATTCTTTTGCAAGGGAATTAACGTAGTAAACTAATGTAAGTTTGAGAATTCATCAATTTTTGGCGTCCTTAAAATATACAGCTAGCACAGTTGAATAAAGGCCTGTTCACGCCAAGGACGATAACCATAATGATAACAAACGATAAAGACATAGTCAAAACATAGTTCTAAATATAAAAGAATAGCAGAGTCCACATCGCAACTACAACGATAATGGCACAGAGAAACAATATCATTTGAATCACTTTCAGAATGATTTTTCCAGCTGAAGAACAATAAAAAAACATTGACAGCCAATCAGAATCCATCCTGAGCATTTAAAGCAGCAGACGACAAAACTGCTGTGTGCACTTAGAATAAACAGAACGATATCGTCCGCTGGTGTGGATGCTAATACAGTTATCGTTATAGTTATCTTTCTAATTATCATTCTTGGTGTGAATGAGCCTCAAACCATGGGAAAATGCACCCAGCTACATTCCTTAGCTTAATGCTAAGAAAAGTATGTTTCTGTTATATAGTGAATATTGTGTTATGCATATTGCCTGGAACAAAATGCATTATGCAATGATAGTCGTTTCCAGCAGTAATATACAACATTGTTGTCACATGGCCTCACTATATTGCATGTTTAAGTGATTGTTGTCCTTTTGTTAGTTTGTGTATTTTACTCTTGTTCATTTGTGGAGGTCAAGTTTTATTTAAGTAAGTTTATGCAAGTTTTCAAGTACAGTAAGTTTAAGTAATTTTTAAAAACAGTAAAGTGCATCTTTATAGACTATATGCTAATGAGCTGTTCTGAGTTGTCAAATAGTTTGGGACATTGTTACAATACATTGTTACAGGCAACTTCAGGCAATGCATAATCAGCTGTGGATGTGTTCATGTGCAGGCATGTGCAATGTTGATCAGCAGAATAAAGCCGGATATACAGCTGTGATGCTGGCAGCCCTTTCAGCAGTGAAGGAAGAGGACGACATGGCAGTGGTCCAGAAACTCTTCCGTCTGGGCAACGTCAATGCCAAGGCGAGCCAAGTAAGTCACCCGGATAATTAGATATTCATCTGCGATTATATCCTCTGCTAATTTAAATATGACATTTCAACTCACAATCTTAAAAATAAAGGTTCATCATTGGCATCTATTGTTGAAGAATCTAACATCCATGGATTCTTTCCATTGCACAAAAGGTCCTTTATAGTAGACTATTGGAACTTTTGGAACTTTTATTTTTGAAGTGTAGATAGATGCTGTTGGACATGGTGTGCCTCCTTTCATTTTTATACATTTCTAAACTCATTTGGTGAAAGATTTGCTAAAGGAAATAAAACAGTAACAGAATGTTCTCCATCAAATATGGAATACATATACACTACCACGGCTTGACATTGACTTTTTTGCTCACCAGCCACTGTGGCTAGTGGTTTTCCAAAGTTACTAGCCACTCAGCATTTTCACTGGCCACAATTTTGACATCGATACCATGAAGATATTTTTAATATTATCTCATAATTTAGCAGCAGGTATATTAGGCTGCTGTCACTTTAAGACCTGACGCACAGATCCATTATACTGTTACACATGCGCATTCTTTCTTAACTGTTTACGTTTACTTAAAACGTTCACATGAATACTCGCCAAGACCGGCATTTTGACATTATTTTGCATGTATTTGACTGTTTAAATGCAATAAGCAGCGAAAAAGAACTCAATTTAGTACTGAGAGTCAGCTTTATGTGCGTGCACTTTGGGTGTGAGCACAAAATCTGCGGGAATGAGTTAAATTATGCGCAATGCGCGCAATCCAAGTGAGTGAGTGGAGGCGGGTTTGTGTGTCAACTCGCTGTCGGAGAGATGAGAGAGCAAGAAAGAGCAACTGGTATTGTGTATCTATTCTGCAGGAAAATTAGTATTGGAAGCGTTTCAGATATTTTAGTATCAATATGTATAGAAAAAATTTTGACAACACTACATTGCACTTGGCTTTTTAATAGACTACAGTTGAAAAATGTATAAATTATATATAAATTTCAACCTGCCAAAGTGGCTAGTAGGAGTGACTGCATTACACGTCACTGCTGAAATCCACCTGCATTTGGCGGGTTGTTGAGTGTAATGTCAAGCCCTGTACACTACTGTTGAAAAGTTTGGGGTCAATAAAGTTTTGTTTTTAAGATACAATATTAATACTTTTATTAAGCACGGACACATTAAATTGATCAAAAGTGACAGTAAAGACATTTATAATGTTACAAAAGATTTCTATTTTGAATAAATGCTGTACTTCTGAACTTTCTATTCAGCAAAGTATCCTAAAAAGAACAATGATCACAGTTTCCTTACAAATAAAAGCAGCAAAAATGTTTTCAGCATTGATAATAATAAGAAATGTTTCTTGAGCATCAAATCAGCATATTAGAATGATTACTGAAGGATCATGTGACACTAAAGACTGAAAATTGTGCTTTGCCCCAACAGGAATAAATTACATTTTACAATATATTAACACATATTTTTATATTTCACAATATTACTGTATGTTTGAACAAACAGATGCAGCCTTGATGAGCATAAGAGACTTCGTTCAAAAACATTAAAAAAGCTTTACCGACCATAAATTTTCAAACAGTTAGAGCTGTTTAAAAGATTTTCTGATATCAGCCAACATTTTGGACACATAAATGGATAGTTCACCCAAAAATGAAAATTCTGTCATCATTTACTCTCCCTCATGTTGTTCCAAAGCTGTATGAGTTTCTTTCATCTGTTGAACACAAAAGAAGATATTTTAAAGAATGTTGGTAACCAGACAGTTGACGGCACACGTTGACTTCCATAGTATTTTTTTTTTTTTCTACTATGGAAGTGGATGCTGTCAATTGTGTGGTTACCAACATTCTTTAAAATATCTTCTTTTGTGTTCAACAGATGAAAGAAACTCATACAGGTTTGGAACAACTTGAGGGTGAGCAAGTAATGAGAAAATTTTCATTTTTGGGTGAACTATCCCTTTTAAGTGTCCCTTATGCACTTAAACTTATGGATGTCATTTCATTAGATTAAAAAACAAACAAACAAACATAAAAATGTGGCATTCATTTTAAAGAAAGTCAATAACAGCCAAAATGGCTCACAATAGTTAAGTTCTGATCTGAGATGAGAACATTTGCAGATGCCACTTGGTTTGATATTTGTATGTAATACCATGAAATTATAATTGCATTCATGTATTTAGTCTGGCTTAATTGCCAAAATACACTTTGGGGGCTACTGTATATAAGTTTTTTGTGCACAGATTACTGCATTTTTAGAGTGTAAGTTAATGAAAGGGATGCATTGATTGCCAGACAGCATAGACCCTTTAGATGAGCACCTATCTTTTGGTCTGTCTGTGGTTAGGCAGGACAGACGGCTTTGATGCTGGCCGTGAGTCATGGGCGGCAGGAGATGGTGCGCGCACTGCTTGAATGTGGTGCTAATGTGAACATCCAAGATGACGAGGGGTCCACTGCTCTGATGTGTGCAAGTGAACACGGTCGAGCTGAGATTGTCTCCTTGCTGCTGGAGCAGCCGGGGTGTGACATTTCGGTCGTGGACAATGTGAGTACACCTCAAATACTTTCATACAGTCATGATGTATTTGTACATGACACTAAAATATGTACTATTTCTGCATAATACTGTACCCTAAAATAAATAATCAACTAAATTGTTGGTCACACTAACATTCAAACAAAGGTGAACATACTATTTATGAAGCAAATGAATGACCTACTACATTTGAAAAAAATTATTCCACAATGCAGTGAGCTCAGCTAGACCTTCTAATTCCAGTGTGACAAATGAAGAGAAAGAAATTTTAGCCATGATTTTTTTTTTTCTTTCCTTATGATTTTAATTTTTCAATGTTATATGCTTATTATAAAGTGACTTTAAGCTTGGGAAAGTTTGTCATACTTGATTGAACTAACAAGATTTTGGGTTAAAAATGCATAACCATTTTTATTTTCAATATTATAATTGAATGCAATAGAAGCTTGTTTCTACCCCAGAGAGAAAAAAAAAACTATATCTCTGACTCTATATCTCACAATTGTGACTTTATTTCTCTTGTTACTTTATATTATCACACAATGTGATTTTTTTTTTCTTTTTTTAAAAAAAAAATTGATCTCACAATTAAATATTTTATTTTTTATTTTGAGGTAGAAGCAGATAGATGGTGTATTTAACATTTTGATTTTATTTTTCTAAAGTCATTTCCTGTTGGCCATGTATGTGGGGTCCAAAGTAATTGTGTATGTTTGAAATCCAGTGCAGTCGCTTGTTCCATTATAATAGGATTTTGTACTGGATGTTTTACAGAAAATTATGGGCCGGTTGCATAAACTTCTTAGACTAGTCATGTTAGTCAAGTTGGTCATCTATTTTTTTTTTTTTTCAACACTGGTCATAACTGTTTTAAGTCAGTTACATGAAAAGGTAGACTGGTCTAATTTGAATCCAAAAAGAAAGACTGATTAGCCCCAACCATTTGCTAGAACCAGACTAGTTCTTAAAGAGATAGTTCACCCAAAAATGAAAATTCTGTCATCATTTACTCACCCACTTGTTGTTCCAAACCCATAAGACTTTTGTTCATCTTCGGAACACAAATGAAGATCTTTTGATGAAATCTGTGAGCTTTCTGTCCCTCCATAGACAGCTACGCAACTAGCACTTTAACGCTTCGCAAAAATAATCCATATGAATTGAGCAGTTTAGTCCAAATTTTCTGAAGAGACACAATCACTTTATATGATCAACAGATTGAATTTTTTATTCACATATAAACATCTATCAACTCACACATCAGGTGTGGTAAACAGAAGATCAAGCCTGTTTGCTTCACGTGCGAGAACCAATGAGGTTCATTCTTGTGTGTTACACAGCACATTTGAGCTTCTGCAAGAACCAATGAGGTGTCAAGCAGGTTCGGTTGAGCTTCTGTTTATGTTTGCTGATCAATGTTTATCGCTGTCTATGGAGGGCCAAAAGCTCTCAGATTTCTTCAAAAAGATCTTTATTTGTGTTCCAAAGATGAACAAAAGTCTTATGGGTTTGGAACGACATGAGGGTGAGTAATCAATGACAGAATTTTCATTTTTGGGTGAACTCACCCTTTAGATCCAGCTATGTTTATGCAACTGGCCCGATGTCAAGAAGAAATAAGTCACACCCTAAATGTTGCTGGATTCGGTAACCAGTGTTAAAGCATCCAACCCAAGAATGCATTATGGGTAAATTTATGCCCTTTGGCTTCTTTCCTTTAGGATGGAAGTAATGCTCTCTCCATTGCCCTGGAGGCATCCCACAATGACATTGCAGTTCTACTTTATGCCCACATGAACTACTCAAAAACGCAAGCGGAAGTAAGTTCTCTCGCACTGACCACTTATGCAGCCTGTAACTGATTCAAGTAGATCAAGCAGCAGGATTTGGGCAGTTTTATTTCTTTTAATAGTCACTCTACAAGACTTTGTTAAAGTGATGTAAGAGAAACAAGATATTCATTCAGTAAAATGTAGGGCGAGACTTGATTTTAGCAGTTTGGGATTAATTGGGTCATGAAAAGTGAGTGTTACATACCAGAATGGAGCCAGATGTGAAAGGGGGTTTGTTGAAACAATGCCTAAATAGCTGTTTGGTTACTGGTTAACGTTATCCAACTGTCCACACAGACTGACTGACACCAGATTAAAAGGAAAATCATTTCAGAAGCAGAGCATGTTATTAGAATTATTTTTGATTTTTTTCACAATTAGAACCTATTTTAAAAAAGTGTAAATTCAGATTTCATGTTTATTTTGAAAGTACAGTATCTCACAGAAGTGAGTACACCCCTCACATTTTTGTAAATATTTTATTATATCTTTTCATGTGACAACACTGAAGAAATGATGCTTTGCTACAATGTAAAGTAGTGAGTGTACAGCTTGTATAACAGTGTAAATTTGCTGTCCCCTCAAAATAACTCAACACACAGCCATTAATGTCTAAACCGCTGGCCACAAAAGTGAGTACACCCCTTAGAGAAAATGTCCAAATTGGGCCCAATTAGCCATTTTTTTCTCCCCGGTGTCATGTGACTCGTTAGTGTTACGAGGTCTCAGGTGTGAATGGGGAGCAGGTGTGTTAAATTTGGTGTTATCCGTCTCACTCTCTCATACTGGTCACTGGAAGTTCAACATGGCACCTCATGGCAAAGAACTCTCTGAGGATCTGAAAAAAAGAATGGTTGCTCTACATAAAGATGGCGTAGGCTATAAGAAGATTGCCAAGACCCTGAAACTGAGCTGCAGCATTGTGGCCAAGACCATACAGCGGTTTAACAGGACAGGTTCCACTCAGAACAGGTCATGGTCGACCAAAGAAGTTGAGTGCACGTGCTCAGCGTCATATCCAGAGGTTGTGTTTGGGAAATAGATGTATGAGTGCTGCCAGCATTGCTGCAGAGGTTGAAGGGGTGGGGGGTCAGCCTGACAGGGGGGTCAGCCTGTCAGTGCTCAGATCATACGCATTGGTCTGCATGGCTGTCATCCCAGAAGGAAGCCTCTTCTAAAGATGATGCACAAGAAAGCCAGCAAACAGTTTGCTGAAGACAAGCAGACTAAGGACATGGATTACTGGAACCATGTCCTGTGGTCTGATGAGACCAAGATAAACTTATTTGGTTCAGATGGTGTCAAGCGTGTGTGGCGGCAACCAGGTGAGGAGTACAAAGACAAGTGTGTCTTGCCTACAGTCAAGCATGGTGGTGGGAGTGTCATGGTCTGGGGCTGCATGAGTGCTGCCGGCACTGGGGAGCTACAGTTCATTGAGGGAACCATGAATGCCAACAGAGCATGATCCCCTACCTTTGGAGACTGGGCCGCAGGGCAGTATTCCAACATGATAACGACCCAAAACACACCTCCAAGACGACCACTGCCTTGCTAAAGAATGTCTCCAGACCTAAACCCTATTGAGCATCTGTGGGGCATCCTCAAACAGAAGGTGGAGGAGCGCAAGGTCTCTAACATCCACCAGCTCCGTGATGTTGTCATGGAGGAGTGGAAGAGGACTCCAGTGGCAACCTGTGAAGCTCTGGTGAACTCCATGCCCAAGAGGGTTAAGGCAGTGCTGGAAAATAATGGTGGCCACACAAAATATTGACATTTTGGGCCCAATTTGGACATTTTCACTTAGGGGTGTACTCACTTTTGTGGCCAGCGGTTTAGACATTAATGGCTGTGTTGAGTTATTTTGAAGGGACAGCAAATTTACACTGTTATACAAGCTGTACACTCACTTCTTTACATTGTAGCAAAGTGTCATTTCTTCAGTGTTGTCACATGAAAATATATTATAAAATATTTACAAAAATGTGAGGGGTGTACTCACTTCTGTGAGATACTGTATGTACTATTAAAATCTGCTTCACAAAAAAATGCATTAGTACATTAATTCAAAATTTAATTATTAAAATTGTATCATTCAGGTGAGAAATCAGAATACTACCATTGTGGTATATTGTGGTAACTTTAACAACTTTTGTGTTTGTTCTTTGTTCAGGTATCACCCAAAGTAAACCCCCGGGTCCCGTCCAGTCCTAGAAAAACATGGCCCTCAGAGTGACATACTATATGGACACATTAAGTACAAAATGGATAGAAAAACAAAATTAATTAGCTTTACTGGAAGATTAACAATGTCTATGTTACAAGTTTATACATATATATAAATATATATTGTATTCACTGAATACTTTTTTATCGACATATTTAATGCACTATACTGCAACATTACTATGTAAAATATTATGTAAACATTAATGTAGGTAAGATCAAGAATTTTACTTTTAATCTTCAACAGGTGTATTTACTATAGTAAATTTATTGTACTACCATGATATCAGTGTTTAAATAAGGAAATAAGGTATTTGGGATGATCACAGCTTAGCTGTAATGTTATTGTGATTACATAGTTCACAAACTGAACATTTGTTTTGATTAGCGGTTTAACTAAAATGTTTGGCTCTGCTCAGAAATACTGAAGTGCAAATCATGATGTATAACGTGTCCTGTTGTTCAGATATGAGCAGGAAGCATTGCAGCAGATTAGGGTGAATCCTTTATCCTACTTTTAAGAAAGTCAACCCCTCAATAATCATTAATCACACTCATTGTGGCTTCATAATGCAGACAACCTGTGACCCTGTAATTACATGCTGTTTGAAAAAGGGCAGCAGCAAACACCTACATGGACTCCACCCTTGTTTTCTACCACCGTTCTGCGTTTATTTTTATCCTCCAATCTAATTGGATAACAAGCCATTACATATGTAGTCTGTCATGTCTGGATCTGATGGTGGTATTTTTGTTTCCTTGTGATCTGTTCTTTGAACTGAAAAGGACATTGTCTGACTTTCAAAAAGAGAAACATTTGCCTTCTAGAAATCTTAACCAATCACAGAAGGGTTAAACAGAATTGGACATAAAAACTAAACAAATGAAATCAGCCAAAACCTATTTAGACAAATCAAAAGAAGTGGTATTTGAAAGAAAAATAGCACTTTTCAGATCTTGAGCTTGAAATCATGACACTTTGTGTTTGTGGGTAGTAGAACATATTCATAGACATAGTTAATATGATTAACTAGTCTGTGGTTACCCTGTTAGGACACTTACGCAAGATTTCTTTTCCATTTATAATTATTTGCCGTCCGTCAGAGTTTGCTTGGTTCATTAATGTCAAAACACTGATAACTGAACTCAGCACTTTACACAAATTAAGAAACCAGGTGTTGAGTTAAATACCTGTAAAATCTTAAACTTAACTAGAATGTTTACTGTAGATTTCAAATACAATCTTTCATTTTGTCCAAAGATGCTGCAGCAGAACTGCAAGCAGGTAAACGTCCTTTAGTTGCTCATTTAAACATATTTTGATGTATTCAATTGTACTATTTTTTTACCATACATTTACAAGTATGGTTTTGTATCATTTTATGTCTGTCAGTATTTTGTCTATTTCTATGGTATCTATGCTTTGTTTAAATGATTGTATCATGCTATGCAGCTTTTGCTATTTAAGTTAGCATTTTTTTAAATGTACAAATAAAGGAAAATTATTTAATGCCATGCAGTTACATATTAAGAGAATGCACCTACGCTACAATAGTGAATTTTAGTTGTATAAACACATCACACTGACCAGTAAATCAAAGCCTGGATCATATTAAAACGTGATCTAATTTGACAATACAAAAAGAATATTACATAACATTCACGGTCAAAAGGTGAACCCCCCTGCATTTGTATGGCCAACTAGTCAAATTTGATGTCACTAAAGTATAGTGAAAGGTTAGCAAAATGGTCACTGTGATTTTGCCAAGTAAGACATTCCTGGATCAACATCTTTTGTTGATCCAGGAATGTCTCCTAACCCTATCCTTAAACCTAACCTTACCTTATCCCTTAAATCAAAGGGAAATGTTAGGTGAATAACACTTATGTTGAAGCCCCTAACCCTCTTTGTCAGCCTAAACTTTATATTAACTGTAAACCTATCCCTATTCTCGGATTGGCTGATTGGAATGTTGATCCAGGAACATGTTCTACTTGGTGAAATCACATTCACCATTTTGGTCTACATGCAGTGTGTCCTCTTGGCATAGTTAGTCTTGATGTTACACCTAAATGTGGCCTTGAATCTGGGCCTTAACTCATGGTCTCAGGCTGGACCACAGTCTATTTCTACTGTACTGAAGATGATCATTACCTCAACCACTAATCTGCACAGTGTCTTCATTACAGAGAATTCTCGAGAATTGCATGGTTCTGAATGGCTGCTTAGCCACTGTACTGCGTGGCTCTGCCTTTGAAATGTTTATGCCTTTTCTCCATTTCAACTCAATTAAAATGAACTGTCTCTTGGACTGACAGATCTGGGGCTGAGTGGGTCTTGTCTTGTCTGAAGAAGTAGACTTGATGTATGGTCATGATAAATGCAACAGTAATCTTTTAAAAGACAATAATGGTGTTTTAATATGAGAACAACTTTTTGTGGAAGTTTGTGCAATAAGTTAAATGCAATGCTGCCTGTACAAGTTTCTTTCACACTCCAGTCAGCATGTGGCATTACACAGGTTGGTCTTCCGCCATATAGTTGAAGATGTTCACAACCATGAGCCCAATATTATTGCTAAAATCAGTGTATGACCAGAATAATGCTTACATATCTCAATATTTGAACAATTTAAACCGGACTGAGGACTGCACAAAATTTAAAGGTAACACTATTTCAATAGTCAGACATTCTACTTACTATTAGTAACTACATGACATCTACCAGTCATTAGAGTATTAGTAGACTGTCTACTTAATATCTGCTAATACTTTATTTTGATGATCCCCCAACAGAAATTTAAAATACAGAAACTGTAACTTTACAAAAACATGTCAACTTATTCTACTAACACTAACCCTAACCTAACAGTCTAATACTCTGAGTTAGTTGACATGAACTCGCAAATTAATGAGAGTTGATGTATGGTTGCAAAGTTAATAGTTGGTAGAATATCTAAAGTGTAACCGATTTAAATTAAACGTACTTAAAATGTTAAGATTTATTAACTCATCTTCAAAACTACCATAAAAGTTCAATGAATATAAATCCTGTAAAAAAAGAAAAAAAGAAAAGGAAAAAAAAGTTTGAGGTAGTTAGACTTTGACAGTCTGTTTGGAAAATGCTGTGAATCATGCCAGCTACTCATTTCTTTTGTTTCCTTAAGGAAACAAGTCCATTCATGTTGCTAAACTGCATTCAGATCCACGGTGGATGCAAATAAAAAGCAGGACAGCCATGTTTCAAGAACAAACAAATCTTCAAGAGGTCATAACCATTTCCTCCTGAAGTTCACCAAGAGTTCTGGCACCAATTTATTTTGTGAACGTTTTCCATCCCCTCTCTCGACAAACTTGCTGCTCATTGCCTCCTGTAACTTTTGGACTCTATATGTAAATAAGCTCTGTTATGATTAGTTAACTTCTTTACATGGAAATAATAGGGGTAGGACATTTTAACATGTTGACAGTGACATCACAAACATGAAAAATACAGAACAAATCAGTTTTGCAGTTAAAGGGTTAGTTTAAGGAAAAAATGAAAATTGTCATTAATTACTCACACTTATGTCGTTCCAAAACCTGTAAGACTTTAGTTCATCTTTGAAACACAAATCTATTTGATGAAATCTGAGATTCTTTCCCTCCATTGACAGTCCATACAACTACCATTTTTAATGCTTCAAAAAGTTCATAGAGATCATAAAACTAATCCATATGAACTGAGCAATTTAATCCGATCACTTTATATGATGAACAGATTTAATTTAGGCTTTTATTCACATATAAACATTAATCAACTCACACATCAGATATGGTAAACGGAAGCTCAAGCATGTTCGCTTGACGTGCAAGAACCAGTGAAGTTCATTCTCTCGTTACGCAGAAACGTTTCAGCTTCCACAAGAAGCGATGAGGTTTGTCCTTACGCATCAAGCGCATATGGTTGATCTTCTGTTTAGGCTCGCTGATCTTATGTGAATAAAAGCCTAAATTTATTCTGTTAATAAATCGATTGAGCCTCTTCAGAAAATTCAGATTAAACGGCTCGATTCATATAGATTAGTTTTATGATTTCTTTATGGACTTTTTGAAGCATCAAAATGGTAGTTTCATGGACTGAAAAATAAAGGGTAAAAAATCTCAAATTTAATTTAAAATACCTTCGTGTTTCGAAGATGAACGAAAGTCTTACAGGTTTGGAACGAAATAAGGGTGAGTAATTAATGACAGTTTTTCATTTTTGGGTGAACTAACCCTTTAAGTTTCAATAAATGGACTGTGTGGACTGACAAACTGACCATCTAAATAAAGTCAGAATGTAATATCTAGTGACATTCCTTCCCAGCTGACATCACTAGCCAGACAGAATTTACTGACAGTTACTGAATTTTTCATTAACAAATTTCTCATGAATTTTACAACATTAACACTTACTTTCTGTATTGTATAAAGCGCTATGTAAATAAATGTGATTTGACCCACCTTTCACATTCCAACCAATTCCTATCAGAATAAAAATCAAGCCCCACCCTACACTTTTTTCCCTCATTAAATATTTTGAGTCCTTTGGAAATACATCATATTCCAGAAGGCTTGAAATGAAAAGAATATGTTACTTCGATTAAAACAGCATTCAAGACAGATGGCCACAACTTCATAAAAAATATGTTCCTTTAATAATACACACTTAAAATATGAACTGCAGGTAGTAGTGTGAGGTGTCCTTACGTGAGAGCCACACGAGCATGGCTAACAGTGACGCTGGAATTCATGTTGGACCGAAACACGACTGCATTCATAGCACTGAAAAAGCTTAAGTTAAATGAGCAGTTAAGAGGAAAGGGGGGAGGGGCGGTAAGAGCATTTCTGTATGTATGTGTAGAAATCCAGTCTCTGTATTCTGACAAGCCACTAACTACAAATTTAAAAAATAAAGACACATTTGGCAACATAATCAGTGTTCCAAAGGGAGCCGGAAAAGAAACATTACCTAGGTGTGGCACATAATCCAATATCTGTTTAATGAGGTTAATGAGCTACTGGGTTCTTCTCCGTTCTCAGACGTGTCCTTTCTGTTAAAAGTGTGCCGACATGCACAAAATTACACAGAGTTTGGGAACAAGTCTGTTTCTGGCTGCTGCAAAGACACTCCTTCCAGAAAGAGTGCGAGAAAGCAAAAGATGGGTTCAGGGACCAGCGAGGGCTGTATTCTGTCATTGCTGCTGAAGGAAGTGGAGGAGGGTGGGAATGGAGAAGGCCCTCATCAGAGGTGCTGTTGGAGGAAGTACAGTAGCATGATCTCGTAGTGCTCTCCGGATTCAGGACAGCGAATGCTGTGTCTCTCATTGGGGTAGATCTATGGAGAAAACATATGATCAATTATATGGTTGTGGGGAAAAAAATACTAACATTATAAATGTATATTTTAATACTCAGTTTTCGAACCTGTAGCTGATATGGCTTTCCTGCACGGATGAGTTGAGATACCAGGAAGTTGGTGTGGAAAAAGTGCACGTTTTCATCAAGGAACCCATGTAAAATCAGTAATCGGTTTGGCCTTGGGTAAAAAAACGAAGCAGTTAGCACAGTGACAAGACTACCAATTGCTTTAATAATACATTCTAAGAGGAGTTATCTATATGGTTTAATTCATATCTTCAAGATGAAATTTACCTAGAGAGGGTATGTTAACCCTATAAAGCCTAGTGTATCATATTTGATAAGCAAATTTCCAAGGCCTCTAAACTATCAACATGATCAAACCATGAAATCTAAAAATATTTAAAATGTAAAAATATTTTTTATATTATTAGTAATATTTCACAAGGAACACTTACTGAACTGAAGCAACTTATGTTTACTTAATTATCCATACATAATTGTTTAGAAGAATCATATTAAAATGTATCAAATATGATACATCAGGCTTTTGAGGAATGTTTATACATCTTTCATTCATCATTGTATTGCATTGCATTCCATTATATGTAATGCGACAACCCCACCCCCCACCACAATAAAAACTACAGAGATTTGATTACAAAACTAAGCATTTAAATGTCATCTTACTAAGACATATCATTGGGAGATATAGAGTGACAACTGATATTTATATGCATTTTTTGCAAGTACATTACAAGGTATCAGAATTTCATCTTACACTTTGACCATATAAATTTCAGCAACTGCACCAATCTGCTTATTTTTGCTCAGTTGGCACATCTGAATAAAATGTTTTTGTTTTTGTTCTCTCCCCTCAAGTGTGACCTCCATATTTTCATATACCATCGATCAGGCTTTCATGGCTCATCACAAAGTTCTGCAAAATTCTATCTACACGCTCAATGAACTGCTATAAAAATAGACTTTTCTGACTATTATAACAAAATTCAAGCAATTTTAGTTGCTGGGTGTATTTTTTAAGGTAAGAGGACAATCACTGAGATGAAGTTGTATGCCAAGAACACATAATCAGGGTGAAACAAACGTTGCACGTCCTCTGGCCTGAGCCACAGTAACTCACTCGTTGGGAAGTTTGTCGACGTGCAGGGCGACGGAGCCTGCCTCATATCCCTGCTGGTTATTTTCAGGCACGTCCATGTAGCGTTCGGTGTAGCCAGTGTCGTATGCCATCCACACTGTCACAGGAGCTCCTGCTATGGCCACCTGGAGCACAGAATGGGTAACTTGCTTAACACATGATGAGAATAAAACTACAGATACTAATTATAGTCTCAAAGTACACACGTTTGAAAATGTTTCTTCCTTATATCCAAAATACAGCGCTTATTTTCTTTTTTAGTCATTCCAAAAGCTTAAAAAAGCTAATTGACTGTGATTACAATTTCAGCAAAGCAACAAAGTTCAGCAATTCGATCTTTAGTAAGGTGCATTTGAGATGCCACCTGCTGGTGAAAGGGCATGCATGGGCGGGGTTGAGAGCAAGTTCTAAAAAAAAAAAATAAAAAAAAAAAATTGTGAAGACAACATAACACTGAAGCAGCTGTAAATCTCACCTTGAAGATGTTTGGTCTGTGAATGAGGCCCATGAGAGACAGGAATCCACCATAAGACCAACCATGAATGGCAACCCGACTCAAATCTATGAACTTGTACTTTTCTGCCACAAACTGAAGCCCCTCCACCTGATCTTCAATCTCCACCTGCCCCTGAATTGAGGAGAAAATTATAGTAATATGAATAATGAGTACCATATACCATGTTTTATAGCTTACCTAAAGCCTGGTACGCTGCATTTAGTGATCTTTACCTTCAACCATGTGAAATACTCAAGGTATTTTGAATGTTTCATTAACAATTTTAAAACTTATATATACACACACTACTGTTAAAAAGTTTGTGTTTGGAATGATTTTTTTAATGTTTTTGAAAGAGGTCTTTATTAATGCTCACTAAGGCTGCATTTATTTGATCAAAAATACAGTAAAACAATGTTGTGAAATATTATTAGTTTAAAATGTTTTCTGTTAATACATTTTAAAATTATTTATTGTGATTGAAAAGCTGAATTTTCAACCAGCATTAATCCAGTTGTCAGTGTCACATGATCCTTCAGAATTCTAATATGCTGAAATTTCTTATCAATGTTGAAAACAGTTTTGCTTAATATTTTTGTGGAAACCATGATACATTTTGCTTCTCGATTCTTTGCTGAATAGAATGTCTAAAAGAACAGCAATTATTTGAAATAGAAATCTTTTTATAACATTCTAAATGTCTTTTGTCACTTTTCATTAATTCCTGAAAAAGAGAGAGACATCTGTTCCCACACTTTTGAACAGTAGTGTATATACAGGCATTTCTAGGTGGCTTTATTCTGGGTGAATGTTAGGTGGTTGCTTACAGGTCCAAGACAAAAACGGCCTATCCTTTATTTATGAAATGTTAAAATGTAATTTAATAAGCAGTAGTCATGTCCCAATACAAGTTATTGTACAAACTGACTTTATATCACACCTAAGTGACCTTCAATAAGCAGTGATACAAATACGAGTTGGACAGAACTGGAAGCGTCTAATTCAGTCACTGACTGTGAGTAACAAGTGGGATCATATGTCTGAGCCAGTGTGATCTGTCACTCACTAATCATTTTAACACCTTAACATTTCATGACCAATCATTCTAGCAACTTAAATTGCAACATGATCATATTTATGTCTATATAAAGCATTTATGCAACCTGTTTTCAACACATGCTGGCTGACCTTTTAAAAGCAGATGATAATGTGTTAAATGTGAGACTGTTTTTAATGTCAGGTTCTGACAGAACTCACATGACAACAGATCATTGGTCAGCTGATGAATATTGCTTACAACATTGGCAAGAGCTGGCCGAAATTACCAGTTACACTCTGATTGACTGGCTTTAGGTAATTTCTATTTCTAAATTTACATTGCAAATGTGGCATAGAAGCATTTCTGAAGTGGCAATTAGGTGTCTTCACACACACCAAACACTGTTTAAAGATGCACAAAGGTGGCATAAATGCATTTATGCTCTAGTTGCAACGGTATGCTTTGATACTAGTGGCTGAGATGAGTCAGAGCAGGCATAAATTAGTCTGGCTTTTATGCAGCATTAAGTCTTTACACTGAATTTTGAGCAGGCACAGAGCAGCCTTGAAGTCACAATGAAAAAGAAATAGCAACAGATCTTTTCTTTCATATTAAGACGCACACCCAAGTGTAAAGTATTGTTAAAAAAGGAAAACGATGTAAGACGGCGACTTGGTTCTATGCATCTGTTGTTGTTTGGATTTTAAGAAGTGGACTAAATGAATTGAAAAATCTTGCATACGTAATCAGAGAGAAGTCTGTCATTCTCACCGAAAGGTCCAGTTATGACAGTTTGATTAAACATTACCAGTTAAAAACAAAAAACATGTGCATGGATAAATTGTTCATAATAAGATCTAGAACATGCATTTAGAAAATAGATAGGGTTCGTTTCATTTCATGCCTTATTTAAGTCAGCTGTACAAAGACACCTTAATGTATTGTTGCTGTTGGGCGGAAACTTTTAAACTTTTACTTTTTTTTTTTTTATAAATCACTATTACTATTGGCCACCCTTTACACCTGTCTGTGGGTTTTGCAAATATATAACCAATGAAAAGTATTAAAAAGAACTTGTGACTATACCTTCTAACTCCACTGGATCCTCAAACCGTCTCTGCTTGTTTATATACAGTGGTGGTCAGAATTATTGGCACCCTTGGTAAATATGATCAAAGATGACTGTAAAAATAAATCTGCATTGTTTATCCTTTTGATCTTTAATTCATAAAATTAGCAAAAATCTAAACCCAGCAAAAATCCTCTGCTCTCATCCAGAAACAATCTCCAGCATATTCAGTTGTCAGACACGACTGGAACTTCAAACGGGACCGGCTTCTATGGTCAGATGAAACTAAAAAAAGAGCTTTTTTGGCAGCAAACCCACCAGATGGGTTTGGTGCACACATGGATAAGTACCCCATGCCCACGGTTAAATATACTGATGGATCTTTAATGTTGTGGGCCTATTTTTCTGCTGGAGGTCCTGGACATCTTGTTCAGATACATGGTATCATGGATTCTATCAAATACCAACAGATAAAAAAAATCAAAACCTGACCGCTTCTGCTAGAAATCCAATAATTGGCCGTGGCTGGATCTTCCATCGGGGCAATGATCCAAAACAAACATCAAAACCAACACAAAAATGTGTCACTGAGCACAAAATGAAGCTTCTGCCATGGCCATCCCAGTCCCCTGACCTGAATCCTAAAGAAAATGAGTGGAGTGAACTGAAGAGAAGAAGCACCAACATGGAGCTGGGAATCTGAAGGATCTGGAGAGATTCTGTATGAAGGAATGGTCTCTGATCTCTTGTCAGGTGTTTTCCAAACTCATCAGTCATTATAGGTGAAGACTCAGAGCTGTTATCTTGGCAAAAGGAGGTTGCAAAAAGTATTGAATAAAAGGGTGCCAATAATTGTGGCCAACGTGTTTTGGAGAAAAACATTTATTTCATAATGTGATTTACCCCCCACTTTCAATTCTTTTCCTTCGATAATTCTGACCATCACTAACTAACTAACTATCTATCTATCTATCTATCTATCTATCTATCTATCTATCTATCTATCTATCTATCTATCGTTTTCATCTTTAATAACATGGGATTTTGGCCAAATGTGCTGTGTGAGCGGAGTACTCACATTGCAAGTGTTTGACCATACAGTATATAAATCACAATATCATCTTTGACAATGCGATGTTTAATTATTTTAAAAATAGTGTTTTTTCTATTTCCTGAAAAGTAGCGTTTTTGGAGATACAAGGTTTCCGCCTGACAGCAACGATATGTTAATATATATTATTATATGACCAATCACCTTTTTTGTTTTAAATAAATGAATCAAACAATCTCTTCCTGTCTAAGTGGGAAGTTCCTTAGAAAAATTAGCTGTGATGTTGTTCAGACTTTATGCCGAAAGTCAAATGTCTGTCTACAATTACTAGACTGTCAATTCTAGTTACCATTTTGTTTTTAAGGGCCCCCTCAAACTTAAGACCTCTTTGGCACGACCCTCTTCCATCGATGACCACCACTGCATAACCCAGAGATGCCAACGTGTTCAGACGCAGATACTTCACACCCTTGTAGGAGTTATTTACTAACTGCACCTAAAAAATAAATAAATAAATAAATAAAAAAACAGAAAAGAAACAGAAACATGTTAAATGTAGACATATTAAAGAACTTACAATGCAACTTTTAACTAATGTGTTACAAACCAAAATGTAAAGACATTCAATTCAGTACTGCATTTAGAAGGCATAGCCCACCCAAAAATAAAGTGTAATCACTTACTCACTCTCATATTGTTTGTATAATTTTCATTCTTCCATGTGGAAAAAAAAAAAAATGTACCAGTTGCTTTTCTCCATGCAGTTACAATTAATGGTGAGTGGAGCTTTCAAGCTTTAAAAAGAACAAATGGGACCACATTCCAAACAATACAACAGTTTTCACAGTTCAGTCGTTTGTGAACGGCTGAACATATCAATTAATCAGTGAACTGAGCCAAAGTCCCTTTCAGGCAAGTCATTTCACTCGGTGGCCATCTTTTAAACTCCTCTCGAGCAGCTATTTCAGTCATGCAAGTGCATCTTTTTGAATGGTGAAACATCAAATTCTACAAAGCTGTTCACAAGGCTTACGATTAAATTTCAAATTTCATATTTCAAATTTGAAACCTTTGAAATCTGACAACAACTGTATCATAAATGTGGTTTCTTATGTTCAAATAGCATTAAAAAAGCTTATTTTTCAGGCTGGAGCAGCCAATGTTTAATGCTGACTGTTTCTATAAAGTTTTATAAACAAATCACAGTTTTGTGACCTCCTGATGTGAACCAATTTATTGAAAAAAAATAACTCAGACGTAACAAATTTGTCAACTAATTCTTTTATCATAAACACATGGAGAGTTAGGCTAGAGGTCAATTTTCTTAGCAAATAAAAACTTTTTGTAACAGAAATCTATCATATGTCTTGGAATATACTGCACAAGTTATACAGGCCAAATTTATAATTTTTTAAAATATTGTTATTTTGGAGCGTGAAAGACCCAGCCAAAGCTAGGATGTTTATATAAAAAAAAAAAAAGTTAGATACAGGTGTGGAACATCCTGAGGGTGAGTAAATGATGGCAGAACTTTCATTTTGGGTGAAACTATCACTTTCAGAAATTTTAATGGGGAATTTTCAAAAATCTATAGCGACACTTTTTAGCCAAACCAACCTGTGGACCGCCGTACACAAACAGGATTGTGGGGTGTTTTTTGCCTGGTTTCAGGTTGTGTGGTTTGTACAGCATTCCATATAGGCGGAAACCGGAATTCGCAGGGAAGCTAAATATCTCTGGAGGGACATAATCAGCCGGGCAACCTGCACAACACAGTCAAAAGCAAACATGTTGTTAGAGCATCTGTTACTCTTTCCCACTGCTGTGCAACATCACCCTGACCTCACGGCCCTGCTCTCACCTGTAGCCTCCATCATGCTCGCCCAGAACTCCGGCTCTTTGTGTATGGGGTCACTGTCAGAACCCGTCAGTTTGTAGACGTGAACACATGGCGGGGTGCTCACGTTACTGTAGTGGCTAATGAACATGTCAAAGTTCTATATTGAAACAGGAGAAACAAATAGTCAGAGACTGCCTGTCATGGAACACTGCTTGGTTTGCTTCAAGATATTGTAAAATAAAGCTTCTTCAGTTTTTTTTTTGTCACTGCAGGACAGTTATCGACATTTTCAATAATCAGAATAATTATCAATTAAAAATGTTAAATTGTTTAGCTAATACTGTTTATGCAATTTAAAAACAAAAAACAAAAAACTTATTAGTTCTAACATCAACATAACAAACCAAGAATAATAAATGCTGTAAAAGTATTGTTCATGGGTCATAGTACTACTGTATTAACTAACGTTAATGTATACAATCTTATTCTAAAGTGGTACTGAATTGTAACATCGATTTTTCCCCACCCATGCAACCTGTAAGATACAAGCCAAAGATGCAACAAAATGAAATTCTTGACTAAAACCGGGGAGAGGAAAAAAAAAAAAAAAAAAAAAAAAAAAAAAAAAAAGAAAGTGACAAATTCAGGATATGCTAAGCAGAAATGTATAATTAACTATCAAATTCCTTCAGGCTATATTTCCAGGGGATTCTTTGCAGTGAGAAATTTGCTTCAGCCTTTTTTGTAAAAAATCATTAACAATTTTTGTTTGTTTTAGAATGCCATTTTGTCACAACTTATTTGGTGTGAACAGGCCTTAAAATTGTCACACACACACACCTGGCTAACAGAGCAGCTGTGAGAGAAGCCTGGCTTAGTAAGTCTGACAATTTCTCCAGGAGATTCGTAGCTCACAACATAAAGATGGTGCTCAAGTGGAGTATCTTTTGTGCCCTGGAAGTACACCAGTTTGGTGTCTTCGTTGACCCAGATCTGCAAATGTAGATGAAGGCAAAATGTAAAGAACAGGAATTTGTGCAAGACATTTGTATTTTGAATTTGTTGAATAATACAGCAAACCTTTGAGCCATGTCTAGCCAAGACTTCCCACTCTCCATTCGTTAAAGCCACCTCCTCTTCTATCGGGCATTTAAAATCATCTAATAATAATAATGATAAAAAAAGGTAAGTCATTCATATTACAAGGCCCCGTGCTTACATTTTGTTTAGCACAAGCCATAGTTAAAAACGTGACTACATAACTATGGAGGCCCAAACTTGCAGAAATTAAAAATAAATAAATAATAAAACAAACAAACAAAAAAATTAAAGTTAATCCTGAATTTATTCTGTATTTCTTTTTTCCCTCAAATATTATTTTCTGTATTTATTGTTATTTTTTAAAACTTTTATTTTGTTTTTTTTTCCATTTATTTTTATATTTATTTATGGAATTGAGGGAGGCAGTCCTTACGTAACTCCAGTGGTTGAGAGCTCATGTGTAGAAGCATCAGATCCAACTAAGTGATAGAGATCAGAATTTGGTACAGGATGTGGCAGATCAAGTGGAGAGATGCATGCTATTTTCACGGATTCGCATTATGTTGAATTGTTTTGTAGCAACCACAGTTTTCCAGATATAGAAACAAGAAGCTGAATCCAGCTACTTATGTGATTGTTCCTCACAGTATCGTCATCAAATCCGGAACCATTAAATCATCAGATTTTAGGTTGATGACACCCAATGGACATTAGGTTTCTGGTCTAATAATAGTATTTTGTAATCACAGAGAAAAAAAAAAAAAAAAGCATCATAAACCTGGGCTTACGATGCTTTTGGGAAATGCAGCCCTGGAATATTCAGTTCTTCATAGAAGCCATTGGATGGTTGGGAAACACAACCCAGATCAGAGTCCTGCACGGGTCCTGTTTGATAAACCCATCCTGCACCAACAACACCAGACCCGTTATCCGACAGCAACACTAATTTTATTCCGTACCCAACCCGGTCCCAACCCGTTTGACATAAAAACCGCGACCCGAACTGCCCCCGCATTAAATCTCCTACATGAGATAGACCAAAATAATTTTCTCATGTAGTCTAACACAAGCAATAAAACCAACATTAGGCATTCTGGGTTGATGCAATTGATTAAACAGTGCATTAAACAACACAAGCTAGCTAATAGAACAAAGAATGTTTTAGTAGGTCTATCTGTAAGCTTAAAGCTACTAAACAATATTTTAGCAAATTCACTCTGCATTTAAATTCGGTTGTCTCTTTTGAATCTCAACAGTGTTTACCTGGCTGCTGGTCCTCTTTTTAGCAGCATGAAAAATAGGCTAAAACTTTTATCTAAATTGTGAATAGATTAAATACAGAAAGCGAGCAAAGCGTGCTCCCTTTAATATAATCATTATGTAGCTGTCAGTCGCAGCGCGATTGGCTACAATGCTCAACGCTGCCTTTAAAAGTTTTCAGACACAGCGTGAACACAAACGGGACTGTTTGAAATCAGCTGTCAAATGTACCGAATTGAGTAAAATAGTCTTGGTTATTGGACCCGCAGTCCGCCCCTGCAAACATTATTCCACACATTATATTATATTATACCCACATTATACCCGCCCTCGTGCACGACTCTGACCCAGATCATTTCAGTTATTGAAGAGTCAAGATTTTCTCTGTGATTACAAAATAAACACCAGCATTAGACTAGAAACCTACTGTCCACTGGGTGCTCAGATTCCATCAACCTAGGATCTGACACCATTGATGTTCTGGACTTGATGGAAAAAAGTAATACAAAAATAAATGGAGGACTAAATTTAACTACAAATAAATAAATAAATAAATAAATAAAATAAATAAATATTAAGTTATTTATTTCTTTATTTTCCTATTATTACAATATTTATTTATTTATTTATGCAGATTTTGGGCCTACATATGTAACACTACAAAAATGGCATTTTTCTAATGTTAATGGGTCAATACAACTTGAGTACAATCATACATTTAAAATAAACAAATGAAAGAATTACTACAAAATTCTGAATCACAAGGTATAACTTTTTCATCTAGTTAATATTTCCCATCTACACTTTTTTTTTCAGTTGTTAATCTACAAACACTTTTTAGGGATATCTATTTTTTCAGCTTGAAGTTAAAAACAGTTAAATTTTTAAAAATGTGTAAGAGTCCTGCATTACGCTTGATTCTGTTATGCTCCATCTAGTTGTTTTTGAACACCTAAACATGTTGTGCATGTACACCTCGATGAGAAATTTTAGTGTAGTATAGTACATAACATAATTAATATTCAATCCATATTCAGTACTTCAACTTAGCAGGGCTTATAAAGTACACAATACAGACTTCAAATAAAAAACATGGAGTAGGTTAAGTGTGACTCATAAAAGAGATTATTATGCTTTATTATAGTTTAAAAACAATATCACTAGTTTTATGATATTCTTAACTATGGAATTACTGAAAATGTGTGGGTTTTTTTTATAATTAAATGTTCATGAACTATTGATTGGCTAAGCACTGTATAATGTTTGTTAATGACGTATAAAGTTTCTAATACGGTGTTAAGAATATACATGTTTTTTTCCATTATATTTATGCTCATAAGGTGATCAGCCAGGGTTGCTGTGGCTTAGTGCCACATTTTTCCCTCAACGTATGGACTAGTATGGAAAGCAGCCAATTGCAGGGTAAAACATAATTTACAAGTTTGATGCATTAAATAGTTTTTTATTTTAATGGTATCATTAAATATAACTTGTTTGATTGGGTGTCAGAACATTTGTAATAATTTTTTTATATTTGCACAGTGTCCTTTTCATTGCATCATATCTGCCTATTTGCACTTCTGATCAAATCTGGGCAAAAAGACACAACAATATGTTTACTGCTGATCTAAAATCAACTCAGCACATCCATATATTCTTTCTTGTCAGAGACAAACTGATCTGTGATCAGTCTTCTCTGCATTAGCATAAGCTCAAGCGTCTGACCTTCTGAAGGACTGTATTCTCTGGACCACTGCTGGCAGCCTGGCTGTAAGAGACTGGTTATTCTGTACAAATGGCAGAAGCCAGTTTGTGATTCGTTCACCCAAAGGAAGGTGATCTTGTCATTAGTTGTTTGAATGAAGGGATAGAAGATATCATGGACCTAATGGAAATAAGACAAGAAATTAATACAACACAGTCAAAATAAACCAAGACTTTGGCCATGTTTGAAGTAACATACTACTATACTATTTTCAAATTATATAGTATGCAAATGTTCTGTGTGTACAGAATACCTGCATTACCATCTACAATTAGAAAAATTGGTAAAGTATCACACAATGCAATGTGTTCAACTTGATTGACATTTTAAGTGTGACAAAGGTAACATGTATATGATTTTTGAGCATCAAGACTTTGATCAAACCAACAAAAACCAATATTAACATTGGTCTGCTATATTCAGACCAAAGATATATAGCAGATCCCCCCCCCAGTTGAACTATATATTGACCATCATATAGGTTATCACCCAAGCTGTCATCCGTAAACTTCAATATTAATGCACCACTACTCTTTAGTATTATTGAAGGGTCTTACGTTGATCCAGACGTCAGTGATCTCCTCATAGATGATGAAAGGCTGGACTCCCTCAGGCATGGCTTCCACATGCTCCTCCCACTGCGGATCATCCACACTCGCAGCTATGAAGAGCGCAGGTGGTAACAGCACTAACTGAAGCTTCTGTTGACTGCGGTCTAGTAACACTGCCCAAGCACTGGGAAGAGAGAAAATTAAGTAAATAACAGCTCTTTTAGTTTCATTGAAACATTATTATAGTTATTCATATTTTGAAATTGTTTTTTACTTTTACATTTTCTGTTTTCTTTTTAATTTTAGTTATAAATTGACAAAACAATTAAACGCCCAACATGCTAACTAATGCTAACAGTACCAACAAATAACTTGCATAAAAATTAATTGGTTACAAAATAATGACACACCAAGTTTGCATGTGCAAATGAGGTTTGAATGCCACAGTGGAAGGGATATTTTTTAGTGATTAATGCTTTAAATTAATAAGACCTATTGCTCAAACCCAACTAAAGCAATAGTATGACTTCAGAAGACTTGTTTTATGGACTGCTTTTATAGTGGATTTTTTCAGAGCTTGACAGTCCTTGATCTCTGAACACTTTTGTATGGAAAAGAGAATTGTCTTTCTGTGTTCCACGGTATTCCTTTCATACGCTATTCCTTTCATACGGAATTCCTTCAAGATAATAACTCAGCAAAAAAGAAACACTTTCAACTGTTTTTTTCCAGCAAATTTCTTAACATGTAAATATTTGTATAAAAAGATTCAACAACTGGAGACATAAACTGAACAAATTTCACAGACATTTGACAAACTGAAATGGAATAATGAGCCCCTGAACAAAGGGGAGTGTCAATATCATAAGTAACAGCCAGTATGTGGTGTGGCTACCAGCTGCTTTTAGTACTACAGTGCATCTCATCCTCATGGACTGAGCCAGATTTGCCAGGTCTTGCTGTGAGATGTTATTCCACTCATCCACCAAGGCACTTGCAATTTCTCAAACACATCTGGGGGGACATATGGTAACATGTGGTTTGGCACAGGAAGGATGATCAGCTGTCCTTCCTGTTTCCCTTTAACACCGTCTTCGGCCTCTTACATTACGGACATTGCAGTTTATTGCTCTGTTCACATCTGCAGCCCTCATGCTTCTCTGCAGCAGGACTATGGCAGGTGATCAGGGACCTGGGCCATCTTTTTCCTGGTGTTTTTCGCAGAGTTAGTAGAAAGGTCTTGAGTGTCCCAAGCTGTTGTAATCATGACCTTAATTGTTTACCGCCATTAATCTGTTAGTGTTTTAAGGATGGTTCCACAGGTGCATGTGCAAAAATTGTTTATGGCTCACTGAACAAGCATGAAAAACATTGTTTAAACCCTTACCAATAATTATCTGTAAAACTTCTTTGGATTTTAGAAAATGATATTTGAAATAGTATCCAGAAAAAGGGGCGTTTCTTTTTTTGCTGATTTTATATACACCGATGAGCCTTAAAACATTATGACCACCTGCCTAATATGCTGTTGGTCCTCTGTGTGCTGCCAAAACAGTGTCGCCGAGTCATGGACTCTCTACAAGACCCCTGAAGGTGTCCTGTGGTACCTGGCACCAAGACATTAGCAGCAGATCCTTCAATTCTTGTAGGCTGTGAGGTGGAGCTGCCGTGGATCGAACTTCTTGTTCCAGCACATCCCACAGATGATCAATTGGATTGAGATCTGGGGAATTTGGAGGCCAGGGCAACACCTTGAACTCTTCATCATGTTCCTCAAACCATTCCCGAACAATGTGTTGCAGTGTGGCAGGGTGTATTATTCTGCTGAAAGAGGCCATTTCATGACAATGGTGTACCTGGTCTGCAACAATGTTTAGGTAGGTGGCACATGTCAAAATTACATCCACATGAATGGCTGAACCCAGAGTTCTCCAGCAGAACATTGCCCAGAGCATCACACTCTCTTCATCGGCTTGTCGTCATCCCACAATGCATCCTGGTGCCTTCACTTCCCCAGGTAAACTGTGCACATGTACACTGCCAGAGGAGAACTGGCCCCCCAACTGAGCCTGGTTTCTCCCAAGGTTTTTTTTTCTCCATTTTAACACCTGTTTGTCATCTGATGTCACCTGTTGGAGTTTGGGTTCCTTGCCGCTGTCGCCTTTGGCTTGCTTAGTTGAGGACACTTGACATTTGATATTCAACAGTGTTTTGATCTGCCTGCATTGACACCATTGTATGCGAACTGAACTGAGCTGGATGATGACATCACTGTTTACTCCAGTGCTGATATAGATAAATTAACTAAATTAAATTAATAACTATTGATTCTTACAACGGAATGAATCAATACTGAATTTACTTAAGATGGACAATGACACCATTTTCTTTAAGAGCTGCTGTGCAACTAAAATTATATACCAGTTATCACTGTAAAGCTGCTTTGACACCGTCTGCATTGTAAAAAGCGCTACATAAACAAAGGTGACTTGACTTGACTTGACTGCCGTCCATGTGATGTAAAAGAAAACGGGACTCAGCGGACTAAGTGACCTTTTTCCACTGCTCCGAGGTCCAGTTCCAGTTTGCTTGCTTGCTCATTGTAGGTGCTTTAAACAGTGGACAGGGGTCATCATAAGCACTCTGATTGGTCTGCAGCTACACAGTCCCATACACAGCAGAGTGTGAGTGTATTGTGGCACATTCCTCCCAAAACCATCATTAACATTTTGTGTGCCACAGTAGACCTTCTGTTGGCTCAGACGAGACGGGATAGCCTTGTGTCCTAGTGCATCAGTGAGCCTTGGGCGCCCAACACCCTGACGCCGGTTTGTGGTTTGTCCCTCCTCGGACCACTGTTGGTAAATTTTCACCACTGCTGACTGGGAGCAACCCACATGCCTTATCATAACAATTTGGCCGCTCAGATCTTTATTCCTGCCCATTTCTCCTGCATCCAACATGATTACGAGAACTGACTGTTCGCTTACCATCTAATCTACCCAGACCTTAATATGTGGCCTTGTTAGGAGATGATCAATGATATTCGCTTCACCTGTGACTGGTCATAATGTTTTGATTCATCAGTGTATAAGAAAGACATGAGAGTGAATTTCTTTAAAGTAACTATTTGTTGTTACTTACAATTTGCCATCTTTTGTCCATCCAGCTCTCGCAATGTACTCAACCCCAGGAAAGAGTGTTGTGAATGGGAGAACAAGCTCCTTGTTTTGTGTGCTAATAATCTACAAAAAAAAAAAATAAGAGAGATCATTATAAAGCCTTTTAACCAGGCATAAAAAAAAAAAAAAAAAAAGAAAAAGTAAGCTTGGGCACAGGCACCTACCTTTCCGTGCTGGTCAGTTCGAATCTCAGCTAGTTTCAGGCTAATTTGAGGGTTCTTGCTTCCTAAAAGCATTGAGAGGGGATTATCAGCATTATTAATTAACATTAAGCACAACTCCAATGACAAAATATTGATAGTAAACCAAACGATGCAAAGAATGTCCTGTATTTTTAAGAATACACTCAAGTGTTGCACTTCCACACATATTTATGCTATTAATTCAGGCTTCAATTACACTTAATGATTCCCGGTGATAACCAAGTATGACTGAGGAAGTTGAGGAGAGTTGGAAATGATGACAGTAATGACTTGCTGTCCAATAGGTAAGTCAAGTCCCACTTTGACTGATTCAGTAACAGTTAGTCTTTAGATTGATTCAACCCAATAAGACTTATCAGTTCAGTGATTCATAGGTTGTCTTTATCGACTCACGAGTCATTTGTTCACAAAATAAACTACATTTTTTAATGGATTTTTTTTTTATGTCATTGATTCTCGGTTCCCAACCATATTTTTAGGTTGCTTTTAACAGTGTGTGTGTGTTTGTGATTACCGGTGCGAGGATATCTATATACATCTGCCTTCCGCTCCTCCAAAGCTGGTGAGGGCACATGAATAATCTCTACTTCTGATTCATCAACCTCCTCATACAGCAACTGGAGCGTTTTGCCTCCATCTGCATCTACAAGCAAACATAAACAGAGTAAGGGTATGCAGCAGGTGGTCAATGCATTTTGTGTCCAATTATGCTAATATGCAAATGGATTTTGCTGAAAAAAAACAAAACAAAAAAACAACACTTTAAGCCTGGTATATACTCGCCACGTCCGCACGAGCGTGAAGGTGTGCGTGGAAAAAATTACGTCATCGCAGTGGGGGAGGTCCCAGTTGAGGGAGAGAGCATGAGCCCCCATTTCGTGTGGCATTGTGCACGTAATTATTTGTAACTTTGTGTCATTATTTGTAACTCCGCTTCCGAAGATGCACAACTTCGAGGCGACTCTGGCCAAGCGACTCCCAGTTTGCGCATGTCTAAATTGCTTACATTTACAAAATGAGCCTACAATAGCAGAAATAAGGCTTTTAAGGAAAATAAAGGTCCATGATAAAAATGTTAATGAAATTAAATGAAAATGTTTAATGAAATTAGAAAATATTTAAGAGATTGTGGTTTAAGTTAGTTTTATACAAATGTTCTCATGTCCATATATTTTGGTCTAATGGTCTATTAAGTAATAATCTCAAGGTTTACTGGGTTTTACACGATTCTTTGATTCTTTTGTAGTGTGGGTTTGGTCAAGTATACTAAAAACAAACATCATTACGTGCACCTTACTTCTCTCCACTGCTTCCTGATGGTTTAGAGGACAATTACTCCAAGTCGACCCCTGTCGTTTTAAAGAATAGTACAATGGTGAGCGCGTCAAGTATAAACTCCTCGTCCGTTTGGGGAGGTTCACAAGCAATCAGCAGAGGCTTGTGGTGCGGAGCCAGGTGAAAGTATAAACAAGGCTTCAGCAAGCTAAATAAAACAACAGCACTCTCTAGGTCAGTGGTTCTCAACCAGGGGGCTGGGGCCTATTTTATTTTCCCTCACTAACTACTGTATTTACTGAAAATTCTGTAAATCCCGAAATGAATAGTGGTTAATTTAAAACACCAACACTCCCAGTTTGTGGGGGGTTGACTATTGTGTTGGATAATGGGGGGCCTTCAGGCCAAAAAGGCTGACAACCACTGATTTAGGTGTTTAACAAACCTTCAGGAGCAGCCGGAGACCACCAGTATCCCGTGAAACGGTCAAACTCTTCTTGAATCACAAAGGTTGCGACACCAGCAGACTTTGGGTCTTCCTTGACATTATTCAATCCTGGAAAAGTGTAGAAGAGATATCAGATTTCGGAAACATCTATTCACTGTAACCTGATGTGCTTTATATATCGTCCCCTTGGAATTATAAGGTTCTATCTGCATTCTGAGCAGTTTTGAGATATTAAGCTTCAAAGTTTTTGCATTCCATTCAACTTTGTAGATAGAACCTTTTTGTTTTCTAAATAAAACGTCCCAAAATTACACACCATAAAAAAAAATAAAAAAAACATCACAATGTAAATAATTTGTCACAGAAGAATATGTGAATAACTCAATTTTGACAAAAATGTCAGATAGAACCTCATAATTCCAAGGGGACGATATGAATCAATGTTCAGAGAGAAACAACCAACAACAACAAAAATTACTGTCTAAAAAATAAATCACATTACAGTTTTCCTTGTTTAAAACCTACCCCCATAAGAATAGTTACACACCAAAGTTCACAACTTTTTGTTTTGAAAAGTCATAATTCTAAGTAATAGTAATTAGTGATGATGTTGCTTGCCTTAGCAAAAGCACAGCCCTTCTCTGAATATTTAAATAGACTGACTTTATAGTTATAGTCATTAATAATAAAGGCATAATGTTCATATAGACAAACTTCCATGAATTTCAGCTTATTGTCTATGTGCTGCATCTGTGCCATGCTGTCAATTTCCACACTATAATTTTGATTCGTCCCTCAGTTTCAAAGACATTAAGTTGAAAATAACCTAGAATCTACCCTTAATAGTAAACAACATAACTGCTTCTTTACATTAACAGATCAACAAACCTTTATGACAGAAAGTAAGTCTGCGCTCCTCTCCAGTTTCGATATTCGTCATCCACAGGTCGTTATTATTTATGAAGGCAATAAAACTGGGATCACCGGGAGAGATCTTGGGGTCCATGCGAATCCCTGAGCACTGAGTCTTTATTTCCACAGGCTTCATTGGGGCAGCCTGCTAAACATCACATGACTTTCAGGCATGGGGACACAGCTTCACGCATGCATTATGAAGTAATTTCCCAGAAATATTAAACCGAGGGCAGCAGAATAAAAACAGTTATACTCACAATGAAGCCGTTATGGCCACCATCACGGCAATAGAAAAGGCTGTTGCTTGCTTGGAAAAGGAAAAGGCCGCTTTGTGCGTGATAGTCGTAGGACGTGATGCCAAAGACCCCCAGACGCTTCCTCTCACGGAGAAGCTCCTCCTCACGGGAATACACACCATGATGCGGAGTCGCCTACAGGAAGAACAAAAATTAACAATATAATGTTACAATGTTATAAGTGTTATAATCCCTCATATATGTTAGGCTGCTATTAGTTAGCATCACATTCCTAGAACAAAACATAAAGGAAAGATACCTGGAAGTGATCTAACATCTGTTTCCATGATAACACCAAGAGGGCTTCTTTCCGTATCTTCTTTGGGATTTCGGAGTACAATAATGAGTTTTCTCTGCTCCCATAGGGCATTCCTATTTAAGTATGGCAAGATGAAAACATTAGGAAAATGACAGAAATGATAGAAAATTGGAACAATTTTAACAGAAAGGCAGAAAAACTTGACTCATGCAAATCACCAGAATCAAAACATCAAAAATGTTGGTGTGACAACTTATCTGATATCATAATTAAGAAAAAAAGTCTGATTATTATTTCTTAGAAAAGATACACTACTAGGGGTGTAACGGTACATGTATTCATCCCGAACCATCACAGTAAGGACGTCACGGTTCGGTGCATACAGTCAGACAATGAATATAGTCAGTAACAGGCGATCCACACTCCAATCCAGAAGGGGCATGAGTGCGGTAATGCAACACTGTTTGCTAACCGCCACAACAGGAAAAAGAGCAGAAGAAGAAGAACAGACGATCTATACATAGATATGTTTACGTGTAATCTCTCAACCAGTTTCAACCGTGGAAAGACATCAATAAAACAGCTTGAGAATAATATCTCATGTAGCATTACATTAACCTCATTTACTGTCCGCAGCATGTTAGTTCATTAGAGAAATGAACTGTAGAGGGGAGCATTTCACTAAATATATGCACTATATTAGCCTATATATTCATTATATTTACTTTACCTGTTAGAAATGTCTTAACTTTTTAATATATGTTTAAATAAATTTGTCATGAAAACAAGTTATGACAGTACCTATGTAAATGATTATATTTCAAAAATGAATTGGAGTATAAAAATAATTGAAAAATAATTTTATAATTAGATTTTAATGCAAAACCTGCCTTATGTGCAATTTACGTTATTTTTTTTTTTTTGAGTGTTGATTATTATATCTAAAATTAAATAGCAACTGAATTTAATAGTTTGGGCTCTATTGTTAATTGTATATTTTTTGTTGTGTTTAGGTTTCTCCCCCTGATGTACCGAACCCGTACCGAACCATGGCTTCAATACCAAGGTACGTACCGAACCATCATGTTTATGTACTGTTACACCCCTATACGCTACCATTCAAAGGTTTGGAGTCAGTAAGCTTTTTTTTTTTTTTGAAAGAAATTAATTCTTTTATTCAGCTAGGACTGAATTTTATTCATCATTTGACTGATCAAAACAGTAACAGTAAAGACATTTTAATGTTACAAAAGATTTATATTTCAAATAAATGTGGTTCTTTGGAACTTTCTATTCATTAAAGAATCCTGAAAAAAAAAAAAAAAAACAATCACAGTTTCAACAAAAATATTAAGCAGCACAACTGTTTTTAACACTGATAAGAAATTTGACCAAATCAGCATATTAGAATAACTTCTGGAGGATCATTTGATACTGAAGACTTAAGTAACAGAAAGCAGTTTTAAAATATTAAAATATATATTAAAACAGAGAGCAGTTATTTAAATTGCAACAATATTTCAGAATATTTTTTTATACCAAATAAATGCAGCCGCGGTGAATATAAGAGACTTCTTTCAAAAACATTCAAAAAAAGACCCCAGACTTTAGAACGATAGTGTATATGGTCATGCGGTGTGAACAACAAAGACATGTGGTCCAACCAACATGCATGGGGGGGGGGAGAGAACATAAAACAGGAAATTATATCAGAGGCCCCCTGCAGATCCTCATGACTGTGTCCAGGTCATTACATCAGATAAATAGACTTTATGACAAGCCACGGTTGGTTCAGGTTGTGAAATGTCATGTGGTACGAAACTCTAAAAAAATTGATTTTATAATCATTCATTTCTAATAACTTGGCATGCGTTTATTTAACAAAAAAAAAAAAAAAAATTATATATATTTTTTTTTTATCATTTTCTTTATCACGAACATTACGTCACTGAACCACAACATAATTTAAAAACATACAGGCTGAAAAAACACCTATACTTTAATAATGAAATGAGGAAGTGATGCATTTGTTCATACAAGAAGCTGCATGCTCATGAAAAGGATTGATTGTGTTCACATTTAAGGGAAAAGAGTACCAAGGTAGTAGAGCCGGTGCGAGTGAGGGCCGGACTCATCATGCTTCTGAACGAACTGGAAGTCATGGGGTGCCTTGTTTATGATCATTCCAGAGTACTTCCGGCTGCCGTGAATGATGTCACGCAAGCCATCCCATGAGTGCTTCTCCACAAAAAACTGGGAGGGGACGTCTTCCATTTCCACAACCTCTGTGCTGTCCGAGATGTCATCTACTGCGGTCATTCTGACAGCTGCAAAACTGAGCACAAGAGAGACCCATCAGCCTAACATTCAAAATCCATTTTATTTATATTAAATGGGGTAATGTCAAAAAAAAAAAAAAAAAACATTCCCATACCTTTTCCAACTACCTTCAGTGTCGTCTTCAAGTTTCACCCTTTTTCCTCTATGCATTAACCAGCATACAACCCTCAACAAGATCTGGCAACCTGCAAGATAGAGAAGAAAAACATCCACGCATTTATACCATGCCTTACTTCTCTGCCACAATAATCTTCATTAGAGGGCTATTCTCATGAAAAACTGATGATCAGTTTATTTGATTTAATTAATCACGTCATGTCATTTGATTAAAACTCTCAACCCTCATATAAAGAATTTTGCAATGTGTTTTTCAGAAACTAATGATTAGATATTCAAAGTCACAAATAATGTTGAGAAAATATGTAAATCGCGGTAACTGTAAAACTCTCCCCCTTCCAAACGTCTAAAAGCACTGCAGTAAGATTTATTTTTGTATTTTTTTTTTTTTTTATTTAAAAGATTGAAAAGATTAATTGGGGGGGGGGGGATCAATAAATTGTGAAAAATTTACTTCCATTGTGTGAATAATTATGAACATGTTAAATGTAATGTTATTACAAGTCCTTAATTTTTTGGAATCTGATTACGTAATACAGTTTACATATAATTACATGCAAGCACTGTATGTAAAATCTACTGCAGAAATTATGAGCAGTCAGTATGTACTTTCCAACAGGAGGGAAATACAAGCCACTGAGGTTTCCACTGAGGCATTAGCATGAGGAATGTTATTAATCTCGGCTCTATGTGAGAGTGTGCAAAGCTGGTAAGAGTGATGTAACTGAGGAGGAAGTAGGACAGATAATATTATTCCAAAAAAGGTGATGACAATATTTTTTTTTCCAAGTGGTGCCTTTATGTGGGATACCTTATCGTAAATGTTGATGTAGTACAGTTAAGTTTAATTGTTTTGTGAACCTGTCACGCCGCAATGCAAACGAGGTTGTGAAGGATGGATCAATACAAACTATACTGATCCAAAACCTGCAAACTAGTAGTGTTGCTTATTTCACATGGGAATAGATTCGATAATCAAAGAAAACATATAAATCTGAAAATATATAAAAGCTAAAACAGCTTGTTTAATTGTAAGGGTTAGAGAGAGGGTGGAAACTGTAATGGAAAACTAAACTATGGTTGTTTTGCAAGGAAAAGTGGGGGAAAAGGCTGGTATGGCCCATTTAACAACACATTTGATTGACACCAAACAAAAAGCTATACAAATAACAGTCATCAAAACAATCTGTGGAAACTGAAACTTAAACAGTCTGTCTAGCTGATTTGAAAGGTTTCAAAGCAGATTGTAAAGGACAAAACATATATTTCCAACATGACTATAAACCTTTCTTCTTATTCAGAAACACAGTGTTGCTCAATGCATTGTGAAAACATAATAAATTGAGCTTTTATTTTTGAGTTCCTAATATTACACACATAATCTAACAACAGCTGATCTCAATACTATTAAACAGCAAAACTGGGTTTGCTCTGACTGCCATTCGGCTGTTTCTTGTTGAACCAGTTTAAGTGCCACAGATCAAACATTGGTTGTATGTCAAAACTAGTAAGCTGCTTTCTTAGACAGATGGGCACCACAAATATTCTGAACGCTCAAACAGGCATGTGTGAGAATGTTTAAAATTCAGTTTGGTTATCATAGACCTGGCCATTTAAATTCAATTTGTTGTTATTATTAGTGCCTGTAAATGTTTGACTCCAGTTGGCCATCATAAGCATATTCTGAAGATTTGATTCTGTGGTTCAGGGTTTGTGAGGGAACTGCAGGGGGTTTGTGAGCTGATGAAGATCTAACAATTAAATCGAATATAACATTAAAATAAACAATCTGGGCTTCACAATTAATCTAAATAAAACCAAAATAGAGATATCTCAACAAATGGCAATTATCATAACAAAGGCTGCGATTTAAAAAGTAAATTTAGCTCAAAATGTACACACGCAGCTCAAAATGTCTTTTGAGCTGCATGTGTGTCAGAGTGAAGAGCGGCACTGTGTTAATTTACACACATACAGCTTATAATGCAGTGTTTTCAGAGCATTCATTGTAAATATACTGCTTCTCTCGAACTCCATCTCTGCAAGCACTGTGAATTTAACCTGCATTTGGGAACGCAATGCGAGCTAGGTTCACTTTATTTACATTCCCATTCATATAATTTACAATTTTTTGTGGACAGAAGTGTACAGCATTTCATCAAATATTCCATCAACAAAAGCCTGAGGACAGGACATGTTAAAAGTTCAAGGTTTGAACACAAGTGAACACAAATATTTCTACTGTAACTTGTGTTAGTTGGTAAAGACTGAACCCCCGTGTTAACACCCTTAAGGCGCAGTCACGTTTACTGCTGCTTGACAAAATCTAGTCATTTCAATTGAAAAGCGTGCTTTGTGTAGTCTCAAGTGAAAGTGAAAAAGTCCCCCACACAGATTTCACTCACGTTCAAGTTGGTCATGGGAATTTGCTTTGCTGAACAGAAAGCTGCTTGGTTTGAAAGTGACTTTTGTGTGAGCAGAGCTTCATACATCACTACGCTACTGACAATGGACCTTCCTGTGAATTTTCACCTTTAAAAGTAGCCATTTCCACTGGCAGCAGAGTCTTTGTTATTTGTGTCTAGATGTCTCAGCAGTAGCTTTCAAAACACAATATATAACAAAATAATCAAAAAATTTTTTGTGCTGTATATATATATATATATATATATATATATATATATATATAAAAATAAATGTATAACACTTATAAACAAAGATATTTTATCTGTTTTCTTGCACGTCATGTTAACATTAACCGACATCAGAGAACTGTGAACATGCTAATGTTTCGTTAAATTATTGAAATATTAAATTAAAATCTCAGGGGGTGCTTCAAGTAAATATTTTCCGTAAGAGGTTGGCTGACAAAAAAAAAAAAAAAAAAAAAAAAAAAAAAAAAAAAAAGGATTAAGAATCCCTAAGGCGCGTTCAGAACGTTCGGTTCACGTTCCGAACGTGCAATTTGACTTGGGCGTCGTAAACGATGGACAAGTTCTGTTTGATAGTAACATGCTTTCGGAACGTTTCTTCGGTGGAAAAAGTACCACACGCCCCATGACACCCAAAACGACGGTCACTCACACATTCATGTTTTTAACTACATTAGCGCAGATGAACAGCCTTCATTACCGGCTAACACACATTTACTGGGAAGTGACGTGTTTTGTAAACCGATCTGTATGTGATTTGGGCGAGTTATCATATGTGTTAGATCACTGGAGTCATAATCAGCTGATGAGTGAATGACATGTTAGACCGGTTGTATGTGTGTTGTCTGTGCTAACAGTTAGCCGAGCTGCTATTAAATCTAGATGACGGGAAGTAAGGTCAATCACAAATTTACACTTTCTATATATAACTATATTATCACTTATGAATAATGTATTCTACATAACAGATCTTACGTAGCGTCAGCAGTTAATAATACTAGTAATACTAATAATAATATCAGGTGATATCATCATGTAGCATAAATATCTCTGCCTTTTCCAGCTCTATCAGATGAGCTTTATATCGTCAAACACTGAAGCACCTTCATCAGCTCATCATCACATTATTACACATGATGATCGTATGTGCGGGTGATTGTCAGAGATCATCAGCTGATTTCATGCCTGCTCGGCCTCTGTTGACGGGCCGCTCACAGAAAAGCGCATTGTTATGAACATTATCATTTCAACTCATGATCGCTCAACATCGCATGTGGGTACTTACAGGTAGACCCTCAAAGAAAACTCTCATCTGTGACCTGTTGATTTCTTAAACGTATTTGCTGGTAAAAACAGAGTCCATAAGCGCGAGAACTGCACAAAGCGACAGTCATGAGTGCTGATGAAAACCAACCGAACATCATCAACCACACCGGAAGCGCCGACGAACTCCTACTTCCGCCTTCCGTCTAGCCGCATTCACTCACATTATATTAAAAAACACAATTAATAAATTAACCCGAAACTTACATATATAATAAATAAACTTACGTTAAATTATTATTTTACACTTTATGATTGTCAAATAGATAACTATAATATTAAACCATATATACAATTAACTATAAAATGTAATATATTTAAAAGTCCTATAATTTCTCACAAAATTCTTTGTGCTATGAAAATAATATATTTAAATAAAGGACAGTGAAAGAATATTTACATTAAAAAATGAAATTTTGATAATTGTTCTCAAATAATTGAATGTGACTGTATGTTACAAATGATTCTCATCCAACGGTAAATTATGCTGTATTTCTGCTGTATTATAGCCAAAAGCTGTTGTATAGCTGTGAATTAAAACTAACAACCAGAAATCATGCAAATAACGACCAAAGAGCATTCCAAAAGTTAAAGGGATAGTTGTTCACCCCAAAATAAAAATTCTGTCATCATTTGCTCACCATCAACCTGTACCTAAACCTGAGTTTCTTTGTTCTGTTGAACACAAAAGAAGATATTTTGAAGAAAGTTGGTAACCAAACTGGTCCCCATTGACTTCCATAGTAGTAGTATTTTTTTCATACTTTACTTTCATACTTTAACACAAAACTGATAAATTTGGTACAACACAATACCCGAGTGTTGTAATGTCCTTGTGTGTGCACTTTTGGCTAAGAAAACGTATCAAAAGACGCGAAATGTGTGGGGAATCCATTTGATTGTTATCTAAATGAGAAATAATTGCAGTGCTCTTGTCAACCGCTGTAGAGTTAGTGTCGCTATAGAGTTAGATCCGGTGAATGCGGCTTAGAGGTTTCATAGAAAGAGAACTGATGTGAGCGCATGTGTGTGCAGTGAATCAAATCAGTCGCGGACCAAATAGCTCAATGCGAGGGCCAACGTGAAACTTAAATACATGTAAAATAAAACGTCATCATGTTTTAAAGAAGAGTGTCGTGGTAGAAAATAACGGATGATGGGCACAGAACGGTAACAAAACTCAAAAGACATTTAGTTACACATCCACCACAGGTGTAGCGTGCAAACTCAAAATTACTTATTTAAATAAACGTTTGTGTGGGTTTTGGGGATGTTTAGATAACTATAAAAGAATTCACGTTCACTTTTTTAAAATTATCTTTTAGATCTGTTAAAATGCTTCAGTTTGTTAAAACAAATTGAAGCATTTAAATTGATATAATATATCACTTTAAATACTTCAATTATATTACATTATATTATATTATAAGCCTAATAAAGAACTGATCTCACAAGGGGGTTGTTTAGTGCTCCTTGCCATTAAAAACCCCTAATATACAATCTTGCAAATTCATAAACAATAAACAAACATTTAATTTTGATGGTTTAATGCTGTCTGTTGCCAATAATTGACCATACAAAGGCACATTATGGTCATCCCAAACCATCTCATTGTAACTCAGCACTCTGCTTGAACAAGTAGATTTGTGGGAGAAGCCACAAAGAGGCCATCGTTCACATTGAAAGAGCCGCAGAATTCAATAGCTATAACAGAGTAAAGGTGACCCACTTGACCAAATGAAGAGCTGTGAATAACACTGCTATAAGAGGCTGGCACAAAGATGCAATTACTCAAAAAGAACCACGTGAATTTGCCAAGAAAACAGTGATTTAGTTCAGCGTGGGAAAAGATTTTGTGGTCGGATGAGACCAAGAACTTTTTACATCAAATTCAAAGCATTATGTGTGCCGTAAATCTTAAACTTAAAGCCCATGTTCCTCTTTAGTGACTGGACTTTTTAAAACAGAAGGAAGAATAGATGAGGCAAAATATATAGTGAACTACTGCAGGAGAGCCTGTTTAATTCTGTTTCAGAATTGAAGCACGCAAAGAAGTTGATCCCAAACACCGAACGAACACTGGAGTGGCTCAAAAACAAAACAGGTGAATATCAAAGTGAATAGCAATAGTCAGGTCAAAATCACATCTCTCAGAGAATCTGTGGAAAAATCACACATTCTTAGTCCAAAGGACTGGTGAAAGGTGTTAAAGTCCCAATTATTAATATGCAAAAATAATACTGAAAACAAAAATTACATGCAAACAGCATATTTCAGCTTTTTATTTTGTTAAGAAAGTTCTCTATAATAAAACAATGCATAAAATAAGGAACTGAATTTTTCACAGGGTACTGAATTTATATAGTTAGTCATGGCAGAAATGTTGCATGTATCATTTTATTATAAAAGGAAATTAGGAATAAAAGAAAACATCCAAACATGCATTTTTAGAAATATCACAATTTTACTCATGGCACACATTGTTCTGCTATTAAAACAGCATAAGGGCTGATCTCAGTAATCTAGAAATGAAAAGGTTGAATATGACAACTTGGTCAAAAATTTGAGGTAATCTTTATTATCTCCCAATAAATTTTATACCTTAACTGCTGTAACCATTCTTGTATTGAAAGGACATAACATATTAATAAAATACTAATCCATCCAACTAAACCAAAATAAAATCAAACCTTAAACTTGTTTAATAAAATAAGAGAAATTAGTAGAACCACATTTTGTCTATAGATAAAATGCTAGACTATTACCCGGGTGAATCTCATGAAACCTGTCAAAAACATGAGTCATATTTCATAGAAAAATAAGTGAGATATGAAAAAAATCTCATTCTCATTACTATAACAAAAAAAAAACAAAACAAAACAACAACTCTAAATGAAAACACTGGAATTCAAAAAATCGTAATGCACTGAATCATTTCTTTTCTTCTTCAGTTTTGAAGTGTGCACAATAAATGGAATGTTTTCATGAGGTTCACCCACCCAGTTTAGTTAGTATAATGTATTCAAATCATAATATGAATAAATTTGATATGAACATAATGAATGTTAAGTGATTAAATGTGTGTGTCAATGCTTTTTTAGGCTTTGCTTTTCTCAGAGGATTCCGGTGACGTCAACTCGCCACCTCTGAAGCGCTGACTGAGTTCAGCAGACATCACAGAGCAGCAGGATTTCTGTAAGAAAGTAGGTCATTTTCACTTTCAACTTGTGTCTGTTATCTCAAGTCAATTTACTACCATGGTCCATTTTCAGAAAACATTATGTTACCAAACACTAGTAGTGTATAGTTATTTAATGAATTTATCTTTGGCAGATAAATTAGGCTTTTGCCTGGTTTCACAGTCAAGGCTTAAGCCTAGTCCCAGACTAAAATGCATGTTTGAGCTGTTTTAACTGAAAGCAACTTGCACTGACGTATATTATACAGGTGCTGGTCATATAATTAGAATATCATCAAAAAGTTGATTTATTTCACTAATTCCATTCAAAAAGTGAAACTTGTATATTATATTCATTCATTACACACAGACTGATATATTTCAAATGTTTATTTCTTTGAATTTTGATGATTATAACTGACAACTAAGGAAAATCCCAAATTCAGTATCTCAGAAAATTAGAATATTGTGAAAAGGTTCAATATTGAAGACACCTGGTGCCACACTCTAATCAGCTAATTAACTCAAAACACCTGCAAGGGCCTTTAAATGGTCTCTCAGTCTAGTTCTGTAGGCTACACAATCATGGGGAAGACTGCTGTCTTGACAGTTGTCCAAAAGACGACCATTGACACCTTGCACAAGGAGGGCAAGACACAAAAGGTCATTGCAAAAGAGGCTGGCTGTTCACAGAGCTCTGTGTCCAAGCACATTAATAGAGAGGCGAAGGGAAGGAAAAGATGTGGTAGAAAAAAGTGTACAAGCAATAGGGATAACTGCACCCTGGAGAGGATTGTGAAACAAAACCCATTCAAAAATGTGGGGGAGATTCACAAAGAGTGGACTGCAGCTGGAGTCAGTGCTTCAAGAACCACTACGCACAGACGTATGCAAGACATGGGTTTCAGCTGTCGCATTCCTTGTGTCAAGCCACTCTTGAACAACGGACAGCGTCAGAAGCGTCTCGCCTGGGCTAAAGACAAAAAGGACTGGACTGCTGCTGAGTGGTCCAAAGTTATGTTCTCTGATGAAAGTAAATTTTGCATTTCCTTTGGAAATCAGGGTCCCAGAGTCTGGAGGAAGAGAGGAGAGGCACACAATCCACGTTGCTTGAGGTCCAGTGTAAAGTTTCCACAGTCAGTGATGGTTTGGGGTGCCATGTCATCTGCTGGTGTTGGTCCACTGTGTTTTCTGAGGTCCAAGGTCAACACAGCCGTATACCAGGAAGTTTTAGAGCACTTCATGCTTCCTGCTGCTGACCAACTTTATGGAGATGCAGATTTCATTTTCCAACAGGACTTGGCACCTGCACACAGTGCCAAAGCTACCAGTACCTGGTTTAAGGACCATGGTATCCCTGTTCTTAATTGGCCAGCAAACTCGCCTGACCTTAACCCCATAGAAAATCTATGGGGTATTGTGAAGAGGAAGATGCGATATGCCAGACCCAACAATGCAGAAGAGCTGAAGGCCACTATCAGAGCAACCTGGGCTCTTATAACACCTGAGCAGTGCCACAGACTGATCGACTCCATGCCACGCCGCATTGCTGCAGTAATTCAGGCAAAAGGAGCCCCAACTAAGTATTGAGTGCTGTACATGCTCATACTTTTCATGTTCATACTTTTCAGTTGGCCAAGATTTCTAAAAATCCTTTCTTTGTATTGGTCTTACGTAATATTCTAATTTTCTGAGATACTGAATTTGGGATTTTCCTTAGTTGTCAGTTATAATCATCAAAATTAAAAGAAATAAACATTTGAAATATATCAGTCTGTGTGTAATGAATGAATATAATATACAAGTTTCACTTTTTGAATGGAATTAGTGAAATAAATCAACTTTTTGATGATATTCTAATTATATGACCAGCACCTGTAATATGTCAGTGCCATTGTTTTGTCTCAAGATGCACACCAGTGAAGTTTTATTTATTTAATTTTATTTATTCCTGTGATGACAAAGCTGAATTTTCAGCACCGATTACTGTGGCTTTCAGTGTCACATGATCCTTCAGATATTATTCTAATATGCTGATTTGCTACTTAAAGGTACACTATGTAACTTTTTTTTTTTTTGCTGGCAAAAAGAGAACGCGACAGAGCTCGTAATAAAACGAGAATCAACATTGGCTAGGCTTTTCAGAGATCTGAGGGATTTGAAATGTTGTAAAAGCGACATGGAGATGGCGTTTTTGTTACTCAACAGGTGAGTAAGGCATTTTATTGAACAGATAAACTGCCATATAGCTCTAACAGAGTTAATTGTAAAGCATTATCTATTGTGAAGGATCATTTCATTGTGGTTGTTGTAGCGCTGTGCTGGAATTTATTTTCAAGGAAGTACCATGTCTATTAATACATAACGTCCTCAGCTAGTCAACTTGAGATCCTTTCCATCTAAACTGGTTATATTTCAAGCCTAGTAGTGAATGTTTCATGAGCAATAGGATAATCTCTTTCTCTCTTTTTTTTTTTTTAGTTATGAAAAAGAACCATATTCATTCACTCAGTTATGCAGAGCCGAAGCACAACCAAAACAGTGTTCTACCACAAAATGAAAGCAGTTTTGTTTTTTAACCACTAGAGGGCCTTAGTGTGCCAGTAAGAAACCTGGGCTGTGTCTGAAATCGCCCCCTATACCCTTAAATAAGGAACTATTTGAGGGACAGCCATTTGTACTGGTGTCCGAAACCATAGTGGATATTATCGAGTGCACTCATTCAATCCCACAATGCACCGCTATAACAAGTGTACAACCGATGTACACTCAACGGCTAGAGAATACCCATAAGGCACTGTGAGAGTTGCACCCCGAATGAATTCCCGCATCAGACCAGAAGATGGCGCCCACAGCTGAATCATCCATCCTCTTTCCAAATCGCTGGTCCAATGTGGCTACAGCGTAATATCACACAGATATAAATTCCTTTTTAATTGATTATTAAATTGTTTGATTAAGATTTATTTGCTAGTTTCCATTCCACTCTTTTCATTACTACTGGAGCTGCCAGTTTGCTAAGTATCAAATGATTGTTAAACAGCAAGCACAAAGTATGCAAAAGCGGCAGCCCTTCCTGCACACTCAGTGTCCGAATTCACTCACTCGTTTTCAATCACTCCTTCAAGTGGACTATATTAGTGGAGTAATGCAGGGAATAGTAAATGAGGGTATAGGGGATGATTTCGAACACAGCCCTTTTTTATTATCACAGTTGAAAATGGTTGTGCTGCTTAAAAATTTGTGGAAACCGCAATACTGTGTTTTTTTTAAGGATGCTTTTATAAACAGAAAGTTAGAAAAAGAACAGCATTTATTTGAAATAGAACTGAACATTAAATACAATTGTAACATTGTAAATGTTTAGTCAATTAATTGTCTATTATCTAATTATCTATGTATATATAAGTGTAGATATGCATATATGAAGAGTTCAGATGCAAAAGCCGCTAAAGCCACCTCCGTCAAAAATTAGATAATGATTTTGAGCGAACGCTCTCCGTACATAGTTATGCGTTCATCAAATACTTTCGCTTCAAATCTCAGCGCCAGCACATTCAGAAATACCGGTTTGTTGGCAGAAACCGCTAAACGCCACTTCCCTTTGTCAGCAAAAGCCTCTAAGTCCACAGAAGAACCAATCGGAAGATGCAAATCGAATCATATGATTTCAAGATGAAAGACAGTGTGCGTATGAGCCGGCGTTCAATTGCCGAGCTGCAAGTTTTTATCATGTTTTGTCCATCGTTACAGTGGCAATGACAGGATTTCTCGAATAACATGTAAACACAACAGTGTTCCTTTTGCTGCTGTAAAACTGACAGAAATTAGTGTTTTACTATGTCTTGTTGTCCAAAGAGGTGGACTTGGAGGTTTTTGCAAAAAAAAAAAGTTAAATAAAAAAACTGACAGAAATTAGTGTTTTACTATGTCTTGTTGTCCAAAGAGGTGGACTTGGAGGTTTTTGCAAAAAAAAAAAAAGTTAAATACCAATGAATTGACTAAAGTGACATTTTTGAAAATAAGACATTTCAATAACCCATTAAAGTGAAATTACTGAACCTAAACATAGGAACCTGGTAAAACATGCTCATTTAAAAGAAAACGTCAGACGGACGTCAGAGGTTTTTGCAATGAAACTCTTCATATATATATAGAGAGAGAGAGAGAGAGAGATGGAAAAAGGACCCCACATATAAAATTATTGGACTCACCTGCTGAGTGTTAGCAATTTTGCGTGATTTGGCGGCCAGTTCCATCAAAGCCAAGAAAAGCCCCAGTCCCAGACCAAGTGCCAGTAATAAGAAGATTCCCTTCAGACTGGCGGGCTTCAATGGAGCACTTTTGCCATTTTTAGCCACACAACTGCTAGACCACCACTTAATGCGCAAGTAATCCAGCTCACCAGACTCACTCAGTTGGAGAATGGCAACACTTAGGTTTTTCATTAAAGGAGAGCCTGAGGACATTAACACACACACACACACACACACACACACACACACACACACACACACACACACACACACAAACAAACACAAACCAACACACACACACACACACAATGAGATGGTGCCACCATTTAAAAAAAAGTACTGTGATGGTACTAGGATGGTATCAGATGCTAATACCACGGCACTACTGATTACAATATTCATGTACCATGGTTTTTACATGGTAAATGAATGGTATTTACAAGAATATCATAGTATTATCATAAAACATGAAACCATTAATCCATGGCATTACCATGGTATGTCTAAAAATAAGAATTTTGAGACTTCATTTTCTATATGCAAAATAATATAATTGTATGCAACAGAGAGCATACCTAAAGGAGCAGCAATGCTGTATCCCCTCATGCCGATGATTTCTGGGGCACGTGTAAGGTTACAGTATCTCGCCACTGCCAGGTCGAGGGACACAGACTCGCCGATGAAAGCATAGTTGCCTTTCAGAGCCCTGTGGATACCTTCTGTTGCAGTGAGTGAATAGCTTTGGGCATCCTTGATGTGCTCATAGATTCTGTGGTATGTGGGGTTGTTTGAGTTCTGGTCAAAGACAAATAAAGTTAAACATGGTTGACAGCAGCTCTTCAAATAATGCTTAAAGTCATATGGGTGCATAACCAACAGACATTAAATGATTCAGACTTAGTTTACACAAGTTTATTAGTTTACCCAAAATGTAGAATTGTAGTTGCATTACTTAGAGTTGTTAATAGACTTTTTTTATATATACTAAAACTGCTGTCAGTCATCCATCAATACTGTCAAAATCATAAAAGTAATCAAATTGAAAGGTTTAATCTAATTGTTTTGAACAATCACTTTATATGATGAACAGGTTCTCAGTTCACCATGTAAGATGAGCTGCCGATGACCACGTGATGGGTTAGGGTTAGGGTGCATTGATCAAATATGTGAATAAAAGCTTAAATTAAATTAAATATGCTCATCATATACAGTGATCCTGTCTTTTCATGAGATTTGTTTAACGCTTGATACGTATACTTTTACTATGCACTTTGAAGTAAAAAAATGTTGATACCGAGAATATTACAAATATTGTCATTTGTGTTCAGAAGATGAACAGAAGTTTTATGGGTTTGGGATGACAGGGTGAGTAATTTATGACAGATTTTTCAGTTTGAACTAACCCTTCAAAGAAACTAACAGTCAACATTTTTCTGTCTTTCTATATAACAGTATTAATGTTATATATTACAATGAAATGATTCTATTAATTGCATTGAATAAATGGTGTGTCTTACCTTGAAGAATGCAAAAGAGGAAGAATCTTTAATGGTACCGTACTCAATCAAGTTTTGATTAGCAAGGTCTTCAAAGCTCTTGATTGACAGTTGCTGGTTGTTTGAATCCAGCCATAAACTGAAGTTGGCAAAGTAACATGCAAGCAACACTAATGAAAACAGCCACCAGATAGCTGCAATAACCCGTCCTGAAAGAGCCTTTGGGTGAGGACCAGCACCTACGGTAAAGATTTATAACACACTTTTAATTTTTAGTAAACTATATGTCGCTGCAAATTTGTTCTGAGGTAATCTGGCAACCCAGGTTCACTGGAAAACGTGCCTGTGTCGTCATTTCTGCAACATGATATTACGTTCAAGTGAAATGTCCAGGGAGTGGCACTAAAATAATGTTCAGTTTTATAGGAAACGAATGAATGTGGCAACATTTTATTACCTTGGTTGTTGTAGGCTACGTATCGTGACTGTTCGGAAATAAAATGTCCGGTGATTGAGTCTAAATGCTCTATTCGCGTTTGAAATAATTTAGGCCTACCATCTAAACCCAACCGATAGTGTTAACAAGCACAAGATAACACGTTGAGATAAAAACGCATTTGTAGAAGCAATCTTGTCATTTTAGCTTGCTTATCTTTGTGCTCTTTTATCGTGACTCATGTTTCAAAGTAGGGCAGGCCAACTCATATCTGAGCGCTCCGCATCACATTGCTGCCCTATCACAAAGACTATAGATATAGAAAGACGGTTCACTCCTATTATGCCAAGTTCACAGGACTTTAAACGTTGGCAGATCGCTGTGCTGTTCAGACTACATGACTTGCTGTGGAGTCTTGAAGTCGTTGTGGTGTTCACACTATGTGACATTACGTAAATGATCCGCAACAGGGGGTTACACACTACACAAGCTGACAACAACTCTGTCACCCAATGACTTTATTTGAAAATGGACGTTGGGAAGAAGTTAGATTAAATTTTGAATTAAATTTAATTAAAATTAAATTAATTCACACATAAGTTTAAAACATTCTGGCTGACCTCCCAAAGTGAAGGCGACCGTTATTTTAGAACATTTCCTTTTATTGTTTCCATGATGATGCATCATGCTTGTCATGTCACACACCGCTTCCAGCCGGCCACACTGTATGACAGATGTATCGCTTTGCTCACCATGTCATCAACTATCTGATATTCTGATTCTCAAATATGTGCAAGTGAATGTTTTGTCTTTTAAAAACCTATATAATGGCCTTGATCCATCTCGAGATGGGCGCCACCATGTTTGTTTGCGCCTAAGTTCAGAGATTCCTGTCAGTCGGATTTACAGGCTACAGCACGAGAATTCATCCATTTGTCCCGAAATACATGTGGCCGGTGAACTGGGAGAATAATAGAGTGAGTGAGCTTTATAGTTACTTACACAATGTGTATCTGATATGAATAAACGTCTGCAAATTATATTTGAGTGGATTGTTATTGCTGCTTCCATAGACATTACTGTATATTTCATTGGCTGTAGCTCATTGACACTTGACACCACAGGATGTTGAGTCGGCCGACAGCTCCAGATATTTATTATGCTAGATATTTGTCTGGCGTCAGTGAGGTGTTGGCGACTCGTCAGCAAGCGTCTTTGATGCATCGTTGAGTAGTTCACACATAAAGATTGACGAGCACAAATCACCCGCTGATTTGCCCCCAATCACAGCCCGACCTGTCGACGAGCTCGTTAACTTGCAAATCGGGCTTAAAATCCTGTAGTGTGAACTTGGCATAGCTATGAATGGGAGAAACTGCAACGCGCAATATGGCGGAATACGTCCCGCCTTCTAAGTAAAAGAGCCAATCGCAAGTCATTGCGTCACTGCAGCTGCCGTTAGAAGCTCCGGTTCCCATAGAAACCTGAGACTCTCGCTTAGGACTGCACATGCACATTGGCTCATTTAGCCTGAAAAATAAGCTTTTTAATGCTATTTGAGCATAAGAAACAACATTTATGGGACAGTTCAAGTCAGATTTTGTTGCTGATTTGAAATATGGTTTTTAAGTTCACCAAGCAGTTTTTGAGATTTCAGGATTATCATCAGTGCTGTAGCCCAGTGGTCCCAAACTGGGGGGCGCGGAGTTATGAAAAGGGGGGAACGAAGCTGAGGAATAGTGCACAGTCAGCAGATTATTATGTCTGTTATCAGTTGTAGTGGTTGTTGTTGTGCAATAACAGACCACTAGATGGCGCGATTGAAGAATCAGAATTGAGTACTGCAGGGAGCCATGTAGAAATATAAATTAATGATGCATGGTTCTGCTAAGCATGGACAATTTTGTGAAAGGACTGCCAGTATCAGGTAAAAGTAAAGCAGATGATGCATATACTTCAGATTCATAAATACCAAAACAACGTGTCTAAACCAGTCGTGAGCGGTTGTTTTTCTCTACAAAAGGGGGGCCCTGCAGAAAAAGTTTGGGAACCACTGCTAACTGATGTTCATTTTAGCTGAAAACTGTTGTGAATGTGATGTATGTAGATGTTTTTGGAGTATTGAGGTGTTTCCCAGTGAGCCTATGACACTTTTATGGTTGTTGCAATGTTATTTAACAAAATTAAATAATTCCAATTTACCATAATACCAATGGCCAATGTTTATTCATTAACTGGCTCTTAACTATTTAATGTGATACAAGTAAATCCAAATCCAAGTAAATCCTGCTGAAAAACAGCTTACGATTAGCTGAGTTGTTTTGTTGTATTGTTCCTCTCAGTCTGAAGCGTGTGAGGGTGTAAATACTTGTAACCATACTTATCCATGCTATGTACGTTACCTTGAAGAGTCAGTGCTCCCACAGTATACCAAAAACTGTGTGAGAGTGTGAAGACATTTTCTTTCTCTGGTTGCTCCCATTCACAGGGGCTAATCCTAAAAAAACAGAACCATAGTCATGGTTTTGCAGATTTTTTGGATATCATGGTAATTCTTTGAAGTATCTTGGAATACCATGTAAATACCATGGCATATAATATGAACAATTCATTATCATCCTACATTTCAAAGTGCCATGGTATTACCATCCCACCCTTACCGTGACACTAAGAAGATACAGGCAGAGGTCAACAGGTAGGCAACCAGTAAGCCCATCCACAACTCAGTGGAGAACAGGTTAAGGAGGCTCAGGAACTGCGAGTCATCTGAGGCCAAGTCTTTCATTAGGATGAAACTAAGGCCAGTCTGCATGAAGGGTTTGCTCAAGTCCACAGCTGTCTCGCGTTTAGCTGTAAGAGTTAGTGGCGCCACAGCGATGTCTGCTTCCTGTAGAAATCAGCAACACATACAGACAGAAACACACAAAGAGGGTTTGTTGGGACACTTTTTATGTAATAAAGGCAAAATTTTGTAGAAACAGATGTAGATTTAAAAGTAATGTCTCAATGAAAAAGGCACACCTTAACATTTTCAGACAAGATGAACAGAAATAAATTATATATTTAAGTATAAATACAGAAAATGCAAGAATTAATGAATGGAAAAATGTAAAATTGTGAAATATTATTCTAATTTAAAATAGCCTCTCTGTTTTCTATTTTAATATATTTTAAAATGTAATTTATTCCTGTGGTGGCAGAGATTACTTTTCAGCAGCTATTACTCGAGTCTTATGTGTCACATGATCCTTCAGAAATCCTTCGAATATGCTGTTCCCTTTCGAAGGAACTCAGCGCTGCGTCATGGTGTTGAGGCTATGGGAAGGCTTCCAGTGTTCTAGTGTGCCGGTGTCTGAAGCATGTGTGTCATCACGCCAATTTCATTGGCCGACAGAGGGTCTGCATTAGACGTCATCAGATTCTGATTGTCTGAAGGAAGACGTGCAGGCATGCCTGAAGTGTGGCAACACAAGAGGCATCTCGTTCCTTCTCAGGGAACCAGGTTTACATAATAAATAGAACTCTAAGCTGCGTCATGGTGTTGACGCTACAGGAATGTGAATACCCATGCCGCCATACCAATGCCTGCCCAACAAAGCTGTGAAAAGGCAAGCATAGGCCTTGTGAGACCAAAAAAAAAAAAAAAAAGAGCTGGGGTTAAACAACTTATAAATGTGTGCGGAGAGGCCCAGACTGCTGCAGCACCAACAAATAGATTAAACCATTCTTGCCCCGGCAACTGGACATGGCGGAGGGAAGAAGGCCTGAAGAATGATTGGCTGAATGGTCAAAGAAGGCACCTGCAGGATGTAACCCAGCTTAGGATGCAGTAAAACAGCAACATTTATTTGAAATAGAAATCTATTTATGGATATAAAAAGTCTACACACCCCATTTAAAACAGCTTCTATGTAATGCCACTGAAAACCAAAGTAACATTTCAGAGAAGAAAAATAAAAATGAAAACCTTGCAATAACTAACTGCATAAATGTGCACTCCTAAACTGATGCTTACTACCTAATAGCACCCTTTGATTTTATTGAGCTGGATAGGAGTCTATTAGCTTGTCACATCTTGACTTGAGAGTATTTTCCAACTCTTCTTTGCAAAATCGTTCCAGATCTATTAAATTGCGAGGGCATCTCCTGTGCATGGCCCTCTTCAGTTCACCCCATAGATGTTTTTTTTTTTTTTATATGTGTGTTTTGGTCATTGCCATGCCGAAAGATAAAAGTTCTTTTCATTTTTAGCTTTCTAGCAGACGGCAGAAGGTTCTGTGCCAAAATGGATTGGCACTTGGAGCTATTCATGATTCCCTCCACCTTCACTAAAGCCCCAGTTTCAGCCGAAGAAAAGCAGCCCTAAAGCATAATGCTGCCACCACCACGCATCACTTTGTCGTTCTTTTGCTGATGTGTTGTGTTGTTTCTGTGCCAAACTTTTACAATTTTGGCCAAAAAGTTTAATCTTGGTCTTATAAGACCATAACACATTTTTCCACATGGTTTGGGGAGATTGTGTATGCTTTTGCAAAGTTTAGCTGGACTTGGATGTTTTGTTTTTTTTCTTGTGTCTTTCTACCCTGCCCCATAGCCCAGACAGATGGAGAATATGAGAGCTAGTTGTTACAGGTAAGGAGCAACCAACTCTTTTAATGTTGCTGTAGGCCTCTTGACAGCCTCCCTGACCAGTTTTTTCTTTGTCTTCTCATCAATTTTGGAGGGATATCCAGTTCTTCATAATGTCACTGTTGTGCCATACTTTCTTCACTTGTTGAATACTGTCCTCACTGTGTTCCATGGTATATCATGCCTTGGAATTTTTTTATAGCCCTCACCTGAGTGATACCTTTCAACAATGAGATCCCGTTGATGTTTCATAAGTTCTTTGTAGTAGCATGCAATCAAGAATATGTCAAAAAAATCTTACAAAAAGAGCTGAGATTTATTCACTTCAGGTGAAGACTGGTGTGCACTATTTCACATGAGCTTGATGATTAGTTCATTCTGAACAGCCACATCGCAAATTATAAAAGGATGTGCACACTTATGGAGTTAGGATATTTTGTTTTAATTGATTTATTTTCCATTTTGTAATATTATTTTATTTCTATTCTTTATTTATTTAAATAATTGTTTTATATTCTAATTGTTGTCAAACAACTAGTAGATTTTAATGTTCTGTATGAACATTTGCAAATTAGAAAATTTAAACTTTGACATGGTCTGCTCAAAGATTGTAATACTCACCCCTCTTACAACTTCTCCAATCATGCCGTTCCAGTTGCCGCTGTCATCTGTTATGCCATATCGGCCATCCTTCACAAGATGAATATCATACTTGAAATCTAATTTCTTAGACACAGCTGACAGCAGGTCGATGCAGAAGCCCTCCAGTTCAGAGCCTTTAGACATTGCATATGGCTCCTCCTGCATGGAATTGTGGGTAAGTGTCAACCGAAAACATTTAGTTACAAATCATTAAAAAATGTAATTTATGAGTGGCCCAGATATAATTATTTTTATAATTATTAACTCACCTTGATGGTCGTAACTCTTAATGTTTGTGGTCCTAAAATATAAAACAACATTTCTTTCAACTTGTTACAAATTTATAAGAATCCTTCACTAACTCTACTACAGGAAACAGATTATATGCTTGGCTCAGTCTTGGTTCACCATTGTAAACAAATGTAATGAAATGTGAGTGTGGGTTCCCAGGACGTTGCTATGTGGTGGCTGAGGCATTCTGAATGGTGTTTAGTTCATTGCTATGCTATGTTGCTAGGGTGTTCTGGGTGATTGCTAGGGCGTTGCTAGGGTGCTCTGGTTAGTTGCTCACTGGCCCAAGTCAAAAGGGTCTTTTTTTGCGGCAGCTTTTCTCCAAATTTGCGGCATTTCCTATGTTGTTTTGCAGTGAAAATATACCACAGACAACATTTTTCTAACATTTTTATTACTTTCTGATCTCAAGAAACATTGGACTCTGTCATTTATAAAGTGAAAAGTGAAAGTGACATGACATGTAGTCAAGTATGGTGTCCCATACTCGGAACTGTTCACTCCCCCCCACCTACAATTCCTGCCAGTTCTGAGACTTGAACCCGCAACCTTTTGGGTTACAAGTCCGACTCTTTAACCATTAGGTCATGACTGCCCACCTATATAAAAAGAGAACACTGAGTGCAAGATAAATCTTATCAGCCTGACTTTTCTTTCTCTGTTTCTCCCTGTTTTCTCTTTCCTGGTCTTTAAGGCTGCAAGGGTGAGAGGGGAGGAAAGTTGTTCTAGTTTCATCACACATCTGTTTTAATGTACACACTATGTATATGTTTGTGTGTGTTTCTTGGAAAGCAGCCAAGAAAGGGTCCCTCATTCTTTGTTTAGGAGAGAGGGCTATAAGGCTGCTCTGGGTAGAATGGTGCCTTCAGCCGGAAACTGACCATATACAGACTTATTCTATGTCTCACATTCTATAATGATGTAATGTATATTCTCATTGGACAGTTGCTACACCACCCCCTGAAACATGTATAAAGCCGAATACAGAAGTAACATTTGGAGAAGTTTTGTGAACGGAGATTGGCTTCATGTTCATGACTCTTTCCATGGGCCCATGCATTCTGAGAATATTGTTGTGTTGGCACAGAGAAATAAATTTATAATCTAACACCGAGAAGAACCTAAAGGGGGGGTCTAATGCTATTTCATGCATTCTGACTTATTTACACTGTTAAAGAGTTGGATTCTCATGCTAAACATGGCCAAAGTTTCAAAACACGAGTTGGACGTATAACGGAATATTTCTATGCCAAAAATACTTTTCCGATTCCTTACAAACTTCACACTTTTTTTTGAGTATGGCCCTTTATTATGTAATAAAGGGCAGAATTCCTTGTACGGGCACTTCTCCCAGAAGAGCGTGCACGCACATCAACCAGAGCGAGAGAGCAAGAGCACGCCCATCAACGCGCTTCGTTCGGCTTTACGGAAGTCGTCGGCAGCGCTGCACAGGACTTGCTCGAGAAAGATTTGCAGAGGTGTAAAGTACTTAAGTAAATGTAATTAGTTACTGTACTTAAGTATCTTTTTAGCTACTTTGTAGTTGTACTGAGTATCAAAGATTTTGGCAACTTTTACTCTCTACTTGACTACACTACATCAGTGCATTAGCAGGTAGTTGCTGATCGCAGGTGTTTGATTTATTAGATGAGGAAATGACTGCAGTTGGTGATGAGGCTGAAACCAGCGCACACAGTAGACTTTGACTATTTAATTTTACTTAACATTGTTTTATTTATCCGCTATATTGACAAGACCGTTTTGAAGGATATTGGTTTACTTATGGCCTTTTTGTGCACTTGAGCTTAACTGAGACTTGAGAGTTTGTAGACGTTTAAAAGGTTGTTGTGTCAACCTTGATTTATTGCAACATTGAGGTGTTCAGTTTTATTTTGATTTTAGAAAATAAACTTGATTTCTCATCTTACAAATCAATTGTTTCTTATTTTCACTGGCATGTCTCTCAGGTGTTGAGGACTAGTGCATCTCTGAGCCTACATTCAACATGAGTAAAATACTTAAGTACTGTTAAAATTAGATACTTTAAGACTTTTACTCAAGTCGTATTGGAATTGGTTATTTGTAACTTGTGGTGGAGTCATTTTCGATGTAAGGTATCAGTACTTTTACTCAAGTGTGGTTTTCAGGTACTCTTTACACCTCTGAAGATTTGTCACTTTGTTTTTAGACTACGAAATCAACAATGTCATCAAAGAAGTGTTTTTGGTTGTGAGGGAAAGATAACCTTACTTCCCAAAGAACCCAGCGTTAAGTTGAGCTGAGAGATTTGTGCTCACGCATTACATTGATGCGCTCTCGATATTTGTCATTAAAATAACCATAGAAACTGCCTTAAATTAACTATAAAAATAAGGATAAAGTCATGTCTGATAGTTGCAATCACTTTTTTATTGGTTAAAATGAATGGAGAATATCTCGTGTTTTTCCGTGGCTGCTCGTGGCCATTATGGTTTTATAAACAAGGCCCAGTTCAACGCTGGATTTACAGATCGTTTGAAACTGAAAGATAGAGCGGTCACAGTGATAATGATCCCGGTCATGAGTCGGAACCGCAGGTGGTAAGTAAAACTGCATTAAATGTCTGTTTTGTTGGCAATAGGCGCCTAAGTGCATATAATGTAAAGAACACGAACGTAGTGAATTCATAAATTCATTATTCATTATTAGGAGAGTATTTAAATGAATCCCGCAATGTGAATTACTAATGTTTGCGAATTACTATATAAATATATATATGTGTGTGTGTGCGTGTGTGTACGTGTTTGTCAGATTACATGTAACGAGTTGCGCCTGTGTCGACCCACACCTGATGAGCATCAGCTCTGCTTATTTGCGGCCCAACGCTAATTTACACTGCTCTTGGTAGATCGCGTTGGTCATTATGTAATTGATTTGACTGCGTCTGCGTTCTTTATTTTGCGCGTCAGCAGTAGATCACACGCAAACCTTGCAACTCTCATCGGCACATTTGTGGAATTGCGCTCTCACGTTAATTTGCCCTGTTTAGTAAATCTGGCCCTTAGCATTTAAATATCATCTTACTATTATTGGGAGATATAGAGTGACAAATGATATTTATATGCATTTTATGTAAGTAAACTGCTATACTGTTATAAAAATCTCATTAATTTACATTTTTGGCCATATACAGTTGAGCTCAAAAGTTTACATACCCCTTGCAGAATCTGCAAAAATGTTAATCATTTTAACAAAATAAGAAGGATCATGAAAATTGCATGTTATTTTTTATTTAGTACTGTCCTTAATAAACTATTTCACATAACAGTTGTTTACATAAAGTTCACAAGACAAAAAAATAGCAGAATTTATAAAAATGACCCCATTCAAAAGTTTACATACCCTTGATTCTTAATACTGTGTGTCATTACCTGGATGATCCACGACTGTTTTTTTGTTTTGTGATGGTTGTTCATGAGTCCCTTGTTTGTTCTGAGCAGTTAAACTTAGCTCTGTTCTTCAGAAAATTCCTCCAGGTCCTGCAGATTCTTCAGTTTTCCAGCATCTTCTGCATATTTGAACCCTTTCCAGCAGTGACTATATGATTTTGAGATCCATCTTTTCACACTGAGGACAACTGAGGGACTCAGACAAAACTATTACAAAAGCTGCAAACATTCACTGATGCTCCAGAAGGAAACACAATGCGTTAAGAGTCAGGGGTGAAAACTTCTGAACAAGAAGTTGATGTGCAAGTTTTTTTTTTTTTTTTTTTTTGTTTAAAGAACATATTTTTTCATTTAGTTCTGCCCTTTGGATGCTACAAAAGATACTTACATGTTTCCCAGAAGACAAAAAAAGTACAATTTATTCTGTTCATCCAATTCAAAAAGTTTACATCCCCGACTCTTAATGCGTCGTGTTTCCTTCTGGAGAATCAGTGAATGTTTGAACCTTGTTTAATACTTGTGTTTGAGTCCCTCAGTTGTCCTCAGTGTGAAAAGATGGATCTCAGAATCATATAGTCACTGCTGGAAAGGGTTCAAATATGCAAAAGATGCTGGAAAACCAAAGAATCTGCAGGACCTGGAGGATTTTTCTGAAGAACAGAGCTCAGTTTAACTGCTCAGAACAAACAAGAGACTCATGAAGAACCATCACAAAACAAAAAAACAGTCGTGGATCATCCAGGTAATCACACACAGTATCAAAAATCAAGGGTATGTAAACTTTTGAACGGGGTCATTTTTATAAATTCAGCAATTTTTTTGTCTTGTGGACTTTATGTAAACAACTGTTATGTGAAATAGTTTATTCAGGACAGTACTAAATAAAAAATAACATGCAATTTTCATGATCATTCTTATTTTGTTAAAATGATTCACATTTTTGCAGATTCTGCAAGGGCTATTTAAACTTTTGAGCTCAACTGTAAATAATAACGGCACCAACTGCTCAGTTTGGGCCTATGAATAAAACTGAGCTGTGGTGTTTGATAAACAACACCATAGTGAACACAAAAATCTGAACGGCTATTTGAAAACGTAAAACTGTTTGACTTTCTTTCCTTCATGGAAACCGCTGTATCACTGCTGTTCCATAAGTGTCACAGGGCTTCAGACTAAGATTTGAGAGCAGGGGCACTGGTGCCACTAAGTTCTACAGAAGGTGGCGCTGGTTTTTTTTTTAAGTTTTAATTTTTTAATTATAAAGGTAATTTAATCATATTACTATCGTTTTGCATTAATAAGTGCAGTTACTAATAATATTACATGTTTATTCATTGGACAGTAATGCACTGAGCTTAAATTGGGATGCAGATATAATTAACTTATTAACAGTAATGTGCAAAAGCATTTTTATAGGGAAAAATGTAAATATTCTACTCTTATTAAATGTACCATACTGAACTGACCGACAGCTTCAGTGATTATAATAGGAGCGCTCTTTACTTGCTTTCTGTGTAATTCAGTCACAATTTGAAGAAGTTTTTGTTTTTCATGAGATTTTTTCTACTTTTCCATATATTAGGGAGTCAATAAGTGCTTCTCTGCCGCCATCTAGTGGTAATATCATGTCTTTTAAAAAAAGTTTTGTTTGCCAAGAAGTGTTAGTTTTCCTTCATCTTTAAACTTTTAGTTTTACAAATCATCACATTAAAATAACATTAAAATTGGACAATAATTAGAGCTTTTAAGTGCTGGAAAATGTGTGAAGCACTTTAAAATGTCCTTGAAAAGTGCTTGAATTTCACTCTCAAAAGTTTGCATGAACCATGAAATGAATAATGTAAAAGCATTCGAGTATTTCTGCCACAATACCATAGTTTCAGTAAGCATTACTACATTAAATCCATGGTGATTTGTGGACTGGGGAGCCTTAACTTGTTTGTGGCACAGTGTTTCTCCTGGTTTCCACATCAGCACTGTTTGACCTGATATTGGTGGTTTAAAGCAGAGAATTCTGCGTTGAATTTGAATGCTTCCAATAGATCTCACAGCGATGTTATTCATTTTGTGGGAAAATTCAAACGCTTTCTCACTGGATCTCCCAGCGGTGTGTAGTAAACAGTGTCATGTGATCAAGATTGGCGCACGCTGAGCTTTTGCTGTGCTGTCTGTTATTGCTCAGTGATGGTGAACCGTCCGCGCTGCACTGCTCAAACGAGTAGCGCTGTTTTGTTTCACTTTTGTTTCGTTTGCTGTTTGATGTTTCTCATATGAAACAGAAATGGCTACCTTTATCAGTTGTGCAATGTGGTGGTCACACCAGTGCGACCTCTTACAAAATTTAGTAGCAATGGCAGAAAAAAAGGTCGCAAAGTGGGACCATGACGTACAACGGGAGATATGAGAGATGACAAACAAGAGATACATCTCTGATGGACGTTGAAATACATATTTTAACGTGCATCAGAGATTTAACTCTTGTCTGTATGTGCGGTTCAAGAAATAACAGGGAAAGCGGTACGAGCCTGACTCGTTCTTGCAAGCATATCAGTGAACAAGAACAAGCCCATAATAAATCGAAATAAATGTAAATGCCTTATGCTGAAAATAAGGCCGAAATATTGCAGCCTGTATGAGCCAAGCTTAAACAACAATCCCAAAAACAATTATAATAAGTGGACATGGCAGCACTGCAAAACCACTACACAAGGACTTGCAGTGTGTATGGACAGTCACACATGTCCACAAGTTGATAAATACAAATATTATGACCAGAAGAAACAGGTTTACACTAATACCAGCAATGTTATCTGGCATTTAAAAAGAACATTGTATTACTCAATTTACAAAAATGTATTACTCAATATTACCAATTCACTCAATGTACCAAATGATGCAAACACAAAGATAAAAAGCCACAACATTTATCTTTGGGTAATGAATATACAGAGCCTAGCTTGCGGGGGGCCACTATGTGGCAATATAGGTTCTGGACCAAGAACAACAACTCCCCTCTCTTGGGTGTAAGTTTGGTTATAGAATGCAGTTGTCCCTCCTAAATAACTGAACTGTGTGTGAACGTAACCATATTAAGGACTCAAATACAGGACTGACAACCATATTCTGCTGCTGTGTGAACGAACGTGGCCTTAGTGTAGGATGCCCAGTTTTTTCTCTGTAACTATTTACAAAGTCAGTATTAAAATTGGTTCAGATTTGAAGTCATGTAGTTTATTCCAGCCTTAAGTATGAGCAGTAGTAAAAATGATGATTGAAATAAATCCCACTAATTATTCTACATTTTTATTACACAATATGATTATTCTTTTTTCTCTATATTGGCTGTTTGATGTCAGGGTTTTTTTTTCTAGCTAATCCAATTTTCGAATCAGTGACTAGAAACAGCACCAGGAAAAAACTTGTTTTCAAAGTTTGACAAGGGTAGAACATTTGGACAGCATTCCTGGTTGCTAATGAAGCTTTCTGTCACGCTGAGATGTACTTTGCACTCTTCTTCAAACAACCACTAATATTCCCAAATAGCAGATGAAGACAATGTCCCACTTGTGCTACAGCACTATGATGAAATGGTTGCCTCACGGTCACTAATCTTACTTTGACCGAATGAGACTTAAAAGGAGATGGTTAGAAATAAACAAAAGCTTGCTTTTTGAGTGTGCACTGCCTCCTCCCTGGTGAGATCTGAGAAAGTTCCAGTAACTCTCTAAAGAAAGCGCTCACAAAATGATGGGAAAGTGCCCCACTCGTCTGGCTGCAGCATCCACTTGGAAGTTGCTCCCTTTATTTTTTTGATCCTGTTTTTAATGCAGACCAGTCCGTATCAACCAGCAGACATGCTGATAGATGCATGAATGTGTATGAGTCTAATCATGAATCAAAGTGTAGTTTTTAGAAATCATACATGGATTGCTATATTTTTAGTGGTCTTTTTTTAACTGACATTCCATGAATTCCTAAAAAGATGTCTTCAATTATTTAAATGAATTGTTCTCACATTGATAATAATAACAATAATAATAGTGTGTACAAATATTTAAGCTGTTTAACAGTATATTCAATTACGTCATTAGCAACATTTCATGGAAATGGTAACAGCTACTTCTCTGATTGGTGGATCTCTTTTCAGATTATGAGTAGTGAGTAGGATCCTTTGGCTATTAAACTTAATTTTAAAATAAAATAAGTTGAAGTCACACTGATTTGCTTTTATAAAAGCAAATATCAATGCTAAAAAAAGAAAAGGATAATCAGTTTCAAGAAAGAATACTACATTATAATCATTAAAAATCAATTTCTATTTGCACTCTATAACATGCTGCAAATTGCCATTCTATGTTCAGAATAGTTTGCCCAAAAAAATGAACATTCAGTTGTTATTATTTACTTAACTTCATTTCATTCCAAACCCGCATGACTTTCTTTTGTTCGTGGAACAAGAAGAATATTTCTAGACTGTCTTCCGTTCTCTTTTCCAAGCAAAGACAATAAACCGATACTGAAGATGCAAAAAAATGTAAAAGCAGCATGACATATTCAGGTAACACTTTACAATAAGATTAATGTTAATCTCAACATTTACTAATACATGATTAAAATCAAAAGTTCTATCTGTTAACATTAGTTGATGAACCCGAACTAACATGAACTAACAAAGAACAGTTGTATTTTTATTAACTAACGCTAACAAAGATGTATAAGTACTGCAACTAAAGTATTGCTGTTAGGTAATATTAGTTAATGCATTAACTAACCTTAACTAATGAACCTTATTGTAAAGTGTTACCAGTATTCATAAAAAGTAGTCCAAGCAAGTGCAAGTCCAATTCATGAACAAAATATTCTTTCAAAATAGTCTTTTCAATAAATCATTTGATCTCGTTTACAAAACGTTTCTGAATGATTTCTTCATTATTCTCAAGTTCAAGTTGTTCATTCACCAATTCATAGACTCAGTGATCCAGGTTGCAGCAGTTAACAGCCCACTGGACAGGAAGATTTTCAGTCGATAATGACTTAAATTTCACACAAAGGTATGAAATGACTTCAGAAGTCTTGAAATATAGCGCATGAGACTATTTCAATTAAATTTTAATTACTTTTGTGCCCCTTTAAGCTTGAAATATTTTGTGCCTGTTCACTGTAACTGCATGAATAAGAATATGGAAAACCTCAGATTTTTCTACAGTACAGAAGAAAAAAATTCATAAGTTTGGAATGACATGATGGTAGTAACATTATAATAAATGATAATAGTAGATATTTTTGAGTGAACTATTACTTTTAAAATGATTGTCATTGACAAAATTCTTGATTTTAAGAAGAAACTGTATCTAATTGTAACCAGATACACTTTCTAGGTAAAATTAGAGTTAAACTGCTTGAGCAGCCTTGATTAAGTCCTGCCAGTTTTTGGTGAGAAAGTGGTGTTTAAATTTATCCGTGCAACACACAGCAGGCCTCCATCAGTGTCACAGCATATCACTGACACCCCTCATCCTCCCATTCAAACCATGAAAAAACGTACATGCCATCAAAACTGAAGTCATGTCATGGGCTGCCCCACATTAGTGACTGCCTGGTTAGTGGTGGCTAATTGATTAATCACACTCATTATAGTGAATAGCAGCAGTGTTCTCTGGTTTAAATGCTGGCTGCTCCATGCCTGGCGGGATGTCATGAGACAGTGCCAGCACAGTGCCATGTCTTAGACTGAAACATGCCGTGTCAGACTAATATTGGCTCTATCTACATCCTGCTTTGTCTCAACCTCAGACGGCACGTCCATGGACTGTCTGGTTATAGCCGCTAGTAAACCCTATTCATCTCAGCCCCCTAATATCCTTGTTGTAATGACAACATCACATGAACACGCATGAAATGATTTCAGTCATCATATGCAGACCTCAATACTTATATAAAAGGTACATAAAACACAACAAGAGTCAAAAGCTTTTTCAGTAGGAGAACAAAACATTAACAAAAATAACAAAAGTCTACATAAAATAGCAAATTGTCAAGCAGTGCAACCATATACATTATTTATGCCTTAGTGTATACTGGGAAAAGGGTGAATATGACCGAACTACAATGCATTTATGCATTCATTAATAAAAGAACTACCATACTTTATTGTAACATATTACCAGAAGGGCAAGAGCTTTTTGAAAATAACGATCTCTGATCTAATTGGCTGTTTTTTTTTCTTTGGTACCATTGATCTCTACAATCTACCTATTAGGCTTGCAATGTTTTTGGCAAATGGAGGCCCGATCAAGTCATATTAAAGTCTGCATAAAATTGTGATAATTTTTTCTTCCCTATTGTGACGTGTATCTGAATGAAACAGCTTTGTGAACAAGAAAAAAAAAAAAAAATTAAAATTGGGAATTGATTGGACAGTAAGAAACACTGCAACTTTCCATAAAATAATAAGAATTGTCCATTTTTTTTTTCATGGTGATCTTGTTAAAACAAGATAGTGTGGGCTGCTACAATTAGCATTTCAGTTTTTTGATGTAGTCAGTGGCTAAATTTTGTGAGGTTTGTAACATCATGTCTTTGGAAGATATTAATGATTTTCTTTAAGACAGCAATAACTTTTTGCAAGTAGCATCTTCCTGTCTAAAGGCCTGATTACACCAACACAAATGTTCGGCACGGAAATTCGTCCTGATATTCACCTGCGATTTGTTCAAACCGATGCATAAAAAATGGCAGATGGGCTGAATGAAAATGCAGATTCACTCTCTGGCAGTAGATGGCGCATTAAGAGAAGCAGAAACACCCTGGATACAAAGCGTTACGTAATTTTACTATTCTGACCCCCGCTTGTCATGGAGAAAAAGGAAGTTAAACAGTATTTACATGTCTTAAACAGCCATCCAGATTTTTGTATTCGGTACGATGATTATCAAATAACATCAAATGCAACAGTACAAAGACAAGACAAGACTGTCCTCGCTGCAGTCTGTAGCGCGATGATGTGCTGGATTAAATCCAATACGTAGTGGACGCGTACTTTTTATTTCCCAAACCTGTTTAGCGCAAACTTCAGTACAGCAAGGACATTTTGGACACGACCGCCAGTTCTGGATTCTTCCTTTGCTATTCACTGTCGCTGAGCAAAACTCTCATTCGTGAGCGCCACCAAGTCGTGGTTTTATGTAACAGCAGCATGTGACCAAAAGCACAGTCTTATTGGTTGGATAGTTTTATTGGGGTTCTCAACTCTGGCACTCAAGATCCACAGAGTTTAGCTCCAACCTTAATCAAACACACCTGAACAAGCTAATCAAGGTCTTCAGGGTTGGAGCTAAACTCTGCAGAAAAGTGGACCTTTGAGGGTTATTGGGTAGTTTTCTTTGCAGTGTGATGGAAAAAAGATTAGAACCCCTCTCTCTAAAAAAAAAAATATGTCGCATTGACGGCACGTGAGTCTGAACAAATGCATTAACGGCTGTTCATTCAAATGTAAAGGGTACATAACACACACAGTTTCTGCCAATCTCATGTTAATCTTGAGTACCTATAAAGTAGTATTGCATCATTCATAACTCCGACAAGTCTTTAGTTTTATCATATTTATAAAAGATAGATACCGAGTCTTTCAGGAAAAAAGCCGAGCTCCAGGAGGCGTGCCTGCCGTGGGCGGAGCTAAAGAGTCACGAGCGTGTGCAGCTTTTGCATAGAGATCGTCTGCAAGCTGCGACATCATTATAAATAAAAAGGGAACAAAAACGTTTTTGTGGTTTACATTATATGCACTTGCGCGCCGATTGCCAACAAAACACAGACATTTGATACAGTTTTATTCGCCGCCCGCGATCTGCAAATCCAGCGTCGAACTGGGATTTGTTTACAAAGCATTCATCACCGAAATTCCGGGAACAAACAAACATACGTGCACAACTCCGTTGCTACCCCGGAAAAACAGACTTCATCCACTGTTCCCTTAACGCTGGGTTCTTTGGGAAGCTAAAAAAGGTTATCTTTCCCTCACAACCAAAAACACACTCCTTTGGTGACATTGTTGAAAAATCTCTCGGCTTCCGTAACCTGAACGGAGCGCTTTGATGGGCGTGCTCTTGCTCTCCCTCTCGGGGTGATGTGTGTGCACGCTTATCAGGGAGAAGTGCCCTTACAAGGAATTCTGCACTTATTACGTGATAAGGGCCATACTCGAAGAAAAAAAACTCTTCGAAACATATCCCAAACCGGAAGTAATGTATTTGGCACAGAAATACTCATACGTGGCGTCATACGTCCAACTCATGTTTTGAAACTTTGGCCATGTTTTGCATGAGAATTCAACTCTTTATCAGTGTAAATAAGTCAGAATGCATGAAATAGCATTAGACCCCCCCTTTAAATGTTTTAAATGTAATTTTCACACTGAATATTCATCTAGCCTTAAGTACCTTGATTTTGGTCAGAATAAGCTACAAAGTGAACAAGACTTTTTGCCATTAATAAAAAAAACTTGGCTCTCTAAGATTACATCCTGTTAGACAACCATGTCAACTTGCCAAAGAAATAGGCTAGGGCCTTGTAAAGTCAAGATAGCAATAAAACTATAAAAATGAAACATTTTGGGTTTTTTGTATGTTTGCCTTCTCCTGTGACCACTTATGGTCACTCTGTCCTGTTTTTGCTAGACCCATCTTTTATTTTGAAATTGTAATGTCTAGTATTATTTAAGGTTTAGTGTGTATTTATAAAATGGATAGTTCCAGCCCTTAATTCTGATTGTTTGAGCCACGTTCGAAGCCGTTGTAAAATTCCCGAAAACATACAGCTGAGTGTGTATGTTGCTGAGTATGTCTTAGCAAGGTAAACATGTGTTTGTTCTCAATTGATATTGTTCATTGAAGCTTACTGCATTATGTAGAAGAGTATTGTGAGAGAGATATCAAGTGACCAAGTGTATTACCTGCATTCAGATTTAGCATTTTCCTTCAGGTCAGTCCTATGTTCATAATAAAAAATCCATTTGAATATCTGCTGCGATCTTGTCCTTTTAACATTTAATGGGTTTTCCTGTGCCCTGCTGACACTAGCCACGTTTACATGGAGCATTGTAATCGGTTTAAAAGTCCAATCCGAATGAAAATGCTCCATATAAACACCTCAATCGGAATAAAAATGCCCAAACCGAATGAAATTGTAATCGGTTTGAAAGAGGTGGGATAAACCTTTCTATAAACCGAACAAAATAAAAAGTCTGCCATGTAAACGAGTTAAACCGATTACTTTGCGTCTACGTCATCCGATTACATTGCGTCTGTTCCCGTCTTTTCCTCATACCATCCAACAGTAATATGCTACAAATTTCACGCTGTTGCTTGATTAAGAGCAACACTTTACATAAAAATAGCGCGCATAAGAAATAACGGAACTCCATGTTGACAGGAATACAAGGCGGCAAACAGGACATAAGCTAATGTGCTCATGTCACAAAGTCATTCAGATTGAAAGCGCCGGTGCATGTAAACACCATATCGGATTAGATAACGTCTCATGTATACACTCCACCGAATCATTCAATCGGAATGATTTTAATCGGAATGACAAAAAAGTGTACATGTAAACGTGGCTACAGACAGCGGTAGTCAAAGCATTTGTCATTTGCGTCTTGTTCCATGTTCACAACAAGTTTCAGTATAAAAGTCTTTGCGACTGAGTGACTCGCTCATAAAGACAATCTTTGCCACCATCTAATGGCATAATAAATGTAACTTCTGTTGCTGTTTATGGTCAGGGACTATTTTTTTCTAGCGGAAGGAAGGCTTTTAATGATTTTACTTCATGAAAGTTGCATTGAGCACGTTTACATGCACACCAGTAAGCTGATAACGCAAGTAAACCGCGTTTACATGACTTTATTAATAAATCGGGTAATTTCCCTGTAGTGACATCAAAAAATAATAATTTGCGCATCTGACTCTGAGTATTTCATATGTTATGTCAGTTGTGATGTTAAATAAAGCTTGCAACATGTCAGCGGGAAACTTACGACTCATATATTATTCTCTCATGCAGTTACAGATGCAGCGTTTTGACTGAACCATTCTACTTCTGCTGCACGAGAGATGAGAACACATTTTTACAATTTTCTGGGTCTTGAAAAAGTCTGCGTTTGTGATATTTCCTTCTTCCTTTCCAGCAAAACACTCGCTCTGTCTGGATGCATTTAAATCTGCACTAAGGATACATTTCTGTCACGTATCACACATGCGCACTTCAATAAGCCAACAGAAAGCAGGTTAATGCGTTTACATGCCGCGTGAAATCGGGGTAAAACGCAAAAAACTACCTGTTCTGACCAGTTTATGCTTAAGCCGTTTATGACCTTACTCCGATAAAAGAAAACGGGTTACCGCGTTTACATGACCACGTTCCTTGTCAGCTTATTAAGCATAATTGGCTTAAGAACGTGCATGTAAACGCACTCATTGATACATATTTTTTGGCATTTGTAACATTTGTATTGTGTGGTAACCATTTTATAAAAGCAATAAGCCCCGTGAAGCTGGGGTTTTAGCCCCTTAGCTGTTATAAATTCACTGTAAACCAGGGCTTATTGCTTTAATATACACCCTCTTGACTTAACTAGTCCAGTCCAAGTAAGGGTTGTGTCTAAACAATAACCCTCTTCTTGCGAACAGTTATGTAATAACTAATTAAATAATACTAAAATTTGCATGTATACACTACACTTATCTGGAGTGATGCAAAGCACCATAAACCAACCCTACCACACCCTAACTCTAACCTTTTCTGCTGCTAACACTTTCAGAATTTTTTTTTGACATTTTGTGGTACAACGGGGTACAGAGCGCCCTGCCAAACTGTAGTAAAACATAGTATAATATAATGAAATATTGTTTGCAAAAATGTTACTTTATCCGGATGCACAACTAATTTTGAATAGGCGTCAGTGGAGAAAGATGCTTTTTTTAGCAGCCAGAGGGTATAGTTACAACTTTTACCAGCAGGGGCTAATGAGGCTATGCTAATCAGTCAAACCTTAAAGGGTTAGTTCACCCAAAAATGAAAATTCTGTCATTAATTACTCACCCTCATTTCGTTCAAATTAAGATATTTTTGATGAAATCCGAGAGCTCTCTGACCCCTCCATAGACAGCAATTTAATTACCACTTTAAAGGCCCAGAATGGTAGTAAAGGCATTGTTAAAATAGTCCATGTGACTACAGTGGTTCAATCTTAATTTTATGAAGCAACAAGAATACTTTTTGTGCGCAAAAACAAAACAAAAATAATGACTTTATTCAATGATTTCTTCTCTTCCCTGTCATTCTCCTATGCTGTTTATGTTGTAGACATTGTAGCGTCTGGACCAATCAGACAAACAACTATTCATTATATTTAATGAATAATCCAGAAAACCCAGTCTCCCAACAAAGTTCTGTGAACCCATCCCTCTAAAACTGCAAAGTAACTCCCCAAAAGCAGCTAACACCAGGTCTCTGGTTACAGGACACATGAGGACTGATAAGGTTTACTGATAAGAATTCAAAGGAATTTGCAGAGAGATATGACTCTCACTTAATTCTCATTGAAAAGGACAAATAAACCCTTTTAATCCTATATATTCTATATGTATAACCACTTGAGAAATGTACAAACCTGTATCCAATTTTCTCATCTTATGATTTTCCTGTAGGGATATAGATATTCTTTTTCTATGTATTAATTCAAGCTCTTTTGGAATAATGTTTTAGAATTAGAATACTATGGTTAACTAAGATCACATGGGTCGCATGTTTGGTATCTATGGACTTTCATTTCCTATTTGTTAATTTATGTTACATGCTGCTACTTCTGTGACACATTAGTATTAAAAGAATCTTGAAGGTTCTTCTCTTGAACACCCAATCAAATCACATATGCAAATGCCCTGCTAGAAGGAAAAAGGATCTTAAAATTTCCCTCCGAAAGCTTAAATGACCATTGGCTCACTGACCCGTGGAGGTGGGACCTCCACACAGAGTTAAAGGACAACTTCACAGTGACCTCCCTCACTTCCTCCTCTGAATGACTTCCTTCTCCTGGTTGCTCTGTGTGGCCTCTCTGACCCAGGAGATTGCAACATCAACACCATCGTTTCACGGAATCAACAAGACCCTTCAGAACAACAGACTGCTTCCACTGCAAGAGGCCATGCAAGTATCAAATATTTTAACTAAACAGAGGTTTAGGATAAGCAGTAAAATCCTCTTAACGAGGTTTTGAAATCAGGTGGTTCTTTTCTTGGTAAATAACTTCCATAGCTTCATTCCCTGTTTGCACTTTTGGTTCATGATTAATTGATTGTAATGTTAATGTAGCTACTTCAAGTTAATTTGAATAACTGATCCAAATATTCATAATTAATCATACCAGTTATGAATAATGATTAATATTTCCCCTTTGAGCTAATTTGCTACAACATAGTGCATCTCTTCCAGGTTCTACGTCTGAACGTTGACTCAGCATTGGCCAACGCTGTACATGTGTGCAGCACGAACGCATACATATGATGCTGACGCAGGAGCCGGCCAATAATAAGTCGGCGTTCTGATGTAGAACCTGGAAGTGCTGCACTGTGTGTACAATGTCAACAGAGTAGGAGAATGACAGGGAAGAGAAGAAATTGTTGAATAAAGTCATGATTTTTCTTCATTTTTTTGCGCACAAAAAGTATTCTCGTCGCTTCCTAAAATTAAGGTTGAACCACTGTATTCACATGGACTATTTTAACTATGTCTTTACTACCTTTCTGGACCTTGAAAGTGGTAATTAAATTGCTGTCTATGGAGGGGTCAGAGAGCTCTCGAATTTCATCAAAAATATCTTAATTTGTGTTCCGAAGATGAACGAAGGTCTTACAGGTTTGGAACGACATGAGGGTGAGTAATTAATGACAGAATTTTCATTTTTGGGTGAACTATCCCTTTAACTCGGTTGAATTGAAAGACATAGATGATCATGTAATCTCAACACAGTGACCAGCATGATGTGATCTGCTTCAAATGAAACCGATTTGTCAAAAGTAATATTTATTGTATTAGGTTACTATTTCTATGATTAATTTTGTTTTTGAAAAAAGTTTTTATGCTAAAAACACACTCGTGAGCCAAAAAAAAAAAAAAGGTCGAGATGGTCATGTGTATGATAATTTCATGAACAAGATAATGGACTACTTCTGTTTTAATGACTACATGTATGAAAAGTTAAATTTCCATTTTTAGCAAAATCACAGGAATGGACAAATGCATACAAACAATGTATGAACTTGACAAGGTTCATTCATAAGGCTCAGCAAAAAGCTTTATAATAAAAAAGTATTATTTTTACAGCTATGCATTTACCTAATAGCAGTCTTACTGATATTACATTATGTAATGACATTACCTGAAGCCCAGACCCCAGCCAGTAGTGCTGATGAGACCAAGATGAGTCCTAATGGAGTCATTTTACTGCCAATAACCTGCACTGGAATGATATACGTAGTGCTCAATTATCAAAACATGATTTATTCAAGAATCTGTTAGAGATATGCAATAAAATTTTCATTTGAAAGTCAGCTGATTTCTTTAAAGATGTCATTGTACACTTGTAAAAGTATTTTAAATATTAGATTTTTCTAGCCAAATATTTAAAAGTACAGTACATACAAAACCGAGATCAAAATGCTCAAAGAAAATAGTTTTATTTACTAAGCAGCTAGAAATGAGCAAAGACATGGCAAGCTTACCGTATAAACTGTAGTCACCCCCTTATTATTGCTCAGTCCATGAGGCAACACACTATATAAAGCTTGCACATACACCCAAGAATGTGAAAGCAGCCAATAAGAGAACAGGGGCCGTTCTTGAATGGAGGGAAAGGGGGAGTTGTGTCTGACCAGAACAAATCCATAAGGATTTATAGGCAAGCCAGATGGGGGGGATTGAAATTTGGACAAAGAATAAGATGTATGTGACCCTGTAAACAAGGGATCTGAGAGCCGTGCAATACACAGGGCATGCATTAATGATGCTGTGCAGCTGCTTAAAAAAAAGTCAATGGATAGCTGGATTTTATTTTTTGTCAGACTTCTTTTTACCTCTCTAAAATAGCCTAGTCCTAATTTACAACCCCATAGAATGAACTCTGGCATGGTACGTAGGGGTTTTTCAACCTCTGCAGCATGGCTCTACTACAGACAAGCTAAAATGGCTCAATAAGGCAACTTGAAAACTGAAGGGAAACTAAACCACCGTGATAAATATGCGTGAGCGACTTTGCTCCTCGAATCCTAATGAAGTGAACTTTTGTTAGAGAGACAACAGCCTACAATCTCTGTCACTCAAAGATTCATGTAAATCCCAAGGCATTTTTTAGCTGCACAGAAGGATTCGTCTTTGGTCCTTTTCACCAGCTATAGTCTTGGTAACCATGGCCCTCAGCATGCCTGAGCTTTTATCCAACACGTCAGTCATAAGTGATGATGAATAGGTCATGGTGTTTATGAACACATCAAGGGTTAAAAAAAGGGGGCTAATCCTTGAAACATCTTGGTTTTTGACAATAACCATTTCCAGTAAAAAAACAAAAACAAAAAAACTGGCACCATGAAAGTGGAAAAAAAAAAAAAAAAAAAAAAATGAACAGAAGAACGTTTAACTGTGTTTTGGTCTGAGAAGTAATTGGACATCTAGTGTGGGGCAAGGCTTTATTCTGTGACATTTTTTCTCAGCGGGAATCCTCTGTGCAAGGCTAAAGAGGTAAGAGAGAGTGAAGGCAAATAAAAGTGTGTCTTCTCTGAAAGCGCCAGAATTACAGCACCAGAGGGCAATGTTTTTTCTTTATCTAGATGTCAGCTTTAAAGACAATCCCTTACGGAGCAAAAATATATGGGTATATACTGCAAACTATAATGTGATCTAGCCTATTACATAATATATTTCCATGAATGGGAAATTAGTGCTTATAAACTTTCAAAATACTGCAATATATGCTTTGACCATGTATGGCTTTATATTATACATATAAAATATTTAGAAATGAAGACAAAAATAGCATTACATGTAATATTCATAAAGTTTTATCCTTTATTGTGTACATATATTCCACATAAATGTGAATATACAGCATGTTCACATACACATTCATGGAATGAGTTTTCCTTGGAAGCAGATTTCTAGTTCCCAGCATGCTTTGCTTCTCTGGCTGTTAAAGGAGAGTAAATGTTACAATTCATTTTGTGTGTTATTTCATGTGTTTTGCTCAATATTAATATAGGGGGAGATCTGTTAGTGTTTAATGTTGTATTATTTGGAATTTAAAAGGTTTTCTTTTTGGGAGTTTTTTGGGGTTACCATTGTGCTGAAAAGTAGAGCCTGTTGTTAGTCTTCCTCCATGGCGACAGGAATCAAGGATCTCATTGACGATATATGCGGGCCCATCATCAAGGAGGAGCGGCAGTTGGGGACCATCCGAGGCACCGGACTCTGTGGAGGAAGCAGATTGAGATGGGCGGTAAGGTTTTAAGAGGAATACATGAAAACTGGGATGAATCTTATAGTCATTGGGGTAGTTGTAATTGCTAAGTGACGGGATTTATTTGGTTGGTTATGGGATAAGGACCAATGTAACTTGGACTTCTTGCAGGGTAGCCGAAGCTAGATGTCCCTGGTGGAGAGCCAGATCTTCTACCCAGGTTGATCTCCGTGTGTCGGCCTGGCTTTTCTGGCACCGAACTGTCCTGCGAAGTTGGATGTGAGCTGCATTCCAAACCCTCTCGCTATCCTTGAGCCAGTGGTCCACAGATGGAATGTGCGATGGTTCCCCTGACCAGGAAAACAGGGGAGGTTGATAGCCAATTATGCACTGAAGTAGAGTCATCCCTGTGGCTGCCTGTCGAAGCAAGTTCTGTGCATACTCGGCCCATGGAAAAAAAACGACTCCAGCTGTTTTGGTTTGAATGGCAGAACATCCTCAGATCATCCTCTGCATAACACCTGTTGCCCGATCGCCACCACTTTTTTTGGGTGTCCTCAGAGTGTGCATATGCGTGTTAATTTTGGTGAAAATATCTTGTTTTGTTTTGAAGTTATAGACACATATATATTTATGAGAGCATAAAAAATGACCCATGAGCGACTTTGATTGGATTTTTTTGCCACTTGCTATCAAAATTTTGACATTTGGGCTGTGATATTTAGTTAAGCAACTTAGATTCCGTGTTTCCTATGCTGGTTTCGTCTCGATCGGACTAACGGTTTCGAAGATATTCACAAAAGTTTTTTAAGCGCTAAATCACAACGTTGCACAAACCATAAGCCGAAACCTGGCTTGGCTGGTATCGTTGGACTCGGCAAGGTTTCAGGAGTCTAAGGACGTGCCTCGCATGAAAATAAGTCAACCATACCCAAAGTTATATACATTTTCAGCCAAAACCATTAAAAATATATGGTTTTTAAAGTTTTTAACAGTTATAGCGCCACCTAAGCGCCATCTCCATAAAAGTTGCCATACTTCTTTAGAGTCATATGCTGCATGTGCTCACTTAATTTCGTGAAATTCTGCGTTTTCGTTTAGGCTTTGTTGGGAGTATATTCTGCCACGCCCATTTTGTAAATGACCCTGTTATAGCTATCCAAAGGGTAAAATTAAACTTATTGATCAGGAGAGTCCAGAGAATTGTACTGCACTGGTTTTGTTCCAATCGGATGAAAAACCTAGGACTAGTTCGCAAAAGTAGGTTTTTCACATAATCGCGAATGTTTAATGAACGATTTGATAGACAGCAATGGTTCTTCAGGCAAAGTTGTTCAGTATGAGGAGATCTATCAAATGATATGCATATTGTGTGGATCTGTGAAACACCACGTGATTACAGAGGCGTAAAACTCATTAGCGCCAACTAATGGCCAATTTCTTTCAAAATTCTTACAGACCTCTAGGACCATGAGTTGAACATGCCCACCGAGTTTTGTTCCGATCAGCCTCCGTTAACCTTGTCTAATAGGTGCTCAAACTTCATTGACTGATGTTTTTTGAGATATGCCAATGTCCGCCATAGACTATCATGGCACCTTGGACCAAGACACTGCATACCAATTTTCAAGTCAATCGGACTAACGGTCAGGTGATTATAGCCGTTTTCATGTTTTTTTCCTGTTATAGCGCCACCTAGTGTCCAATCGATGCGTTTTTTTTTTTGTTTTTTTTTATCGTGCCCAAAGATTGAGCCCATACACATGTGAACCGAGTTTGGAGAAAATATCTCATTCCGTTCAAGAGTTATAGCCATGTTAGTAAAAGTGGCCCTGCCCATTACAAATGTTTTGGCACCCCTTAGTGACCGTGAAGCAAAATTTCAACTTTTTTATTTTTTTATTTTTATTGATATTCAGACTCCAGAGAATATTTCTGAACTGGTTTGGTTCCGATCGGGTGAAAAACCTACTCGTTCGCAAAAGTAGGTTTTGGACAAAATCCAAGATGGCGTAACATTTTTCTTTGCGTAAATGAAATCGGAGATGTACATTTTGTCCTTCTTGAGCCAAGGATTACAATGATATAAGACACTTGAGTCTGAGACAAACATTCTAGGAGTTATGAGCAGTTTCGTGTTTCAGCACTATGTGCTTGAACCCCTAATGACCATTTATCGGCCGATATGTTGTATACGATATGTTGGCTGATATATTGTGCATCCCTAAATAAAAAAAATAATAATAATAAAAATTGCCACGTAATGAGCACGAGAGGGTTAAGGGGTTCCCATCATGGGATCTTTTTATGGGTTTAGTTTTAATTAATTAATTTGGTTTTAATTTAAAAAAAAAAATTAATTCAAAAAGTTTTTAAAAAATTGTAACTAAATTCTATGAAATAAACAGCTTGTAAGCATACTTTATCACTAGAAAAAAAATGAAATAACCATTAAACATTAAAGTATTATGCAATCATTTAAGACATTTCTTATTATACAGTATATTACTACTGTGGCATGTTATAGCTATAGTTTCTAAATTTATATAGGCTGCTATTTTTCATAATGGATAAAAAAACAAAGTATAAAACAAAGTATAAATTAGCCTAAGAATACTGGCCTACAAGAACTATGGTACATTTTCATAAGGGCAAGCATCAAGAATCAAGAGCTTCTGGACTTTCTGGAAAGTCTGATGACTGATATTAGGAAAACCTTACCTTCAGGTATTCCAGGACATGATGTAAATTTTGCTTGATAAAATGAAAATCTGTTGAGTAGGAAAAAAATTATTTTCAGTTAATGTTAAGTTAGTTTGACTTCCCATGGCACATTAAAAATCAAACTGATGATCCAGTACCCCAAATCAAATCCTTGCCCGCAACCCTATAGAATAAGTGCTTGGAAGAATGGATGGATGGCTTAAAACAAACATACAAAACCACTGATAAAATAATGATTTGGACTTTTGAATATAGTTACTGGTTAATATAGTCCGTACCTGGTAATGAATCCAATCTTTAACCAGATGGAACTGGATTAAATATTTTGAATGTTCCGATCCAATCTGACTTCTGACCTGTAATCCTGCCTGAATCATAATCATGCACTGTTTGGTTGTTGGCCAGAGAAGAACTGGCCCCCTGACTGAGCCTGGTTTTTCCAAGGTTTTTTTTTCTCCATTCTGTCATCTGATGGAATATCCTTGCCACTGTCTCCTCTGGCTTGCTTGGTATTAATATTTCACAATATTATTGATCTTCCTGCATTGACACCATTACAATGTGGACCTGTTAATTAGTTAATAAAAATATATCTGTTCATTGTTAGTTCATGTTAGCTCATGTCAATTTAAATGCTATTAACAGACACAACTTTTTATTTTAATAATAAATGTTGAACTTAATATTAACTAAGATTAATAAATGCTTTAGAAGTATTTTCATTGTTAGTACATGTTAGTTGTCTAATGTTAACAAATGGAAACTTATTGTAAAGTGTCACCGCTTAAATTAATGACTAACTGTAAAAATATAAAAATTTTTCTAAAACAATGTCAAACATTTTATTAAGCATATTACTACATGATGCTTATTTGTACCTTTGAATATGTTGTTGTTCTCTTTGCATGCTAACATGTCTCGTTTCTGTTTCTTATTGCATTATTTAAAGGATTAGTTCACTTTCAAATAAAATTTTCCTGATAATTTACTCACCCCCATGTCATCCATAATGTGCATGTCCTTCTTTCTTCAGTCGAAAAGAAATTAAGGTTTTTGATGAAAACATTCCAGGATTATTCTCCTTATAGTGGACTTTAATTGGCCCTAAACAGTTGAAGGTCAAAATTACAGTTTCAGTGCAGCTTCAAAGGGCTTTAAACGATACCAGACGAGGAATAAGGGTCTTATCTAGCGAAATGATCAGTCATTTTCTAAAAAAAAATAAAAAATTATATACGTTTTAACCATAGACGCTCGTCTTGAACTAGCTCTCTTCTTCTTCTTCTTCTCTATTAGAATTCCGGCAGTGTAGATGCTGCTAAGTGTATTACTGCCCTCCACAGGTCAAAGTTTGAACTAATTGTTACATACTTGCACTAGCATATTGTATATGACAATTTAGTTCAAACTTTGACCTGTTTAGCTAGATAAGAACCTTATTCCTTGTCTGGTATCGTTTAAAGCCCTTTGAAGCTGCACTGAAACTGTAATTTTGACCTTCAACCGTTTGGGGCCAATTGAAGTCCACTATAAGGAGAATAATCCTGGAATGTTTTCATCAAAAACCTTAATTTCTTTTCGACTGAAGAAAGAAGGACATGGACATCTTGGATGACATGGGGGTGAGTAAATTATCAGGAAATTTTTATTTGAAAGTGAACTAATCCTTTAATCTTTTTTACCTGTCTTGCCTTTCCTGGATTTTTTTTAATGTTTGAACAAACTGTGTAGATAATGTTGAATGAAATAGATTCATCAATCCATAATAATCATTTATCCTTTACTTTACTCTACCCCTTCCTTCTTATTTGTCAGTATATGAAACTCTGCTTTTTTACAGTTTACAGTACAAGTGCATGGGATAGCCTTCATTTCTTAAAAGAGGCTGATGAATGTTTAGAGAAATTATAGTATTAGTCTCAGCCTCAGACGTCACATCCACGGACTGTTGGCTGAACGTCTGATGCATATGGCACACTTATCTGGAAACACTTCAGGAGTTTTGAAGTCGTCATCTGGTTGGTTGAATACAGGATGTCTGGGAGATTTGTGTGTCACATTCTTTAACGGTCCGCCTGGAAACAAATGCTGTGACGCCAAACCAGCTCGTGGAAGAAGAAAGCCGTCGTGTTTATAACTGTGACGTACGAGCACTTACCAGGATCAGCTAAATGCTGGATTTTCAAAAGTATGTGAAGTTCGCGGTAAACATGCACAACGTTCTTGAATTAATAATTTATTAGATGCACGGTTTGTTATTGTTGGTACATCGACTACATTTTCACACCCCTAAACATGACGCGGAACAAAACGAACTGTGATTTGTTGCATTACATGTCAGTCAAACGGCCTCTGGGCGGTCCTTGGCCAATGAAAGCTGCGATAGAGTCCAGACCTTCTGCCGTCAGGCACTTGGATGGATGAAAACACAAATTCCGAGTATGGGACACCATACTTGACTTCACGTCACATCACTGTCACTTTAAGTCTGCAGGAAGTTCATAAAAGTATATCTTCTGGATCTTGGTGTCATACACTACCAATAACACAAGGAACACACCTCTGGCTTGCTTAGTTGGGGACACTTGATATTAAACAATGTTTTTGATCTGCCTGTATTAACACCATTGTATACGAATTGAACTGAGCTGGATGATGACATCAGCTGCTGTATAGATAAATGAACTTAATAACTAAGGATTTTTACAATGGAATGAATCAATACCGAAACATACTTAAGTTGGACAATGACACCATTTTCTTCTAGAGCTGCTGTACAGCCAAAATTACGTTCTCTCTATCACTGTAAAGCTGAATTGTAAAAAGTGCTATATAAATTAAGGTGAGTCAACTGGCTTAAAGAAAATTAATACTCTGTATCGATTTAGCTGTACTTGACATTATCAAATCAGGTCACAGAATAACATATTACAAATAACGTAATAACTGAATTGAATTAAGGTAAATAATGATTTTTTATCTTCTGTAGAGCCTCTTTATAGTTGTAGTCATAACTGAAATTACTGATTCATGAGAAGTTTGTTTTGAAGCAATCTATTGTATAAAGCACTATATACAGTAAATATACTTTTGCAGTCAAATTTGATGGGATGGTCTTAATATCATGATTACCTTTGATATATTCAATCATCCATAGAATTTTACCCATATAAATTTGTGACTTTTCACTAAACAATCCTGAAGTTAAAGCTGTTTAACAAATAGAAGGATATTAAGAAAAACTGTATGAAAATTGATATATCTTCACTGTTTGAAAAGAGAAACTGTAGTGTTTGTTAACTTCAGATACCAGAATGCAGTAAAAAAAAAGGACATACCTAGTAAAATTTATTTCCTTGTAACTGAGTAGCATTCTTTAAAAAAGTAATAAAAGGTATTAGTGTACTTAGGACAATGACATTGAATAACACTTCACACTTAGACTCTAATAGACTGTACATTTTTAAATCATAAAACCTTTGAATCAAAAATACAGTAGAACATAGGAGAAGTGAGATACAATAAAATTTCAAAAGTAAACTACTGTACATAAAGTGAAGATATGCAATTTTATATGTATTACTGTATTTTAGAGCTACACTTCATTAGTAACTAAATTAACTAAAGAACATACGTACGTTGTAATTTTACTAAATTAAAAACTAAAACAACAGAACATAGCAGTCATTAATGTTCCTACAGCTAAAACTATTTTAAAAATAGTTTCAAGGGACAATAAATTATTGTGACAAATACATTCCATGCTTGGTTACAAAATTTGTTCTCATACCATTAACAACAGACAAAATGCATTTGTATTTGGCTGCAGACTAATAAACATTTTAAAGGGGTCATGAAATGGAGAATAAAAATGTTCTTGATATTTACATGCATAAGAGGTTACTCTACAATAAAAACCTTTCAGAACTCAAAACTATAACTTCCCAGTTTAAAATATGAGTTATTCTTTTCTACCCTTCTGAAACATTTGGATTTGAAATCGGGAGAATTTTGATGTCACAATTCTATTTGACACTTTACATCGTCGTATGTAATCAAGGAGGTGTGTTCTAAACAACTCATGTCTGTCCATCATTCACGCAATACTGCTGTTGGATAAAGATCAAAATCAGACGTTGTTCTGTCAGTGGATGTAAAGAAACTGCACCTCAAAAAACTTTGCATAGCCTTCCTAAAGATCCGAGCATTACAAATGCATGGTTGAACTTTATTTTTAATGACGTGCCTGAGCAAATGCTTCACATTTGACAAAGGAAGGCTTTGTGAATTATTTCCAACATGCTGCCAGTTTTTCAAAATATCTTTTCCAAGCAACCCAAGCTTTTTGTCCTCAGAGGCAACGCCGGCAAGTACATTTACTTTTAATCATACGGTGTGTTAAATGTCAAACCAGTGAAACAAGAAACAATGTAATTTCTTAAACCTACTTGAACTGCAGCGTTTTTTTTAATATGAGTCTACAAGAAGTAATATTACAATTTTAAAACTATATGGAGATTTCTTCCTTGGGCTCAAATATATACTGCTCTATCACAGCACTTGCCATCTCGAGTATCAAAACACACGACATGCTGTAAAGGAGGGCGTGGATATGGTGCGATGGAGTTAGCCAATCACAGTAGTGTGCATTTACTTCTGTTTCTGCAAGAGGTAACGACCTTTGAAATTGAGTGATTTCCACAGAAAGTGAAAATGAGGATGAAAAATTATCATTTTTATAAATGTTGGACCTTTTTTGGTGCAAAAAAACTTGGCAAACTTTATAAACTAACCTAGAGAAACATAATATAAAGACCTGAAACTGCATTTCATGACCCCTTTAATCCAGGGAATCATTGTGGTGAATCAGTAGTGCTTACATTTTTTATCTATTGCTGCACTAGGCTGCATCTTACAACAAACAAACAAAAAATAATATTATAGTACCACAAATGCCACAGGCATAATCTAAATTTAGAATGTTTCAGTTTTGTAATAATTTCTTTTTGCAACCTTGTCTATTTTTATACACCATAAAAAATCCTCTGGTTTTACACCTTTGGCTTTTTTCAACAGATGCATGCACATTTTCAAATAATTTGTACAAACTAGCAAACCGTTGCATCCAATATAAAGTTTAAAGCTTAGCATCTCATCCCCTTTTAACGGCTCATTATTCAGGGTTGGGAGTAGGTCAACCATGAAAAAAAGAAAAAGAAAAGAAAGACAAAAAGTGTGTGCTTTTAACTTCTTTCGTCAAGCCAAAAATGGAAGGTGTATTACAGTAAGTGCACATAAGAAATGTTTGACTGCTCAACATATCCACAGGAGTATCTTAACGAGTGAGAGGTGGAGGGTGGCCACCTTGTGTCCATTTGCTCCCCACAAAATACTCAACACACTCTCATCCTTTTACAGCTTGAGCATAAAGAAGACCTCATTGTCTGGGCTCAGGGGGCTTTGTTGGGGTGGTCCTGGTGGAAGCTGGCTCAACAGATCCAAGCTTGCACAAGGACTGTGGGGTACACTACAAGCTCCTTCAGGATTGCCACGCTCCTCAATGGGGCTCCCAGATGTACTGATCAGGCTTTGTAGCCGCTGCCTCTCTTGGGCCTGCCTGGCACGGTTAGCAATGTATCTCACCCGGCTCTGGCTCCGTGAAGAACTCCTCCGCAAAGGAGGCATCTCCTCTTCTTCCTGTCTCATTTCGGAATCGGCCCTGCACTGAGCGAAGTCTTTGCTTGTAAGGGGTTCCACATCAGTGAGCCTCTTGAGTTGCTCTGTTAGGTCATTCTGGGGTTTTCTTAGAATTTTCCCTTGTTGGCGGCTTGGCCTCACAATGAAACTGCGACTAATGCTGCGATACTTGCTCTCAAAATTACAGGCAATATCATCTGAAGTGAGGTCGCCAAGACTCTTGGATTTTGAGCTGCTGTCCATATCTTTTGTTGAGGGGGTGGTTAACCTCTTGGAGCCAGCAGCAGCAAGCGTGGATGACTGCTTTAAGCCCTCCATGTACAACCTGCTCCACGTGTGGCGCCTCTGCATGGGCCGGATAGGGACTTTCTCGGCCACCAGAGGCCTAGGCTGTAACTCGTCCTCTGGCTCGCACATCTCACCATCCCGCAGGTTGGGGTTGGACTTGCTCTTGCTGACGCGTGAGACGCTGCGTGCCACAATGGTTGACCGAGGCTGGCTGGTCCTGTTGGGCAACAATACCTGGTTGTCCGAGTAGTCCCGGGCAGCACTAAGACAGGTAAGGCTTTTCCTGGAAAGGTTGGGCAAGGACAAATCAATCACAGTGTCATTGGATGAAATGCTGGAAGACGATGACACACTATCTCGATGGCTGCTGGGGTCGAGTTTGCTCCAGAGCCTGTCATTTAAAGTGGCATCAATAGAGACTTCGGGGACCACTGATGGGACGTCTGCTTTTTTCACTGCCTTCATTTGTCCTTCACTTTTGGTCCGTCTGACAGGGGTCCTCAGTCCTGTTTGCATGCTTCGTCCGATGTCTCTGTCGAACACCCCCTTCAATGCCTGAATCCTTTGAGAGCTCTGATTGGCAGTTGTTGCCTTTACAGCATCTATCTCTACAGTCTGTCCTCTTTTTATTTCAGTGATGTTGAGGTCAGTGACTGCTTTTTGCACAACCTCATCATCTGCCTGGTCTAGAAGAGGGGGCGTATCACATCCAATGTCAAGGTAATTTGTGGAAAGTGAAGAGTTGATGTGGCTGTTCCCAGAATCCTTGCCACTGATGCTGTATGGACCGATATACTCAGTTTGTGCAAATGATTTCAGAATGTCCTCATTATTTTTCACAGGGCTAAGATTTTCCCCATTGTAAGATGATGTTATTGCTGTGGATGGTGAAGACAATGTAGTGGAGGGACAATGTGGTGAGGTATCCACAGGACTTTGTGTGGAGGTCAAAGGAGTGTTCTCCTGAAATAGCTCAGTAATGGATTCCAGACATGAGGTGTTCAGAGATGGAGTTGGACTCTGCATTTCAGAATTTTCTGGAAGCACATAACAAGCAGAAACACATTAGATTTAAATAGGCATATTATGACAATTAAAATGCTGTTAGACATAAGAAAAAACACAATGAGACTGCATAAAATATATCATGAATGTCAAACAAGACCAATGACAGTTTTTGCTCATGAATGAAATGCAATTTTTTGACTGCAAAACAAAAAAAGGGGAAAAAAATAAAGTTGAAGTGTGTAATTTCTGCACCAGTTGTGTCACCAATTTTTGTCTGCCATTGGTCAGACAAACGCCATTGGTTGAGTCAATGTTGCTGTGTAAGAGTAATGTTTTGATAGACCTACAGAAACACGGTATATTTGGGGGAAATCAATACAAATGGCTTAAAGTTGTCTCTTCATATTAAACCCGGAAAGGAGTTTTTCACATAAAAAAATACACACTTCAGCTTTAAGCACAATTCAACAAAACCAAATATTTAGATACAAACATGTTTGTATTTAAATAAAAACAAAATATAATACAATGATGTAAAAAATAGACAAAACAATACAATACATGAATAAATTAAAAATATTAATTATACTTTGTATATATATGACTGCTTGGTGAATGCAAAAGTGAATGCACAAGAAAACATTGTGTTATTATACAGAACAAAGGTTGGGGATTCAGGAAAGTTACATCAGATTTCTACTGTTCTTGTATTACTTCCATTGTTCTACTGTTCAATCAAAATATAAGTGACCAGTGCATTAGTTTTGAGTAAATGGAAATGCTTTGGGGCTTTATATTAAAGGTCCCTTTTTTCTTGTCCTCTCTCACTGATGAAAGCTAAACTTTTTTAAAGAAAGGAAAAAAAAGTAATTTGAGCCCAAATGCAAATATAAAAATATTAAGGCCAATCTTTTTCAGAAAATAATATTGCACCTTTCCTCAACAAGCTGCATGATTTGATTATCATGTCCATAACGTAAACAATGTGATTTATGTGCTTAAGTTTACTGTATGATTTATGGTGATTATGTTTTGATAACAATCACACAGTCATGTCATTCACACTAGAATTCAATATATGATGAATATAACACAAAAAATGTTCAGTCATTTTGAAACAATAAGAAAAGACAAACTTGCTTAAGCAAAAAGCTGAAAAATCTTTTTTACCTGGTAATTGGCCAGCCCCTCAGTTTTGCACTAAGGACAGAAAGCATGCAAGAAGGAAGGAACAAACAAGCATTTTAACAGGAGAAGTGCAGAATGAAACAGAAGGACTCAATGTAGTAAAAAGGAACACCAGGAGATGGTACACCAGGAAAATGCGTTGACAAAACATGTATGCTTTGTTCTAATATGGATTTATAGATACACAATAAAGAATGTGGGCATGGAAAGGTTAATGATTAAAGATCTAAATAGTTGTAAGGACTAAGAGGGTTAGCACCAACATCACGAGGAGCTGAGAACCTAAGATGTGTATGATACCTTTAGGAATAAGAAAATACAGCTGCATCCTCTCGTTCATAAATCATATGATAAAACCCCACCCCCCCACCCCCACATCAATATGCAAGAACATAGCTAGTCAACATACCCCATGTAGAAAACCCATGATTTCTAGACCTGCCCCATTTGTAAAAATCAAGCATCTGGTTTGTGTTTGCTCAAGTGCGTGGGACAGGAACACGTTCTCACTACTTACATAAGAGTCTTGTGACTGTCTTGTGACAGCACTAGTCAGTTACTTAGCTGCATTAAATAGAGAAGTAAACATATAGAACAAATCATGTACAGTTTTACCAGTAGTGTTCCCACAGCTTTTGATCGATGAATTTCAATTACTTTTTTACATTTAATTATTATTATTATTTTTTTTTTTTTACATACACAAATAGCATAGAAATATATACGAATTATATCCATTATATACATTTTAGTTATTATTATTACATTGTATTACTTTCCAAGACTTCTCCAGGTCTGGAACTCTCTTCTAAATCTTTTTTATATAGCTCTTTTATAGCTAAGGATTTTTAGCAGACTTGTTATTTAAGTATCTTTGTCTATTTCTATAGAAGACATAAAAACTGATTGTAGACTTCAGACAGCAAATCTGAGACATTGTTGAGTTCTACATTGCTCTCCATGATGTCATTCAATTATAAGAAGAACAAATTTTCTTTCTTTTCTTCCTTTTTTTTTTCAGTATTCTTTATCAGATCAAAAAGCTAAATAGGTTTTACTAAGAGAATTACAGATCATATATCATAGTAATTATGTCAGTGTTGGCAAAACCTTGCTCTACAATCATTTTGCAACTCAATTACTTCAAAATCATAAAGAAACACTGATGGATGTCCTAATTGTGTCAGCTACTGAGTTTTGACCCCACTGTCACCATGCAGCTCCATTAGCAGGCAAATCTGGTTTTAGGATATTTACGGACACATGAACTAAGAGGAAATGGTGGGTAAATGCACAATAACACAATATCCAACAGTAATTCTTAATATACTGCGATAGGTTCTCATTGATGACATTGCACAGTGGAGATCAGCTTTCAACGAGATCCACACCACCCGCAAGGTCTTTGGTGGGTATTTGTTGGGTTCCATCACAACCTACTGAAATCTATCTTACTGAGGCACTGGGACCTTCTAAATATTAAGATCCATCTAACTGCATACAGCTTACCAGCGAAAAACAAGGGGGATTTACTGCGGATCTCCTCCATTTTCTGGGCAAACAGAGCATTCATCTCACGCTGCAGTGTTCCAGCGGCCCGTTTCCGGTTCTCCATTCCCCGTGGTGGAAAGATGGTAGGTAGATCAAGGCTGGCCAAACTGTCACAGCTGCTAGAGTCACTGTCAGAAAATCTCTTGACGTCATTCACAGATCTAGTCTCGTTGCAGTTGCTGCCATAGTTGGTTGGGGCAGGGCATTGCCAACAAAGGCTGGTTTTGCTGTCTGGAATTGGAGGAGGTGGGGTGGATGGGGAATGGAAGACTCGGCGTGGAACGCTACATGAGCGAGCATTTCTGACAGTTAGGTCTTCAGTGGGGTGAAGGGGTTGTGCAGCTAAGGTTTGCCGGACCTTTGCCCTTGATCTAGGTAAGGGTACAGGCTTCGGTAGAGCCTGGGGGTCTGATTTGGGGTTTGAGTCAGTTTGGGCCAAGGCTTGTGGTTTGAGTATGGGCTCTGGCTGAACTTGTCTGGAAGCTGTTGGAGACCGAGATGCCCTTTCAGGTCTAAGGGGAGCAGGAGTGCACTGGATGAAGGTGCCTGTATCCTTCCTCTCCAAGTCAGGACTCTCCTTGGAGCCAATTACACACTTTATGCAATTGGAAGTCATCCCAACCCGCCCAGAGCTGTTGATAGCAACACGTGCAAACACACCCGGCTTCTCATCCAGTGGATCCTGGAGTCGCAACTTGTTGGCTCGCTTCAGAGGTTCGCTCACTGTGCCCCTGTTTCTGTAAGGTGTAGCACGGGGCTCAGGATAAAAGAAAGTACTCTTACCTTTACTGTCATCAGGGTGAAGCTGCCCGTTGGTGCCGTGACCCCATGATTTTGCAGATGCGCTATCTCCATTGTGGTGGACAAGTGGCCCCTCTTCCGATTCCCGCTCCTCACTGGCACCCTCCGAGCTGCAATCTTTTGTGTCAATGGAGATCTCAGGGAAGCCCCTCTTGACTTTGGGTTGGCCCTTGGTGGGTGCACTGGCTGTGCGGCGCAGGAGGTGAGCACCGAAGGTGGTCTTACGGTTGAGCAGAGCAGCAGCATGGCTGTCGAGAGATGCCTGCTTTGGGTTTCTGTGAAACAGTCCTTTTATACCACTGACTGCTCGAACCTGCAATGGGACATCAGAAAAATGGGTAGGCAATATGAATCTAAGAGATGACTAATGGAATCTAAACACGATAACTAATAACTAGGCTGTCACTGAATTGTTTACAATTTAAATCATCAGGGGAGCAACTCTTCCAATCCCTTTCACAATTAATAATAAGTCTTCTTCAAACTTATTAACCAAACAAAATCTGTTGACCAAACCACTTTGATAACTTCTGCCCAGCTGGACAAAAATAGCTTAAACCAGTTTAAGGTGATTTGCTGGTCCTTAGGTGGTCTCCCAGTCTAGCCAAGCCTGACCTGCTGGCAAGTTGCTGGCAAGAAAGTGTCCTTCTAAAACCATCAAACCAAACCAAACCAACCTGACAAGTGGAAATGAGGGCTGCATTCCCAAATGCATCATAAGACAATGATTTCTTTGATCTATTTAGGCTCATGATGCTTTTGGAAAATGCAGCTGAGATTGGTGGCCAACTAATCACATTGGGTTCGTTTAAGCTTTTTACAGCATAGTACAGAGACACAAAAACACAACAAAACACCCCCCCCCATACCAGCTACATAATCAACATCATTTGATCAGTTTTTAGTTTAAGAAACATTACACCAAGATTTATCCACAAATTGTCAGTTAAATTCTGTTCTAATCAAATGCAACAACTTTTTATTAAATGTATTAAATGTGTTACCATTAGAAAGCAGTGACATTTTAAATAGCAAATGTTATCACAGATGTAGCAGAATTTAGAATCAACAGACAAATGTGGGTGATCAACACAGACCTTTAAACATGAAGATGCAGACAATGTTGGGAATTTGTAGTGGTAAAGTTAATAACTGTGAAATGTGAATAAATGTCAAGTGAAAGGTGACAGGACATTCATGTCCAACCATCTCTGATGGAAAAAAATGACACTGGATTATCTGTTAAAACAATGTAGGTAATGCCAAACTTGTTTGGAATAGAAAAGCAAGGTATTGAAATCTTTATTACATTATGTTAATAATTACATAAAGATATTTAAGTTTTTTTTTCTCAAAATAAAAAATTGATGTGTTAAAACTAGCTATTTTTCTCTGTTTCTCTGCATAACACCCAGTGTCATTTCATGAACCGTGTTCAAGTAGATCCATGTGAGAGTTCAGCCATCTCCGCACTAATGACGCATCAAATAACTTCATGCATTTGCTTGTTATTCTAGTGCATTTATGCTAATCCACACAATTACGGCAGCTAGCTCTTAAGAACATAAGATATTTTTTGGACTCAAAAAAGTGTAAAAAGTACCTGCTAAACTCCAGCTCTCATAGTAGACCCTCATAATCATGGATAGGAATAGAGAGGACGTAACACACTTCACAAACCAAGATCAACGCATTTCTCTCATGGACTCTACTGCTTGAGTGCTCTGTTACTGCGAACAAGGCAGCCAGTACCCTATCATGGCCCTTAAATGCCCTGAGTTAAGTGAAATAGGAGTGAACGCTGTCGCCTGCTATATGGATATTGACACTGGATCTGCTTTAGGGGTCAATGAGAATGCAGCCAAGGAAGGAAGTCACAATTATGTCACAACTCATTTTGCATGAGTTGGCATGGTGAAAGCTAGCAAATGAATCAGGGCTTAACCGCTCACTGGGGGGGAAGGGAGGGGTTTGCAAGGAGCATGCAGGGTGCTGATTGGGTCTCACTACACCTGAGTTTTGAACGAGGATCCTAATAATTTCCTGCCTCTATAGACAGCTAAGATGGGTGCACTGAAATCACAAACATAAGAGAAAGAGAAGTAAGAAAAAGAGAAAGAGGGAGAGGGGGAAAAACAGACAAACTACACAAATAACAACTGTTGTTGACGCTGAATGTTAAAGGGACAAATTATGGACAAAAGCATGGCATAATTAAGCAGTGAGCATGTTTAAAACATCATGTGGCACTTTGTACAAATAAGGTACAAACTTTCCCATTACTTTTTATTTAGAATTAGAGGTAGAGACAAATATAGATATATTTGATAAATCTAACATAAAATTAACCTATAGCATGAAAAATAGGTAGTAGATACAGGTCTGCATCACTCCCATTTAAATGGTTATTAACAATTATTATAGTAATTAATAATTAAAACCTGTAGTGTTGACTGCATTCATTAACATTCATTAAAACAACTATTCATACTATATATATATATATATATATATATATATATATATTAGTCCTATTGGCTAGCTCCTACTGACTGATATCAGCAACGATACCAGCAGTCTGAATCTGCAATCCTGTTACCCATTCTGTAACAACAACAATGGCATTTTTAATGGTACTTTTTATTTTTTTTTATTTTATAAATTTTACCTATTTAATGTTTATGGTGTTTGTTTAGTATTAATTTCTAGAAAGTAATCATAAATCAGGATTTTCTTCAGATTTTTATCATTTATCATCATTTATCAGTTGCAAACCACATATAAAATTAATTTTTAAATAAAACAGCTCATAAAATATTTATTTTGACTTCATGAGATTGATAATCAACATTTTGTGAAACACTTAATTTTACTGATAATTTGTTATAATAAACAAAATGACTTTTTTTAAAGAGTTTCAGGTCCTATTTTGTACTATATAGATGCTAAACGAGACTATAAATATTAAAAAATACTTTGATAAAATTACTGTTTTTACAGAGCCCCACACATGGCATGCAGGAAAAAAAAAAGTAAATCGTGCGCATGATTTATAAATTGAGGGAACGACTTGGTAAAGCGTGCGCACAATTTAGTAAATCGAGGGAACGACTTGGTAAAGCGTGCGCACAATTTAGTAAATCGAGGGAACGAGTTAGTAAATCGTGCACACGATTTAGCCTACTATTTTTTTTCTGCATGTCGTGCGGGGCTCCGTACGTTTTAAATGAGAAGGTTAAAATTAGTAGGCAGAGAATCTTTTTTATGAGTACAGTTGTCTACAATACCATTTATCTATCTTAAGAACCTACTGTGACAATCTACAACACATTAATAAATTGCATACTGACTGTAAACGTGCAATGCCTAATTACCAGAATCAATATTAGGAAGTTTGAGACTTTTTTCCACAGTCTTTTAACACATGATCAGAACACTGTCTTTTTTGAATTGCAGATTAACAATGCCAGATATGGCCCTTGGCACATAATAGCACCAAAATATTTGTTCTGTTAACCACATGAGGTGCCCACCTTACTGGTGATGTCATTCACTACAACATGAACAAAGATGGAAGCTTCCTCCATGCCTTCCAAATACACATGCCGGTAACCTGAAATATAGACAGATAATCAGGCATAAGCAGTACATTTTGACTAATGATGGACTCAATACTTGACAAAAATACATGCCAAAGACTAATAAAAAGGTCTGATATATCAAGAATACTATTTTCTTATACGTATAAAGTTTAACTAATGAAAATTGTTACCTGGAACCATGCTGTTAAAGGCGATGGTCCTCTGGCCAATAAAATCTTGGCCAATCGGGTCATGATCCCAAACCAGGAAGCGTATAAGAGCAATCTCTGGCATGTGAAGAGTGAAGACGAGCGTCTCCTCCCACATAGGATTAAATCCTGAGAGAGCAAGAGAGAGGATGAGGTATAAAGTATTAAAGAGGCTTATTTTATCCATAAATAATGGAAAGGATGAGAGGATTGGAAGTGTCAAAATGTTCATATTCACCTACCTTTTTCACTCAAACAAAATTACCTGCTTGACCCTCACAAACCAGACAAAATAGGCCACTAACTGAAATTGCTTGCCTCAGAGTGGCTGAATAACTTAAATCTGTAAGAGTACCTTTACACTCAAATGTTATTCTTCTGGACTTCATCATATATAGAGTCCTTCTTGGACAAAAAGTTATCTAAAATATAAGTTGACAAAGATAATTTTCAATATCCTGTACTATCCTGTACCTATAGAGTCTGAGGTCCCACATGGCTCTATTCTTGGACCAATGCTGTTTTCTTTTTTACCTGGTGTCATTATTAAAAACAACCCAGACAAGAGTGAGCAGTTCCCTTCCAAAATGATGGATCTTCATGCCACTTTCGTGTTCCATAACATACAGAAAACCAACCCATTTCCATTTAATGCACATAGACACCTTCTCAGGGCTATCTCTTTACGAGATTGCATCTACACATTTCTTAATAGTCTGTATTTGACAACACCCAAAAATGGTGTCAAGTTCCAATTTCCAAATGATGCTACAAACCACCACTAAATCTAGCCTCCACTTTTCAAAACTTAATGACACTTCAAATCTCAATATCACTTTATTTTTTTATCTTTACTGTATGCACCTGTGAATCACTTTGCTAAAAAAGAGCCTGCGAAGAAAATAAATGCAAATGTAAATGTAAATCGTATTCATGAATTATTGAATTGTTTAGTGGCCGAGAGATGTAGTTTGAGATGAGATCCAGTGCAAGTGTCATGCATAAATTTACTGTACCTCTTCCAAACAAACACACATACAAATGAACACTTCAAGTAATGGCCTCATGGTTTAATGACACTTTAATGACCAATCCCCCTTTAAATGGCACACTGCGTTGTTTGTGTGTATAATATATAATCTGTCATGGGATATTGCTCTCTCACCATTGTCATCAACCACTCTGGTTTGCTCTTTGCAGCAATCCACTGGTAGACCAATAATCTCCACTTCCACAAATGGGTCAATTATCTAAAGAAGAAACATGTAAAAGAGCTTTAAAACAACCCAAAATCAAACTATGCAACTATGGTTACAGTACCCGTTTAAACAAAAAGGACAAAATTCCTCACACATATTTGCTTCATACCTGTGACATTTGTAGGTAGTGATTTGCACATAAATACAGAGTTTAAGCATACTGTAGGTTATAGTTTTTATGGTGACTTGCTATTGTCCAATGATTGTATCATTTTTAGGGAATGATTACATGCTTTATTATCAGACTGTGAGAAGGCCTGATTACATGCAGGATAACGAACTGCATTTTCTTCCTTAATAAATGTCACTAGTTTTATTGTGCACGACTTATCAGTGCACATTATTCTAATGAAAAAAAGCAATCTTTCATCAAAACGTTTTTGGATATCATAGCTTATGTTTCATATTCCATTCAAATTCTGATAGATAGAAGGCCCTGACATTATTCCTCACTGAATATTCAGTTTTACTCTTCACATTATGGAAGTTAAATGCATTATAACTAATCACAAATCAATGGTGTGTATGAATTGCAGGGGTGAATCAGAGACATTTAAATTAGTAACGCTCCTATCAGAAATGGTCATAATGAGAGAACTTTAAGCAATCTGATGAATGTTTTAAGGCCAAATCACACTACAACAGACACTTCGTTGGGTTTTTTTTTACGGATCAGTGTGATACCTTGTCGGTGTCTGTTGGCGTCTGTCGGTGCTTGTTTTCGCCGATTAAACATGCTGAATCGGTTGTTTTTCGGGTCATGGAACGTCTGAGAACTGACGTACTGTAATCTTCTGATTGTCCACGTTGGTCGGCGACTGTCGGTGCAGTTTGAATTGGCCTTTATATTTCACTTCTGTTTAAATTTGTACATGAAAATGTGTGCCTGACACTCAAAATAAACTTTAGATATGAAGCTTATAGGTTGTATGATTCAGAATTATTCTGGGTTTGCAACATGTGTTGCTTGCTTGCAATGCAGTAGTGTAGATGGGATTGAAATTGTGGTTGAATTTGCAATTGCTTTGGCAGGCCGATCTGAACAGCAGGCTCAGTGAAATCCCATGAAACAGCATAAACCCCCAGTGAGTGACAGCTTCAGTGATTATAATGGGATTGGAAATGTTCTACTATTGTCATGCTGCTTGCTTTCTGTATGCAATTTCAATAAAATTTTTGTTGTTCATGCTAAGAGGACCATTTGAAGTTGGTTATTTAAGCACTTTAATTTACCTCTCCTCGGTCACCCAGCATGGAGTCTTTGGGTTTGGGTAACTGCTGGCCACTGATGACCTTAAGAATCAATTGTTTTTTCAACCGACCTGGTAAAGGATCCTCGGCCATTGGATTAAAAGAACCTGCAAGAACAAAGGATAACAGAATTCCATATTTAAAATTCCTTATATCTCAGAACATCAACAACTCTATTGTGAAATAGATTCCTAGTTTGGCCTGCTTACTTAGCTTTGAATAGCTAACCTTAACTTTGATTTGATCTATGGAACAATCAATTGATCTACTGAATATTCTTTTGAGCTCAAGAAATTCATTGTTGTCCATTGTTGCCTGTTTTGAACACATGATTCTTCTTCATTTCTTTGATAAATGGCACTGTTTTGTTTCTATTACAACAACTGTAATTACAACATTGTATTATAATGATTTTGTGATTAATAATATAATAGTAAAATCGGAATGGAATATAGTTTACAAAAATGACAATGCAGCTACACTATAATAAAATATAGTGTAGGAAGATTCAGGAAGATAATATACACACATATAGACTAAAAACTATCAAACTAGGAATGTAGATACTTACCTTCACACATACAGGCAGGTTTCTGGATGTAACCACAGTTGCCATTGCAATTAAACTTGGCTCTGTTGAGCTGTAGCACTCTGCCCTCTGACTGGTAGTTCAAAGCAACTGCAAAAAGCCATCAAAATTAAGTGACAATTAATAAAATAAAAATGTACCCTTTTTATTATGAGTAATTCCTGTAAATCTAGTTGTCTCTTCAAAGAATTGAACCATTTTCATATTAAATTAAAATACTACAGTGGAGTAGTGAGTAGCATGTTCCCAGTATGTTTCAAACATACTGTTTATTCTTGGCCTCTGCAATAAACATAAATATTTGTTTGTGGGTGGACTGGCGTACCCAGATGGCAGCCAGCGTTCCAGAAGGGCTGTGGGTTGAAGTTGCTGGAGTCCACACGATAAGGGGAGGGGTAGATGCGGGAGAGTTGGCGCTGGTTGAATCGGATGAACTGCACCGGCTTCTGCTGAATTAACTGATGGGCCTTGGTCTCGCTCATCGACGACACCTGCCAACTGCAGCTGCCCACTGCAGTGCAATCCACATGCATGAGATGTGATAGCATACACTAACATATAAACACTGGAATACACCCATTTGAACAAATGGAGCAATTTGAAGGATGAGTGCTACTCAAAAATAATGAAGTAATCAAATATCAGTTTATTAATTAGCAAAATATAAATTGTTAAAGGGATAGTTCACCCAAAAATGAAAATTCAGTCATAATTTACTCACCCTCAAGTTGTTCCAAACCTGTATAAATTTATTTGTTCTGCTGAACACAAAGGAAGATATTTTGAAGAAAGTTTGTAACCAGGCCTCTCTGAGGTACCATTGACTTCCATAGTAGGAAAAAAAAAATACTATGGAAGTCAATGGTGCCCCAGAACTGTTCAATTTCCCACATTGTTCAAAATATCTGCCTTTGTGTTCAACAGAACAAAGAAATTTATACAGTTTTGGAACAACCTGATGACAGAATTTTCATTTTTGGGTGAACTATCCCTTTAATAAATGATCACTCTACACTTTACAAAAAAAAAAAAAAGCAGATATTTAAAATTATTTATATAACTCATTTTTTAAAAAAGTAGTTAAACTTATAAATTGCATATACTATATACTGTATATATATATATATATATATATATATATATATATAAAAACTTCTTAATCCATTTGCCAAATGAGTTAAAAATTGCACAGCTAAACACATGAAAACAAATACACTGGAAGAAATGATTTTTTGAAGTTGGTAATAAAACAAAGATTGTTGGAGTACTTTTTTACAAGAAAGTACTAATAATAGTATTAAAATACTATATGTATTTATATACTTCAAAATTTCATGTTTAATTAAATGCGTTTTTTGCTGTTTCTTTGTAATTATTTATGAAATATACTAGAAATTTCTGAATAAAAATGGTTACAAAGTAAATCCTATACCATTTTTTCAGTGTAATTTCTTTCAGTGTAATGAACTTTAAACTGAATTTTAATATACAAACCGTAAGAATAAAATAAACATTTCTAATGGATTCCTTGATTGTTTAGTGGAGCCACACTCTAGAGCTTAAATAAAGGCCCCTGTGATACATTTTTCATCAACCCTGTAATGCTGGATCTCACAGGAAGTGTTCTGTGTGCAAATGTTAAGAATTTTCACATATATTTTCTATTCTTCTCACCTTGTGCCTCAAAGTCTGGTGTGCCCACAGATTTTGTGTATACGAGATCAGAAAGTGCTCGTGACAACTTCATGGTTTTTTTCTTTCTGTTAAAACAGATTACAGTTACATGAAAGTTGAAACATATTCACACAAAATATTTAAATATACTAATATTCTAATGGTACCTGCTGTGATGCACTGGTGCTTTAGAGGCCCCACTCGAGCTCTCCTGATCTGTGTCTGTATCCTCAAAACTGGAGGATTTTCTCAGTTTACTCGTCTTTTTCTACAGTAAACAGATGGAGTTGAGGTGATGCAGTGTTAATTAGGTCAATATGTAAGAGATAATGTACAGGCAGCCAAACACGATTGGAAAATAAACCTCTAATGGGTGATCTGGACTAACAAAGCATTTATTACACAGCTGAATCATGTATTCCAGAGAGCTGTATACACACATTTTATTATTTCTATTAATCATTCATTCAGTATGAATAATTGATCTATGCACCAGAGGATGTATTTGTGTGCGGTATGTTGTTATGGGAAGAAACATTGTTTTGTTGAATGTGGGTGCATATGCAAAGTAATCTATAACTACCTTGCGTTTGGAAAAGCTTCCCATGAAAGATTTAGCCAGACGTTTGTTGCCGCCAACGTTGGCCTCATCTCCAGTGTCAGTACTGTCTTCTGCTTTTCCCTGAATTCAAAATATAAATGCATTACAGTGAAAATCTGGACAGGGGTGTATACACTAAATATACACTAGGCATGATCATGACAGTTAAACACTCACAGAGGAGTGAGGCAGTTACAGTAACAATAGATACAATTCCTGCTGCGGATGGACAACAGACTTATTCTTTGACAGAATGATCACTAGGTGGCGGTAGCAGCCTATTCAAACAGGAGTACATAGCCTGTGCTATGTAGACATACGCTAACACTAACGAAAGAAGTTTCCTTCACTGTGCATCCTATGTAAGACAAATAAGCTGAAAATAAGATATGATCATCCACATTTACACATAAACCCATTTCAGTATTCAGCAAATTGGCCCATCTTGATGAATGACAGTGTGAACTAACCTAGCTACTTAGCTATAACAGGTCATTTAGATTTATAAGTCTTAAAGGTACATTAAACAGAATGAGTGTCAAGGAGAGGGTGGACTTCAGGGGAAAATGCTATAAAAATATATCACTTTGCCTATATCACTGTGGGCCATCAAGGACAGCTGTGCAGTGTAGCACCTGCTGTGAGAGCCTCTGTGTGCAGTCCTGTGTAGTTAAATATCCCTCAAGTAAGTCCTTAAATAACCACACTATACACATCTGTACAAGGGCAGAACTGACCTAATTAGAGCACTTGCTGAACAGTTTAAATGAGTGAAAGATAAGGGAATGGTAAGGTAAGAGAACTAACTACAGTATTTTGTCAGAAACTATGATTATCATGGTCAATTATTGTAAAGATTAGTTTTAAAAATGATCAGCTTATTATATCATGTGTGGCATTTAGGCTATACTCTCTTTTTTGCTCTAAATAATAAGTATATAAAATAATGATTAATTCAACTGGGGAAAAAAAAATCAAACTACAATGATCTAAATTGCATTAAAATAGAATCGAAAATAGAACATAAAGCAACAAAAGGGAAGAGAGTGAATTTCTTCTTCTTTGCACTGCAAAAAATGATTTTCTTGTCTTGTTTTCCAGTACAAATATCTAAAAATTCTTAAATAAAGATCATTTTACTTGAGAAGCAAAATTACTTACTGGAAAATAAATAAATAAATAAGTGCTTAAAATAAGACAAAATATTTCTCAGTGGAATCAGAAAACAAGAAAAAAAAACTGAGTAAGAACATTTTTGCAGTGTGTAAATTGGTAACATTTCCTCTCCTGGAAAAGAAGGAGTGACATGTACTGTATGCAGTGTGGGTCAAGTACAGCGTATTAACCTTCAGCGGTGATTTGTCATGTTTTCCTGTGGGCGGCAGGGATGCGATGGTAAAGCTGTCTGGATCTTCCCGGTCACGAATCTTTGACTCCTTCATGAGGTTATCTAATTTTTTCTTTGCAACATTTTCTGCCTGCTTCCTGTTCATAGATGTCTGGAAAGGGAGACACAGAGAACTGAATTTGAATGGACCTCCTGGGTGGAGTGATGCCTTAAAATTAGCATTGTAATAGCATCTGCAGCTTTCTACAGAGAACATCAAGGTCAAAACCACTCATCAAAATATCCAGGTCAGTTCAATTGTCCGTGACCCAATTTTATACACACAGAAAAATTCATGCTAAATATTTCACTTACAAAAATGCCTCCTTTATTTTTATATTACAGTACTTAAGAGTGAGGAGCTTTCATCTAAAATGTATGAGCCTTTGAGGTTTCTCTAAGAGCCTTCTGCATACAGTACGATTGAAAAGTACTGCATAACATGCCAGACATAGAAGGACTGAAAGAATTGAGGATTATAGGATAATTCTCATTAAACTTTCAAGAACATGTCTAGGTTATATTTTAACCCCAAATGAAAATAATAATAATAATTAAGAAAATGAAGACTAATAACATTATTTTTATGACAATTAAACACATTAAATCCCTCCGCCACCTACTGTTAGTAATTGTTCTGTAAAAATCTTATTACTGTAATATGATAAAAAACAAAGTACATCTGTGCAGTACAATTATAAGAAAACATAACAGTATTTTTTTCTTCGTTTTAATTAAAATGGAATGAATTTAAAAATAATATATTGTATCCCACAATGCAATGCACTCGATTTCCCCTTCTATCAGTGTGTTGAATGAACATTAGCTACTCTCTCATTGTTTGATCAGATTACTTAGTTACCACATTTTTACACAAAACATAATGTAAAATGCACCATAATCATCTAACATTACTTACATCTCCATTCATCAGCTTACAGTCGTCTTCCATCTCATCTGCACTATCTTCATCAGACACGTCCCCCTCCTCTGCATTCTCATCTATATTTGCTGACAGTTTTTTACCCTATGAAATCCAAACAAACATAGAAAACATGCAAATAGAAGATTTGTGAAATGTGTTCTAATTCATATTTAACAGTAGTTCAGTATAAACACTTGCAGTTAGAAAAAAGCAGACAAGTCAGACAATTTCTGCTTCCCATAGTAATTGCACAGTGATTGCTTTCTTTATCACAGATAAAATGAATTAAATGCAATATTTGCGCCGTCTGCATAATTTCTAAATAACATGCACAGCTTTAAGTCAGACACTGATTAGTCTGCACATCGCTGAATAAAGACGTCCAACACACCTATTATTTTTTGTAATTCCATTTGTTGACACTTGTGTTGCAGAACTACATATGTGACCTTTAAAACATCACAGCGAAGTAAACATACTTTGGGTCTTTCTTGTGCTGATTAGATGGTTTTAATGAGCAATCACTTTTTACCATTCATAAACTATAATAATATGACACTAAAAAAATAACCTACAGTGAAACATAACATGGTGTGTTCCACATAGCTGTATGTTAAACATCAATGTTTTTTCCTGATTGGCTGCTTTTGTAAATTTTCACACTGACTTTTTGTTTAAGTGCAGACAGACAAATAATTTGTTTTTGGAAATGTGTAACAAAGGCAAGATAGTAAGAGTTGTTCGAGTAAACCTCACTCCCCTGGCCTCAAGAGGCGCACTAGCAACTGACTCTAGACGCTGCGGTTTTTAGTGTCTTTGTTAGTGTGCCCGCCTCCTATGCCGGAAATGGCAGTTGGAATCCTGCTCGGAGCAGTGCGAGTAGAACTGGAGGGATTTCATTAGGACACAGTGTAAGGACACAATGACAGTAATTGGAAGAGTTGGTGTCTTGTGGCAAAAAAAAAAAAAAATATCTACTAGCATCTATATACAAATGCTTGAAAGCAAATGTTTTTAGCTACCAAAGCTTGATTTCCTGTGTATTTGTGTTCATCATGATTCAATTTATAACCCAATGTTGCATTTTCAGTATTACCACAAGGGGAGCTATAGCAGTTATTAGCATAAATTGTCTTATTCTTTCACCGTGTTACACCAGACACGAGCGGCACGATGCAACGCGTCAAAAGACAATAGAACCCATTATAATAATCAGTGATGTTTTCTACACTGGAATGTGGTGCGACGCGACACGACAAATCCCCAACAGTAAATTGATGCCTATTTATGATCTATTTATGTTCTATTTATGATGTACTCCAAGCACTTGCGATACTTCTCATAGGAAGGACAAATGGATTTGCAATGGTCGTTTTGTCGCGTCCAGCGTGGACAGCTTCTAGCTGTTGCGGCTCGATGCGCCGCATCAAGGGTCGCGTCCGGTGTAGACATGGTGTTATTTAGTTTTATCTTCGGCTTTACCCAAAATCGTATACTTCCCTACTATACAATAGGCGAAAACAGACGAAAAGAGCATGAAAAGAGTAGTATGTCTGAATTCATAGTATCCATAAAATAGTAGGAGAAAAGTACCAGGATGACTTCCGATGAGATTCTGAAGTGTGCATCTAATGTACAATTGAAATGTGAACGGCAGTGAAGCAATGCAACTGACACTTGAAGGTCACATGACGATGACAACATGGTGAATGTAGTACGTCCGGAATACATTCGTATTGCACACATTCATACTATATAAAACATACATTTTTAGCAGTCACAAAGTAATTTTTTATAGTGGTTAAACGGATCGTTGTTGATCCATGATGCGTACGGACCAAGCCCTACGGTTCGGGACGCATGTGATTCGCGGATCAATTGCAAGTTTAACCGCAATAGAGTGAAAGGTTATCATTTGCACGTGTTTTGTCTTGCTAGTGTACACATTAAATAGATATAAAACCATTCCAGCGCTAGAAGAGGCAAAAGAGGATTTAATTCGGTATCGCACGCCACATACATACAAGGCTCGCGCACACACACACATACACACAGAGAGAGGCGCGTTTCAGATCGCTCGCAAACTCCAAATTGATTTCTCTTTCGCGTCCCCAATGCACTTGGATGGACACATACACGCATTATGTCAGTCAAAATACCCCTCTCGGCAAGTATTCTCATAAACACATTCGGTTATGTCTTAATTGAACGAGGTGAGAATTCGGATGTGTATCTATCGGATGTGTGTATGCAAAAAAAAAATAATAAAATAAAATAAAGTGACAGCAACCTATAAATACCTGCTGTTGTCTGTTGTGTAAATCAAACAACAAAACACAGCTTTAACAAAGATTAATCTATATTAAATTTATACAGTGAACAGTGTCATTTTACATTTAATTATTACATTTCTGTACATGAAAATTAATACTACAGTTAGACCTTATACCTTATTTGTAACTTTATGTTGTATTTATCTATGCTTGTAATTAGTGTACAGTATTTGTTCTTTTTACAGTCTGTTCACTTGCCTTTAATAATGTATTAGTTAGGCTAGTAGTTTCTGCTGTGGTATCGGAGTAGTTAAAGTGGGCTAAGTAATAAATGCAAAGTTACCCCCCATTTTTTTTTTTTTTTTTTTTTTTTTCCGAAAAATAACCGTGATATGATCCGAACCGTGAGTTTTGTGATCCGTTGAACCACTACTTTTTTACTATTTAGAGAGTATGGGATTTAGGAAGCAGCCACTCTCTTTTTTTAACAGCACTGACATTTGAAAGAAACTCTATCAGCCCCCTTGAGTACTGAATTTTGTTACTGCACAAACGCAAGATGCAAGTACACATGGCACAGAACAGCACTTATGTATGTACTGACTACAGAAATGCAGCACTGACATTGACAGGGACATTAACAGAAAGAGGCCAGTGATAGATGGGTGAATCAATAGCGGGTCAAAAACATGTCTGACCCAACGAGTAATTAGTTTTAGTGTGTTCTGTTGGTTGCTGCTATTATTGGCTTTGACATTGCATTAACACACTGTAAAATCCATTTAACTTTCTACCCAATTTTATGAGTTTTTGGTTTTCTTCATTGGGGATTAAATTCAAAGTATTGTAACTTTTGCACTACTTTGTTTTTATGTAATATTTAATACAGCAATTAAACTTAGAGGAATACTCTACCCAAAAATGAAAATTCTGTCATCATTTACTCACCCTTATGTTGTTCCAAACATGTATGCACTTCTTTCTTCTGCAAAAAGAAGATATTTTGAAGAATGTTGGTAACCAAAGAGTTTCGGTTCCTGTTGACTTCCATTTAATTGTTTTGTCCATACAAAAGGATGTCAATGGGAACTGAAACTGTTTGGTTACCAACATTCTTTAAGACATGTTCTTTTTTGTTCTGAAGAAAGAAATTCATATAAGTTTGGAACGACATGAGCGTGGTTAAATGATTTCATTTAATATTTTTTGGTTAGAGTATCCTTTTAAGTTTTCAACTTAGGTTATTTATTATAGTCATGTTCAATGGTAACAAAGCAAAGTTCCAGTCAAATTCAACGATTGAGTTGTGATGAGAATGCATTAAAACACACAGTCTATTTGCTGGGCTCCCAGTAGCCACGTGCTCCATGATCCACAGCCTGTGCCGAGCAATTTGTCAATACCACCGGCTGGCCCAGTTTGCAGTTCAGGATTCACTTTCTAGTGGGAACGTCAGTCTGTCTTCCAATTATAGCGCCAACTCGCTTGCCGAGCTGCTCCATCTACGGCCCAATTTTCAAACCTCACACTTTATTAAAAGCACAGGAGAGGGTTGCACGTCAGCAAATAGATTTTATATCATTAAGACTGTACTGTTTTGCTGCTCTAAAAGGTTTTCTGATAGAAAACGACCAGCAACTGCAAAAAATTCTCTTATCTTTTTGTAAAAAATTACACATTATAAAATTTTCAGCGAAAAATAAGTAACTTATAGCTTACAAAATCTTAATATAATATGATGCTTCAAATAATTTGTTTTACATCATGCTTGTTTAACATCATGAGTGCATCTGACCAGTCATCATCTAAAAATGAACATAAGTTTGCTGATTTTGAATGGACATTTTTAAAAATGTTTAAACAGTTACCTTGATGAGTATTTTGCCTTTTAGGGCTTCAGGTGAAGGCAGAAGTCCAGATGGGTCTGTGGGGATGGAGGATGTGTCCAGTTTATCACCAAACACTTCAGTCAGATACTGAGCCATCTTCTTCTGCTGAGGGACACTGCAGTGATTCTCAATGGACAGAATCACTGGATACCTGAGGAAATATAGTCCAAAACATACATTTACCGATCTATGAAAACTTGAAATGTCATTAAATTGTGAGACAGAAGGCTTAAAGGTGATTTATGAGAAACCCTGCTGAAAGTGGATCGGATCGAAAACCACAACACACTTGTAGCCGATCAGCAGTAGGGGGCGTATACACCCATGATGGGGGAGGAGAGAGAGTGAGCGAGGGGGAGATTTGATCAAAGATTGTAGAAAGGGTTATGATCAGGCAAGAGCTTTAGGACACACATTAATATTAGAAAACCTCTCCAGTGCTGGAGAGACCTCAGCCGGAAGGCCTGAAAATGAACGCTGAAGTTGTGTTGTTTGTTTCTGCTCCATATGTGAGTAACATTAGTTTTGCTATGTTTCACAGAACCAAGATATGCTGTTGTTGTAATGTTAGCTATAGTAACAGGACAGTTTTGAGTGTTATTGTTTGTCTGGAGCATTGTTTGTCGTTTGTTCAACTCTTGCTTGTATATATTCTTGTGTACTGTATATTCATTTTTTGTTCTTCCTTGTCATTTGTTCGTCATCTTTGCTTTATTTTTCACAAAGCATTATTTTGCTTTGCTTCAGCTATGATAAAGAGACCACTCTTGCACTGCATGTTTGTGCAGTTTGGGGGCGGAGCAATGAAGGGAGGGGTGTGTTTGTTTGGGTTAATTTCAAATATCAAGTGCTGCTCAGAAATCACTTACTGTGCCTTTAAAAGACAGCTTACAATTAAAAAAGGGGGGCCAAAGCTTCAAACAGCTTATGCAGAAATACTCAGAGCATATTAAAATTCTTTATGACTTAATATAAAATAAAACAGCTAAAATAATATTTAGTTGTTCCTTATCTGAGGTGAAAAAACATTTCTGATGGTTAATAATTATTTTCAGTGATTATCTTAAAGTCTTATTTTGTACTCTATTTGTGGAAAGCACTATTTTTGATACAAGAAACCTTTATCCATAAGTGAAATGAAATAGCCCTAGATACTGCTAACTGACAGATTTTTACTGCTGTAAATGTGCACTTTTACTGTCATTGCAACTTATAAACATAAACACGCTAAAATGGCAAGCCAAATAGACACATAACAGATGCATATCACATCTGACATATGAGTGACACATTGTCTAAAAATAGATTTTTTCATCTACTGCGACCCGCAAGAACCCTTAACAGTGTTTATTGGATTATCACCTTCAGCAACAACAACACCTGAAATTCATAGCAATGGAGGAAGTCATGTAGAAACAAGCTGTCAGTGTGAAATGTTCATGTGGACACACGTTCACACAGTCCCTGGATTCTCTGCTCAACAGTGCTTCAGGCTCAGAGAATGCGATATTACAAAAACACTGTGACTGTGGGCTAGCATTAACTGTCCTTCACTGCCAGCTGTCAGGCACATAAACCTTCAGGACTGAAACTTCAGAGTAATAGTTGTTCTCTCATACTGCTGCTAAAATACCACAGAAAAGCAAGGGGGAAAAAGAAAAAAAAAAAACTTAGTACTATGCTATGATTTATTATTTATAATTCCCCATACTATCATAATATCCAATGATATAGATTGATGTAAAAATTATATCTTGAAAGCATGGTGGTCAAAGCTTAATATATAATAGATGTATGCTTATATATATATATATATCATTGAATTCAGGCATTCCGATCACTTCCATGGCCACAGGTGTATAAAATCAAGCACCTAGGCATGCAGACTGCTTCTACAAACATTTGTGAAAGAATGGGTCGCTCTCAGGAGCTTAGTGAATTCAAGCGTGGTACAGTGATAGGTTGCCACCTGCGCAATAAGTCCATTTGTGAAATTTCCTCACTACTAAATATTCCACGGTCAACTGTTAGTGGTATCATAACAAAGTGGAAGCAATTGGGAACAACAGCAACTCAGCCACGAAGTGGTAGGCCACGTAAAATCACAGAGCGGGGTCAGCGCATGCTGAGGCGCACAGTGCGCAGAAGTCACCAACTTTCTGCAGAATCAATAGCTACAGACCTCCAAACTTCGTGTGGCCTTCAGATTAGCTCAAGAACAGTGCGTAGAGAGCTTCATGGAATGGGTTTCCATGGCCGAGCAGCTGCATCCAAGCCTTACATCACCAAGTGCAAGTGTAAAGCACGCAGCCACTGGACTCTAGAGCAGTGGAGACGTGTTCTCTGGAGTGACGAATCACGCTTCTCTGTCTGGCAATCCGATGGACGAGTCTGGGTTTGGCGGTTGCCAGGAGAACAGTACTTGCCTGACTGCATTGTGCCAAGTGTAAAGTTTGGTGGAGGGGGGATTATGGTGTGGGGTTGTTTTTCAGGGGTTGGGCTTGGCCCCTTAGTTCCAGTGAAAGGAACTCTTAATGCTTCAGCATACCAAGACATTTTGGACAATTTCATGCTCCCAACTTTGTGGGAACAGTTTGGGGATGACCCCTTCCTGTTCCAACATGACTGCGCACCAGTGCACAAAGCAAGGTCCATAAAGACATGGATGAGCGAGTTTGGCAGGCATACATCTATATCTATATATATATATATATATATATTATATAGTATTTCAAATTTCACTGATAATAGATAATAAATATCTAAATTAATATACATCTATTATATATGGCTTTATATTAAGCTTTGACCATGGTGTTCAAAGCTTAATATAAAGCCATATATAATAGATGTATGCTTAAATTATATATATATAGAGAGAGAGAGAGAGAGAGAGAGAGAAAGAGAGAGAGAGAGTATTTCAAAATTCACTGGTAATAGATAATAAATTGATTGTAAAAAAATAAAATTTTAGTATTTTAGCAGCTTCTTATGATTTAATTGTCTTATTATTGTAATTTGTTCACAGATACAGAAAGTATTAAAAATATTTAATTGTACAACTAAAGAATAAACAGATTGACGATATAAACTTGAATTCCATAACTTTATGTTCGACATGGTCTGAAGAACAATCTGATTATATTTTTGTGAAAATCGGAGCAACAGTCTAGGAGGAGGTTTTTCGTGAAATTCAAAATGGTGGAAAAATTTTTATGACAGAAAATGATGTCATGGGGTGCATTTGAATTGTTTTGAGCCAAGGAATCAGAGGAAACATTTTTGTTTCTATTTTGTTTCTAGCCCTTACGGTTCAAAAGTTATTAGCATAAACGTTAATGCAAATTTGGACAGTTGGTGGTGCTAGAGGGTTTGAGTTAGAGACTCTAAATTTGCTATGGTAACTGTGCAGACTGTCCTCTATCTGTGTGCCAAACTTCATAACTTTCCCGCAAGCAGTTCTGTGGGCTGTGGGCCATGGCGGAAGAAGCCGTGTCGGTGCTTGGCCCGTAATCATAATAACTTTGTCTGTGTACACTAGAAATTGCATTTTCTCACAAAAAGACTGACTTAAAATAATTATTAAACATACATTTGTTTTGCTCTTCTCAGCTTAAAAAATACACAAACACATACCACTACCTATAACCTCCTGAATCAGTTAATATCCAATATATACAATGTCTCTTACTGGTTTTTGATGAATGCATATTTGTTGATGGTCTCAATAACATCTTTAAAAAGGATTTTGGATGTCAGTGTGTAGCCATGATGTACGATTGGTTCTCCATCCTGTCCATCCCAGCAATCCACTAAAGGATGATAATAAAAAACATTTATTAAATGGATTAATTTAAATGAATTAAATACATTTACATGTAATTTATTTATATTTAAGAAAACTAAAGCATATTTTACAAACCAAACATAGAGCTTTGATTCTCATGAATAGTTTGGATTACAAAATGTGGAAATTGATTCACTTATTTAAGAAGATGCACTAAAAAGCACTAGAAAATCAGGCCAATCTCACCTTCCACACATCTGCAGCCGGCCTGCAGCACCCAGGCGTACATATCCACCCGAGACTGGGACATGAGCTGGTCGCCCATCAGGTAGGTGTTGTGGGAGGAAGCAACGAAGTAGTTACTGAGGGGCTGCGTCATGTCCTGGTTTACCTCGTAATGCTCAGGGTTGAAGATGTCCCCAGCAGGACTGCGCATGTAATTTGTAAAACCTGTGGTGTACAGTTAGAGGAGACTGTGAATTCCTGTCATAAACATGTTACATTAGTTGATGCAGTACAAAGAAAAACTAATGCAATTTAGTCTTGAAAACTAAAAAATCTATTTAAAAACACCATTTTGTTATGTGTGTCAACTTGATTTTCAAGTGTCAATTTGATTTTCATCACCAGTAATTAAATTCAAAGTGGTTAATAAAAAGAAATGAATTTATCACTGAACAATGGGACAGCAAAAAAACTGAAATTTTCAGTGTCAGCAAATTTTTTTACAGTGTGGTTAAAAAAAACTACTACAATAAATCAATTAATAGGTTAAAGCGATAGTTCACCCAAAAATTTGGTCATCAATTACTCACCCTCATGACGTTTCGAACCCGTAAGACTCAAACACAAATTAAGATATTTTTAATGAAATTGGAGACATATCTTTCCCTCTATTGACAGTCCATGCATCACATTGATGCTTCAAAAAGTTCATAAAGAAATTGTAAAATAAATCCATATGAACTGACCGTTCGCAAAGATCCGCCCCCTTTAGTTACTGTTGCTATGTCTGACAAGCCATGCCGCTTACACCACACATCATGTTCTCACGCAGTTAAAAGGCTTGTGAACGGATCATCTCTTCCTATTAGTTAATTTATAACATCAAATAAACATGAATGAACATCAGAAGGAATGTTGTTTCAACTGAGGAAAGACGTCAGTACACACCATTTTTCAAGTTCAAGTCCACCGTCGTTAATCTACTAACTCTCCTTACTGCTTTGTCGGACATAACAGCGGATTTGGCGTTATGATTGGTTAGATCACCTGTCAATCAAACTCCCCACGAAGGGTCAATTGAGCAGTTTAGTCCGAATCGCTTCATATGATGAACATATTTAATTTAGGCTTTTATTCACATAAACATTCATCAACGCATGAGAACAAACCTCACTAGTTCTTGCCGAAGCTCAAACGTGCTGCGTAACACATGAGAATGAACCTCATTGGTTCTCGCTTGTCAAGCAAGGATCTTATGTATGCGTTGAAGCATCAAAGTGGTATGCGTGGACTGTCAGTGGAGGGACAGAAATCTCAGATTTTATTAAAAATATCTTCATTTGTGTTTCGAAGATGAAGAAAAGTCTTAGGGGTTTGGAACGACATGAGGGTGAGTAAATGATGACAGAATTTTTATTTTTGGTTGAACTAACCCTTTAAAGTCCAAGGAACCCATTATAAGAATCCTTTGCAATCTATGCACATTTTATATCTCTACTGTATATTCTAACTATTTAGTACAATTTACTTATTTGCATCTATGTTTATTTCTCCTAAAGAATTAAGTAACATCCAGTTTATACTTTACACATAACTGAAAACTCCTTTAAAGGTCACATTAGCAACATTTCACGGAGAAAAAGGTCCACTGTCAATAGTGTAGTGATGCATGAAGCACCGCTCACACAGAAGTCACTTTCAAACCAAGCAGCTTTCTGTTGGTAAACACGGCAAATTCATGTGACTAACTTGATGTGAAATGGGAAAATTTTTCACCCTCATGCAAAATTCTCAATGGACCCTTTTCACATTTCCAGGTTTCTCAGAAGCAGAAGTCATCTTAGTTGGATAAACTTCTATAGTAGTGAATAGAAACTACAACAAATATAATTTTTGCGTTCTATGACTTTCCAAAATAAGAAAAAAAATATAGAGATTCATTACATTGGCCAGAAGAGAGAAATATGAGAGAAATAATTTGCCATCACTCCCTCAGCCATATTAGAAATATGAAGCAGCGTTAACCAGTTAACCTAATTTAATGCCAAAGTAATATAATACAACGTATAGTCATAAATGTACATTCATTTTTTTAAAAGTAAAAGTAAAGGTGTCATTACAGTCTGCAAAAAGGGACCATTACGATGGAGTCCTATTGAAAGGAATGTGACCACACTTTAAATCTCTTAAAAAGTATCCTTTGAGCAATTAAATATTAGAAATAAAATGTTCGTACCGTCAATACCCAGAACACCCAGTGTCTGGTTTTCAGGACAAGGCTCAAACTTGGACACAATTTCGAGGCAGTGCTCTTTTGAGACACTTGTCATCTGAAACACAAACAAACAGTAAAGAAAGATGAACAAGTGAATGATTAAACACTTACAAATGTGAAAAGCATACATTTAAAATAGTTACAGCCATCTAATAAAATCAAAGCTTATTTTTTATTCATATTACGTATGAAATGTGTGATAAATAACACCACAGGGAGCCATCCTCTCGCAACTAGCCCATCTCCGCTCTGGAGTCCGATTGTGATGCCTGACAGCTGGTGTTTAAATGGACTGATTAGTCAATGAGATTCCCATCCACGCCAATCAGTGTCAGATATTTCCTCCAGCTAACACAGTGGAGGATGGTGGGATACTGCCAGCTGTGGATACGGCATCGCAGTAAACTGCGCAGTACATCAACATCTTTGTTGATGATTAGCTGCTAGTGGAACTTAAAGGGATTGGTATACATTATTCTCAGCTCTATTTTGCTCAGTCCATTAAGAAACTAACGATGCTGTTTGATAAGAGCCACTTTTTTTTTCTCCCCCTGCTGGTAACTACTTGAGACAAATGAGAGTGGAGTGTTATCATGAAGAAAAGGTCACTCTGATTGGTACCATTTGCTTAAGATGCTAATTTCCTCATTCTATATAGTTCATGGTGGGCTTTTTGTATGTTTAATTTCAATTTGACTGCATGTTATTACTTTATAATGCTGTACATGAATGCTTTTAAACTTTTAATGAGATTTTAATGATCGCCTTAAACATTATATCAGCGTTCTGTCAACCACTTACTTGAAACACCACTTGAATCAAACATCGTGTGGATTTTTGATATGCCATTTGAAGTAATAGGAAAATTTACCACTAGAGTTGATTTTACAAATGAGGTTCCACAGGGTAAAGAACATTAGAACAGAATGAAATATCATTTATAGTTGTTAACATATCAAATCACTTGAGACGAATGTAATATTTTAATTAAATCACAAATCAGTTATCACATACAATCATAATAAATGTGAACATACAATAATTTCCTGAATGTTTCTATAAATAGTTTATGAAATGGGAAAATGCATAACACTTTTTTTCATAAAAAATTTTTTATCATCTCTTTACCTTTACAACTTTAAATTAAAAGGAGATGTGGTGTGATGTGAATTTTTTAAAAGTACAAATATTCCAAGTAGTCTCTCAATGTCACACATAATGCATGGCTGGTGAGGTCAACTCTTTCCTCATTAACCTAATCAGTGTTTATTTTTAAAAAAAATAATTTTATAATCAATTGATTCATCATTTGACAGCATGTAGATGCCCATCATTTGCCAAAGTTCCAATTCCAAAAGAGGTTTGCACACCTCATAAAGATGAGAAACCAGACTCGAATTTAAATATTTATGTGTAAACAAGGTCACTCATTGCTGAAATTCAGAGAAATTCATAACCACTGCAAATGTACATTTTACTCACGGTTTGGATCATATTACAGTTTTTGAGTCACGGATCAGATCATTTTTTTGGATCAGCGCAAAAAAAAAAAAAAAGAAAGAAAAAAAAAAGAAGGGTGGGTGGGTTAATGTAACTTTGCTTTTAATTTATTACATTTAAAGCCCATTTTAAGTACTTTGATACCGCAGCAAAAATCTAGCTTTTAATAATTAAACATTATTAAAGATAAGTGAACAGTTATTAATAAAATAAGAACAAATACACACATTACAAGCATAGATAAATACAATATAACACAATTACAAATAAAGTAATGTCTAACAGTAGTATTCAGATACAGAAATATAATCATTAAATGTAAAATAACACTATAGTGTTCAGTGTATAAATTAAATATAGAGTAATCTTTATTAAAGATGTGTTTTGTTGTTTGTTTAACATTAAAGATAACAGCAGGTATTTATAGGTTGCTGTCACTTTAAGACCTAATGCACGGATCCAATATAATGATATACACATCCAATTTCTTTCTCAACTGTTTACGTTCATGTAAGACATAACCAACTGTGTTTACAAGAATACTTGCAGAGAAAGGTTTTTTAACATAATTTTGTGTGTATGTGTTCGTTCAAGCACAAGAAGTGAAAAAGGAATCAATTTAGTGTTTGCGCTCTGAAATGTGCCTCTCGGCTGTGTGCGCGATTGAGTTCTCTTTCGCCTCTTCTTGCACTCAAATGGTTTAAAATCTCTTGAATGTGTAAATTGTCAAGAAAAAACACATGCAAATGATAAACTTTCACTCTATGATGGTTAAACTTAGAAATTAATCCGCGAATCACATGCTTGCCGAACTGTGGGGCTTGGTCCGTACAGCAGCCCCCCTTAGCAAAGCTTCATTGATTTCTGTGCTGTTCTTAAAGACCATGAAGGAGAAGGATTTGAGGGTGTGTGAGGACAATCTTTCCAAAATTTTGGGAAAAAGCCTATTTACGGTCACATTAAGCCCAAAGTATACTTTTTACGCCTACGCGAGGGTCAGCGTACAGTGCGCGTGATGCGAATTTCGTCATCAGAAGAGTATGCGCTTACTGTACGCACACCGCTGGATTTTTGTAACCATGCGTACTTTGTACGCGCAGGTCGCACATGCGCATTTAATTTTTTTGCAGTAATTAGTTTATCTACAAGGTGGCAACCATGCCCTGGGTGCGTCGATTCACAAGGTAGTCAAAGAAAACCTGCATAAACAGAACAGACCGGAGTGCAAGCTACAGCGACAATGGAGGCCTACATAGACGACAGATTGTGCGAAGAGGTTAAAAAGTACCCTCATTTGTACAACTCTAGCATGAAAGAATACAAATATATTTACATGGGTTGTAACTCGTGGCGAGAGATCGCTCAAAACTGCGCACGTGTCGAACGTCTGTGTGCGCACACGAGTCAAGTGAAGTATACTTTGCAAGGCTGTGCGTTCGACTGTGCAAAAAAACGAAGTATACCCAGGGCTTTAGCATTAGCACATTGTATTTTCATCAAGTTTATCAAATTATGCGCCCGAGTTAAAAAGGAGGACACGAAAACAACATGCACGACAGATGCGTCACCTGCCAACCATGCCTCACCTTTTGTTCAGTCTCAAGGAAGCGTTTGAGGTCATCTGTATCTAGGTAGTCTTTATGGTTGCTGTAGGTGAGCATCAGCAGGTAGAGATCACGCCGCGTCGACATCATCTTATAGAAAGAGCAGAACTCCTCAAATCCCAAAGTGCCTTGGTTGTCATCAGTGTCTGCCTCCTAAAAATCAGAAATGGAGAAATTTGGAGTGAAAGAACATCAAGGTGAAGCAAACTGTTTGCCATGTAAGTAACATTGTGAAGTTTAGAAGAATGTTCATGCTGCTCTTTTCCATACAACAAAAGCATATGTCCAGGGGCTGTCAAGTTCCGAAAAATAGGTAAAACTACCATAAAGCAAACATAAAAGTAGCCTATATGACTTATGCGTGATATTCCAAATCTTTTGAAGTCATACAATATGAGGCGTTTTGTGGGAGGAACAGACTGAAGCTTTAGTTCCATACAGCTTTCTCATTTGCTCTTACATATATTCAAATATCAATCCATTTTTTCATGTTAATGATGCCAAACAGCTAGGTTCTTGTGTGCCTTGTAACTGTGGTGGAGGGGAAGATTTTCAGTAAATAACAACTAAAATTATTTTTGTTTCTCACATAAAGCTATTGTACCACTTCAGAAGACTAAACTATTTTTAAACCCTGGTTGCTCCAGGGGATTGTACCTGTAATAACTGTTCTGTTTCTGTAATAAGTGTACAATTCTTTTTGGATTACTTTTTACTTAATGTTAATTTTATTATAAAAAATTCACATGACATATTCTCATGATTTTTTTATAAAACATTTAGCCTGAATGTTACCTGAAACAAATTATGGTCAGGCTTTCACTCCACTGTGTTTCTAGTCCTCAACAAGGCTTGCCATATTTTTTTGTAAAGACACTTTTCGTAAAATCACTTTCAGTTCTATTACATATTATGCATACTACTTTTTCATATAAGAGATCCTCTTACAGAAATACCACAAATATGCCTAGTCCAAAGGGTTTATGAACCGTAACCGTTATAGTCTGTGTGGCATTTCTTGAGTGAAAATTGAAATATTTAGGTGAATTTCTGTAAAATACTAATGCATAGTTGTGGGTAGGTTTGCTTCCTAAAGCATGACTTTAGTCACTGATCATTGGCTATGATGGAGGATAAACCAGCAGCTCTTCAATCAACTGGAGAAATGGCTCATTCAAGAACAGCAACCCACTGTCACAATTAAACCCCTGCCATGCTGAGAAGTGAACCCCCCTAAAAAAATAACAGCGCCTCCACATCTCTTCTACAGTTCTCAGCCGATAAGAGCCCAAAACTGTTTTCTCAGCTCACTGAATCCCAGGCTCATACGCCAGCGCTGATCCGGAGAGCTGCTGAGTCAAACACACACATAAAGGCTTGCGGTGAGCCGAGGTGTGGAGGATGTAATAAACCCTGAGCTAAGCGCCTGAGAATTGATGCTTTATGGTGAGAAGCGTGAAAACGGGTCACAAACACTGAAGAGGCCGAGAAGAGCAGCATTCACACACACCTCTCCGAGGAGCTGACATTACTTCCTTTGAGTACCAGACTGAGGTATTTAAATTATGGACCTTACAAATAAATACATTACAGAATTAAAAAGGAAGCTTTTTATACAAATGCCATGAAGCTAGAGTGCTGTTGGTGGTTGCCAGGGTATTGCCATATGGTTGCTAATGTATTCTGAGTGATTGCTAGGTTATTTATTGGCCCATGTCAAAAAAGTCCACCCATGTCTTTATGATATTCTGTTCTCTAGATGTAAATCAGTGGCGTAGCATCTGGGCAAGCAGGGTATGGACGTGCAAATGGGCCCGGGCGGATTGGGGGCCAGCCCAGGGGAACGAGGGAATGAACATTTAATTTGTGGCCATGATAAATATATTTTTGTATGCATGTTATGTGCAGTAATTTCTTGTTCCTCTGTAATTTCTAATTTCTTCGTAATTTCTTGTGTGCAATTGTTATTTTTTAAATGACGCTGCACTACGTGTAAAAGCGAGAAGCGTCTCGCTGCAGCCTGCGGTGGACATCCAACCCGTCCCACATCCAAGTGTGACATCACAAGCCAGGCCCATGCCGCCCTGCAGCCGATTTTATTGGTCATGTCAATGGTCATGTCACAGTATTATCATGCCTACACCAAACACTGATCCCTAAACCTACCCGTCACTGTAACCTTAACAAATAAATGTAGCTGCATTAGCTGGAAATTAGCTGGATTTCTGGTGAAGTGGTTTGGGGGAAAAATCGTGCTTATCCTCATTAACTTTATACATCGAGAAGACTTAACCCCTTACACCCAATTCTTTATCATTTACTTATTATATTTGTCCTTTTTGTCCTTCTGAAAGCCACCTAAAATCTACCCTTACGCCTGAAACACTCAAAAACCTACCATTACACTTAAAAACCCTTTCAATCGGAAACCTACATACAACAAATAGGGGTTTCCAGGGCGACACAGGGATGGGGGGTCACCATAGATATACATATTTATCATGTCACGGGATGAATGAACGACTGGTGATCAGAAGGTGAGGTAAACTAACAGACTGCTAAGCTGAACTGAAAGACCCAGCAAAGCAATAGATTAATCGCTTCTGTTTCTCATTATTTGGCTTTGCATTGCAGTTTTTTTCTTACTCTAGATGTGATAAACGTTGCTTAAGTTGATGTGTTGGGGAATTTGGCTATTATCATGTAAGCTTTTAATTATATTCTGATGAAATAACCGAAATGACTTGAAAAAAGATTAGTTCATTTTGATAAACGAGATTCAAAGATCCGAGTCAGTAAAATGATCCGAACTTCCCATCACGGGCGTGGCTTCTGACGTCACACTTGGATGTGGGCGGAGTCCGCAGACTGCAGCGAGCCCTACTTGGCAAAAGCTGCATTGCAGTGCCAAATTAAAAGAAGAAAACAATGTGTGAGAGGTTAGTGGAGAGATACAACAAAGAGTTGTATTTCTCCAGCCCTTCCACAACAATTGATCGCATTCCGTGCTAATCTCTGCTTACAACAGTTCAAGATCTGGCCATTTTTTTTGATTGTTGAGAACAACTCTATCACATCTAGCTTCAGCGACATGTGCACCGTTTTAGTTCTCTTTCTTACCATCCCTGTTACTGTTGCTTCAGCGGAGCACTCATTTTCAAAACTGAGGCTAATAAAAAATTATTTGCGGAGCACCATGTCACAGAACAGATTATCAAAACTGGCAGTTCTTTCCATTGAGAATGCACGAAGCCGTGAATTAAACACCAAGCACATTGTGGATGAATTTGCCTAAAGAAAGGCCCGGAGAATGAAACTAAAATTAGTGAGTAGTTTTGTGTTTTTACATTTTAGGCCGCTGTGCCAGGATCATTTGTGTTTGCATGCAGTAGTTTAGTATTAACATTTGACAATTGACACTTTCTTCGTAACTTGAATACGGATGGTGGTCTGAAGGAATATGGATTTTTTTTTTTTTTTTTTACAAAAAAAAAGCATTGTTTCCCTTCAGAAGGCCTTTATTAACCTCCCAGAGCCGTGTGGAATATGTTTATGATGGATGAATGTGGACGGAGACACTTTCTTCAGCTCATACTCGTTTGGTAACGCTTATTGCTATTATAAAGCTTGGATGCGTCAGGATATTTATTAATATTTCTCTGATTGTGTTCATCAGAAAGAAGAAAGCCATATATACCTAGGATGGCTTGAGGGTGAGTAAAGCTTGGGGTAATTTTCATTTGAAAGTGAACTAATCCTTTAATATATATATATATATATATATATATATATATATATATATATATATATTTATACACCGATCAGGCATAACATTATGACCACCTTCCTAATATTGTGTTGGTCCCCCTTTTGCTGCCAAAACAACCCTGACCTGTCGAGGCATGGACTCCACTAGACCCCTGAAAGTGTGCTGTGATATCTGGTACCAAGATGTTAGCAGCAGATCCTTTAAGTCCTGTAAGTTGCGAAGTGAGACCTTCATGGATCGGACTTGTTTGTTCAGCACATCCCATAGATGCTCGATTGGATTGAGATCTGGGGAATTTGGAAGCCAAGTCAACACCTCAAACTCGTTGTTGTGCTCCTCAAACCATTCCTGAACCATTTTTGCTTTGTGGCAGGGCTCATTATCCTGCTGAAAGAGGCCACAGCCACCAGGAAATTCCATTTCCATGAAAGGGTGTACATGGTCTGCAACACTGCTTAGGTAGGTGGTACGTGTCAAAGTAACATCCCCATGGATGGCAGGACCCAAGGTTTCCCAGCAGAACATTGCCCAAAGCATCACACTGCCTCCGCCGGCTTGCCTTCTTCCCATAGTGCATCCTGGTGCCATGTGTTCCCCAGGTAAGTGACGCACACACACCTGGCCTCCACGTGATGTAAAAGAAAACGTGATTCTAGGCTACCTTCTTGCATTGCTCCGTGGTCCAGTTCTGATGCTCACATGCCCACTGTTGATGCTTTCAGCAGTGGACAAGGGGTCAGCATGGGCACCCTGACTGGTCTGCGGCTATGCAGCCCCATACGCAACAAACTGCGATGCACTGTGTATTCTGACACCTTTCTATCAGAACCAGCATTAACTTCTTGAGCAATTTGAGCTACAGTAGCTTGTCTGTTGGATCAGACCACACGGGCCAGCCTTCGCTCCCCACATGCATCAGTGAGCCTTGGCTGCCCATGACCCTGTTGCCACTTGTGATAGATACTGACAACTGCAGACTGGGAACACCTCTCAAGAGCTGCAGTTTTGGAGATGCTCGTCTAGCCATCACAATTTGGCCTTTATCAAACTCGCTCAAATCCTTACGCTTGCCCATTTTTCCTGCTTCTAACACATCAAATTTGAGGACAAAATGTTCACTTATTGCCTAATATATCCCACCCACTAACAGGTGCCGTGATGAAGAGACAATCAGTGTTAATAACTTCAACTGCCAGTGGTCATAATCTTATGCCTGATCAGTGTGTGTATATATATATATATATATATACTGACACATTTTATTTTCAGGATTCTTTGATGAATAAAAAGTAAAAAAAAACAGCATTTATTTGAAATTGATTTTTTGGTAACAATGTTCTTTTACAATGTTTAAAGTTTTTTAATGTCACTTTTGATCAATTTAATGTATCCTTGCTGAATAGTATTATATTATTTCAAAAAACAAAAAAATCTTACTGGCTTTTGAACAATATATAGTGTATTTAAAAAAAATACAAAAATGATTAAAAAACTACAAAACCAAAACATATATATATATATATATATAATATTTCAAACATATTTGATTTCAGTTTTATAAACAGTTAATAAACAGAAGATTCCAGTACACAGTGTTCTGAGAATCACACAGGTTGTTTATGAGGTTAAGCCAGAGAAATCAGGGCCAAAGACTTCAGGTGACATTGCTCTCTGTTGTTGGATAGCAGGGCCAGATTGCCCCCCTGTGGTTTACTGTGTCTTACACTAAAGGCCATCTGTGTCCATTTACAGCAGATGGGGTGGATGCTGATGAAGTGTGAAGCTTAGCGACCTGCAAACAGCTGAGGTGAGGTCTCAATCACATACTCACACACAGTAATCCAGACGGCCTGGAAAAATCCTTTGGAACCCAGAGAGAACCATACACACCATTAGAAGGCCATGGTGGTGTGGCCCAGAAAAAGAAAAAAAAAATGCAAGAAGGAATGTCGATAATATGTCAAACACTGTTTTTTAAGTGTTCTGCAAAGATCTTCAGTGCTGACCAATTATCTCTGTTTTCATATTCAAGTTAGAATAATTCTAGAAATATGGGACCACTGATAATACAGGACCACTGTCTCATGCATACAAAATACAAGCTCTAATCTGATTACAGGTGTCAGAATGCATAGGTTGTTAACAGATCGAGGAAACTACTGCAACTTGTTTCTAGGCTGATTTGGGGTTTCCAAGGCTGAGTGACTACTTGCAAGAAACTACTTGCTGGATTTGGATTTGCTGGTTCATGCCATGAAATCACTGTAACTCCTGTAATATTCAAGTTTTTCATTTGAGACACTTAATACCAGCTAGTACTAAGTAATACAGTGCCAACCTGTTGAAGGATCTAACATTTTTGGCACAGTCAGCAGGATCTAACATTTATGGTGTCTTCTGACGGATCTAGTGAAGAGATGGAATCCAATGGTGTTTTGTAACAATCCAACATGGCATAACTGAAGGATTCATAAAAGGTGACATTCATAACATTTTTGGCAACTTCTGACAGGATCTGGTGAAGAGATTGAATCCAATATTCCTAGCGTTTTGGAACAATCTAACATTTTTGGCATAGTTGGCAGCGTCTATCATTTTTGGCATCTTCTGATGGGATCTGGTGAAGAGATTGGATCCAGTATTCTTGGTGTTTTGGAACAATCTATCATTTTTGACATAGTTGGCAGCATCTAACATTTTTGGCATCTTCTGACGGGATCTGGTGAAGAGATTGGAGTACACTTCCATAATGAAATACACTTCCATAATGTACTTAAAGTGCTCTACTTTCACGCACTAATTTTGTACTTAATATACTAAAAATTTTTCTTTAGTACTTCTTAAGATAATCTTAAGAATATCTAAGTGTACTCAAATGTGCTATTTTGAGACACCATGAATATGAACTAAAACATGCTTTTAACATACTATCTCTGTATTAAAAAAATGTATTTAGTTACCACTTTTAGTACACTGTGTATGAAAGATGGGTTCAAGTGTACTACAAGTGGTAACTAAATACATTTTTTTTTACAGAGACATTTTAGTTCATATTCATGGTGTCTCAAAATAGCACAGTTAAGTACACCTAGATGTTCTTAATATTGTTTTAAGAAGTACTAAAGAAGAATTTTTAGTATATTAAGTACAAAATTAGTGCACGAAAATAGTGTACATTTTTCACCTGGGCAGCAGAATCTAACATTTTTGGTGTAGCTGGTAGGATCCTAACAATCTAAAAAGTAAACTGTGGTTGGTCACTTTACATGTCGGTCAGACTAAGTGAGCGACTTCCTGTCTAAGTGGGTGTTTTTGACCAGAATTAGCTACAATGTGACTAGTATTTTTGTCAAGTATAACAAAAGCCATAAAATATATTGACAGTCTAAGCATGTATAAGGTAAAGATGCCTTGATGAAAGTAGTCATTTATCAAAGAGCCTGTGGTAACTTTGCAGATGTTGTACCTTTAAAAGTTGAAATGGCAATATTTGGCAAGTGGCTATAGCCTTTATCAACCAATGCCAATTTTCTTGAGAGAGCAGGTGATCATAATGGCCTGGTGGTTAGCTTACCTTAAACATCTGTTTGACTTTTTGTCTGGGCAGGTTGACATTGAGCTTGTGCAGGAGCTGTAGGACTTCACTGATGCTGAGGCAGCCGTCTCCATTCTTATCAGCCTCTGCGAAGGTCTGCTTCAGCCATGTAATGGGAAGAGTTAAGAAACATAGATCATAGAATACATCTACAATCTAACAATCTACTTTTTTTTTTTTTTTTTAAAGAGTAGTGGTCTAGCATGATAAAAAAGAGGCTATATCTATTCACTGATTCATTTGATTCCCAAAGAAGAAGATCCTGAGCTGCATTAAATGTCTCTCATATAAGGAAGACATAACTTCGGGATGATTCAGGTAGCTTGACTCTAGCTAACTACTTTTTTTTTTAAGATAGCTTGACGGTAACTGTCTTCATAATGATAGACTGACAGTAGTAAACTACTTTTATAAAAGGGTAGCTTGATTGTCGCTAACTATGTTTATAAAAAGATAGTTTGGTTGTAGCTAGGGCTGGGCGATATGGCAAAAAAATAAAAATATCTATTTTTTCAGAACGATTGACCGATTCACGATTTCGATTTTTTTTTTTACTGTTTAACTAGTCAACTTAAAAACTTAACTACAATATGAACATTCTCTTTATTAACAATCTGGTTAAAAAAAGTTCCATTCCAAGTGCACCACACATAAAGTGATCAACATGGTGTAAATGTAAAACAATTTGTTAAATATCCTTGCAGAAATATGCCTGAAATATGAAGGCAAATGTTGTACAAACTTATCTTAAACAAATCCTATATACTCAGAAATAATATAAAATAAGAAAATGCTAAATATTTCTTAGCCAAAAAGTAATAGCAATAAATAACACCAGTAATAGGCTATTATTAACAGCAAATGCTTTGTAAAAACAACAGCAGTTTTCAGCCTGTCACCATCACGCAAACATGAAATATCAAACATGTTTACAGGTTTTTCCATCCCATTGCGCTATTTGTCCTATTGTTTTTATGTTTGGCGAACATGTTTAGGTGTTGCACTTGTGTCTCGTGTCTTTTGCAGCATCTCATCCATGAAACGGCATTCTAAAAACACGGCGGTCAAGTTAAAAAAAAGCTCAAATCGCGTTTAATAACTTTGCCTTTTTTTCTCATTCCACTGCCTGCATCTCATTTTTATAACGCAATAACGCATTTCTGAATGAACAGCCGCTTAAGAATAGTGAAGTGTTGTACGTTCATAGAGCGTCACATGAGAGCGGTTAATCAGGCGCGCCGGCGCCATCATGAGGTCGGATCATTTTCTTCTCCTAATACGGTTATCATTACTGTATTGTCAACATGTCTAATTGTAACACTTGCTAACATTTTTATTTAAAATAGTGATTTCTCGATTTAAAAAAAATAATAAAATCGAGGCAAAACATTAAATTCGAATTAATCGAAAAAATTGCCCAGCCCTAGTTGTAGCTAACTACTTTAAAACTACTAAATTATGAGTAACTTGTTAACATGACTAACATGTTCATGTTTCCTAATCTACAAAAAATCTGATTGATAGTAAGGTAGATAGCATAATCTTTATTGAGTTTCTGGGATGGGAGCTCCATTAGAAAGGATATTGGTCACGAGTGCGTTGTCGTTTGGCCAGACTGTCTTCATCGCTGATGCCGGCCATAAGGTACTTAAGGCCAGTGATCCAGGTGCGAGCTTCTTCTCCTGTACCTGACACCAGGTCAAGGGACTCCATGTGCTCGCCATAGTAGATGCTGAAGCAGCAGTTAGGATCAAAGCTACCGTCAGAATACCGCTGAAAGATCTCGGACTGCTTCCCCTCACACACCTCCCGAATGGAGTCGATTGAGACTGGGAGGAGAAAAAGACAATAGGGACTGAGTAGTTAAAGAAAGAGATGACATTTATGCTATAATCCTGAGGTGTTCATTAACATTCTACTTTCCTTCAAGCTGCAAAATTCTCAAAGAAACATCATCATGCAGCAAAATCCTAATGCTATGAATGTGTGTAATGAAGTCTCTCAAGAACAGATTATGTAAATGAGAAGAGCAGATGGCTACCTCAAATTAAACGCTTTCCAATGCCAATGTACAACATCTAGAAACACTTAATTCATCAATTTGTGCTCATTTAAACCAGATCCTGCCTGCCAAGAGTAGCCACATCTGCACAGCATGCTATCACATTCCTCAACCCAAAAACAAAGCAATTCAAAAACTACTGGAGTGACATCTGATTCAACACATGCCTGTTTTCTAACACCAATGTTTGAAATGTAACATTATATCAAGATGAGATTTTAGAGAAATAAACACAATATATCTGTTTATTACTCTCTAAAATACTTGATTCTGATTGGTCAATCGTGGCTTTTTGTATATTTCATTCAAATATTCTTGTATAATGATGCTAATCTGTGCTAAACTGCAAAGTGTCCTATACAAATTGTTAATGCATTTAAGAAAGAAAGATAAACAACAAGAAAGCACAATTAAGAAAGATAACAATAAAGACCCGGTGGAATGAATGAACAAACATTTTCTTTCTTGTGTTGACTTATTTAATTTTAAAGCAGCAAGTTGGAGCGACATGTTAAACAGCATTTTGAAAAGTAGCCAAAAGCTTTCATGTGGCTACAAGACAAAACCACACTTGTCAGTTTGCGTAATCCATGGTTGACATTACATTTTTCAGTAGTGTTTTAGTAGTTAATTTTTATTTTTTAAAACAAAATATTAAATGCTTCTGTTCATCACAAGATTTTGTACTTACAGTGTACTTTAAATCTTAAAAGTATATTTAAAAAATGTACTTGCAGATAATATATTACTGAAATAAAAGGAACTTAAAGATGGACTTATTTTGATGTGTTAACTAACATACTAAAGCACATGTAAAGTAAATTATTTTAATTTTAACTAGTGTGTTATTCAAGGTAACACTTTATTTTATTGTACTTGTTACACGTTACACATGCTTACTATTGTAATAGCAGTAAAGGATGCATTATTACAAGCAACTAACCTAAACCAAACCAAGTACATCTTGTTGATTTACTCAGTACTTATTTGTGTAATAATTACACTTTAACAAGGACACCTTAAAATAAAGCCTTACTTTTAAAGTTAATATATTTTAAAAGTACTAAATTGCAACTTCATCATTACAAACATATTTAAATACATTATATACAAGATTCAATAGAAATGACATTAAAGTATAAATGCTTGTCAGAACATTTAGCAATACACTTTAACCATATTTCAAAAACATTATAATTATTAAATTACATATAAAGATGTATCAAAGTTCATCTAATTGCATTTAATATAAATTTAAACTATACTACATTTTCAGTTAATTGCAAATAACGTAATTAAAGGTACACTATGTAACTTTTGTCCCTCTAGAGTCTAAAAAACAAAACTGCATGCATTTTGTGGAAGAACATTGTTTTGGTTGTGCTTCAGCTCTGTGTTACAGTGCGGATAAATATGTTTTGTGGGACCAATGCACACATGGAAATCCAAAAATGATGTCATCTGAGCATGCAAATGCAATTTTATACTGTTGTGCATTCACTAATAGGCTTAAGAGATTGATAACCAGTTTAGATTGAAAGGATCTCAAGCTGACTAGCTGAAGACGGTACTGTAGCTGTACCCATTAATAGACATGGTAATTCCTTAAAAATAAATTCCAGCACTGCGCTACAACAACCATAATGAAATGACCCTTCACAATAGATAATGCTTTACAATCTGTTAGAGAGCTACATATGGCAATTTATCTGTTCAATAAAATACCTTACTCATCTGTTGAGTAGTAAAAACACCATCTCTGTGTCACTTTTACAACATTTCAAATCCTTCAGTTCTCGCCATCTCAGAAAAGCCGTCAATGTTGATTCTCATTTTATTACGAGCTCTGTCTCATTCTCTTTTTGCCAGCAGACTCTCCTCTGTTCAGCATTTTTTAAAAGCGGGTGATTCCCCAGAGGTTCGAGATTTAGTGTGCTCCATGTCAACCTTTCTCACTCGTTGTGACAACTAACCATCAAAGTAGCAGGAGCAACTTTCTCTATTTATGGATATGATGAGACACGCAGGGGCAAGTGATATATGTACGCAATTTCCCACGAAAACCATCCCACCTGGTCTAAAATATAAACACTTATAATAGGCTTTTACCATAGTGAATCAGGGTAAGACAAAAACACGTTTTGGAAGAAGGACTGGTGATGCATTGACTCAATATTTAAATTTTGCTAAATTTGAACAAAAAAAAAAAAGTTACATAGTGTAGCCTGAAGTGTGCAAAAACATTACATTCATCTTGCACTTAAAGGGATAGTTTACTTAAAAATGAAAATTATCCCATGATTTACTCAACCTCAAGCCATCCTAGGTGCGCATTCTGCATACGGTCGTCCGCCGGAAGCTAGTTATTTGAATTTATAAAGTTTTAAATATGGATATTTTTCTAACAAAAATGCATCGCTTCGCTTCAGAAGGCCTTTATTAACCCCCTGGAGTTGCATGGATTACTTTTTTTATGGATGGATGCATTATTTTTTACTTTTTTTTTTTTTACCCATTCACAACCATTATAAACCTTGGAGGACTAAGGAGTTTTTAAATATATCGCTGATTGGGTTTATCTGAAAGAAGATACCTAGGATGGCTTGAGTGTGAGTAAATCATGGGATAATTTTCATTTTTGGGTGAACTATCCCTTTAAATATATATTTTAAAGTGTATTATTTCCGTAATAAGTACTCTTTTTGATAGCACGCTAAAGTGTACTTCTTTTTCACAAAGTTTCAACTCAATTATATAAATATGTGTTTTATTATTGTGTGCTGTACTGTATTTATTGTAAAATAAAGTTCAATTTAGTGCTGTTATCCTGTTTTGTGCCAGATAAATACAGAATTAATTATTTATAAATTTGTAAAATATTATCCCCTTAAATAGCTTAAAGGATGTTAGCATCTTTTCGTTTGTATGTTGTTATGCAAAAGGATAGGTTGATTGTTGTTTAAGTACTTAAATTTAATGTGAAACTTTATTCATACAGATAAGAGGTTTTCATCTATACTACAGCAGGTACAACACAAGTATAAAAAGCATAAAAAGTAACATCTGTGTGTGATTTCCAGTAGGAGACCTCAAGGCTGCTAAATAATGCAGATCGAGGGGTAGCAAAAACTCAGATGATCTTATTGTTGCATGCTGTCAACACATTTGGAGTCTCATGAATTCTTATAGGCTCAAAGTTCTCTAATGAATCTCAAATGATTTTTTTTTAAATGAATCAAATGGTGCATACTGAAATCTTTCCGGTTAAAGACTGATGAATAATTGAGTCAACTTAAGAAGCTGATTAATTCCCTAACCTGCGGTGGAATGTCGGGACTCTGAACTTTATCCCCCCTCGTGAGACACAATGAGTGCTGTCATTTAGACATGAATCATCGGCTGTGCTACTGAAGTAACCTTCCCCTGCGAGGCGTAATGTCAATAACTCATGAGAGTTGAGGACAACCTCAGAAAATAGAAAGGCAAGAGAGGCAGGTCAAGATACAGCCACACTAATCTATCCTAGTCATATGCATGACAGTTAGAGCAATCAAATTACATTTGTAATAGACAGAAGTATTACTTTTTTAACGGTCCTAATAAGAAAGAAAAATGAATGAAATCAATGTAGCGTCTGATTAATTCCTCTTCTTTCTTAAAGGGATAGTTCACCTAAAAATGAAAATTTTGTCATTATTTACTTACCCTCATGTTGTTCCAAACCGGTATGAGTTTCTTTCTTCTGTTGAATACAAAAGAAGATATTTTAAAGAATGTTGGTAATCAAACAGTTGATGGCACCCATTGACTTCCATAGTATTTTATTTCCTACTGTGGAAGTCAATGGGTGCCATCAACTGTCTGGTTACCCACATTCTTTAAAATATCTTCTTTTGTGTCCAATAGAAGAAAGAAACTCATACAGATTTAGAACCACTTGAGGGTGAGTAAGTAATGACAAAAGTTTCATTTTTGGATGAACTATCCCTTTAAGTCTTAGTTCTCTTAAGAAAATAGTAATCTATCTTGTGTCTCCTCTAGTGTTTCACAGGACATCTTAAACAATGTCTCAAACTAAGCTACGGTTTACCTTAGCATAGTTTGCAAATTATTCAATAAACGGTGCTAAATAGTTCTCAGATCAAACTGTTCTCATCAAATTTAAAGCTGATACTTAGAGATATGACTGAGAGCTTCATTATCTTAGTGTTGCAACATTAGATTGATAGCCCTACACTTTAGAAACAACATCTTAGACAAGATTGATACTTGCATAAAACATATAGACAAGTCTTCTGAGTTAGTTAAAAGCAACATCTGAGCAATGAGATTTTCATTGTGGTTAGTAATAGAGAAGGCTAATAGAAACAATACATTGAGAATTGAGTCATAACCAGGGCTTGACATTAACTTTTTTGCTCACCAGCCACTGTGGCTAGTGGTTTTCCAAAGTTACTAGCCACTCAGCATTTTCACTGGCCACAATTTTGCTGTTGGGGAATTACATTTTATTCGATTAAAGTTGACTTTGGCATGCTAAAATTACTTGATTTTGAGTCATTTTTACTTGATTAGCTAGATTAAAAACCCTTTCAAATTTTCAAATGCAGATTGACCACCTAAATCAAGACTAGGCCTACATGGTATATCAGCTGGTATGTACGGGTGGGCAAGGGGTGGGTAATATGACCATAATATGATAAATTTTATAATTGTATAATTGTATAAGTTATTTTTGTTAGGCTATATAAAAAGAACAAAGAAGCAAATTAGCAAATTACAAATACAATAGTAAATTAAATAGCCTAAACTCTTTTTTCAGATACAGTAGGTTTATTTCAAATGTATTTAACATCTTCTGTTGTTTGATTAACATTAATGAAATGCTGATATTTAACTGGGCTGCTGAATGCATGTACGTAATATACTGACACATATCCAGTTTTTACCCGCCTGTTTACATCCACTTAAGCCATAACCGACTGTATTCACGTGAGATACTCCACACGATGAACGTTTTGACATCTGTGTGTGCGTGTATTTGACTATTCAGGCGCAAGGAGATCTGATCGCATGCGACAGACAGAGGGAGAGAGAGAGAGAGAGAGAGAGAGTGCACGCGAGAGAGCGCTTCTGTTGTGTGTCATTCAGCGCGATTCCGCCGATCCTGCCTTCACTAACTGCAAGTTAATCGATAACAAATTGTGAGCGGATTGTAATTTTGTGCTACAACGAGCTTAGCTACCTTTCATTTGACTGTAGGCTGAAATTATATTTAACCCGCCAAAGTGTCTAGTGGGAGTGTCTGTCTTACCCGCCACAGCTGAAATCTACCCGCATTTGGCGGGTTGGCGGGTGTTAATGTCAAGCCATGGTCATAACCTCAGCAATAAGAATGAGACTTACTTTTGGCTTTCTCGTTCTTCCTAGAGGGTCGCCAGCGGATGCAGGACTTGTGTTCATCCAAGTAAAAAAAGCGCACCAGGCCTTTGGATCCTCCACGCAGTTTCACCATCTGAGTGCCCGTCTGCATGGAGCTCATGCATTTCTCCACTAACAGAGACACAAGAGACAGGGATGATTTCAGGCATGTCTACTATACAGTATATCAGTACTGTATGTTTTCATAATGAAATAAAATAAAAAAATATTAACACAAAATCATTTCATAAACAGATGAATGAACAAAACAATAATAATAATTAAAAATAAACAAAAATGAAACATTAAATGGCTGGATTTTGCACTCCCTTTCCACCCAAAACTATAAATAAAACATGATAACGCTCTAATATTTATTGTGTATGAGAGTGAACATACACCAATGATATTTTTATCATTTCAAATGGCAGAGGTTAAGTTGTCTGCTTCTCAGGATATTATTGGTAAATCCCACCCAAGCATTTTTCAGCATTTTTTCTGTGTATGTGTGAGTTACCCAGAGGACTAACCATCCATCAGTATATCTGACTTGCTCTTGAAACGGCCAGCAATCATTACTGTGACCTTTATGAACCTGATCGAAATCCAATGTTTCATTTTCAAACATCCCTCTTCCCTCACAATACAACAGTTGTTTGGCAAGATTTTTCTGTTCATATACTGTACTTATGAACAGGCAACTACTTGTTGGAAATAATCATGGATTCTAAATAACTGGCACATTCTCTCACTCTTAAATTTTGTCCAAATGGCTCATTCCGCAATTGACACATGGTTGTGAAATGCTAAACCTGTCTGGACTTATGTTTTAACACTGTGAGGAAAGCTGCCATGAAAATGGAATTAATTGAAATTACCAAGAAATGTTCCAACATAAACAACATTTCCAGTTTACTCTTCTCTGTACAAAAAAGAAAAGAAAAGAAAAAAAGAAGAAAAAAAAAAGACTGTAGGAGTACCATGGAACAGTGATGATTTGATATATACATGGCATCACTGCGGTACATATCCAGAAACATAGTATTAACTATGGTGCTTAAAGTGTCATAACAGTGCAAGGAAAAAAAACTAACAAGAACAAAATCCCACTTTACTTCGCCAAATTGCCTTCAGGAACAGAGATGACTGCAAGCTTTTTGTTTTTCATTATTCATGCACTTATGAACAGAAAGAGTGTGAAGTAACACTTAAGACGACAGTAGATCTGGCTTTGGTAAAGAAGTTTCTTCAGAGAACAGACCGCTGTTACATAAACAGCAGATGAGCTGAGAGACGATTATATAATAATCAGTGATGAGTTTACAATAGTGTGCCATTGCTCTGCGCTGTTTCCATCTCTTAGTATTAATGCGGTATTAATATTGGCAGAGCTCATCTGAGGTGGCTCTTTATTTGATAATTACGCAGGGAGCTTCGACAGACAGGATGTAATATAAGAAGATTTTAGCAGATCACTAAATCCAGGTTTGAGTGATTGGTGTTTACGCTTATGCGTTATTCAGAATGACTACACTGATTGCATGGCTACCTTGTCTAAGGTCAAGTGATCCCAGTTACTCATTGAGGGTACGTTTACACGACAATGATATGCTTAAAACGGAGAAGTTTTTCCTTTGAGTTTTCCGCGTACAGACGACACCATTGTCAAAACGATACCCATTCATACGAATCAGTGAAAACGGCTAAAAACGCTGTATTCTGCTGGCAGGCCATTAGATGGAAATGAAACACACTGAACATGTAATACGCATGTGCATGACATCATTGTTTTCACAGATTCGCGTTTTTGTTGTTTACACGGAAACCGTTTTCAAAAACTTGCACTTTGAAACCCGTTTTCAAAAGTTTGCGTTTTCAGGCCACCAAAACGCCGTCGTCGTGTAAATGAATGGCCAAAACGGATAAAAAGTTTTCTGTTTTTACTTGAAAACGGTGTCGTGTAAACAGCCCCTGAGTTCCAGTGTCGTCAGTATTGTAACTACAAAGGGGCTTTTTACATTTACACAACAACGGCGTTTTGGTGGCCTGAAAACGCAAACTTTTTCAACGTGCAAGTTTTTGAAAACGCTCTTCATGTAAACAACAAAAACGCAAATCTGTGAAAATGATGATGTCATGCACATGCGTATTACATGTTCAGTTAATAGTGTTTCATCGCCATCTAATGGCCTGACAGCAGAATACAGCATTTTTAGTCGTTTTCACTGATCCGTGTGAATAGTGATCGTTTTGACAATGGTGTCATCTGTACGAGGAAAACTGAAAAGACAAAATTCTCGGTTTTAAGCATATCGTTGTCATGTAAACATACCCTAAAAATACACAATTTTTAGTTCCAATTACAATCAGAAATGTTTTACAGCCTGATCTCATAGAAGATCTCTAGCTCTGTAGAAAACCATCAATATGAAGGTGATTTAAAAGGATAAATCACCTCCAAAAATATCTTCCAAAAAAGGAAGAAATGCATGCGTTTGGAACAACATAAGTGTGAGTAAATGATGACAGAAAATTAATTTTTGGGTGGTTATCTCATTATGGTTAAGTGAAAAATGGCATTCCTGCGATGGACTGGCAATACATCCAGAATATTTTCTTGCCTACAGCCCGAGACTCTGGGACAGGATCCAGCATCCCTGCAACCCTAAATGAAACAAGCGGTTTGGAACACGGATGGATGGATGAAATGGCATTCTCAACCCATTTTACTTTTGCAATGCGAGATGTCACTGAGTGAAACAAGATATTAATGAATCAAAAATGTAGGACAGGACTTGATTTCATCTGTTGGGAAATACTGGATTATAAAAAAGTGGGAGTTCCATAATAGAATGGACCTGAATGCAAGCCTGTTGTGATTTGCTTTAATGATAAACTGCAGTGAATTATTACTATAGGCAAAATTTTGAAAGGTAACATTACAAAATGGCAGCCTCAAAGGATGCCTAAATAGAATTTTGGAACTGTTTTTCAGCCTCTGTTTTTGTTGTTGTTGTTGTTGTTGTTTTTCTTCAGGGGTTGAACAAGTTATTAAGACAAACATTTCTTTTCTTTGTAATAACAAGCACTGATTAATCATTTACAATAAGACCAGAAATGTGCATTAAGAATGTACAGTTGCAAGAAAAAGTATGTGAACCACTTGCAGAATCTGTGAAAATGTGAATAATTTTAACAAAATAAAGGAGATAATACAAAATGCATGTTATTTTTTATTTAGTACTCTCCTGAGTAAGATATTTTACATAAAAGATGTTTACATATAATCCACAAGACAAAAAAATAGCTGAATTTATTAAAATAAGCCCATTCATAAGTATGTGAACCACTGATTCTTAATACTGTGTGTGGTTACCTGGATGATCTATGACTGTTTTTTTGTTTTGTGATGGTTCTTCATGAGTCTCTTGTTTGTTCTGAACAGTTAAACTGAGCTCTGTTCTTCAGAAAAATTCTCCAGGTCCTGCAGATTCTTCAGTTTTCCACCATCTTTTGCATATTTGAACCCTTTACAGCAGTGACTGAATGATTTTGAGATCTGTCTTTTCACACTGAGGACAATTGAGGGACTCAAACACAACTATTAAAAAAGGTTCAAACATTCACTGATGCTCCAGAAGGAAACACGATGCATTAAGAGCCGGGGGGTGAAAACATTTGGAATTTGAAGATCAAGGTAAATTGTATTTAATTTGTCTTCCGGGAAACATGAAAGTATCTTCTGTTGCTTCCGAAGGGCAGTACTAAATGAAAAAATGTATATTTAAACAAAATAAGAAAAATTTGGACATCTTCATCCTGTTCAAAAGTTTTTACCCCCCGACTCTCAATGCATTGTGTTTTCTTCTGGAGCATCAGTGAATGTTTGAACCTTTTTTAATAGTTGTGTTTGAGTCCCTCAATTGTCCTCAGTGTGAAAAGACGGATCTCAAAATCATTCAGTCAATGCTGTAAAGGGTTCAAATATGCAAAAGATGGTGGAAAACTGAAGAATCTGCAGGACCTGGAGAATTTTTCTGAAGAACAGAGCTCAGTTTAACTGCTCAGGACAAACAAGAGACTCATGAACAACCATCACAAAACAAAAAAAAACAGTTGTAGATCATCCAGGTAACCACACACAGTATTAAGAATCAATGGTTCACATACTTATGAATGGGGTTATTTTAATAAATTCAGCTATTTTTTGTCTTGTGGATTATATGTAAACATCTTTTATGTAAAATATCTTACTCAGGAGAGTACAAAATAAAAAATAACATGCATTTTGTATTATCTCCTTTATTTTGTTAAAATTATTCACATTTTCACAGATTCTGCAAGTGGTTCACATACTTTTTCTTGCAACTGTAAACAGAGTCAAAACCACCCAGAAAATAATATGTTAATTGAAGAACTGTAAAAGCTTTTTATTTTCACCAAAGAACTATACTGCAACTCAAGAACAGCAGAAAATGGTTCTTGATATAAAGAGGGTTCTTTGCTGATCATAAGCTTATACAAAGAACTGTTGAAGAATATTAATTTTAAGAATGTGGAATGGAACCGGCAACCTTTGTGGTTGATTTGCTAGATAAACCTTTAAAGTCATCATAAAATTAAAATGTACTTTTTTTAGCGCACATTAATAGTCTTGTGGTGAACAAGTAATCCGTGCAAGTTAATACATAGAAAAAAAATTGTTTGTCGAGTTAACCTTTAATCAAAATCTGAAAATTTGCTTCCGCTCTGGAATAGTGTTCCTTCTCTGATAATGTCAGTTTGACGGCTTGGGTTGAATATCCTTAACCACTCCCCTCCAACCGTCACTCTGCTATGAGTGAAGGATGGGGAGGAGGTGCGCTAAAATTAAACCCTCTATTCAATATTCCGTTTCACTTGGAAATACGGCACAACACTGAAGTAAAGTCGGTTGCAACTTCCGGTTCACTGGGACATTAAATAGAATGTAGTCTGGTTTAACAAAAGTTCTACGAGATAATGCCAGCTCAATGCGCCGTAAATTCAGCCAGCATTTTTTCCCTTGATATGCTCGCAAGAGCAGTGGTCTTTTAAATTGATCTGATCCCTATTGCTGAATACACAGCAGGAAGTTCAGAATCAATAGGGGTTACGCCAAACTGCTTTTTGATTGCTTGAACAGTAGACACCAAAAAAAAAAAAGAGTGCTTTAGTGAATGTATCCCATGTTGTGCAAAAGCAGTCTAACGCAAGCGTTTCCCATGTGGTACCTCATCAAAAACACTCCTCTAGTGGGTCTGAAATAGTTGCTATGGAAACCAGGTTCATGGTTGAAACGTTTGAGAAACCTGAATGGAAATTAAAAAAAAAAAAAAAAAAGACTAGTCATGTTGCTCATTGACCAGCTTAAATACTCACATACTCTAGTTGGCTCAAGAGCATTGTTGGCAACAAGATGTCAAAAGAAGATGCACTAATTGGTGCCATTTTAAGCCCATTTAGCAGAGTTGAGCCTCTAATGCTGCCACATAGCAGGTCAGAGGGGCTGGTCTGCAGGATGTGTGCCAGAGAAAAGTAAGGTAAACCTCTCATGCACTATCCATCAGGGAATTAAAGCTTAAAGGGATTGCCCATATGTCACTCCTTGTACAAACAGGTGCCTTTCCATCATGCCACACACAAGAAATCAGCCTTCTTGACGTCTCAATGCGTTGATGAAACCAAATGTCACACTGGTACGTTGTAAACAACCGAGAAAGAATTTTGGAGAGCAAGTAAACAACTAATATTTTATAACAGCAATGACATTCAATGACAGCAATGACATTCAATTGCTATTTTTCTGGCAAGTATCTACAAGCCTCACAATTGATTTATAGGTTTGGAATGTTCAGTATAGTGATATTTTAACTATTTATAAGTAACAAAAACAACATTTTTGTACAACAATGCTCAGTTTTATTTTATTATTTTGTTCTGCATGTTTTCCATGTCTCCTTAATCAAACACACCTGATTCAGGTCATCAGCTCATTAGTAGAGAGTCGAAGACCTGAAATGGGTGTGTCAGACAAAGGAGAGATGCAAAATGTGCAGTGTTGGGGGGCCTCCAGGGGCCTCCTGCCCTAGACAACATAACCTGTAAACTGTCACCCCCTATCTGAGCATACTGTAGATCTAATCCTAAATGTTTGTAATGTATGAATGCTTTGAAATACACAAGGTTGTGAAATACACAAGGTTGGTCTCTTTTTAAAGAGAACATTCAGCAGATTATTTCAGAAGTGAACGATGCTTCAAAAAATGAAAATATAAAAATGTGGTTATAGAAGTTTAAGTTTACTGTAAAGCAAATGTACTGAACTAAACATTTTCCATTTTAAACAAAATATATATTTTACAAAAAAAATTGGACTCTAAAACTACTTGAATATCAAAGCTATATTTCTAACCAAGTTGTTTTCCAAATTTGAAGCCGATATCACAAAAATTAAAGGGTTAGTTCACCCAAAAATGAAAATAATGTCATTTATTACTCACCCTCATGTCGTTCTACACCCGTAAGGCCTTCATTCATCTTCGGAACTCAAATTAAGATATTTTTGATTAAATCCGATGGCTCAGTGAGGTCTGCATTCAAAGCAATGACATTTCCTCTCTCAAGATCCATAAAGGTACTAAAAACATATTTAAAACAGTTCATGCGAGTTCAGTGGTTCTACCTTAATATTATAAAGCAACGAGAATACTTTTTGTGCGCCAAAAAAACAAAATAACGACTTTTCAACAATATAGTGATGGGCCGATTTCAAAACACTGCTTCGGAGCTTTACGAATCGAATCAGTGACTCGGATCTCCACTGAACTCACATGAACTGTTTTAAATATGTTTTTAGTACCTTTATGGATCTTGAGAGAGGAAATGTCATTGCTTTGAATGCAGGCCTCACTGAGCCATCGGATTTAATCAAAAATATCTTAATTTGTGTTCCGAAGATGAATGAAGGCCTTACAGGTGTGGAACGACATGAGGGTGAGTAATAAATGACATTATTTTCATTTTTGGGTGAACTAACCCTTTAAGCCAGCTAAAAAGTTTTAAAGTACCATTTCCATAATAATGCAATGTCCAAAACGTTTTTGTTTTTTCTCTCTCTCTCTCTCTCGAGTGTTTAAGCTTTCAAATGATGCTAAAATATGTGATAGAAAAGTGCGACAAGCATCCCACTATGGGATGTTAAAAGGATAACATTTGACCATGACCATGTTTATTATACCTATTAAAACTTGTTACATTTTGTGGTAGAACTTTTGATTCTACAAGGGAATACAGATTTAAATTCCAGTTTGGAAATCAACTGAACTTGACAGTCAGTGATTAGCATTTTAATTGAATGAAAAAGGGCAGTTTTACAGTTTATAACCATTTTGTGTTCAACAGAAATTAGTCATGTAAGTTTTGAGCAACACGAGGGTGGGAAGATAACAGATCTGTCAGTCATCTGTGGAATGTGCGACTCTATCAAACTAATCAAATTTAGACTTGAATGGAGGATTTCAGACAGCATTTTAGATGAAAACTGATTTTTTAAAAAGAAATTCAATTAAAATATTTAAATGGACATGATGCTTCTGTTCTGATGTCACTCTATGAGCTAGATCAGTTTACCAACCTTTTCTGTTTATTGTACACCCACAGCTGCATCAGTAAGGCCCCTTTGGTTTTGGCCACTTGAGAGTGTGTGTAGGGAAAAGTCTGAAAATGCTAAAGTTCAAGGCCCTTAATACACATGAAATCCTGTGAACCAGTATTTGAGGCTAAGCATGTCCCATCATTCAGGTTCATTTGCTGCGAAATTGTAAGATTCTGAGGAAAATTTCCAGTTAAATTAATTAGATATTACATATAATTTGCTAGTAAAACACATTTTATTGGTGCAGATAGGAGTATGTGTATTTTGTAAAACATTTGCAACTGCTTTTTATCACTTAATTAGAAGCACCACAATTAAATTGTGTTGTCTGGGACTACTGAACAGACAATTAGAAGTTTATTTTAAAGTGTATTAAAAATCAAAATGTAAATAAAGCTCTGTAAAATATTTACTTACAGTTTACAACACTAAGTGCGTCCTACTGGTTAATCAAAAGTTCTACACACACTTGCAGTCTTCACGCCCACTTGAACACTAACACAAATACAGGAAATAGGTCATGGATAGACAAGTGGTCAGGAGACCGCTTTAGACCAAGTATATACATATATATATATATATACACACACACACACACACACACATATATATATATATATATATATATATATATACAAAGTACCTGTACCTACCAAAAATGACTTTGCTGATTCATTAAACTGAAACAATTCAATAAATCATTTGAAGAAATACAAAGCTGGCAGAAACAATCAATTTGTCAAATTTATCTCTTACCAAATAAGCCTAGCTTCCATTTGGATCCATACACAGTATTATCCCCAGTCCAAAAGAATCCCGCCATGAGTCGTGACAGGGTCAGCTTTTGGAGAGCCTTAGAGTAGGCAGTTGCCGCCAATGGGGTTGATACTCGGGCTAGAGGTGTTGCCGGCTTAGTGGCCGGCACTGGCTTCATTTCAGGCGCTAATGTTGGGGGCATCGCAACAGAAGTGACCGAACTGGCAGGCAGGACAGCGGCGCACATCGCTCTGAGTTGTTGCCGACTTAGCAGCGTGTCCTTGATTTCTTTCTCACGCTTTGCTTCTTCTGACTTCCTGCCTTTATATCCCTACAATCACTTTTTCAAACAAAGCTCTAGGCAAACCTCCATCCAACAACGTTTCCCGAGAAAATCTGACGGCAAGAACACAAACTATACGTCCAAACCTGCAGGATTTGATGGATAGACATCAGAACAGTTTTAGCATCTGCAGTCTAGGGTGGAGCTGTCTTTCTGATGACATGCTGTGAGATGCCGTACTAGTAAAGATGCTAACTTATTGACTGTGCAACACCTGTCAAGCCGACACTTAAATCCCCTCAGAACTGTAATCCAGGGCTGGTGGATTTAGGTAGCTTATTGCGCACAGAACCACGGTACAGAGACAGAGGAGGAGAGATAGAGAGTTCATTCCATTTATCAGCTCTTCCTATAATCATAAAAGCATCTACATGATTGATTTCTAACTGCTGAACTTCAAAGTAATGATGTAATGTAATTCCATTTGCCCATAAACAGGAAGATCATACAGATTTTTAGTGGTTCTTGCTAAAGCAAGCATCACTATTACTTTTGCTCATACTATATAAATCAATTCGTAACCCTGATTATTAGAGATTAGATTTATTATGTTCAACTACGTTAAGATAAAACAAGCAATGGATATTCCAGGCAATATATATTACCTGGAATATCCACTGAACTGACAGACAACAAAGAACACTCAGGAAATTGTTCCATTATACTGTATTAAGTTAATGGGTTAAAAGCATGTTTCAGGTAAATGAGCTATAGCATGTTGTTGTTTTATGAGCAGATGTGCATACTTTCAGTCAACTTTTAAACGATAACTACAATATCTACTTAATGTCTTTTTAAAAACAAAGTTTTTGTAATGTATATCTGATGCATAAATCTGTAATAAAGTGACAAATGACGACAGTACCTACTGTATGTGTCAATGTACCGTCCCATACTGATCCTAATGGAAAGCGCTCAAGCTGAGTACAGTTGCTATGGTTACCTCCTCAGTCTAACACAACTTTATGTGTTTATTTGGAGCCAGGTAGCGTAGGTAGCTCAGGTAACGCTTGTGTTAGTGAGACGAGGGTTTTTGTTTTTCCTGGCTCAGTGTTTTTTAAAGTATTTTTTAAAGGATCTGTATTTTTTTTTTTTTTAACGAAAGCACTGGGCAATATTTAAGGCAATGACCTATAGTAGGCTTCTCTGATAGCTGAAAAGAAGAAAGGAGTCCTTCTTTGCCTTACTTAAAATTATACGGTAGCACAAATTGTCTTTTACTTTAAAAAAGCTTTCAAAATTATTTAAATTCATTATGTGTGCCAGGGTACACTGTGCCTAACAATCAGAAAGATAAAAGATCATTTAAAAAAATACATTTTTAGGAATAAACAGCATGGTTGAAAACTGCTGGTTGAAAATAGTTTACTGCATAATGTCTAAATTGTCCTGGATGTGCAAATGACGCTACCAGGTTGCCGGTTAATGGAAAGGCAGAAGTCACACTGTGATAGCAAATGCCTGGTGAAAAGCACAGTGTCAGTGCTCTGTCTGCTTGAATTTCCTGCTATGTATAAAAATGCTACCTGAGAAACCCTTACACCCACATGCGCACTGCAGGCTACTGCGGTCAATATGAAGGGCAGGATGAGGTCAACAAAAGCACTGAATCTGTCTTCAAAGGCAAGAATGGGTTATACTCGAACACATTTCAACAAAACTACCTTTACAAGCTTTATTAATTCAAGAAATTTCCTTAAACCAATGAAATGTACAAAAAGTTGCATTTAATTACACTGAAAAAGGTGAAACGACTGTTTCTTATATTTAAAGGGGCTATAGATCTTATGAAGCCCCTCCCCCTCTCAGCCCTGCGCTCATTGTGTTCTGTCTTCTGGTTTGTATTTCCACAGCATGAAGGTAAGGTCTTACAGATTTATAAATGAACCGCTCGTTTTAAAATCTTCCCGGTCTACAGACATTTGTTATGACATCCGCTTCAAACATTACAATGCTCATGATAACTTTCGTTAACTCTACAATAAGTAAATCCACTTTACAAGCTAATTACTCCTCGACAGCGATGCCATAGACAGAGCTACTGCAAAAACTGAAGTTCAAAATTCTAAAGATGGCTGCGTGCTTGTTTGTCTGTAGCATAAAGTGTATATGTAGAATTCAGAAACCCTTGTTATTAGTGACACCGGTGGCCATTAAGTGAACTGCAGCCAGCAGCTAATGGATCGTGTTCGCACTCTTGAACACGTAACGCACAAGAGACTGAACGTGATTCAATGCCCTGATATACTCACGGAGAAGTTATTTTATAAGACGTAACCGTCACATGCTTTTGATTTTCCCAACAAGTCTTTCACATAAAAATCAGTCTATAGGCTTTTATAGACAACCTAGGAAGGTCTTGTGTTTTTTTTAAAGTTTTGTTACAAGTTGTTTACACATTGGTAAAAAACAAGCAATTAATACATGAACATTCTTACATATAGCCCCTTTAAAGTGCATTTTTATATGGGTCTAATTAAAAATCATGGTTTCTGATGTAAACCTATTTTGTTAAGTTTGTCAAATAACACTATTTTGAAAATTAAAAGAAACATTTTTGTTTAAATGGTATTTTTGCTTGACACCAGAGTGTTGATGTGCAGAACACATACTTGCTAGCTTTACTGACTGCAGAAATTACTGTTGGTTTTAAATATTTATTTATTAGTCCATAACAGAAAAGATTATGCATATTTTTTTTTAAAAAATATACTAATATACATTAAGGTCTTTCAAAGAAAATATTTCTTTATTTCTATTTATATTAAACATTGACTAACAAAATATTTAGTTTTATCTTAAGTGAAAATTCTACTTTCATATTATAGCTAATTTATCTTTTATTTATGGTGAAATTAATTGATAAAAATCCAAAACATTTACCTACATTAAGTAAAATTTTGGCTTCTATCTAAAGAAAATATATTAAGTATGATATGATCTTTATAATAAATAATTATTTTACTTTTGTACAAAAGTTTTTGTCTTTTCGCAAAAAAACAAAAATGTTTTTGGATAATATTAAATCAAAATTCAAGGTTTGAATCAAACCATAAATATAATTTGAGAAAAACTAATCAATTTGGCAGTAACAAACTATTCTGGGTATTTTTTTAAAGTTGATCCAAAATATTTTTTTTTTTTCAGTGTACTTCTTAATGAATGCTAGCATGAATGCTATGAATGCAGTCAAACAACAGGTGCAAATTAATTACACATTTTTTTATAGAAGTTTGTCATTCTATAGCAGGGGTGCCTAACTCAGTTCCTGAGATCTACCTGCAGAGTTCAGTTCCAACCCTGCTCCAACACAACTCTCTGTAATTATCAAGCGCTTCTGAAGATCTTAATTTGCTGGTTCAGCTGAACTTTGCAGGAATGTAGATCTCCAGGAACAGGACTGGGCACCCCTGTCCTGTGGTGACATCTCGTGAATGTCATGGAAGCAAATTGTCCTGACAAAAAGTAAATGTCCTCTTATGAATATGTGAGGCTGACCAAGGTGAGAGGCTAGAGGAGTAGCTTCGATGCCTCTGAAGATTTGAACTGGCATGTTGGTATCAAGATAAAGGGGTCATAATGACAGCGAGGCCACCCTTATAGGTACTACCTGCTGGCAATATGTGCTCAGTGGAAGGTCCAGACTCAGGATGGCTTTGTAGGACTGCAGACTCTTGAAGGATTTAGTCTTTTGGATTCTCACATTCAACAGATGGGCCATATGGTTGTCTGGTTGAAAAAATCAATGTTGTTTGCCAACATATGCCGCAGCTCTACCATGCCGCCTTCGCCCATTACTCTATTCTGAGTGCAAGATGTGATTACACATATTGTCCAAAACGAACAAGTGTGAAAAGGAAAAGAAAGCCCTCATCAGTAACCATCTGACTTAGGTGAGCCTTGTGTTCTTCAACAGCAATATTCACTTGCCAGCAAACTAATGAGATGGTGTGTCTGCTTCAGTCTTATCCCTTCAAGTCATCCTGGGAAGAAATACTTACAAGCCTAGAAACCGTAATAACAATATGTGGTGTGTTTTAAGTGATGAAAAAAATGTTTGGGCAATTTCACATTTCACTTACGAAGACATGAACCTTGTTTAGCCCTGGTGCAACAAAATGAAAAAAGATGCAGATATGAAACTGATGCTTTACCAATGTACTTTATGATTGTTGTGCTGCCAGAAAATTATGTGAAATTACTTTTATTTCCTGGCGAGCAACAGTACAAAAATTTATCAAACTATTTCTACCACATATAAATATTCTGGCATGACTCTTTAATTGGCACATGTCCAATTTAAACAGTCTGTGCTTATAAAAAAAATCCTGTGTTTCACACTGGTAATTATGACATTGTGGTTTATGTGACGTTTATGCGATCTCATAAATGCGATCGATCTGACATGACTTGAATCCAGCATTAACTTTGTATGACATTTTAGTGCTGCACTTTAATGAAGCTACATAGCTGAGCAGCCACCTTTTGATTCTGATGTCAGTTGTTGCATATTAACACAAGATGCATGACAGGTTGGGATGACATCTTCTGAATATGTGATTACATTCTTGGGTTAATTTATGGCCATTACCCATGCCAAACAAAATCACAAACTACTAGAGAAGCCAAATAAAGTTGCACACTGCTGTAGAAACCCTAAAGTAAATAGATTAACTATAAATTGCAATTGGAGTGACATAATTACATTTAACCAATATTCTTATTGCATTGAAATGAACCACTTGTCATTTTATAGTGAAATGTTTATTTAAATGAAATATGGATGAAAATGCCAGTCTATTGAAATAGTCATTTCAACAGGGGCTTTCATTCCTTATTCATTTATTCAGTTCTAATTATTACCCAGAATTTAAACAAGAATAATAGAGCCGTTAATAGCAAAATGCGAAAGTCAGAAGTATTAGATTTTGATTTGTGCTATTACAGGAGCTACAGTATGGGACCATTTAATGGATCATTTTGGTAATGATGTTTCTAGTAGCGTTGTTTCTCTAAAGTACTCATATTAGCTTTTTTTAACTGCAGGAACTCATTAAAAAATTCTCTCTTTTTTCCTTTTTTTTTCTGTAGCATGTATTTTTAGGTTTATGAATTAGGCGCTACATACAGTCGATCATATTGTTTCAGACTTGGTTGCTTGGAGTATAATTTTGGACCACTTTTATAATTTTTTAATAGTTCTCTTTGGTGAGATTTTTGTCCTTTGTGCTTGACAGACATGATCACAATTGACAGTCATTGCAGCAGTTGATCTGTACAAACTGTGTAATGTAATACTGAATTGATTCACTTAATTGATTAACATATAACATTGCTGCTAAATTCAGAATGTTCGAATAAATATACAGACTCCACCCAAGCTCACTGGAAAAACATGTCTGCAGCATCATTTCTGCAAAATGATTACATTGCTTCTTGCAAGGTTTGCAACACTTTCAATAGAGAATTGTCAGTAAGTGGCTAAAAATGCATTCAGTTTTATGTGAAACAGATGAATGTGAATCTGGCAACGTTGTATGTTGGTTGTTGTACGTATTATGGTTCCAGTGAGTGGCACTAAAAGGTTATTGTTATATCGTGTTAAAAAAGTAACGTACCACCTACACTGAACCCTACTCTAAACCTAACCAATAGTGTTAACAAAAGCAATGCGAGATGAAAATGCACTTGCTAAAGTAACCATGCCATTTTAGCTTGCTTCTATAAGTCTTTAAGATCTTTTATGATGACCCCTGTTTTATAGGACTGATACCCAAGCGCTCTGCATCGCAAGTTCAATGCCATACCAGGTGGGCTACCGAGCAAATTTACTATGTCAGTGATAGATAGATAGTGTGAAAATGAAAAATGTTGGTGTTTATTGCCACTGTGTTTAATTCAGCTGGAAACTGCATCATATGTATATGGAAGTTTTTGGAGTTTTGATAAAAATGTAGGTTGAGGCACGGTTCCAATGAGCTTATATTGAATATACTCTCTAGAGTAATCAAGCAGCGTGTGATGCACAGGAAATGGATTTCGTGCTTACCTTTTGGAAAGTAAACCCATAGTTAATGACATACATAATTACCCATTATCAGCCATGTATGATTACATAGTGATTACATTTTAATGTTTAATACCAATTTACATTGCCCCAATCTCTTTCTCTACATCAGGTCAAAATATACAGGGTCAGAATCTACAGAGCCTAAAGTGTATTGTAATGTATGTAACACTAGTGGCATTATTTTACTGTAGTTTACAGCTCTCTATATTTTTATTGTCCGAATTCACAAAAAAATTACATTCAGAGGGATTTAAACTAGGTATTTGAAAACCACTAACTGAACTTTTGACTCAATACCTTATAGTATAGTTAAAGATTTTTTACAATACCCCTTGTGGCAACTTCCTTGTGTGACACAGTCTTCTTAATAAAATATATATGCTTTGTTGAAAGATTAACTCTACTTTAATTTGCATGCATTGAGATTGTGTTCTGTCCTTTTCAAAAGCAAGCAGGCCTGTTTTGATTATCTCTAATTGTATCTCAGATGAAAGTGAAATCACATTGCTCTTCCCCTTACACACACACTCACACACCCCTCACAGGAAACGCTCCTGTTGGATCACAACCGTCAAAAGCGGCACAGAGAGGGCAGCCTCCAGTGTGGAGAGAAAGGGAGTCTGAATGAACAGATGGCAACACAGGGGAAAGGATACGGTGCCCTGCTGGTAAACTTTCCCCGGGCGAAGGCTTGGGAAGGGAGGGGGCTCAAATGTTCTAGTTTAGCTAATCCTGTGCCTATATGGACGGCGCTGACTAAAATGAAAAACTAACCCTGTCATATGTATTCTGTGTTTACTGCTAACCCCTGTTGCACTTACTTCACTACTATTACTCTACTATAAAGAAACTAAGAGAGCTACTTATTGCATAAGACTTAGAGCTTTCCAGGTCTGTTGTACCTGCTATTGGTAGTACTCGTACATTTAGGTACAGTATGTGCAAAGCATAGAATCAACCACTGAACTAAAATGTGCTTTGGCACAGTGAAGGGTGACCATGATTTCGCCAAGTGCCTGTTTTCCTGGATCAACATCACTGATTAGCTCCTTCTGAATGGCTGCTATTGAAGAAAGATGCTTTTTGCTACCATAACGATGTAGTTATGGCATTAGTTAGCAGGAGATTAGCTAAAGCTAACCAGAAAAACCATAACCCACAACCCATTGTTGGTGTGCTCTTTAATTGGAGATCTAAATAAATAAATGCACAAACAGTCCCCTTGAGATTCAGGTTAAGTCCCATGACTCAACATATGTCATGACTCACTCCCACCCATTAAGCAGCTCTTGGATTTGATCCATAGTCTATGAATGGTATCCTAGAAAAATAAACAGAAATGTACTATTTCGTAAATAAATCTCACTTAGCAATTCCTTTCGATTAACTGTTATTTCACCAAGCAGAACATTCATGTCCTGTTTGGCATATATGTTATTGTCTTTCTTTAGGGATCTCTCCAGGGAAGACAAAAAGTTCAGAGAACTAACAAAGAACCCACACATGATGGCTCAGCTATTTTAAATATCTCCATAGGTAATGATATGTAAATGCTGTAACCTATGAAGAAAAGCAAACATGAAGTTATTCGATCTCAAGGCACAATACCAAAAGCATAGGCATCACATTTCAGTGTTCACTTTCACACAGACATTTGGACATTAAAATAAATTCAGCTTCTTTGTGGCTGAATGTGATCTTATTGAAAGTGTGCAGGCCTGTGAGAGTGTGATTTTGGATTGTCATAGTAAACCAAAATGTTGCACTCTACATGTCTACCTGTGACTACAGCTCACAGTACTAACACAACATAAAAACTGTGCACAAACAGACCAGTGCGTTTTACTGTCTTCAGCATAAAAGCACACCTCCCACATACAGCTAGCTTTGTCTCTGCAAGAGAAGCACAAATCATATCTCACCACAGGAGCAAAGCAAAGGGTTTTTAGAATTCTTTATGAGTCAAAATTTCATATTGTCTTTAATACCCATTTCAGCATATGAGAAAGGGCTACAATTCTCTTTAAAGCTATGTAAATCTCCTGTACAATTATATATACCATAGTTTCAAAGACAGACACCTAGCAGTACCATCAATATTGCTATATAAAAAAATAGAATTTTCCAGAATTAATCTATGCTTAAAGCTGAACAGAACTTTGAGTTGAAGTATCAATGAGGTATCAAGAAGCCTTTCAAATAAAATAATGGAACCCTGCATTTTAAAATAATGATTATAATAACAAGATTCACAATAATGGCAGCACAGGAAATTCAAATATTGTACAACTGTACAACTAAGGAAGATGAACAGACACCATTGCTCAGGTACAAATCAGCCCTCTCTTCCTCCTTACTATCAGAGAGAGATGTCATGTTAGGCAGGAAAAGCTGAAGAGAGCTTGATCTTCTCAAAGCACAGCCAAAGAGGCCGTTCGGCATGAAGTAATCAAGGAAAAGGCTCAAAGAACCATCCAAGAAAGTGTCAGAGTTCTCAAAAGTTGAGCAATGATTTTTGGTTAAGTGATGCTTCTCACCTTTAAAATCTCTTCAACTGGGTATTTTCAGTCTACAGAATGCCTGAAGTGGTTTTCATTGCCAGCTCTTGACATCCTCTCCACTGAGGAATTTCTCTCAGAGACATTCTAATGAAATACTTGCATGTAGTCTTCAAAAGCAATATCTCAGGACAGGCAAACAGACAAACAAATGGAATGCACAATGCTTTGTGAGAGTTGTTGTCTAGATGGATGTGTGGGAGTCTAATTTAAACCCTGATGTCATCATGGTTTTGACTTTGACTTTAAAAGGTTAGTTCACCCAAAAAATGAAATTTAACGATGTCTTTAGTACCTTTCTGGACCTTGAAAGTGTTGATTATATTGCTGTCTATGGACGAGTCATATATCTCTCGGATTTCATCAAAATATCTTAAATTGTGCTCCAAAGATGAACCAAGGTCTTACGGGTGTGGAATGACATGAGGGTGAGTAATTAATGACAGAATTTTCATTTTTGGGTAAACTAACCCTTTAACCGAATCTGCTTGAAATGTGAGAACAAACCTCATTGGTTCTTGCAGAAGCTCAAAAGTGCTGCGTAACACACAAGAATGATCCTCATTGGTTCTTGCACGTCAAGCGAACATGCTTGAGCTTCCATTTACCACAACTGATGTGTGAGTTGATTAATGTTTATATGTGAATAAATGCCCAAATTCAATCTGTTAATCATATAAAGCAATCATGTCTCTTCAGAAAATTTGGACTAAACTTACGGATTCTCAGATCGCATTTGTACTACGAATGCAACTTTATTCTCGCTAAGGAATACACAATATTAGGGGTGGATAGCCAGACTGTCAACAAAAACTTCTGAATTAACTTTTTCAGTAGAAGTACCACTTCTGTTATTCACCCAGGCAAGGCTTTGGATTTCTGTGATCTTATCTAGAAATGACCTGGAACCAGCTTGATCATCCATGTCACTTCAGGGTGTCCTAACCTTGTACATGTTAAACCATTAATGTCACATCTTTGTTTGGCTTGCTTTTTTTCTACAAGTACTTATTCAGAAGCAGCTTGAAAACTTTGAAAATACAACTTTGTTTTCTAGCAAGCTGATAAAAACATGATAACTTCGACTCCTAAAATTGTGAAAGGCCACCCAATCAGTTTTGATCTTGCCACCTGGAGAAAGCATTGCCATTTTTGAGTGCAATATGCATCAGACAGTCGGTAGATGATCCGTGGGTGAACCGTAGGAATGCCATCTAAAGCTGAGACTAGTCCCCCTGAGAGATGTTCAGAGATGAAAGTTAAGCATCACAGTTTGCCACTGAACCTCAGAGTTGAATACAGTGCCCATGGCCAAATGGTTGTTAGTGAAACAGTGCTGCCTTCTCAGTTTGCGGATCAAAGCTATCTCCATATAAAAAGCAACTTTGCTTCTCATTTCTTCTCACTGTGATGATGCTCTCAGTAAGCGTGGCAGCAACAATTCCACATTAGTATCCACTCACAACATATCTTTGCATCTAATGAGCAATAAGACTAGTATTAGGTAAGCTTAGTCTTTAGACCTTGTGATATAGAAGGTCTTTGAATATGTTGTAGCTTTGGAGGATCCTGTATATTGGTGTGCTATATCAGGACAGACAAAAGGTAAGGGTTTTGTTGAGATGTAGATGTTTTCAGACATTCAAATACATTCTGTCATCAACTTTCCGTACAACTGTGAATATTGAAGGCAGCTTTCTACCACTCTATGCTTTTTTACACTCAAAGTTTGGGTTATGTTTTTGGCCCTTTGGTAGTACTAGCATACCTTAACACACACAAACTTGTGCTTCTGTCTGCCGTGGATGTATTGCGAGAGATTCAGGATTCAAGCTGCTCTCTACAGGTTGTTTCTGCTTACACACGCAGCAATGAAAAATTTTGTATATTATAACAGGCAAATTGTATGTCATTAATAGCAGTTCACTTTCGCATGCTAAGCTACAAGACAGTACTTTTGCACCAATAGTGAACTGTAATGGTGCCCACATAAAATTACTCCACACCATCTTTTCAAGCAGACTTGGGAATGGTTTGTTTGTGCTCACCCAAGTTCAGAATGCAGCTTTCACCTCAATTAAATGAATCAAGCTCTAAGATCAGACTGATTCCTGTGTTCAACAAAAGCTCTAGTGTGAAAACTCCCTGACAGCCCTATAATCCCATGTGATCAATTATTTTAAAAAAGAGGACTAAAGATTTCAAATGAAAACATAAGAGCAAGAATGAGAATACTGCATGTACTGCCACAGTGAGATGTAAACTCTATGTACTGCAAAATAACGCATTTTATGTTTAATAGACCCTCAAAGGGCAAACACAGGCATCAGCAGAGTGTTCGAAAAGCTGTCAGTAATGGAAGCATAATCGGAGAAATAGTCTATAAGCAGCTTCTGTTTTAGTAACGCCATGACCACAGTGTGCAGATGCAGCTGACAGGAAGCTGGCAAGGGCCACAGGTACATGCTAAGGAATCTTGAGAAAGCGTGACAGTAGGATGTGAAGCAGTGAGTATGCGTTAACAAGATGAAGGGTGCTCAAAACTTCAGGATGTCAGAGCACTTCTATTTTGGATTGGTTTTATGCAAGGCGATGATGCTTGCAGTATTGTTTAAGCAAGTGTTCATAGTGTGCACCATTAGAGCATCACAGATAGGTTACTTTGAAACACTGCAGTTGCAACACTGCAGTAAGAAGGAGAAAAATCTAACAGTATCAACACTGTTTTCAACAATGTATGCCAGAGTGATTTTATTCAGTTTGGCTTTTTCTTTTCTACAGTTTTGTTGCATTGATCTCAAATTAGTTTGTTCTCGAGGTGATTTAATAAAGAAGAAGCATAAATGCAATTGCAATTATATGTTAGACCTATACACTCATTAATTATTTTATAGTTACACAGTTACCCAATTCCGATTACACTTAGGCTTACACTGTTAAAAATAAATGTACATTTTCAAGTAATGGTCTGTATTTTTTACAGAATTTTCTCATTTTGTCATTATACAATGAAATACCTGTTGTTTTACAGATATTTGCTGTAATTAAATTTCCACTATTAAACTTACATAGAATTGCTTGTAGTTTGGTATTACATCAAATTTCTGTTGTTTTTTTTTAAAGGAAATTTGCTGTATTTTTACAGAATAATGTGTAATTTTACATAAAATGTTCATTAATATTTTACAGATTTTTTTTCTGTAAAAATAGAAAAAAAGGAAATGAATGCATAACTACAGAAATCTGGAGTCATTTAACATGTTTTTCTTACCATTTAAGATAATGTGTTGGTTAAAGTGAGTTTTTTTTTAAGGTTAAATAATAGTATTTGTACATAGACTGTAAAAAAAAAAAAAATGTGATTTTAACAGTGAAATACTGTAAAAATGCTACGGTAAAAAACGTCTCAGGTTACAGATGTAACCCTGGTTCCCTGAGTAGGGAACGAGACGCTGCGTATAACGCATTGGGAACCTTCTGCGTGATAACGTCATTGAAGCACTCATGTATCTAACCAATCGCGTAGCGAGACGTCAGAGGCGGGTGACGTCACGGACCAGGAAACTATAAAGCATACCCGGATGCAGAGATCGCTAGCTTCTGGGATAAGTCTGAAGCAAGCACTCGCAAGTATGCGGGGGGTACGGCAGGAGACGCAGCGTCTCGTTCCCTACTCAGGGAACCAGGGTTACATCTGTAACCTGAGACGTTCCCTTTCGTGGGAACTGTCGACGCTGCGTATAACGCATTGGGAACGCAATCCCAGCTGTGCCGTAGCTTCAAGTACTTGCCAATGTTAGCTTGACAGGATAGAAGACCCCGGAGTGGAGCCGACATCAAGGTTATAGAACCTGATAAATGTGTGCTGGCATGACCATCCAGCTGCATCACAGATATCATTAATGGAGATACCAGACATCAAAGCCTTTGATGCCGCCATACCCCTGGTAGAGTGGGCGCGGACATTCAATGGAGAAGGCTGTCCGGCCGCTTCATATGCAAGTGAGATGGCCTCGACCACCCACTTGCTCATCCTCTGCTTAGATGCTGGGCCCCCTTTCTTAGGGGACCCATAACAGACAAATAATTGATCTGACTTTCGCCACAGGGCAGCTCTGTGGACATACGCATCCAAAGCCCTCACTGGGCAGAGCAGATTCAGTTTTTCCTGATCCGAAGTCTCGAAGGGAGGAGGATAGAAGGCCTGGAGCACAATGGGACCTGGGACATTAGTGGGGACTTTTGGCACATAGCCAGGCCTAACATGAAGGAATGCCTTTACCATTCCTGGGGCAAATTCCAGGTAAGATGGAGCAACTGAAAGTGCTTGTAAGTCTCCTATTCTCTTCAGAGAAGTGATAGCAAGTAGGAAAATAGTTTTTAGAGTGAGGAATTTTTCTGGAACCTCCTCTAGTGGTTCGAAGGGAGCCTTGGCTAACCCTTGCAATACCACGGCCAAGTCCCAGGCCGGAACCCTTGTGCGCACTGGAGGCCTCAACCTCAGTGTACCACGGAGGAAGCGTGTTACGAGGGGGTCTCGTCCTACCGAGGAATCCCCCTCCAGAGGAGCATGATAGGCTGAGATAGCCGCAACATAAACCTTCAAGGTTGAAGGAGATAGGCCCTCCGAGAACTTTTCTTGGAGAAATCTTAGCACGAAGCTTATAGAAGAGTGGACAGGGTCCGTATTATTTCGTCTACACCAAGTAGAAAACAAATTCCATTTATAGGAATACAGCTTCCTCGTGGAGGGAGCTCTGGAGTTAAGGATGGTCTCCACAACCTCAGTTGGGAGGCCAGCTTCTATGAACCTGGCCCCCTCAGAGGCCAGGCCCATAGCTTCCATAGTTCTGGGCGAGGATGTATTATCGTGCCGCCCACTTGCGACAGGAGATCCTGTCTGAGGGAAAGCTCCATTGGGGAGCCGTCTAATAGGGACACTAAGTCCGAGAACCATATCCTGGTTGGCCAGAACGGGGCTACCAGTATTAGGCTGGCCCCCTCCTGGCGTACTTTCTCCAGAACTCCCGGGAGCAGCGCGAACGGGGAAAACGTACAGACGTAGCCTCGGCCACATCTGCACCATGGCATCCAGACCCAGAGGTGCTGGGTATGCTAGGGAGTACCAGAGTGGACACTGGGTTGACTCTCCCGAGGCAAATAGGTCGACTTCCGCTTGACCGAAATTTTTCCATATGAGATCCACCACTTCTGGGTGGAGTCTCCACTCCCCGGGCCTCGGCCCCTGCCTCGACAGGGCGTCTGCTCCCACGTTTTGGTACCCCGGGATGTAGGCTGCCCTTAACGAGCGCAGCTTCCCTAGGGACCACAGGAGAATCCGACGGGCCAAGTAATATAGTTGGCGAGACCGCAGACCCCCCTGATGGTTTATGTATGAGACCACTGACATGTTGTCCGTACGGACCAACACATGGTGGTCTCTCAGGTCTGGGAGGAAGTGTTTCAATGCTAGAAACACCGCCATCATCTCCAGCCGATTTATGTGCCAGGAGAGCTGATGGTCCTCCCATAACCCCTGAGCCGAGCGACCACTCATGATCGCCCCCCAGCCCGTGAGGGAAGCATCTGTCGTAAGCATTACACGACGACCAGAAGTCCCCAGCACAGGCCCCTGGGACAGGAACCAGGGATTTTTCCACATGGCCAGAGCATGAAGGCATCGCCGCGTGACTCTGATCATGCGAAAAGGATTTCCCCTCGGAGAAAAACCCCTGGTCCTGAGCCACCACTGTAAGGGTCTCATGTGCAGAAGGCCAAAAGGTATCACGTTGGACGCAGCTGCCATCAGACCTAACAGTTTCTGGAACTGTTTTACAGTGAGTGACTGGCCTAATTTCACCCCTTTCACGGCTGCGAGGATGGAACTCACACGAGCAGGGGACAGATGTGCCTGCATCGTGGTGGAGTCCCAGACTACACCTAGATAAGTGGTCGTCTGAGCCGGAACTAGCACACTCTTCTTGGCATTGAGCCTCAGCCCAAGCCTTTTCATGTGGGACAGAACAGCATCTCGATGCTGAACTGCTAGTTGCTCTGATTGAGCTAGGATCAACCAATCGTCGATATAATTCAGTACGCGGATGCCCTGGAGTCTCAGTGGAGCCAGAGCTGCATCCACGCACTTCGTGAACGTGCGGGGTGATAATGACAGGCCGAACGGAAGAACCCTGTATTGGTAGGCTTCGCCCCCGAAAGCAAACCTGAGGAACTTCCTGTGAGAAGGATGGATGGACACATGAAAGTACGCATCTTTCAGGTCTATCGCCACAAACCAGTCCTCAGACCTGATCTGTGGGATAATCTGTTTGAGTGTAAGCATCTTGAATTTTAGCTTTTGTATAGAGCGATTTAGCACACGTAAATCTATGATAGGACATAGTCCCCCATCCTTCTTTGGAACAATGAAGTAGCGGCTGTAAAAGCCTGACAGCTTGCTGGGAGGAGGAACCCTTTCTATAGCTCCTTTTTGCAAAAGTGTCATAACCTCTCGTTCCATCACCAGAGACTGCTCGGGGGTCACCACTGTGGGAAGAACCCCGTTGAACCTGGGCGGGCGAGACCCGAACTGAATTCTGTAACCCTTTTCTATGATGAGCAGCACCCATTTCGATATATTCGGCAGACGTTTCCATTCTGCCATAAAATCTACTAAGGGAACCAGTCTCTCGAGACTGGCCTCTGGTGTTATTTGAGCACTTGACTCGACTCTCTGAAGCGGCGCACCGGCAGAAGACAGCCGAATCAAGTGATAACCGGCCCTCCTCGGAGGGTCGGTGGAGACCGCTGCGCCCTGACGCACACTGGGTGGCAGAGTTAACACAACGGTCCCCTGAGGGCGCCGAAGGGAGGCGGGTGCCAGATATCCTGACACCAGGCTCCCTCCGGAGGGGGCCGCCCTCGTGGGTCCTGACCCACAGATGTCAGGACCGCTTTGAAGCCTTCTTGGCGATAATAACGGCCCGCAAGTCCGTTTTACCCCTTGAAGGCTTCTGCTGTGTAGACCGCCCCGATCCCCAGGTTTTCTGTGGGGGAGTACGGGTGGCCACACTGATCTTTTGCTGCGCTCTGTGGTGCGCAGAGGAGCTCGTGGACGGCCGAGGCTGCTCCCGCTCAGCAGCCTCGGGGGGAATTTTTGAACGGCGGGGGAGGAACCTCTGGAACGCCGCGGATTGTTTCTTGGTCTCCTGGAACCTGTCGACGACTGATGTCACAGCGTCGCCAAACAGGCCCGCAGGAGACAGCGGCGCGTCCATAAGGGCAGCTTTATCTTTATCCCTTATGTCCGAGAGGTTCAGCCACAAATGCCTCTCCGTGGCCACCAAGGCTGCCATAGAACGGCCTACTGATTTGGCCGTCTCTTTGGTGGCACGGAGAGCCAGGTCTGTTGCTTTTCTAAGTTCCTGGATGCATTCAAATGTGGCCTCCCCGCTTTCATCAATCTCCCCCAGCAGGTCGGCTTGATATGCCTGCAGCAATGACATTGTATGTAAGCATGCTGCAGCCTGACCTGCTGCCGCATAAGCCTTGCCCACCAAGCCCGATGTTGTCTTTAGGGGCTTAGTGGGCAGCGTCGGGGTTTTTAGGGACGATGCCGACTCAGGCGAGAGATAGCTCGCGAGCGTCTCCTCTACCCGAGGCATCGCCCCATAGCCGTGCTGTTTCAGCCCCATTATATTGCTATAAGTAGAAGTCTGGGGGCTGAAAATTCTATACTGAACGGGCCTTTTCCACGATCTTGACACCTCGGCGTGAAGATCGGGGAAGAAAGGCAAACCCCGACGCTGGGGTAGTGACCGGGCAGGGAGAAACCGTTCATCGAGTTTACTTTTTGGTTTCATTTCTGCCTTCTCTACTGGCCAGTCGATCTTTAACTTATCCACAGCCCTAGTCACTACCTCCAAGAGCTCCTCATATGCTGGGGAAGAGGATGGCGGAGCCTCCTCCCCAGCCTCGACGCTCACCACATCAACCTCCTCGGAGGAAGAGAGGTGAAGCGCCGGTGCCTCTCTCCGGGGGGAAGAAACCGCAGCGCGTGCTTCCACCGCCAGAGGAGAGACACTGGATCTGGCAGGTGAGGGCTGAGATAAGGCTGGGCCCGTCTCAAGCCCCTCTGCCAGCTCCATTTGTGAACCCCACGAATGAAGTCTACGCTGTGCCTCAGCAGCAGCGGGACCCGATCCGCGGGGAACACCGACCGAGGCACCCTCTCTATCAAAGAGTGCCCGGCGTGATCTTAATACTCTGAGGGTGAGCTTGTCGCAATGCACACAGACAGCCCCCTCGAGAGCTGCCGGTGCGTGCTCAACCCCCAGACAAACAACACACATTTCGTGTGTATCCCCAGGTGTTAAATATCTTTCACAGGGATGAACACACTTAACAAAATGTTGCTGTTTCTCCGCCATTTTCGTGTCTTAAATATATATATATATGTATATATATGTGTTGTAGCTGAAAACTCTTGTCCTCAGACAAAGAGATTCTGTCTTTGTAATAAAAGGATGGTAGACAAACAACACCAAATAAGACACACAAGATAACATAGAGTGCTTGCTGAAGACAACAGAAGCTAGCGATCTCTGCATCCGGGTATGCTTTATAGTTTCCTGGTCCGTGACGTCACCCGCCTCTGACGTCTCGCTACGCGATTGGTTAGATACATGAGTGCTTCAATGACGTTATCACGCAGAAGGTTCCCAATGCGTTATACGCAGCGTCGACAGTTCCCACGAAAGGGAACTGTTAATTTGTTAAAAGAAAGAAATAACTGTAATAGAGTACATTTAATGTAATTTTACAGTAAAATACTGTTAAATGTACAGTTTTTTGAAGTGAAAAAGAACAAGTCATTGTTTAATTTACAGTGAAAAACCGTAAAATGAAATTCCCAGAATTCTCTGTGTGATACTTCACATTTGATGTATTTTTTTTAATAACTATGTTTCTTCTTAGTTTTTCTTCTAATCAGTTATGTACATTAGGGTTTTATGTTACATCTAATGTTGTTAAATTAATGTTTATTGCATTTTTGTAATGTCATGTGTGTTACCATAATGGTGTTTAGTGTTTGTGTGAATGACACTGTGTGCACCTTCTATATATTAGTATTGTCCTTCTCAGCTTGTGGAAAAGCTGCTTGTGATGAGCTTTGATTCATCATGTAACTTTCTCATCAGCATTCGTTATTCATGGTTGTCAGTTTATTACAAAGGTACAAAACAGATGTTAGTACTTCATTAGGTTGGTAAATTAACATTATATCAGTTAATGAAATACGTTTTTTACTGTAAATTTAAGGTAAATCTGCAAAACCTAAAATGTTGCTACCGTATTTTTTACGGTAAATTTCTGGCAACCACAGCTGCCGTTTTTTGTGTGTGTGTGTGTGTTTTAAAGGTGTATGACTGTATTCTACAATTAATGTATGTTAAAAGTAAAAGATTTTATGGGATTATAAGGAGATTTTGAGTAGAATTACAGTAATAAACAGTAATTTTACAGTTTTTTTTACAAATTAGTTTTTTTTTTTTTACAGTTTATCTATGTTTTTTTCTGACAGTATTTTTCTGTTTTTAAAGGGTTAGTTCACCCCAAAATGAAAATTTTGTCATTAATTACTCACCCTCATGTCGTTCCACGTAAGAAAAATTCATAAAGAGAGTTTGGAAAACTAATCCATATGAATCGAGCGGTTTAGTCCAAATTTTCTGAAGAGAATCGATCGCTTCTTATGATGAACAGATTTAATGTAGGCTTTTACTCGCATGTAAACATTGATCAGCGAACATAAGCAGAAGGTCAACCAAACCTGCTTCATGCGCGAGAAACCCCCTTCCGGAAGCTCATGAGAATGAACGTTTAAGCTTCTGGAAGAGGTTTGTTCTTGTGCGTTATTCAGGTTAGGTTGAGCTTCTGCTTATGTTCGCTGAGTGATAGTTACAAAGGCAGTCAATGGAAGGAAATCTGACAGCATTCTGTCATCAAAAAGATCTTCATTTGTGTTCTGAAGATAAACAAAAGTATTACGGGTTTGGAACGACATGAGGGTAAGTAATTAATGAATTTTCATTTTGGGGTGAACTAACCCTTTAAACAGAAATTTTCTGGTGCCCCTGCTGCCAGAAAATTACCGTTTTTTTATGCTTTTTTTTTTTTTTTTTTTTTACAGTGTATGATTATTTTTGAGATTATGTTTATGATTACTACTATGATGTTAATGATTACGCTTACGGTAACACTTATGATTTCTGTTACAATTGCTGTTACGGTAACAATTCCAATTATGGTTGTAATTATTTTATGATTTTGATTTTGATTATTCTGATGATTATATTTGCAATTTTGCTTATGATTATTATTTTGTTTAAACTTATGCTTATGATTGCTTTTATGTTTACAACAGTACTTGCAACCGCTATTATGTTATACTGTAATTACATTTCCAATTAACAATCAAGACCTCATAGAACCCACTGAGATGTCATTAGGTGACCATTGTTGCACACAGATGCCTGTGATCTAACTGCAAATTCAGCTTGTCTAGAAAACGGCATGCTTTGTTAAACTTATCTTTGAAAATCCCTGAATAAATCATCTCTTTTATGTCTCCAAAACTGATTTTCGCTTGGCTTGCTGAGGCTTTTGTTTTTCATATTCCTATGGTGATGTAATTAAAATGATATTGCAGCATTATTTGCACTCACCTCTTTTGGCAAAAACAGCACATTTCATTCCTCATCTCATGCTTTAACCAGCACACTCATCAAATTTTTGCCCAATATAAAACCACTTTCATTCAGTATAACTTTGGGAGTTGGGAGAAAATCTCAAACAAGCAATCCACACTAGCACTGTAAATAATGTTTTGTCAGTTAACCTAGAAATGTGCTTTATGTGGTAAAATCTAACTGGTTTTATTCAAGTCACAAATATTAATTTATATGACTGAATCATGTTTTACTAATCGAAGTCTTTTTTAAGGGTCACAACAAGTAAAAATAGCTCCATAAGGCTGCATGTGTTCACTTATTACAATGCATCCACAGAAGATCCAGACCCCTTGAATGTTTTTTTTCTGCACATTTGGCAGTGGAATAGTGCAAATAAAATCAGACACACAATGTTAAAGCACATTTACACAGGCTTTATGGTGTGGACCGCAGGGACATCATGAGATAAAATGGGAAATTACACTAAAGACAAAAATCCTCCCTTGAGAAAGAGAGAGGTGTCCAGAAGAACTCCTACTTAAAAACATCCACCATTTTTTTATTTCTTATTCGCCTCTTTACTCAAAATCACTCTTTTTGTTCTCAAAAGAAATAACAGAGTGCGAAAGCTTACCTTTCTCCGGACTAAGACTCCTAATATTGCTAAAATCCTCCATAATTCAAACTGAGAAGCCTCCATGTGCTAACAATAGGTGGCGAGATGCGTGCTGCTCTTCAGGAGAACAATCCCATGAGCTGCTTTTCCAGATGAGAATGGCAGTATACTCATATTCTTGTGTCTCATCCTAAAGATGGGGAACCAAAGCACCTGCTCCTGTCTCTCTGCTTTGATTCTTTTCTTTGCTTCTCCCTCCCTTGCTTTATCTCTCTCTGCCTCCTCCTCCTTCTCATCTAGCGCTCTTTCCCTCTACACGCTGCTGAGAGTATGAGAAGAGCCCGCTCAGAAAGCAGAGCCACGTGTGCGGCCGGTTCAGTGGTGCCTTCACCTTAAAAAGGATGCTGGTATACCAGTGAGTAATTTAATATTGAAGGCCAATGGAGGACCAGTAAACTTAAATGGCAAGAGAGAGAAAGACAAAAGAAAAATAAACAGAGATGGAGTAGCATGAGGTGATGGTGATTTGCAGAAGTGGAGTGTCTCTGTCTCCATCTCATGTTTTATTCAGCGCTGCTCTGCTCGGGGAGAGTGAATGGGTGCGTCTGCAAAGGAAAGAAAGCTTCGGAAACACAGGTGAAGGGAAACCAGGGACACAGAAGAATGTGAAGAGGGAGGGAAGAAGAGACGGTTGAAGGAAATAGAAGAGAATTTTAGAAATATTCTATCATTATTTGCTCATGTTGTTCCAAACCAGTATACTGATATTTATATGTCAAACACAGAAAGAAAACTTTTGAAGATACCTTATAGCTCTGTTGTATACAATGACACTTCATAGTAACCATGTCTGTCAAGCTCCAAAAAGAAGAAAAAGCACAAAAAGCACCATAAACAGTCTATATTCACTATATTTCAAGAATGCGGTGCTTTGTGTGATGAACAGATGAAAGTGAAGTTAAAATTCTTTAGCGTTCACAGAAGAAAAAAGTTATACAGGTTTGAAACGACATCAAGGTCAGTAACTCATGACAGAATTATTATTTTTACTTTTAGTGAAATGAAAAACAACTGCATAAAAGCTAGGTAAAACTACATAAAATGATAAAAGCATGTAAAGAATGAGCTTTTTAAAGTGCATCAAATAAGTTTTCCCTGAATGGCATGACAATGAGACTCATTCAGTCGCTTAAGTACTTTAGGAGTTGATAATGCTTTTTTTTTTTTGTCTGCTAAACATGGGTAGGATGCATCATATAAAAGCTTTCCAGACAATGGAGAGAGAGAGAAAAAAATCACTTTAAATTTTTGAAACATCAGTGCACTTATGATGCAATGATGCATGATACACAAGGCACCAAGAAACAAATCACTTATACACTTTTGCATAATCCATCACATTTGATCATAGAATACAATAAAAACCTTACAAAAGATGGAGATGAACTGAATTTTAATGCAATTTTATGTCAATGTTAAAGTGGTTTAGAACATTAATCTTTTTTGGGGGGAGACATTTATTGCATCAGATGTCATAATCATTTTTTATTTAAATGTCAGAAGCTTAAAAGTAGATTGTAAATTAGATCTGTATTATGTATTTAAACAGAGCTGAACCATATTTTCTGCATCTTAAAAATGAAGAATAAATTAACATTTTACTGTTTATGTAATGCACTACAAAATAAAGCTTTCCTTAATGCATTATAATGCATTCATAATTCCTTACAATACACATTATTAACCTGCATGTTCTAGCAAAGAAGTCTAATCTATTATAATTCATATTACCACTTGTAATAACAGATACCTGTTCATAGTTATACATTAAAGAGTATAAAACACATGATCAACACCTTGAAAATTGCAATAAATATATTATGCATTATATATAATATGCATTAATAATGCATTATTAATGTGAATGTAATTATTTATGAAAATATTAAATGCATTAAACATTACAATGTGTTTACCTTCATGCCATAGAAATCTGGCATGACAGCAAAGAAATAGCACTGACACCTTTTGTCCTGTCATGACAACTATATAGTGAAAAAGAGATCCTAACAAACAGCTCTCTGATCTTGTCAAAGGCAATCATTTTGCCTCTATCTGAGATGTTATCACCAAAGCTTTATCCACAAACCACAAATAGAAGACTGATCCCATATGTTACATGTATGGCTCTTAACTAGAACAGGGCAGGAAACAAAAAGACACAAAGAAGGGTACTGGATGGTGTCAAGAAGACAACATTGACTCAGAAATCCTCAAGTTGCAATTATAATAACCAAGAACAGAACGAGTGTACTTTTGACTGCTGCTGCTGCTTTTAAATGAACGCAGAATGCTCGGATGCGTTTACTCTAAAGATGGAAAGCAAAGCCCAGGAGAAGTGCAGTAAGAGCGTGCGGCTGTGTTCAGGAGCTGTCCGTGGTTCTGACAGCTCCAGCAGTCTGCCTATGGGAATCACCCTTAGCTCAAAGAAAGTAGGTCAGAAGAGACCATCAGGAAGGAACAGGCACACTGGACCATCTGTGCATTGAAAACACCACTTTGCATTGCTCTTTGTTAACTTAACTGATGACAAACAGTTTTGACTAAATGCACTGGATAAAATGCATATATCGTGTTTCATTTTTAATTACAAAAACATCTGAAAAGGTACTTAAAGGGATAGGTCACACAAAAATTAAAATTCTGTCATCATTTACTCACACTCATGTTGTTCCAAACCCGCAAGACTTTCGTTCATCTCCGGAACACAAAATATTTTAATGAAATAATAATTTAATGATTTCTGTCCCTCTATAAACAGCTACGCAACTACCACTTTGACTCTTCAAAAGAGACTGTCCTCCTACAAAAAAACGACCCTATAGGTCGTTTTTTCAAGCACCTTATTATGACCTTACTTTAGAGCACACTCGGGCCCTAAAGTTAGCAGCCAGGAAAATGGAGCGCAGCTGGAAGAAAACAAAACTAGAAGTATTTCGCATTTCGTGGAGAGAGAGAATGATTGAGTACAGAAAGGCCCTAAAATCTGCTAGATCTGCCTATTTTTCAAAACTTTTAGAAGAAAATAAACACAACCCTAGGTATTTATTTGATACAGTGGCTAAATTAACAAGAAATAAAGCTTCAACTTCTGATGTTTCCAAAGAGCACAGCAGTAATGACTTTATGAACTTCTTTACTTGCAAGATTGATAACATTAGAGAAAAAATTATAACCATGCAACCGTCTACTACAGTATCGCGTCAGATAGTGCATTGTAGTGTCCCTGAGGAAAAATTCAATTCATTTACTGCTTTAGGAGAGGAAGAATTGTCTAAACTTGTTAAATCATCAAAATCAACAACATGTATGTTAGACCCTATACCGACTAAGCTATTGAAAGAAATGCTTCCAGAGGTTATAGATCCTCTTCTTAATATCGTCAATTCATCTTTATCACTAGGACACGTACCAAAAACTTTCAAGCTGGCTATTATTAAACCTCTTATTAAAAAACCACAACTTGATCCTAGAGAATTAGTCAATTACAGGCCGATCTCAAATCTCACTTTTCTGTCAAAAATACTAGAAAAGGCAGTATCATCACAACTATGTTCCTTTTTAGAAAGAAATAGTATCTGTGAGGATTTCCAGTCAGGATTTAGACCGTACCATAGTACTGAGACTGCCCTCATTAGAGTTACTAATGATTTGCTCTTATCATCAGATCGTGGTTGTATCTCTCTATTAGTGTTACTGGATCTTAGTGCTGCATTTGACACTATTGATCACAATATTCTTTTAAATAGACTCGAAAATTATGTTGGCATTAGTGGAATTGCATTGTCATGGTTCAAATCATACTTATCTGACCGTTATCAGTTTGTAGTAGTAAACGAAGAGATGTCATATCGATCACAAGTTCAATATGGAGTACCGCAAGGCTCAGTACTAGGACCGTTGCTTTTCACTCTGTACATGCTACCCTTGGGAGATATCATTAGGAAGCATGGCGTTAGTTTTCACTGTTACGCTGATGATACTCAGCTCTATATTTCTTCGCGCCCTGACGAAACTTACCAATTCACAAAATTAACGGAATGCATAGCTGATATAAAAAATTGGATGACCAGTAATTTCCTACTACTAAATTCAGAAAAAACAGAGATTCTAATTTTTGGGCCAAAAACTTCATGTAATAACCTAGAATACTGTCTAACACTTGATGGCTGCTCTGTTAAGTCTTCGTCGTCAGTTAGGAACCTGGGTGTGCTCTTTGATACCAATCTTTCATTTGAAGGCCATGTTACTAGCATCTGTAAAACCGCATTCTTCCATCTTAAAAATATATCTAAACTACGACATATGCTCTCAATGAAAAATGCAGAACAGTTAGTTCATGCGTTCATGACCTCAAGGCTAGATTACTGTAACGCTTTACTGGGTGGTTGTTCTGCTCGCCTGATAAATAAACTACAGCTCGTACAAAATGCAGCAGCTAGAGTTCTTACTAGAACTAGGAAGTATGATCATATTAGCCCGGTTCTGTCAACACTGCATTGGCTTCCTGTTAAACATCGTATAGATTTTAAAATCTTGCTAATTACTTACAAAGCACTAAATGGTTTAGCTCCCCAGTACCTGAGCGAGCTCTTAATTCATTATAGTCCTTCACGTCTATTGCGATCTCAGAATTCAGGCCAGCTGATAATACCTAGAATATCAAAATCAACCGCAGGCGGTAGATCCTTCTCCTATTTGGCACCTAAACTCTGGAACAATCTTCCTAGCATTGTTCGGGAAGCAGACACACTCTGTCAGTTTAAATCTAGACTAAAAACGCATTTCTTTAACCTGGCATACACATAACACATTACCAATTTATATTTTCAAATCCGTTAAAGGATTATTAGGCTGCATAAATTAGGTCAGCCGGAACCGGGAACACTTCCTATAACACATGATGTACTCGTTACATCAGAAGAAGAATGGCATCTACGCTAACATTAGTCTTTCTGGTTATCCCGAGGTTCACCGTAGTCAACCGGATCCGGGCCGTATCCAGGTGAGACCGAGGACCTGCGCCTTGACACGACCACAACGCAGCCCTGAAGTATCAGCAGAGATTGAGTCAACTAGATCATCCACTGTGAGGGCCTCATCGACACGACAGCCACGACACAGTTCCTCAACAACCGTCCATACCGGCGTGATGAATACGATCCTCAATTGGATGGAACTGGAATAAATACTTTGAATGCTGCGATCCTATTGGACTTACGATGGCAACCTGAATCGTAACAAAGCACTGTTGGCCAGAGGAGAACTGGCCCCCCGACTAAGCCTGGTTTCTCCCAAGGTTTTTTTCTCCATTTAAACACCTATTTGCCACTTGTCTGCCACCTGATGTCACCTGATGGAGTTTGGGTTCCTTGCCGCTGTCGCCTTTTGGCTTGCTTAGTTGGGGACACTTGACATTTGACTTGACATTTGATATTCAACAGTGCTTTGATCTACCTGCATTGACACTATTCTTTAAGAGCTGCTGTGCAGCCAAATAATGTACCAGTTATCAATGTAAAGCTGCTTTGACACAATCTACATTGTAAAAAGCGCTATATAAATAAAGGTGACTTGACTTGACTTGACCTACAGTATCTCACAGAAGTGAGTACACCCCTCACATATTTGTAAATATTTTATTATATCTTTTCATGTGACAACACTGAAGAAATGACACTTTGCTACAATGTAAAGTAGTGAGTGTACAGCTTGTATAACAGTGTACATTTGCTGTCCCCTCAAAATAACTCAACACACAGCCATTAATGTCTAAACCGCTGGCTACAAAAGTGAGTACACCCCTAAGAGAAAATGTCCAAATTGGGCCCAAAGTGTCAATATTTTGTGTGGCCACCATTATTTTCCAGCACTGCCTTAACCCTCTTGGGCATGGAGTTCACCAGAGCTTCACAGGTTGCCACTGGAGTCCTCTTCCACTCCTCCATGACGACATCACGGAGCTGGTGGATGTTAGAGACCTTGCGCTCTTCCACCTTCTGTTTGAGGATGCCCCACAGATGCTCCATAGGGTTTAGGTACCCTCAGCTTCTTTAGCAAGGCAGTGGTCGTCTTGGAGGTGTGTTTGGGGTCGTTATCATGTTGGAATACTGCCCTGCGGCCCAGTCTCCGAAGGGAGGGGATCATGCTCTGTTGGCATTCATGGTTCCCTCAATGAACTGTAGCTCCCCAGTGCCGGCAGCACTCATGCAGCCCCAGACCATGACACTCCCACCACCATGCTTGACTGTAGGCAAGACACACTTGTCTTTGTACTCCTTACCTGGTTGCCGCCACACACGCTTGACACCATCTGAACCAAATAAGTTTATCTTGGTCTCATCAGACCACAGGACATGGTTCCAGTAATCCATGTCCTTAGTCTGCTTGTTTTCAGCAAACTGTTTGCGGGCTTTCTTGTGCATCATCTTTAGAAGAGGCTTCCTTCTGGGACGACAGCCATGCAGACCAATTTGATGCAGTGTGCGGCTTATGGTCTGAGCACAGCAATGCTGGCAGCACTCATACGTCTATTTCCCAAACACAACCTCTGGATATGACGCTGAGCATGTGCACTCAACTTCTTTGGTCGACCATGGCGAGGCCTGTTCTGAGTGGAACCTGTCCTGTTAAACCGCTGTATGGTCTAGGCCACCGTGCTGCAGCTCAGTTTCAGGGTCTTGGCAATCTTCTTATAGCCTACGCCATCTTTATGTAGAGCAGCAATTCTTTTTTTTCAGATCCTCAGAGAGTTCTTTGCCATGAGGTGCCATGTTGAACTTCCAGTGACCAGTATGAGAGAGTGAGAGCGATAACACCAAATTTAACACACCTGCTCCCCATTCACACCTGAGACCTTGTAACACTAACGAGTCACATGACACCGGGGAGAGAAAATGGCTAATTGGGCCCAATTTGGACATTTTCACTTAGGGGTGTACTCACTTTTGTGGCCAGCGGTTTAGACATTAATGGCTGTGTGTTGAGTTATTTTGAGGGGACAGCAAATTTACAGTTATACAAGCTGTACACTCACTACTTTACATTGTAGCAAAGCGTCATTTCTTCAGTGTTGTCACATGAAAAGATATAATAAAATATTTACAAAAATGTGAGGGGTGTACTCACTTCTGTGAGATACTGTATATTTACGTTTTAAAGTCATGTGCCCTCTAGCTTTCGTAACAATAATGACAGTGTCGTGTTACATCTGTCGTCATGAAATTACCAATCAAAATGTGTGTTCATTTAAATACAATGTGTGGACTTTTTACACGGTCCCTTACCCGCCATTTGTCCTATTTCCATTTAGCAAAACTAATTTTTTTATTAACGACTACACCTACCCAACCCTAAACCTACCCTTAGTGATTTATAGTGCATATACACTTTATAAGCATATGCGTTCCCTGGGATCGAACCCACGATCACATGATTGCATATTGTTGTATATTGCAATGCTCTACCAATTGTGCTACGCAAAACTCGAAATATGACGCAAATAAAAGGGTACAATGCATTAAAATGAAAGTGTCCTGTTGTCGATAGGTGCACAACTTTAGTAAGCGCTCCTATGGGTCGTATTTCAGGGAAGTGACGAACGACCTATATGGGTGTATTGGTTGGAGGACAAGTTGCTTCAAAAAGTTCATAAAGAGATGGTAAAACTAATCCATATGAATTGAGCGGTTTAGTCAAAATTTTCTAGAAGAGACACGATCACTTTATATGATGAACAGATTTAATTTAGGCTTTTATTCAAATATAAACATTGATCAGCGAACATAAACAGAAGCTCAACCAAACCTGCTTGATGCGCGAGAACAAACCTCTTACGGAAGCTCAAACGTGCTGCGTAACACAGAACAACGAACCCCATTTGTTCTCGCACATCAAGCGAACATGCTTGAGCTTCCGTTTACCACAATTGATGTGTGAGCTGATGAATGTTTATATCTGAATAAAAGCCTTAATTAAATCTGTTCAGCATATAAAGTGAAAAAAAAAAATTGGACTAAGCCACTCAATTCATATGAATTAGTTTTATGATCTGTTTATGAACTTCAAAGTTGTAGTTACATAACTGTCAATGGAGGGACAGAAATCGCTTAAATTTCAATAAAAAATATCTTCATTTGTGTTCTGAAGATGAACGAAAGTCTTATGGGTTTGGAACGACATGAGGGTGAGTAAATGATGACAGAATTTCCATTTTGGGTGAACTAACCCTTTATAACTACATTCACTAGAATGGCAGTTGCTTTATAATGCATGAATTTTAAAGATACATGTTTATTAGTGGTGTTTGCTAAAGCAAGAATCACCATTATTATTGCTCATTTAGGATTAGCCATAACCATTGGCATGTAACTTGTCCACTTTAGACATTCTACTAACTATAAGTAACATTGCAACTACATGTCAACTACCAGTCATTAGAGTATTAGTAGAGTATTAGTAGACTGTCTGCTTAATAACACTTTATTTTGATGATCCCCCAACAGACATTCTACTGACTACAAGTATGTCAACTTATTCTACTAACCCTAGTCTTGTGTAGCCAGACATTCAGACTGACAGAAGAAGGTCTGAACTCCATGTCAGCTTTCAATGGCCAAGGACTGTCCAAGAGGACATCTGACCGACATGTAAAGCAACTAATCACAGTTTGTTTTGTTCCACGTCATGTTTAGGGGTGTGAAAATGTAAAGTCGATGTCACTACGATAACAGACCAGCATGCATCTAGTAAATAATTCATTCAAGAATGTTATGTAAGTTTGCTGCAACAATGGTGCTGCTACTTTTGAAAACCCAGGGTTTAGATGATCCTGATAAGTGCTCATTGCCACAGTCATAAACACAACGGCTTTCTTCTTCTATGAGGGGATTTGGCGTCACAACGGCTTTGTTTCCAGGCGGACCGTTAAAAACGCAACACACAAGTCTCCAAGAAGTACTATAGAAGTACTATCAGATGACGACTTTGAAACTCCCGAAGAGTTTCCCATTTTGTGTACCTTATGCATCAGACTTTCAGCCAACAGTCGGTGGGCGTGATGTCTGAGGCTGAGACTAGACTAACCCTAACCCTAATCCTAACAGTTTACTAATACTCTAATAAGAGTTAGTTGACATGTAGTTGCAAAATTACTTACAGTTAGCAGAATTTCTAAAGTGGACTATCGAAATAAAGTGTAACCATCTAGTTTCCTAAAATATCAAAAAATCGGTTCAAATATTGTTGAGTTTCCATAATCCTCATCTCATTTCAGAGGCCATTTCTAAATCCTTTAAATCTGAATTGGGTATTACCTCCTCTATGCGGTTTGAATCAATCTATAATAGACCTGGGTGTGTGCTAAAGTTGTCGGCGATGGATCCTATAGGATCACAGTCTCTACAGGAAGATAAGGGATAAAGAAAAGTGAAAAGAACAGACTATAAGGGAACAATAGCGCCTTTCACCAGGATGATTTTATCTTAAGCTTAGATTCAGTAGATTCTCTTCCAGAAGAGCCAAAATGAGACACATTTGGCGACAACCTGACCTGTATTTCCCCCAACATAGAAAAGCTGGGCATTGTTATTCAAAGCTGCATTATCATATAATGAGCGGTTAAAGTGCCTCTGGCTGGCAATGTTGTAATATTTATACGAGTTCCACGGAAGCTGATACAGCTGATAAACTACAGACAAAGACTAAATATGCTCACTGTGCCGGATAAATAAGAATGATCCAATATAACCCAGTGCTTATCCCCAGGCACTGGGGTTAAATTAAATGGGTTCTTTACATTCATATTCATCTAAATTTTTTTATATGCTTGTCATGCATATAGAATACACAACGAAGGAAACAAGATATGAATAATGAAAAGATATGAACCTGTTTAGCAATTATTGATTTACTTTTCACTTCATTTGGATGTAGACTTGGAGTCTTAGCAGTTGGAAAAAGCAGTGAAAAAACATCTCAGCTTTATTCTTTCTTTGAACTCTGGGTCAATACAAAACAACTTATTTATATATTTGAACACTTGACAAGAAATAGGTCATGTAAGTACACAAGTTTTTCAAGTTCAAAAACTGCTTTAGACCAAGTGTGTGTATATATTGATTTGATTGATTGATTGATTGATTGATTGATTGATTGACATGTTGCTGTCTGCATTTCCATCACGGTCTAATTACGGTCTAAAGTACCGTGAAGATTAAATCCGGTAATGAAGGACGGTGCGCGACTTTCCAGTTCCCGCTGGATTTGGTCCTCCGCATAAAGCCTGAACCTCATCGTCGGTCCATCAGTCGTATTTTTTAAACTCCATTGTTGATTTGAACTCTTACTGAACGTACCACAATAGACTTTTAAAAATGGTGGTTGAAATAAAATGCTGCGTGGAGTCAACCAATCAGCATGTTTAGCGCCCAAGTCCCACCCACGAAAGTTCCTGAACTTTGATAAAGTATTACCTTGCGAGCAGGGACTTTCTGAGGGGGAAATTTTTACATTCTAGTTCTTCAAAATAACTACTTCAAAGGCAAGAGATGATCAGAGAGAGCGGACACACACTGTAGGGCAAGGGTCACCTGTGACAGCATTACATGTAAGAGAATGAGGCTTGGCTGGTCAGTGCTACTCTGCCCAAGCACATCCTTTGATGGACAAGAGTTCGGCAAGAAATGTCCTCTGGGGCTTGAAGAGTTACGGCCATAGAGCTGAGATCAGCAAGCAGACCTGTGAAGATCTGCACTGACAGAATAACGTAACAGTCCTGTGAGCAAAGACAAGAAATACGTGGAAGATCAAAAGGGGATGATGGAAAGATGGACAGAGAAAGAGAAGAGATGAAAAGGTGGAGAAATATATGGACATGACACTAGATGCACTGGATGAATTTCAAGTTTGAACTATAGTCATTAGTTACAGTAATTTTAAAGGGATATTTCACCCAAAAATTAAAAAATTGGTCAACATTTACTCAACCTTGTGATATTGCAAACCTATGGCTTTCTTCTGCAGAACACTAAACAAGAAAGTTTGAAGACTGTTTGGTGACCATTAACTTCCATTGTATGAAACATTTCTCAGGATATCTTCTTTTATGTTCCAAATAAAAAAGAAAATCATAGATTTTTAGGGACGACATGAGGGTGAGTAAATGATGACAGAATTTTCATTTTTGGGTAAAGTATTCTAACTAGTTAACTTGTTACAAAACTTCTTAGGCTAAGGCAAGCATCACTTTTATAATTGCACATTAGAGATTTGAACAAACCACCTTGCAACACTGTAGCAACTGTATAGAAATGCCCTGGCAACCACCCACAATGCCCTACACAGAACCTGATTTCACCAAGTACAACGTGTTCCTGGATCAGCATCTTTATTGATGCTGGAACAACATTCCAATCAAGCAATCTGATTTGGGGGACAAGTTTACAGTTTATGTCAAGTTTAAGGCAGGGATGCACCAAACTGACGGTCGGCCATCAGGCAATGTTGGGCCATTTTTGAACGTTGGTCGGCTTAGTTTTTCGGTGTGTTCCACACTGTTGGCTCACCGTCTGGGCGAAACTGATGAAAGTGAGCAAAGAAGACAAGACGGTACAGACAGAAGGCTGTTATAATTTTACTTCATCTTACCTGAGCATTTGAATGCACAAATATTTTCATAATAACATGAGCGGACTGGAATGAAAAAAGTGATCAGCATGATTGATATTCAAAATGGTAAGCAAGCACTGCTTTGTTTACGGTTTGTATATCTGCATTCCTAGTTTCGGTTTCAATTTCTGAATGACGAAAATAGACTATTGATACCTGCTGATACAGACAGATATTTACGTACTTACACGAAGGCACAGAATGGACGTGTTAGTTGACAGTTGCCTTTAGTTCTTTTGGTGTGTTCAAGCTAAGCTTTTTAGCCGAGACGCAGCCGACGAGAGGCGACAACACAGTCAACAACAATCAACACAGTGCGAAAACTTATGGGTAAGGTTAGGTTTAGGGGTAGGGATATGGTTAGGACTCAATTTTCAGACAGGAATATTGTTCCTGAATCAACAAAATATGTTGACCCAGGAACGCGTCTAACTCAGTGAAATCAGGATGTGCATAACCTACCATTGTGGAAGTGGATTTTGAATGGCCAAGCATCACTCCATTTTTCTCCAGAAAATGTAATCTAATCTAGTTCAAATCGCTGTTACCTTCACACCACAGATGTGCGACTACTTTCTGTTGAGTGCTGCTGATGTGTATTCACAGAATTACAACATTTACATCCTAGAGAGAGATGCTGCATAATATGCCTCTTCAAAACATGAATAAATCAATAACGGAAACCATATATTTATCAATTATCTGCACCTACTTGAACAGGTAGATGGACCACATGGAGAGGATATTGATACTGCCAACATGATGTTAATATATAATACCAAGCTGTAATAGGTTGTGATGATAATACTGGTAGTATTTTCTTGCATTCAGCAGCCAGTTTGTGGTCTCACTACCATCATCAGTTTTTGTCAAACCCCTGGGTCATACCTGTTTCACAGATATAAATGCTAATTGGAACTCAGGGGAAGACCTGGGCAATTACAAAACACACACACGACACTGCCACTGCAACAATACTTTTCAGGGGAGAAAGAACCAAGAGAAGACATATGAGCACCACTGATTTACGCCCACATTTCTGTGACCTCTACTTCAGAAAGGTGAATGTTGAACTGAAAAAACAAAATGAATTGGAGCAGGAGTCAAACATGGAGCACATAAAGGGATCATTTGCTACACTTTTATTGCCTTTTATTACCATTTCACACCCTCTCTCTTACTTTTAGAATTAAATAGGCTGTTTTTGCTACAGTACTGTACATTTAAGGTTTCTATATACAAATTACCTCTGTTAAAAATGGTCGCAACGTTTGTAGTTATAGTCATAGTTAAAGTGTCAATGTTATAGCCTAGTAGATTAAAATCTTTTGTTTTGGAAGAGCAACAAAAAACCTAAAAATCCCTTTTCCATGTACACATAAATGCAAGAAAATCTTTTGGTTTTCTCATCAAGAACGCCAAAAACAAAATGAAAAAGAGACACACTAACTCATACTGACACCTAAACGAATATTTGTCAGATTAAACAGATGAAAATTATTCCAGATTCTTTGTCCTTTAGTGTTTAATGTCTGTTGGCAAAATGACATTTGGTACATTAGCAGCAGCTCTTGACACATGTCCCAAAAACTATTGGATGTTCAGTTTTTATCATTGAAGGAAGAAAAAAAAAAAAAAAAAACTGTGATTCAAATGTGATTGGTTACGAAACACCAAGTGAAATGTGTCATCATTGACGTCAAATCTGTCATTGACGTCAACTCGTCTTCAGGTATAAAGTTTGAATATGTAAGTCGTTTTAGATAAAAGCATCTGCTAAATGAATAAATGTAATTGTAAATGAATATGTGAAAGTGTGAATGAGACTCGGGAGATATGGCACAACAGAGAATTTCCAAGAATATCAAATTATATATCAATCTGTTCCTCACACAAAACTACCATATAACATCAGAAAACTTGAAATATTGTGCATGTGCTGTATGGACTGTTTTTATGGTGATTTTATTGTGCTTTTATGTCATTTTTTTGGATATTGAAAGCCCCAGGTCACTATATGCTTTCATTGTACGGAAAGGACAACGCAGGCTCATTCTGTGAAATGATATTACATTGCTTCTTGCATGTTTTGTGACACTTTCAAAAGTGAAATATGCAGTGAGTGGAGCTAAAAGTGTCTTCAGCTTGAACGTGAATCTGGTAAGGTTTTACTACATTGGTTGCTGTACCTTTCGTGGCAGTTCAGTATGTCCAGTGAGTAGCGATAAAAAGGTTAACGCTCTATCGTTTTGGAAAATAACACACCACCTACACTAAACCCTACTCAAAACCTAACCAATGCATTTAGATAAACCAAACATGAAGTAAAAACTCATTTTCTGAAACAACATTTGCTTCTACAAAAGTCTTTGGGATCTTTTACTTAGCTCTTTTACTCATGTTTCTCGGGACTCGTGAGCTCAAACGCTATGCATTGCGAGTGAAATTCTGTACCAGGGGAACTACTGAGCAAGTTTACTACATCAGAAAAATGATACATATGGAGCTGATTATGTGATGCAAAAGTCAAAACGTATTAGTTTACAAATCATGCAAAATAAGTCTTACAAAGTCTACGAAAATAAGTCTTTATTACCTGATAATTTGCCTTGCAATCATAATTTGTGTGAAAAGGAAGAAAAGTTATTGGTGCTTTACTGCCACTAGTGTTCATTTCAGCTGGAAACTGCAGTGAATTGTATGTAAAGGTATGCTTTTTGGAGTTTTGCTCTTTTTTTTCTAACAAGCATATACCGGGAAACGAGCAGCATGAACATTCTTCTAAACATCCAACCCGATTTCATGGCAATTCATATGTATTTTATGAGGTGGCTAAATCGTACAAATTCATACGACCTCACTCATACGAATTCATACGTTTTTTGCTAAATCGTACGTATTTTATGAGTTGACAAATTCGTATGAATTCATACGAATGACCTACCCCAGACCCCGCCCCTAAACCTACCCGTCACTGGGGTTTAGACAAATCGTACGCATTCGTACGAGTGAGGTACGTAGTCAACCGGAGTTTACCGTAGTCAACCGGATCCGGGCCGTATCCAGGTGAGACCAAGGACCTGCGCCTTGACACGACCACAACGCAGCCCTGAAGTATTAGCAGAGATTGAGTCAACTAGATCATCCACTGTGAGGGCCTCATCGACACGACAGCCACGACACAGTTCCTCAACAACCGTCCATACCGGCGTGATGAATACGATCCTCAATTGGATGGAACTGGAATAAATACTTTGAATGTTGCGATCCTATTGGACTTACGATAGCAACCTGAATCGTAACAAAGCACTGTTGGCCAGAGGAGAACTGGCCCCCCGACTAAGCCTGGTTTCTCCCAAGGTTTTTTTCTCCATTTAAACACCTATTTGCCACTTGTCTGCCACCTGATGTCACCTGATGGAGTTTGGGTTCCTTGCCGCTGTCGCCTTTGGCTTGCTTAGTTGGGGACACTTGACATTTGATATTCAACAGTGCTTTGATCTGCCTGCATTGACACTATTCTTTAAGAGCTGCTGTGCAGCCAAATAATGTACCAGTTATCACTGTAAAGCTGCTTTGACACAATCTACATTGTAAAAAGCGCTATATAAATAAAGGTGACTTGACTTGAGGTCGTACGAATTCATATGAATTAGCCACCTCGTAAAATACGTACAAATTGGTCGTGAGATAGCGATGAAACATCTACTTTTGTGTTCCATAGAAGAAAGGAGGTCATACAGGTTTGGAATGACATGGGAGTTTATGACAGTGTTTTTATATTGGGATAAATTATTCCTTTAAGAGACAAATATGGAAATGAGACTTCCTCACCGGACTTTCTCAGCTACACACTCATTAAAAAAAGCAGTGTGACCTAGAAGGATCCTCAATTCTCCATTTCAAGAGATTGTGATCTTAACCCTGAATCTGAACATGAGACAATTGCCCTGGTCTCATTTTTCACAGAAACAACGAGCACACTCATTCTATTCCACATGGTGCACAAATGGAAGAAATGGAACAAGTTCTTTCTGCTTTAATTTAATCTTTGGCCTGTTTCTCAGTGGAAACAATGAAGAAGGCAATAAAATAAGAGGGAGCATTAGCGTAAGTGCCCCAAGAATCTATTTCTTTAACTATTAAAGTCAACATGAAATTTGAATCCTAATATACTTTTCTGATCCTGTAATGAATGATTCATCAATGCACAATTTTCCAAAGAAAAATGTTTGTCTTCATAATCTTTAATAATCAAAATATAACTCCTTGCTTAACTTTAACTTGCTCCGCTGCTGAAACTACCGACTACTGTTTTTTGGCTGACATCACCAGTCCTTCATATTTTTCAACCCATTTTCAGCTCCATTCTGTATGTAACACCAAAGACTTTAGATATACAAAGACAGTGCACTCATATTACTATGAATGGGAGTAAGTGCAATGCGCAATATGGCTGAATAAGTCCCGCCTTCTACATAAAAGAGCCAACTGCCAATTGGTAGACACTGCAGCCGCCTTTAGAAGTTCCGGTTGCTATAGGAACAGTCAGTGTTCTGAGACGCACGCTTATGCCTGCACATGCGCTTTGGCTGGTCCAGCCTGAAAATGCAGTTTTTTTCATGATTTGAGCATCTAGAAACAAAATTTATGAGGCAGTTGTTGACAGATTTCATTAAAGGGATAGTTCAACAAAAAATGAAAATTCTGTCATCATTTAATCACCCTCAAGTTGCTCCGAACCTGTATAAATTTCTTTGTTCTGCTGAACACAAAGGAAGATATTTGGAAGAATGTTTGTAACCAAGCAGATCTTGCCCCCCTCATTGACTACCATAGTATTTTTTTCCTACTATGGTAGTCAATGGGGGGCGAGATCTGCTTGGTTACAAACATTCTTCCAAATATCTTCCTTTGTGTTCATCTTGAGGGTGAGTAAATGACAACAACTTTTTTTATTTTTGAGTGAACTATCCCTTTAATGATTTCAAATATAAAGTTTAATCATAAGCTTGGTGAACAGCTTTGGAGAATTTGAGAGGCGTTTAAAAGATGGTCGCCAAGTGAAATGACTTGCCTTAAAGGGAGTTTAATAAAACCCACTTAATCCAGTCAATTCCTGATGCATAAAATCAAGCCCTATCCATATACATCCCGTTTTATTAATGTAAAATAGATTGGGGATTTTGTTGACTTGAGGGCAAATAAACTATGATTATGGTCTTTACATCATTAGCTTTGTAAAAATCTATTGATTTTAATAGTCGTTTATCAGTAATGCTATTTACGGTGACGACAAGTGCAAATGCAATGGACTGACTATAGGTGAAGAGTGCAGTAGTGCTTCAGGTTTGAATGGGGTCCCCTTGGCCTTCCTGTAGCACAAGTCCTTTGGGCGTTTACTGTAATTGCTCTCTCTCAGAGAGAACAGGCTAATTTAGGATGGTGCCACACACATTGAGTCTGTCAGCGTAATAGGGTTTGCACACATCCCTAGCGTGAGGATCAGCCCGGGGCTGGAGCGAGTCTCAGAGTGATGTGATGCTGTTATGTTCAGCTGATAAGGCAGAGCTCAGTGCTCAACGCTACGGCTCATCAGATTGATTGTGTTCTGCCGAGTCGCTGTTTCATGCTCATTAGTTCTCTAATTCATATAATCAATAATATGGATTACAAAGACATTTAAGTGTTTGCTTGCCTGGTTGAACTAATTCAATGAGGTATGGCAATAACTTGACAGCGGTTTTATCACAGTCCCTTCAAGGCAAGTCAGTTACTTGCTGTAGCTCAAATTCACAAAATTATAAGGTTGCTCACCAGCCCAAATCCAAGTCCCAAACCTGCTAAAAAAATAAAAATAAAATAAAATGAGTTTATGATAATAAGGGTCTGTAACATCTATACGACATTTAATAATATTCTTATTTATATTAGCATCAAATGTTTAATTGCACCTTGAGTATAGATAGTTGAGATTTTACTATAGTAACTGTGTCTTGGAAGCGCATGGTTGGCCACGCCAAGGTCATTGATTTGATTTTCCGGGATCTCAGATGATAAAACTGGTTGCTTTGGAAGTGTCTGCAAAATCAATAAATTTAATTATCATCTTAAAAAAAAAAAATAAAAAAAAAGCAGTATAGTATCTTCACAGACATTACAATACCACACAATTCTACATCCACTCATTTATTGACTAAAGCCACATTTATCATAGACTTTGAATTAAAAGCAATGCATTGTGAATTGTTTTCTCGGAATGACAACAACGATGTGAAGAATGTGAAAAATAAACAGCAGGATCCAGACTGTTCTTCTATTAAAAAGCAAGCAGTGACTATTGAACGACACATACATTTCAAGGCCAGGTTTTCAGTCCATGTTGAATTCTCAGTATAAAAAGAGCTTGCAGTCAACGTGTCTAGCGACACACATGGATGAGAAAATGAGTTAGCTTGATTTACACATTTCCTTGAATATCTCCCAGTATGACTTCAATTTAACCTTCAATCACAGCTTTACCTTCTCTATCGCACCTCCGTGGAGAATTTACTGGCATTTCAGTATCTTAGATAGTATATTAGAATATTGGGTGTAAATATTTGCTCTGACAGAGATTTTATTCTGAACTCAATTATTTTGAAACATCTAAATTATGATGAAGACACAAACGCACAAACTGCATGGTCAAGAATGTCATTTTGGAAAAGATAAACATGTATAGACATTATTGTAGTGTGATGGGGTGGAGAAGGCATGATGCTGCAGGAGTCCAGATACTATAAAATCCCCAAGGACAAGTCAAAAATCCCATACACATCTATTTAAAAAAATTAGTATGTGAAAATATTAATAGTAAGGCTATTTCTGTTAAACACCTTTTTAACTGCCATTACAAAAAAAAAAAAAAAAAAAAGTACTAATTTATGTTGCAATTTTAGGAAGAATATATACCAGATATTCAGAAATATGCTCATGTCAAGCTCAGACACTTCAGCTTTATTCATTATGAGCATAGCTCACTAAGAGATTGACAGTTATCTTATAGGAGTTTGTAAAAAATCTTTTAAAATGTTGAAAATATCATGTCGATTTCTGAACTTTTATCTAACCAGGTGAAATGTTTTGTGAGACAAACCAACTAATACCAGAAAACATTACTGAATTCCTAAAATTCATCACTAGCACTTGTTATCCAATTCATTTACTTAATAATTTAATAAAATAAATCAAAACTATGATTTGTAATATGCTTTCCACATTTGAAAAAAAAAAAATAAAATATTTTATTCAATACATACATGTACATGTAGTGCAAAATAGAAATGCAATGTGAAGATGCAGAAGATCTGAAAAGAAAGTAGCCCTCAAATGTTCTCTTATCGTATAATGCAGTTATAAACACAAGACACAGGAGGTTTAAGGTACCCAGCTGTGTTCTGTTCAGCCATTATGCAGAATCGTACTGTGTGTATGAGCATTTACATGCAGTCAGAATAATAAAACAGCGCCGGAAAAGTGTCCAGCAATCATAAGGAGTCATTATAGCCTTATAATGATCAAGCACTGCAAGCAAGAAATAAAAGAATGCTATTTTTATGAAGCAGCTGTAATTTGTAGTTATTTCACCCTGCCTCTAATGCCCTTATCTTTAACTGTGACATTTCTTTACACCATTTCATCTACAGTACTTTAGCCTACATGTATGTGGTGATTGCATGTCTTAAATCACACTTTATAAAGCATGTTAGGCATTTAATTGTATGTATAAGAGAACTATTTGTTTATCCAGGTGACTTTCTGCACATTTATATTTATATTATAGTTTATCTACTCCATATGTTATTATAAATATGTTGGCATATGTGCACAGAAGCCAAACATTACATAAGAGTTAAAGTGAGTCTCATGGGTGTTCAGACATAACAAAAGAAGCTCCGTTTTGCCAAGATGTAAGTTTGCATTTGTTAAGTTGGCAGTTTGAACATTTCTACTCAATATACTGTAAACATTGGAGAAAAGCATTTGGACAATCACAAAATGTGACAAAACTAAATATCTTAACTAAACTATAATGCAAATGCAAATATGACTGAGGGAGTGAATAATGCTTCAAAAATGAATGTACTGTCATGTTGGAGAATTAAAGTAACTGGTTTATATATTTTTTGAATTCTAAAAAAAGAAGAAGCAAGTTTTCTTTGAGAGTGAGGGCTACAGTCAATTATAATTTACATGAAAACAATATTTTATGTCCCCATTTAGGTGTGTGTATATTTATGCGTGTGTTGTGAGATCAAGTGAATGATCATTCATCATTCATTATTGCTTGATTTTGTGCCAGTCCTGGATCTTTATCACAATCCTGTTCTGCTGAATGCTGTCTCATCAACATGTCCCATCATGTTCCATGCTTCACTGATCATCTTTTTCAAATTAGCAAGTGGAATGATTTTTCTCAGCTTAATATGCTTTTAAATTTAAAGTTAGAACTGAACTGAAGCAAACGGAAGAAGCTAACAGGGTATATTTGTGTCTGTACTCTGACTATAAATATGAAAAATGAGCACTTAAATGCCTTATGGTGATTTTACTGCAGAATATCAAGGTTCCCAGTTCAAAATAAGCTAATATTCCCAGAACACTACTGAAAAAGAAATCAAATTCATAAATCACTACTATTGTTGTATTGCAGGAATTCTTCCTTATAAACCAGTGTTGCTGCTATCCAGTTCAGAATCATACTTATTGAACATAGATAGTACAGGCAGAGCCCACAACTTAAGGGATGCAATTAAAAAGCAGATACATCATCTAGCGAGCCTCAATCCTATTACCTACAGCATTTATTTATCTAGAGACACGTGAAATAACTACACACTTGAAGGTTCAAATCAATACATTGTGTGGATGTTTCATGTTCCTTGCAATTATTGCGAGAACATACAACAATTAGGTTGTATTATTTGACATTATGAGTGATACAATGATGCATTAAGAGTACAGTAATAAATTATAAGCTTTTTTCTTTATAATCTAGGGAACAAATGCATGGAGGGAAAAAGCGGAGTGAATATAGCTGAAATTAATTGTATTTATTTAAGGATTATAAAGTAAAGTCTTTACAGTGTAAAGTCAGGCTTACGGAAGAATAGCTTATTCTGAATAATATGGTTAATAAATGTAGCTATATATATATGTGTGTGTGTGTGTGTGTGTGTGTGTGTGTATTGCAACACAATTCTTGAACATTTTGTCACAAATTAATTATGGTTAAATCCACTTAGATTTGTAAAATGGAAGTTAACTTGATCATTTTGTGTTGGGACTAACTACACAATTCATTTTTGTTGATATAACTAACTGGGCAGTGGATCTGTAGTTCCCATCATGACTGAATTAGGAGAGTAAATTTTGAAATTAAATTAAATTTTGAAAGTGTTATTTTATAGGTTTTTCAGTAAAGAGAAATACTTGTTAGTGTTTAATATTCAGTTATGTTTTTGAGTTTTTGAGTTTTGAGGTTACAAGTGTGCAGAAGAGTGGTGCTTGTGGGTGGTTACATGAGGACCATGATGTCTATTTCTTCATTCATTGAGCAATAAATGTGCTAAAGCCAGTTCTGAGATCAGACTCTTCTTGCTTGCTCATCCTTTATATTGTATATAATAATAATCAAAATTGACTTAAGCATACTAACGTGCTATTGCTAGTTGACATAGGAATTTAAGTTTAAGTTATTGGTTCAACATAACATTATTTGCTTAAATGAGCTTGTTTTTTTTTTTTTTTCTTGCTGTACCGACCTAAAGTAATTGAGTGGAAAAGTTTTCCTTAATTTAATTAAGTTCATTGAACAAACTTTTTTTTAAACTGTGGTTACTGCCATTTTATAAAAGCATGTGTGTTACAGTGTTTTCACAGTTAAGGGGGTTTCAGGCCCAAGAAGACCCTACCCTGGTAAAATCACTTTGGCACACGTCCTCAAATGGCTTATTGCTTTATTAAATACTGTTCCTTTGGACTCTGTAATTTTTACTGTAATTTTTCCAAACGACAAGACAAGATGGACTGAAGAAATGTAAACACATGTATGTCAGCAATGGTTTCATGGTCTGGTCACTGAAGTGTCCCAATTAAGAAACAATAAGGTGTGCACATACATTCCACAGACTACGCAAACTGCATGTTTTCTGATGTAAAGTGAAACACACAGTACTTCAGATAATCCACTGCCATCTTAATAGGCTGCGGGCAAACAAGGATCTTTCTCTCTAGAGGACTGCTGCTTTAAAATAGACTCTAGCGTGAGGATTTGCTCGAGATACAACCTGCTTGTCATTCTGAGGAAAGACAATGTGTTAAAAAAGAGCTGATAATGAGGTGTTGATGTATTCCACACAGCAGACACCTTTAACACCAATAAAATTAGCCCTTTTGACACCATAATGCAGCTTGAGAATAGGATTTGGCAATTTATTTGTTTATTTATTGCAGTAATTATTAATAAAATTATTCATTTATTAATTTTCCTTCATGATAATCAGAAACCATTCTGCAAATGTAATCTGTTATAAGTTTAGCTAGGAATGGTGAATAGCTTATTGCATAATAGTAGTATACTTGACAGATGAGGATCCTATAGATCTTACAGATAGTAAAATTGTACAGACTTCAATGTGTAATCTATCTCTGCGTTTGCATAGCACGTTTAAGATAAAAAGTGTGGTTTCTGTGCCTCACTATGCTTATTTAAAAAATAAAGCTCCAGACATTGATATTATGTAACAAGACATCTAACTGCAGCTGAGTGCTTTTGAAGTCATGTGATCACAACACACATTTGATATACTGTACACTAGCTTGAGTAGTAATTTATTCAGTGCTATATATGTGAGTTGTAGGGTGTTGGATTGCTAGTCTTGCGTCAAAAAGTCTGGTACTGACTGCTGCTTATTCTAGCCGAGAAACGCCCACTAAACAGAGAAAGCTTGTCTGATTGACATGTTACAACCAATTTATTTAAAAAAGGTTTATTTTTTATGTGCCACTTACGCCCAGGTTATTATACCACAATGATGGATCGAAATGGAAAAAACATATATTATAGTGTCTGAATAGAGGCAAAGCAGTCTCAACAAATGGTTATGTCACAGTTGGTAGATGCAGAGAGGAAAAATAAAGAAGGATCTAATTGCAGTAGTGTTTAAGTTTATTTTAAAACTCAAGATTAACAAAATACTCAGGATAGCAAACAGAATGACCAACATAACACGATGAAGATGGAACAAAGACAGACTGAAAACAAGCCCAATATTTACAAAACCAAACCAATCAAAGAAACAAGCAACATGTGTTCAACTTAATCAATGAAAAACCATGGAAACAGACTCAAAACAAAAGAAACTGAATCATGGCTGCATCCGAAAACTTAGGCAGCTGACTTGTTGCCTCACTGCCCTATAAGGCAATGACTTTGCAGGCAGTGTTTGCGCACGAAGGCAAGACTTCTGAGGCAGCGTAACGGTTTAATGATCTACAGCAAAATAGCACGAGCTTTGGTGATAACTAAGCGAATATTTAAGTACTACAGTAGTAATTTCTCACTAGAAATGACATCAAAAGTGGAAAACAATGGTCAAAAACATACATTTACACACACAAACTGACCACCAACTGCAGCTTTCAGACGCCAGCTCAACTGTCACAAAATGGAAAACACGGGATTGTGGGATATCAACGGCAGCGAAGAATACATCTATGCTGCCTTCAAAAATCTATCAGATTAAGGTATCTCAGGAGATAAGAAGTGAAGCTAACATTGGATTCGGACGTGCCTTGATGCCTTCCTACCTTGGAATGCGTCCACCGAAGGCAGCATTTTCCAGTTTTTGGACACAGCCTAAGACATGCCAAACTCACCCAAAACAAAACACAAGAACAGATCACCTGGGACAGGTTGTACTGAAAACACTTCAATAGCGGAATTGGCTGGAGTATTTCTTACAACACTAATAACAAAGTAGAATATATAGTTCTGTTGTAATATCTAGTTAATTGTCAATAAGTATAACTCTGATGCAAACATTATTGTATATATTATTTGTATAGCTTAACATTTTACATTGTTATTTTTGCTCACTGTATGGTTTCACTGTATGGAAAAGAGCAGCTTGAACATTCTTCAAAACATACAGGTTTGGAATGACATGAAAATGAGCATCAGCACACACTGACAGGGGTAACACACTGAACTGACAAAACCGACGAAGTGTCCGTTGCCATTGGTCGGCGTCTGTCAGTGCAGTGTGAATTGGCCTTTACAGTGTGATTCACAGAGCTGAATGAGGTTGTTTACTTTGAAGATTCTAATGGTGTCACGGCCCATGTGATGTATAAACAGCATCCCTATTACTTTAGTAGCACTGCAATATGAATGCAACCATTTAAAGCTCATTAGTTAGAGCTCAATTGCATTTTAAACACTTTAGGCATATATGACATTGCAATAAAGCTGACTTACTGTAAATGAGATTTCTGGGAAGGTTTGGGGCTGCACATTCACTTTTATTACCTGCATTCATCTAAAATGAACATTAATGAGGATTCGAGTTTACAGGCAGCAGGCTAGAAAATAACCGAAAAAAATTACACATTAACTTTGATCCAATAACAAGTGAGATGCCTACCCAGACAGCATTTTATACTTCAGAGAAAGATCTATTTGCTCATTTCGATTTTTAAGGTTCATTCAGTACCCTACCAAATCATGTTTCGTTTGAGGCCGTTTTGTTCTCAGAGTTTTCATTATCTACTAAAGTAGGTTTTGGAACTGACACGGGAGAGAGTTAAAGTTTCAGTTAATTGACGAAGCGGGTATGGTTATTGAACCATGCAATAATCTCAAAATGGCCAATTTAAGAAGATACCGATCTATCACTATTACACAGCAAGACAGCTCTCTAGGTTTTGGAAGGGATCTTGTGTCAACAGTCAACTCATTACAGGAGAACTGATGGTGATTTGAGAAAGAGAAAGGCAGACATGAAGACAGAGAAGATACCCATACCTGCTACCTTTGCTTCTGTGTTTCCTTTCTGTCTTTTCTCGCCTTGGGCTACCTCTATTCTCCGGAGAGAGGGGCCAATACAGAAAATTACATGGTCAGTGCAATTCCGAGCCTTATTTAGGGGAATGATTGTTTATCCTGAAGACATATGGAGAAAGTTAAAAATGGAGGTGGGCAGAGAGAGAGAAAGAGAAGCAAGAATGCCATTAAAACTGGACCCGTGTGTGCAGGTTTATGAACACCAGCGTCTTCTGAGACCAATCACATATGAAGTGAATGAGAACAGAGATGCAGCTCATTAGCTGACATCTCAGAAATGGCCATCTCAATAGCTGCTTTAATACGAGGTGATGAGCTGTCAGATCAGACATACTCTACTGTCCAGTAACACTAATGGACTGTGAAACATCCCTACAGACCTCTGCCTGCTGAGAGAGAAACATACATCTGAAATCTAATAACCCTGCGCAAATCGCCGGAGCATGAGAACTTTCCTTCGAATAACTGTCAGTTCTCCTTTTTCATGTAGTGTTTATGAAGAGAAGTTTTCAAGGAGGGCAGAAAGCCTTTGGATGTGATGGAAGCAAGAGCATACTGTATGTGAAAACGTGTTGTCACAGTCCTTCATTGATAACCAGATACATTTTGCACACAAAAATGGCCTGAAAATTGAAAAGCTCTGATTCAGACAATGGCGTCATGATGCACAGGTTTTTACCCACCTAACATTTCATGGTGGGGAGTCAGTCGGACAGGAAACAAAGCTGTGTTTATAAGGTACTGGGCTATAATTTGTGCTTCCTTTCTTAGTAAGAGTTTCTTGGCTACAATCAAGGATGTAGCTATGCAATGTTCATTATTGTAATCATTCTTTAGAGAAAATTTTGTTTACACAAATTATTGTTTACCTGAGTATAGCAACACAGGCTCGTTGGAGAAACGTGCCTGTGGCAACTTTTTTGCAAAATGATATTACGTTGCTTCTTCAAAGTGAAATGTCTATTGAGTGGTGCTAAAAGCACATTTAGTTTTATCCTAAACAGATGAACATGAATCTGGCACCTTTTTATTGCATGGCTAAATGCATTTGGCACCTGAGCACTACTGGACCTTTGTTTCTGTGGCCTTAAATCACTCGTACTGTTGTCCGTGCACAAGTTTGCACGGACGGAACAATCAGGTTGCACACTGACAGAATGCGCTCGCACTGTGCTGTCACATGCACTGTCTGCGAACCGGAGCGGAAGACTTATAGGAAGTATACTTTCGCCTTTAGTAGTAGATATCTCTGAAATTGTGTTCTACCATCTTGAAACCAATTTAATGAGAAACCTCCCGTCACTAGCCATATGTTAGCATATAAAGCTGTAGCATTTTTCGTTATTCTCAAGGATAAAAGATGATGTAAGATTTTTTTATGTTAAAATACATTCTCTTAACCGAATTTATTGTTCATTGACTACAATTAATATGTCCCCCAAACTACTATTATTTATCTCCCCCAAAAATGTAAACATTAAGGCTTTTCACACTTGAAATAGTTAACCCTGGGTAAATGGAATCTTGGGTTATCTTTATTCACGTTTCACACTGCTCGTACTATACCCGGGGTTAACAATTCATCCTGGGTATTCATAAGCTGCTATTTCATACTGCACATTCCTAAACCCCAGGTTAAAGTCCTTATTTGCATATTTGTGGTGTCAGTGTGTTACTGACTGGACAAACGCAGCACATTGCGCGTCCTCATTGCTGACTATGATATCAAGTTTTTTTCTGAATGAACTTTTCAAACTATAAAGGTAAGAATAACACCGCATCGTTTCACACTTTACAAGCAAATGCCACAAAAGCGGTGCTAACCCTGCTCCGGAGCAGGGATTCATAACCCCGGGTAAAAAGCGGTGCTAACCCCACATCTAAATTACAAGTGTGAAACATTCCTTTACCCAGGGATAAAAGCGGTATTTACAACGTCGATAACCCGGGGTTAAGCACTTTGTGAAAAGCCCTACTGAGCCCCCCAGGCACCATCAAAACATTGAGAGCATTCCGTTCAGATCTGTCAATCTCTTTCCAGCTCAACCAATAGCGAGAGTTTGGGGCGTGGCTGCTGTAGCAGGCTGAGCTGGAGGGTGTTTAGCCGGTGTGGGATTATGGCTGACGTGTTACATTCAGCTTCGAATACAGGAGTGCAAGCCAAATTTTGTTGCATTTAGACCTTCAAAGATTACACAAGTCATGATCATGTCAATGTGAACGGGGCATTGTGATGCCACACTACAACAGCCGTTTCAAAACAACATCACCATGCACACATGAAAGATATATGTTCCAGTTTATATTGTTTACTTTGATGTGTCCATTGTAGACAGCCTCAAATAGTTGTGGTGCATCATGTCAAAAAATACACCTGGTGCAGATGCGTTCGACAGGGTTTATCCGAGACGCTATAGTGTTCGCTCTAGAGTGTTTTTTAAGTGTTTGCCTACTTAAATGCTTGCTCATATCACATAGTACCCATAAGAACTGTATTTGAGTTGGGGGAGGTGCAATGTGCAAAAGGGGTGCTTGCAAAATGTTTTTCTACTAGTGTCGCATAAATTACATACTTCACTTTTAAGGGTTCATTCCATGGACAACATGATTCATGGAGAACAGGAAACATTTGGCTCTGTATATTCTTCAGAAGGATCCCTACTTTAGAAATAAGTTGCTGAAGTTTACTTTTAACAAGATCCCTGATGATTTCAGTTAGTGTGGCACATTTTAGCGCCAACTGGTAGATCTGTCACAACATAATTCATGCTTTGCAAAGGGATAGTCAACCCTGCTCAACCCTTTTAAGTAACCATGAACACCTTGTTTAGCTGGGTCAGCTGTGTTTGATTGGGGTTGGAGCTGTACTCTGCAGGATGGTAGCTCTCCAGGAGTAGGGTTAGCTAGCCCTGCTTTAGACAACTATATTGGACCCAAAAGCATTTATTCATATAGAGAAGTTTTAAAGGTGCAGTAGCAATTCTATTCCACACGTGTGCTAGTCTCGCGTAGCCAGACCTTCAGACTGACGGCAGAAGGTCTGGACTCTATCGCAGCTTTCATTGGCCAAGGAACCAAGAGGACGTTTGACTGACATGTAACGCAACCAATCACAGTTGGTTTTGTTCCGCGTCATGTTTAGGGGCATGAAAATGTAAAGCTGATGTCCCTACAATAACAGACCGGCGTGTATAATGAATAATAAATTATTCATTCAAGAACGATGTGCAAGTTTACTGCAACAATGGAGTCGCGAAATTCACATACTTTTGAAAATCCAGCGTTTAGTTCATTCTGGAAAGCGTTCGTTGTCACAGTTGACTTTCTTCTTCCACAAGGGGGTTTGGCATTACAGCATTTGTTTCCAGATGGACCGTTAAAGAACATGACACACATGTCTCCCGAACATCCTGTAGAATTCAACCAACCAGATGACGACTTCGAAAATCCTGAAGGGTTTCCAGTTATGTGTGCCATATGTATCAGACGTTCAGCCAACGGTCCGTGGGTGTGACGTCTGAGGCTGAGACTACTCGTGTCCTAACCAGACACGATGCAACAGCATGACACAATAAAAGGTATATTTTCCATGGTTTCCATGTGAGTTTTTGTGCTGACCAGATTTATTTTCTGCAAAGTTGCGGCTAACAGCTCAGGTGATTGTGTTTGGTATAATATGAAAATGTTTTTTTATTTGAGGTCAAATATCATTTTTTGTGACTTAAAAAGACATTATGAAAGAGACTATTGATAAGTTACCTCAGATCTTGAAAATAAAGCAAACAACAACATTCAATTTGTTTAATTTTGGTTTAACTTTTAATAATTAGAATTTGTACTTATTTATTTAGTTGGAAGTATGATTTTGTCAAATTTTGTTGTGTCTTGTAGCCTGTAGTGTCAGACAGAAAAATCGCTTGTTACTGGAATCTTCTCGCATCACGTCTGGTTAGGACACAGAGTAAGGGTCAGGAAGAAGCTATAAAATGGTTCTGAAAAACCAAATTAGCACTTTTTTAGTGCAAGAGACCTTGACTAAAGTGGGCAATCAGTAATTCAGTACAGAATGAAAGCAAACATCCAGCAGCCCCTAAACATTTGCAAGTGCAAAGACTTGACATCCGGCTGCACATTACTTCTGCATTATGCCAAAACCACTACACAGATGACCATTGGAAACGAGAGGATGTCTCATTAGTGCTGTGGTGGGAGAACAGGGTTTCTAGAGAGAAGATATTTCTGTCAGGGTTGTATAATTCATCTGCAGTGCTGCTATGTACTGCTATACTGAATGAGAGCAATTAGCAAAAACTATAGAGTCTGTTACTCGTCACCCACATAACTAAAGACCTGACCGAAGACAGATGAGAGAATGTGGAATGAATGGCTCGTTTTCTGTGTGTGTGTCTGTGAACATGTCATTATATTGCAGCACTGCACTGAAGTTCCTCTTGCTTCTTTTTCCTCTCTTTTTTTCTTCAAAACTTCCTGCAATTAATTCAGCTCAAACTGCTTAACATAATTTTGCTCCATTATTTTTTTGTAGATAATTTCAGCCTTAGGTGTGCCATTTATTTTAGTTTGTATAAACTTCTCTCTTTTAAAGCTGCAGTGCATAATTTCTTCATTACTATTTTCAAATGATTATGCTATGTAAATAAATTGCAACTGAGTACTGTACATGATAAAGATTCATTTGAAGAACTGGCCTAGCTTATAGACACACCAACCATTGTAAAAATTCACCATGAGAATCATAGCTTTCTCTAAGACACCAATTTTACTACTGATACATAGCTATTACATGGTTATTACTTAGTTACAATTATGTCATTTTGTTTTTGCTTTATCTAACACAAATTTTACTATTGATACATAGCTATTACATGGTTATTACACAGTTACTATTATATAATTTTGTTTTTGAGGAAAGAGGTGATAAATTGTGAATAATACCAAGTTGCCATGGTTTATAGTTACGATAACCGATTTTACTAATAATTGGTTACAATGGATGGATGGATGGAAGGATGGATGGAAGGATGGATGGGTGGGTGGGTAGATAGATAGTTTTTTATCTTTTTGAATTGTTAATACGCATTAATAAGGTAATCATGAATATTCATATTTGAACACTCATATGTTAATGGAACGCGTTTAATCACAAAAACGCATGTAGGAGTCAGAAGTAGGATTTGGATGAGATCCCTGTGACAACACTGGAAGGATTGACGTGTTCAAATCCCTGAATCGGCTAACCTTTCTTTGCACCTTTATTATTAATTTTGTGCACAGCTAATATTGTGCCACCAGAGGCCTTCCCCAGTTTGGCCCCTTATGAATATTGGGTGAGGGTGACTGCTAGGCCACGGCTCTAACAAATTAAAATGCATTTAATTTACAAATCAATACTTCCCATTACTGTGAAACTAAGAAATAAAGAAAAAGAAAAAGAATAGCTGTGGTTCAGTGCTTAGAGGAAAAGTACTAATCAAAGCTGGCAGCTCTAGAAAATGCATAGACCGATACTGGGTGTGTGTGGTTGACTTTAGTTGAACATGTGTACGTACAATGTCAACATCTGCACCACAGAGCCTTCAGTCTTTCAGCATTGAATGCTGGATGTGAATCATTTATGGTGCCCTGAAGTTCCGCTGGAGCTGTAATTTATTCATCAGCAATCCACCAAAATACACACTTCTTTTTGAATTTTCAAAGCTCTCTCTTGAGAGAGGACAAGCAAATGAAAAGAGGGGGCAGATAGGGAGTTTTGGAGAGAACACTGCTTGTTGATACAGCATCCTACACACATATACACACAATAAAGACTGCAAATTCTTAAAGATAAAGCACCAAACATGACAGCATATACCAATATTAAGATGCAACACAACACACACAACCATATGATTAATTTTCACACATTTCTGCCCTAGCGATCAAGTGCGTAAAAAAACACAAAATGAGGTTTTTATGCTATACAACAGCAAAGAGAAAAATCTAGATTTTATATTAATGAAGAAAACGTGATCGGAGCATTTCCTTGCAAAAGTCACAATCAAAACTTGTTAGGGCATTGCACTCCGGTTTCTAAGGTGTTCTGAATGTTTTTTTAAACATGTTGCTATGCGGTTTTTCAGGTGTTGTGGATGCTGCTTGCGCGTTGCTAAGGTGTTCTGGCTAGTTGCTAGGTGGTGCTAGGAGCCCACCCTCAAATTTCTATGACATTCTAGTGCCTCCATTGTAAATCTGTAATTTTTTTTCCCACTCATTTTATCATCTACCAGGCGAAAACTGTCAGAACATTTAAAGTGAAAAAGCAACATTTTCATTTTTAATGTCAGATGTGAGTTGGCAAGTTCATGAAAGTCCATACTCGGAATTTTTCCTCTGCATTTAACCCATCCATTTAGTGCACACACAATAAACCCTTTTCACATTTCCAGGTTTCTCAGAAGCGGAAGTCGTCATAGTTGGGTAAAATTCTATAGCGGTGAATGAGAGAATACATTAAATATATTTTTTGTGTTTCCATTTGCTCAAATAGCAAAAGAAAAACTGCACAATAGTGTTTTCACAACTTTCAAAAAGAGGAAAAAAATAGAAAGCGATTGATAACGGCAGTCAAAAGAGAGAAAAATGTCATTTTTACTGTCACTCCCATAGCTGCTGTATTAGAAACACCCTCACAGCAGCGTTAACTAATTTTTTGTAATTTGATGCAAAGGTAATATAATACTAAGTATACTGTTATAAATGTACATACGTTTTTAAAAAATGACAATATAAAAAACTTTGCAGGATTTACGATATTGATGACCGTTAAAATGCGTCATCACAGTCTGTGAAAAGGGTCTATAGCGCAAACCGTGGACACACACACCCGGAGCAGTGGGCAGCCATTTTTGCTGTGGCGCCCGGGGAGCGACTGGGGGTTAGGTGCCTTTCTCAAGGGCACCTCAGTCATTTTCTGCCGGTATTGAGACTCGAACCTGCAACCGCTGTTGCAATTTATCAAAACAATTTTTATATAAATCAATTTATATCAAACATGAGTGTTGTAGCGGCAAGAATTCTGATTCCAAGTATTTTGAATATATTCTAATTATTTTTATTTGGAATCAGATTATTTTTACAGTCAGTAGATCTCATTAGTGATCATATTTTCAAAAGCTAAGGCCAGTTACAAAGGCCACTAATAACATCAGAGCATCTAGCAGTAGAAAAGCCAACTACAACCAACAGTACATCCACCTAGCAACCTCCAGCGATAAAACTGCTGTATGTCTAAACGCTTCAGAAGCACGACGCGTAATAGTATTAGTGATGCTTGCCTGAACAAACACCGCTAAAAATCGTACCAGATAGAAGACCTCAAATTCAGTTAATGTGGAATATCCATTGCAGATGTGCTATGCATCACTAAGCAAAATACAAGACACTGACTTCAGGCAACACAAACAAGCAAGCCATATTCAAGTTAAATTTCCATCATTATGAGAATGAGAATATATTATACTCTTTATTCAAGGACTTATTAGCGTTGCCACCGGGAGTCAAAACCTCAAATCCATTTCAGCGCAGGATTGGAGGCAGCTAAGGCATCTTTAAAGGTGGCTTTCTCGCCTCTCTGCAAACCAGGCAGAGGCTTAATATATTACACAGCATGAGCTTTCGCTTTTACCGGCAGAAATATCAACCTCAAATATAGCACAGCTGCAGAGAGCATGTGTTTGAACAGCCAAAATTTGCAGAGAAACCTCCATCAAACATTAGCCTATTTTATTCATCTTCTAATCCATAGAGAGCAACTAATACAATTCTCTTGAAGAGAATCTAGTTCTTGGATTCAAAGATATCTTTCAGCACCAGAATTGTTATTTGTGACAGGAAGTGCATTAAACTGAATCTTTTTCATCCTTTCCTGCTGACTATTTGCAGTCTGATGGACATCAAAACACAGAGGTGTTCCTGAAATTTATGCACAGCTAAGGTCATCTTCTCCAGTTCACCTTCAATAGGTCACCCCTTCAGACTGAACAAGATTATGAAAATATCAGATAATATTAGTACAGGATCTAGACATGGCCCTAATGATTTTATTTTTTATTTTTTATTTTTTTTGAGAGTGAGAATTCATGATAAGTTATTGTCTATTTTAAGACCTTCAAACTTCAGACCATTATATTAACCAGGGGTGTGTTTTCTGAATGCATGTTTAGCCAACTATGATTGCAAGTTCTGTCGTTACCAACATAGTTCAATGTTTCGATGTTTCCAAAAAACTAGATACAATGAACATTTGCAAACACCATCGCAAACTTGTGTGGTTGAAACTACAGCTCTCAACCTGTGGTTACAAACATAGTTTCTTGTTAGTATGACTTACATAGATCATGCTTTTGGGTACAATAAGCAAGCTAACATGCAGTACATCCTAATTCTTTCATTCAATTTAAATATATACGTTTCATTCTATATATTTTAGAGTGTCAATCATCATCAGGGTTTTTGAAGAGTACGCATGTGCATAAGTGAGGGAACCTATGATGAATCAAACATCAAATAAAGCAAAACAACAGGGAACAAAAACAGTCAAGTATTCCTCAGATGCCATTACAGCAGCATCTTTGAGAAATTATGTTGTGGAGAAAGCTGCTGACTGAATAAACTGCATGTATATGGCAATAAAGTGTACAGCAATTACATACTGCATGTTAATATGATTAAAGAAAATGAATGGCTTTCTGTTGTTTGAATAAATTACCTATAATAATCTTAAATTAATTGCGATACTGTAATTAGCAGAAATTATTCCACTTGCATGTGGTGTCATTAACTAAAGTCCTATTTTGTTGTAACCAATGTGGTTTAAATGACAGAGGTGCGACCATGTTACTACAATTTCGGGAAACAGTTGTGACTAGCTAGTTCATTTCTCTGATGATGCATCATACTACGATCATACTACAGTGGTTAAGCAGTGAGTTAAGTTGTTGTACAGGAAACACATCCCAGGGCGATATTTTGCCATTTTGAAATAATCACTGTTGAACAATAATATTCATTTGCGATGTCCCCCATTGTGTCAGGTCTAAAATAGCCTAGACATAGCCTTGTCCATGAGTAAACTTTTTTAGGAGGATCTACTGAGAACTTGTTTGTTTGTATAAGCTGTCTGCATTTGCAATGTGCAATTGTTTTAGCATGCAATTCACTAAAAGAATTATGCCAATGAATAATGCAAACACAAAATTGATTCTGAACACAATTAACATAATGAAGCTAGGTTCCCTTATGGAAAGAAAATATATTTCCCTATATATGAATGATCAATATATTACATGATTTAACAGTATATTTGAAAATATACAGAAAAATATATTGCGTAAATATATTACAATATATTGAATAATTCGCTTTTCATATATTGAAAAATATGTGATAATATATTTACTAATATATCATAATGTATGTCATTTTATATTCAGTAATATACTTCATAATATATAGATTTATATGTGATCAGATATGGTACTGCATGCATAATATATTGCAGATATATTTACTCATGCAGTATAAACACATATATGGTAAAATATATTATGTAACACATTTCTTATATTTTATAATAATTTACATTTTAAATGTTCCATATTTTCAAGTTAGTTAACAAAAGCACACCTGCATGTACTAAAGTTTCTAGCAAAGAGACTATCACTGTGCTATAACATGCACAGCCTTTACTTTTTAAATAAAGTTATTATAGTCTTAATGTTGTTCAGCCAATCATAAACCTAACCACAGGCTCTACTCTTCAGCACAATGGTAACCCCAAAAACTCACACATACCAGAAAACCTTTTAAATTCCAAAATAATACAACTTTAAACACTAACAGATCTCCCCCTATATCAATATTGAGCAAAACACATGAAATAGCACTTAATTTTAACATTTACTCTCTTTTAATAGTCAGAAGCAAAGCATGCTGGGAACTAGAAGTCTGTTGTAACCACTGATTGTAACTCATTGCGTGAATGTGTGTATATATGTGTGTACAATACATTCACATTTATATGGGAACATGTATGTGCAATATATGTACACAATAAAGGATAAAACTTTATGAATGTAATGCTATTTTTGTCTTCATTTATAAATATTTTATATGTATCAATATATAGCCATACATGGTCAATGCATATATTGCAGTATATTGAAAAATATAAGCACTAGTTTCCCATATATGGAAATGTATTATGTAATATATTGCATTATATTTTGCAGTATATTCCCATATATTTTTGTTCCGTAAGGGTTGGATGATACAGCAACCACAATATGGGGTAAAATTTCCTTTACAATGAAGTAATTCGCTGCTGTAGTAGTTTCCCAAAACCATAGTAACTTGGTCGCACCTCTATTGTTGGAACAATGTTGGTTGAACAATATAGGACTGTCGCTGATGCTGATTAATCTGTTAATTAATCGATCCAAGATTGCAATTAATGTCAAATTACAGTATATACAACATATAGAATGAAATGTATAGAGTATTTAAATGGAATGAAAGATATGCTGTAGGATGTAGCATGATCTATTTAAGTTCACATAATAACAAGAAAATTCTAACCACAGGTCGAGAGCATTAGTTCCAGCCACACAATTTTGCAATGCTGTTTGCGAATGTTCGTTGGAACTGTTTCGGGAAAAGCTGAATCATTGAACTATGTTGGTAATGACGTAAATTACAAGCATAGTTGGCTAACAATGCTTTTGAGAAACGCATCCTTGGCAAGCAAAACTCAAATCATAAACAGAGTGGAGAATTTAGAGGTTTGTACTTGAAGGTTTTTGCTGTTGCACCAATGAGTGTAACTTTAAAAAGACCTCAGGCTGAACTGAAGCAATCTTTGGTAAATATTTTGAAATATACTGGCTGGCTGAAGAACTTTGATCATATGAAATGATATCAACACTGAAGGCAATTTTCAGGTATGGACAGACTACTGCTGGAAGCTCAGTCGAAGAGTGAGCAAAAAAATCTTCAATCTCTCTGAATGATGTAGTGGTAACGTGTGAAAAGTCAATATTTCAAATGATGGAATGATAGGATTCTTAATAAATTATTTCAGCTGAATCATCCAGGAAAAGTCTGGGAAAAAACTAAGCAATACAACAAAACTAAGGCCTGTTTTACATTAGCACAGGGAGGGCCACTGTCCTGCAGAGTTTAGCTCCAACTTACCACAACTCACCTGCCTGGAAGTTTCTAGTATGCTTAGTAAGACCTTGATTAGCTGGTCCAGGTTTGTTTTATTGGAGTTTGAGCTGAACTCTGCAGGACAGTGGCCCTCCAGGAGCAGGACTGGACACCCCTGCACTAGCACCTACTTTTTTTGCCACCCATGTGAAAAGGTTAGATCATTCACACTGCACACTGATGTCAAGGCAGTGCAACTTTGCATAGTAGGATCAGAGCACAAGCAGCAGTGCTGCAATCTTTTCTGCGCAGAGTATACTTTTCTGTACTGCTAATGCAAAATTAAAGTGCATTTTTACATGATCAAAATAAACATGGGTGTCACCATATTTCACCACAAAAGCATGTAAGTGAAGTCTGTTTCACACAGTCACAATATGACTTTTAGCACAGTGTATAAAAAAATAAAACACACTATTTAACCAGGAGTTGCAAAAACTATAGAAGCATGTTTAAATGAATAAACTACACTACACAGCATGATATCTGTTATATGATTATAGGTCACTGATTGTAAACAAAAGCATGTCGGTGACTGGAAAACTTCATAATCAGCTGCGGATCAGTTGCATGCAAGAAACACTGCCAGCTTATTTGCTGCCTCCAGAGTGGAATGGCCATAATGTACAGTGAAACATGACAACTCACTGCTACAGGTATATGAAACCACTGCAGTGTCTCTTTCTGTGGTGTTGAGTGTACTGACATATATCAACAGAAGTGCTCACATATTATTTTACAATATATTTTATAACGTTTTATTGATTGTTGTAGTGACAGTCTAAGAGGCCTTGTGAAAAGGAAATGTGATTAATTCTACTGAATGTGCACTCATAGGCCCGGTTTCACAGACAGGGCTTAGCCTAAGCCAGGATTAGGTCTTTGTTCAATTAGGGCATATAAGTAGCTTTTATAAACTTTCACTAGAAAAAAACATTACTGGTGGGCATCTTGAGACAAAACTATGGCAGTGACATATTTTAAGACATGTCAGTATAAGTTGCTTTCAGTTAAAGTAGCTCAAACAAGCATTTTAGTCCAGGACTAGCTTAAGCCTTCTCTGTGAAACCGGGGGATAGAGTACTTCAAATCTTAATAGTATATATTTAAAAAAACTGTACTTGCAGATAATATAATAATAATGAAATAAAATGTAATTTAAGTGTACTCAAAGAGTTCTTAACACACTTAAGTACACTTTAAAAAGTACACGGCAATAATGCAAATTAAAAGTTTCACTTTAAAGTACATTTTAAATCATTGTGTAAATAATCTTTTGTCATGCTTTAAAGAAGTACATCTTATCTTGATGGGTTAACTAAAATACTAAAGCACATATAAAGTACTTGATTACAATTTTAACTATACTGTGTTATTTGATATTACATTTAAAGTTAACATTTTAAATTACTAAATTGCTAATTCATCATTACAAATGTGTAGCTACAAATATATTTAAGTACATGACATACAAGTTTCAATAGAAATGACATTAAAGTGTATATTAGTTCACCATAAATGCTTGTCTGTACATTTGGCAGTACTCTTTAACCATATTTTAAAGACAATAGGAGTAATTATGAAATAAAAGATGTACTTAAGTCTTACTGAAGGACTTTTGGTTCAAAAATAGCACTCTTAAGTTCAACTGAATGCATTTTAATTTAATTGCAATTAACATACAGTTAAACATTACATTCAGTTCACATGTAGAGTAAGCATATTCTTTAAATTATATGCGTAATAGGTGCTCTTTTTAAAAGTATGCTAAAGTGTACTTCTTTTTTACAAAGGGGTCATTGTAAATGCATTGAAAATCATGACCAGTACATTATGAAAATTCTGTCATAATTTACTAACCCTCATGTCGTTCCAAACATGTATGCATTTCTTTCTTCTGCAGAACACAAAAGAAGAATGTTGGGGGCCAAACAGTTTTGGTTACCACTGACTTCCATTATATGTATACAAAAAAACCTTATTTTAGCCTTTAAAATGCATATTTTGTTTTCCATGGAAGAAAGAAAGGATTTGGAACGACATGAGATTGAGTAAATGATGACAGAATCTCTTTTTTTTAGGTGATCTATTCCATTAATTATTCTCTTAGTACTTTTGGGGAAGTTTCCAACCCAACTTTGTAACTTTGATCTACACAAAATGTCTAAGTCAGCGTTTCCGTTCCCACTTTCAGACTTCCGTGCCATGTCCTCCCTTGTAACATCCTTGTTGATGCTAACTCAAAGCTTTAACCTTCAAAGAGCTCACTGACCTTTCTGTAGCAGTGCAGGCCTTGACCTTTCTGTACACTGAGTGTGGGTTAACATCAGCACAAAGAGAGGCAAACCAGCTCTGACAGAAAGGCCAAAAGCCACAAAGATGCTCTCTAAAACCTTATTAGCCTTGACTTCATAAATACTTTATGGATAATAAATGTAGTGACTCATTTGAGCTGGCTTTAATTGAACACAGTGTTATCTGTACAGCCATATGAACTCAACTCATATAACTCAAATACTGCATCAGCAGGTTTGTGGTTTTATGTTATGAACAAAAGCAGGGGGCACACAGATTTCATTAACTATTGATGCAATGTAAGCTGACATTAACCTGCTTATTACATGGCTGCTTAGTAAATAAATTAATAAATGAACAATGTATTTGTCACGGTTATGCTCTGTTATGTCCTGTTTTATTTTTGTTTTCACTCTGTTTGATTGTTTCCCGTTTCCCTGTGTTCCCTAGTTAGTTTCCCTGGCTGTTAATTAGTTCTTACACACCTGTTTCTGTTCTACTCATAGTCTCCCAGTGTATTTAAACCCTCTGTTCATTCAGTTTCTTGGTCTGATATCGTCTTTATGTGGTTATGTTATACTCTTACTCCTGAAATCTCCTGTGTGTTCTTGTTGAATTTATTAAAGACTGTTTATTTTGAACACTCCTTTGTTTCACTCTCTGCAACCCACCATGAAAGTATTCATTTGAGTAGATTTTTTTTATTTTTTATGTGTGAACTTAAGACAGTGCAGATTGATATTAGAGACATACACTGATGAGCCAAAACATTATGACCAGTCACAGGTGAAGCGAATATCATTGATCATCTCCTAACAAGGCCACATATCTGGGTAGATTAGATGGTAAGCGAACAATCAGTTCTCGTAATCAATGTGTTGGATGTAGGATAATTAGGCAGTAATAAAGATTAGGGTATTGGTGTACAATGGCAACGAAGGCTATCTCGTCTGGTCCAAGACAACAGAAGGTCTGCTGTGGCACAAGTCACACAAAATTTTAATGATGGTATTGGGAGGAATGTGTCACAACACACAGTGCATCACACTCTGATGGGGCTGTGTAGCCGCAGACCAATCAGAGTGCCTATTATGACCCCTGTCCACCGTCGAAAGCACCTACAATGAGCAGGCAACCGTTGGAACTGGACCTTGGAGCAGTGGAAGAAGGTGGTTGGATGAGTCCCATTTTCTTTTACATCACATGGACGGCAGTGTACATGTGCGCAGGGAAGTGATGGCACCAAGATGCACTGTGGAACGACGACAAGCCGGAGGAGGGAGTGTGATGGGGAATGTTCTGCTGGAGAACTCTGGGTCTGGACATTCATGTGGACGTAAATTTGACACGTGCCACCTACACAAACATTGTTGCAGACCAGGTACACCACTTCATGACAATGGTGCTCCCTGGTGGAAGTGGCCTCTTTCAGCAGAATAATACAACCTGCCACACTGCACACATTGTTCGGGAATGGTTTGAGAAACATGATGAAGAGTTCAAGGTGTTGCACTGGCCTCCAGATTCCCCAGATCTTAATCCAATTGAGTATCTGTGGGATGTGCTGGACAACAAGTTCGATCCACGGGGGCTCCACCTTGCAACCTACAGGACTTGAAGGGTCTGCTGCTAACATCTTCTTGATGCCAGACACCACAGGACACCTTGTAGAGTCCATACCTTGGCAGGTCGGCACTGTTTTGGCAGCACGCAGAGGCATATTAGGCAGGTGGTCAAAATGTTTTGGCTCATCGGTGTACAAGAGCTTTCAGAGAGCTGTTTAGTACTGTAAATAGATTATATATCAATATATATTGATTTTAGAGACATACCCATTTGACAAACCAGCCCTACTGTATCACTACCCACATAACATATTTAGACTGCCAAATATAGTCCAAGCCAAACAATATGCTGAGCGGGAATCTATCAACATCAATAAAATTCGATCAAAGTAGGCTATATTTGAGTTTCTGAGAATTCATAACATGCTATAGAGTGTCTTCACTCGAGCTTTCATATGTTGAATTGAAATCTAAGAATGCCACTATAGTAAGGTATACATTTCATATGCTGTGAAGCTCCATTAGAATAAGATAAGAATCTATAAGAATCCTACAATATGTATTACATTTGAATCTTAAACAATTACTACTTTACAAAATTATTTCATTACTACGTAGTAAATAAAATGATTTTTGAAGATTATTGGAGTAGGTTTTACAAGAAAATACAGTTTCAGTTTTTCTATTTCAAAATGTCACATTTAAGTCATTGTTACTTGCCGTCTCTTTGTAATTGTTTGTGAAATTTACTAGCTATTTGTGAGAAAAATATTGTTTTCACTGTATATTAATTTTTATTCTTTTTATTATTAATAATAACTGTAATTATTTGTGTTTTTATTTATTATATAAAATGTATATTTTGTGATTTTAGGCAAAAAGTAAAGGAAATTAAATTGGAGCCAGTGAGAAAGTGCGAGAGCTAAAAAAAAAAAAAGAGTAATGATGGGAAAAATTAGCACAGCATTGCAATCCAAGCAGGAATGCTGGGAGATAAATAGAGCTCAAGTCAGCACTGTTATTTATAGACTGATTACAGTTGCTGAATAGATAAAAGACAAAAGCCAACATTGCTTTTATATAGTAAAACTCGTTTAAAATAGAAATAAGATATTGACTAGACTGAGATCTGATGCAGTAGAGTCAGACTCGTGAGAATATCGGTAATTACACACATGCCCTTAAGACCCTGACTCTTAAGTAGTTTACAAAGAGAAGAAAATCCATCCAAAGCAGATGAAATGAAAACAAGCAAGCAAAAAAAGATTTAAAATTCCTTACTCTTATTGAGATTATAAACATCTTTTTGTACATTTTAAAAAAGGTTTTAAAATAATTATAATTAATATTTAAAATAACTTTACCTTTATGATATAGGCTGACATTAAATAGAACCTTTAAATATCCATCTATTTATGAAGTACAATATTTAATGCAGGTAAACCCAACTTTATGGGGACAAAATGTCCCCACAAAGATGGCAATATCCGACATCCTTGTCCTTGTGGGGACATTTTTGTCCCCATGAGGAAAACAGCTAATAAATCATACTAATTGATGTTTTTTTAAGTTTTCTGTGATTGGTAGGTTTAGAGTTAGGGTAAAGAATATACCGTTTATACAGTATAAAAATCATTATGCATATAGAATGTCCCCATAAAACATGAAAACCCAACATATGTGTGTGTGTGTGTGTAATTAATATTTTGACATTTGTGTGTCTCTATAAAGTTATGCATAAAGGTTTGCATTTTACAAGCTCTCCATATGTTAATATTGTGCATATCTTTGTCTATTAAAATATAAAAATGTACATACACCTTTACATCAGATTGCCTATGGAAACTAATGATATCTCATAGTTATTATAGAAAAAAGCAAGAGAGAGATGTTTTTTCAGCAACAAGGGGGAACGTTCCCTGATTAATTTCCAAAGTTTGCTTGAGGTTTCTAAAAATGTTTGTCTTATTATTTCATTTGTCGTTTGAGGTCAAAACCTGCTACAATCAATTTTAGCCAGAGAATGAAACATCTTATCAATCCAGCCTAGGAAATGCCCCGAAGTACAACAACATCTCTGTTTAATCAGCCAGCACCTGCGTTAAGAAAGACAAGTCATGTTGTATCCTGTTTATGTTTTGACAGTTTTGAGAGCGAGATAAATAATTATTCCCATCTGGCTTACTTTTACAGGCACGAACCCACACATATATTGGATTATGCTACTGTCAGACACTGCTAAATCACACCACTTTATCACTATTTTAGTTGGCTTCAGGTAAAATCCCAGTGTCTGCGGTAGCTTCATGGCTGTGTGAGCTCAAGAAACATCTTCTCTAAAAGGCTTTTTCAAGAGCAAAGAGAGTCTGACAGCACGCTTAATTTACTCAATACTTACAGGAAGCAATACAGTTTTAAAGAGTTCTAAATGGAAATGATGACAGATGATCCACTCTTGTGGAATCTTGCGCATAGCTTTATCGTTTTAATTGCTTCTGCCTTTTTTTTTTGGCGGATGTGATGATACTTTTACATTTTTTTTTTTTTTAATAACCACTGCACCAGTGGATATACTCTGCTCCAGCATACTGTACACCATTTTTCTAATTAAATAAGTGGTGATTAATGTATAAACAGAGCAAAAGTTGCATGCTCAGATATGCTGCCAGCTTGAGGTGTGCTATTAAATGATAATATGCATCTTTGAATAAAAATGTGGTGCATGTGCTTTCATGCAAGACAGTAATTAAACACAGCTGCATGCTAAACATTTGACATGCTCATTTGAACATTATGAGCAAATATTCCTTATGTATGCCTGATCTAGACCAGGCAATTAATTTATATGAATGATTTTTTAATAGAAACAGTGGACAGAAATAAAGGTAGATATAATGCTAATGACACATTATATGCATTTTTTTTTTTTTTTTTTTCAAGATGCAGTGTGTCAAGATATAAATGCCCACACAAGGATTTTTAATGTGTGCTTGGGAAAATAGTGTTGGAGGTAACACATTACAAAAAACGCAAGTTATGTAATCAGATTACTTTTTTCAATCAACAAGTAACACATTACTTTTAAATTTACAACAAAATATCTGAGTTACTTTTTCAAGCAAGTAAAGCAAGTTACTTTGTTTGCCCATTTACTGACTGACAGCTCTCCTGTCCCCATGGTAAGAGAAATCGGGAGTAAGTGCAGAGGCATTGTGTGTGCTGTAAACATGATGGCAATTGTAGTAATGTAGACTAATGTGAGCATGTATTTATCTCACTTGCACAAAAACAGATTCAGTATCCTCAAGATAGTGAAACGCAAGATCAGAATATTACGTAGACTTGCAATAAATGTTAAATATTACAAATATACTTTATGTATTTAATCTCACTTTATTAACTCTTTGCTTCGGACATTCAATTATCCAATTCAACCATACCAATAAGCAAAAATGACTTCACATGACCAAACATCACATTTGTCTTTCTTTTTTTCTTTTCTTTTTCCTATTTTTCAATCCATAATGGCAGCACAGGTAAAAAGTTTGTTTGAGCTGCGCCCTCTAATGTACAAGAGTGAATTTGCATTTCCTTCATCCTGAGGGTTATTCGTTTCACTTTTGCTGTGAAAGGGCAATTGCATTTGCCAAAAATAAAACATTTGGGTTTTTTGTTATTAAAAAAACAAACAAGCAAACGCAAAAGTAATGTAACACATTACTTTCCGTAAAGTCATGCAATTAGTTACTTTTTTAGGGAGTTACGCAATGTTGTAATGCATTACTTTTAAAAGTAACTTTCCCCAACACATATTATTTTTATTCTTTTATAGATAGAAAGTCCAAAAGAAAAGCATTTATTTTGAAATAGAAATCTTTTTTAATGTATAAATGTCTTTACTGTGACTTCTGATCAACTTAATGCATCCCATACTGAATAAAAGTATTAATTTTGGGTTTGCCGCTTACTGGTCCAAGTCAAAAGAGCACAAATCTTTAGGATATTTTAGTCTCTAGATATAGTTTGGTTCCTTTCAATTTAAGTCTATGGGATTTTTTTCTGGCCATTTAAAGGTAAAAATTTGAAAGTCTGATCTCTTACGCTGTAAAACCAAACAGTGAAATTAATTAAGTGAAATTAGTTTGTTTCACTCAAATAATAATGAAAGTTCATTGTACTTAATAAAAAAAAAAAGTTGTGTGAACTCAAAATTTGATTGTAGTAAAGTGAACTTAATATGACTGAGTCGCAGCAGATTTCTAATTCCCAGCATGCTTTGCGTCAGACTGTATAAGGAAAATAAATGTTGAAATTAAGTGATATTTTGTCTGTTTTTGCACAAGATTAACATAGGGGGAAATAAGTTAGTGTTTAATTTTGTGTTATCTTGGGATTTACAGAGGGATCTGTTAAAGTGCCTCTATTATGGATTTTTGAAAATTACCTTTCATGTAGTGCGTAACAAAGCTCTAAGTGAATGAAAACATCCTGCAAATTTTTAAATCTGAAAGAGCACCGTATATAAATATATTGTCTCTCAAAAGTAAGAGTCGACTCTGCATCAATTAAACAAGTCATTTGTAAAACGAATCCCAAGCTGTTTCGTTCTGACGTCACAACGAAACATTAGCATATTGCCCGCCCACTTATTGCGCGCGCAGGGAAAATTAATTTTTTCAACAATACCACAGCAGTACAATCTTTTGTTGTGTTCCCATCATTTTACTGATGACTGCTTCTCAAACCTCGGGGAGTTTAACGCAGGATTCACAAAACAATTGGTCTTAAAATATGGATCAATGCCCCGTTTATTTGGACCAGCTTGCTCCTCTGAATCTCAACCTGTAAGTATGATTAATAATTAATGTTTTTATTTTCTAGCGATCGTTCAAAATTCGTAATTTTGTATGTTATGTTGTGTAACATACACCCTAGTCTGTATGTCTCCTGCTAACCGGCTAACTCACGTTTCTGCTATTCAGATGTGGGTCCAATATTGTCTAAAAATGTGTTGATTAATGCAGCTTGTCTGTCTTATTACTTTGGAGTAATGATCAAGGATGGAGCATGACTTTTGTTTACAAAGTGTAATGCATTATCAGCTATTCACGTTTGTGCTCGGCTAACGTGGGAGTTTACAACATAGCAGTCGGCCCGGTTCGCTTACATAACTGTAAAACAAACTGTTTTTTTCCTCTGCGTTTTTATTATTACAATAGAGCGGAGCTCTATCTGTATTGTAATAGGATGTTAAGATTCTAGTCTGCGCTAACTAGTTGAAGTTTTCTCTCTGTAAACAGTAAATACCCATTGTAATGTCAAACAATGATATAGCCATTTTTTACTTTGTTAATAGTTATGACGAAAAAGTCTGTGTGTACACTCCTAAATGTTTATCTTATGTTACAGGTTTTCAGCTTCGCTTGGCATTCTGTGCATCCACATAAAGTATAACAGTGACGCTGCTATCACTTCTTACAAATAATGCAAACTAAGGTGACACTTACCATAAAGAAACATCATACTCCAGTCGTGATTGCAAATCAGTTTCTGGTTTATCGACTACTTCAGATTTTTTAATCGTCGGGCTCGGGCTCGAATTTATATCTTTTCTCTCCATACATTGTATACAATGTCTTGCGAATTGATAGTTGTCATTCAGTCATGACAATGGGCGCGTGGTGCGCGCAGTAGACCAATCACAAAGGATTGGGCCATCTGACCAATCAGAGCAGTGTAGGCTCATGGAGAGGAGGGGTTTAGAGAGACTGATTCTTTGAACTGCTTCGAATGAATCATTTACAAAACATTGAGAACTAAGGTGAAATTAAATGTATATTATGAGAAAACAAAAGTGTTTTTCGACCTTGCATGCATGTAAACCTGTTGTAGGAGACTCCCAAAACAATATTAGGAACCTTAAAAAAGGCATAATAGGGGCACTTTAAGTGGTGAAGAGTAGAGCCTCTGATAAGGTTGAGGCTGGGCTGCAAAACTTTTAAGACCACATATACTGTATGATGTTTGATTATATACATGCAAGTATAATGACAGTCTCTTTGATAGTTATATTAGCATGTGGTATTTTCTATATAACATTTAACCATGAAGATCTGAATGTGATGTTTATGTAAATGAACTGTATGTAATGAACATTATGATGAGTGGGGCGAGGCTGAGAACTGTGGGAGCGAAGGGATGCCGGTGACGTGATTGTTAATGAGAGACACCTGTACACCACACTAGCCTTGCTCCGCTTCCACGGCTCTCGGCCCTGCCCCCTTGTCACAAAAAAATTTAAGTTCTACTAACTTTAGTTTACTTAAATGTTTTAAGGTAATATGTTTCCTCAGATGTTTTGAGTATTCTGAACTTACTGAGTTTTACAGTGTAGAACAGAAATAGCACAACTCTTCTCAAAAAGTCATGATGTAACGTAATACTTTTCATCTGTGCACTATGCACCATGGCATAAGAGTTTTAAGGACACAGTTTAGGCAATGATTTAGGCAAAGATCATGTGAAGTCCTAAAAAGTGCTCAGATGAAGATTCATCCTGTGAGCAGTTGGCCGTTAGGAGCTGTCCATAGACTGGGTGCTGAAACAGCCCCTGGAACAATAGAACACACAGTACTTGTCTTGCAAGAAGCACATCCACAATGCTGCAATCTAGAGGCAGCCTACAAATGATCTAAAATGTAATTGTGTTGTTCTAAGCATAATCAGGCTACTTTGAAATACATATTTTAGTATTTACAGGTTGTCATAAACACATGATGATTATAATATGTACAATATCCTTTCTGTACTAGACTTGTAGCAATTATGTTAACAGTGGACTGCAGAAAACCATGTGCTGCTGTGAATTATTAATAATGCAAATGTTTGGCAGTGCAATAACAATAAAGCACTACAGAATCAAAAGCTTACTGTCAACACCCAAGCTATTTGTATTAAGATAAATGTATGTAGGATTATTTGGATTCACTAGAAAAGTTTTCATCGGAAACAATATTAGCATATTCTCTAGCTCATGGGCCTCTGCAGCTGCTGGAACAAAATTACACCACTTTACAAAAAGTGAAATATGTGCAATAAAGTATACAGTAGACATGTATATAATTTATTCACCATCACGTCGTTTTAAATATGAATGACTTAGTTTCTTCCATGGAACACAAAAGTGGGGTTTATTCTTGACAAAGTCAAGCCAAAGAATAGTTTTTAACAGCCCTAAACTGAATCAAATTTACATCTTGATGCTCCAAGTTTCTATGTATGCGAATGGGAATGAGATTTGAGAGATACAGCAGAGAGGAAGATTTTCAGTGAATAACGACTTAGCAAATTTGAAATAAGACTTGACGGTATGAAGGTATATACCATGTGATGTGTCAACTGGTAGAGATACCGTTTATTTTGCAGTATATCTGCAGCACATTTTAAAAAAAATGAACCAACTCTGTAAACTGTGTCAGATGGGCACTTTAAGTGTACACTCTAAAAAATACTGGGTTGTTTCAACCCAAATTTGGGTCAAATATGAACAATCCCAGCCGTTGGGTTTGTCCATATTCGACCCAAATTTGGGTTGAAACAACCCAGTATTTTTTAGAGTGTAGTCAGCTTGGCTGATTATAATGTAAGGATTTCTGTTGAATTTATGTGTGGTCACAGGTGTTTGAATGTGGCTCATCCAAGCATTTATTATGAATTACAGCCTTAAATGTTTTGTTTTTATCCATGTATTATATAATGAAGCAGCTGTTTTCGCACTGATGCCAGATTCATTTATGTTTAATCTTCTATTAATCAAATAAGATAAAGTTCAACTGTAACCTACAACTAAATTTTTCAACTGTAAGGTATCTAATTAAATGGATATATAATTATACTGTCCACCCTTAGTTTGCACCAACATGATGGTAAGTACATTTTTTTGGTGAATTATTACATTCACAGTAGATGGGTTCATATGCACACACAGTCAACACATTTCTCTTGCTCTATTTGAGTCGATTCTAGCGTAAAATTAGCACAAATTGATTATAACTGACAAAGGTAAATAGAAAAAAATACACATATATAGCTGAAACACTATGTAATGTAATTCTAGAGTGCAGACGTTGTTTCTGTTTATCCCTGTTCCTCATAAAGACAAAATCTGTGGCCACTGGGGCTTGTTAGTGGGTATTACAACCATCATCATTACATTGTAATTACATTCGAAACACTTTATAACAAAAGCATTTGTGCCTTTGTGTGAAGTGGAGAACATGGTATAATCAAAATTCTCTATTATCCCTGCGTCCAAAAGATCTGACAGCATTTGATCCAAAAGCGTTTTTTGATACCGAGCTCAAAGATAAAGTGTTCCACGTTAAATCTTTGATTCTCTTAATACCACAGCAGCCATCATTCCAAACGTCAAGGCTGACTTCATTCAACTAACATTCCTGCCTTATCCGTTTCAGCTATTAGCAATAATAGAAAAACATCCCTCAACCCTGCGCATTGCAAAAAAAAAAAAAAAGATAAGGTAAGGATCCTAAGAAATTGTGAGGTAGCACCTAAATTAACCAGTTAAAGTCAAAAACTGAATTTAAAATTACAATGATGAAAATCATTTTTAAGGGACAGGAAGGTAGAAATCAATCTTTAGATAACAAATGCATGTTTAACAGTGCATGTCTGTCTTTATTCCTCATAAATTGGTAGTAATAATAATAATAATGCATGATCTGATTAACCCTTTGATGCATGCATTTTAATGTTTCTTTTTACTTCAAAACAAGAATAATCTCCAAGAATACTCCCAATTGCATTTTGAAAGATTAGCAACAAATCTGTCTAATTCAATAGTATCAAACAGTGCAGTGGTTAAACACGCTCCCATTTTTCCCTAATCCAATATCACTGACATGCGATATGAAGATGTTCAGTAGAAGAGATCATGCACTGAGAAAGATTATTTAGCACATATACTCTAAAACTTCACCGCAGGTCATAAGTCTCATATAGTCATTTACAGACTTGTGATTTGTCTCACAGTGATATCAAGCATGCAGAGAAATGCCAGAAGCAACAGTTCCACAAGGAATTCAAAGGCAAAATCAGGAATGCATTAATTAAAAAGTACAGAGATATCAGGAGAATATGATCCAACATACACTGAAAGAGCAATTAGATTATGAGATAAAACCAGACATTGCTCAAAGGTACGTACTGTGGTTCTGAGGCTGCGCTCCAGTGTTCGCCATGCTCTTCTGTGAGTTCAGTGCACATGTGTGAGAGTAAATGAATGAATGAGAGAGAGAGAGAGACCTTCCCCTTTCTCTGTGCTGTAATGTTCACACCAATAGTGACGGTGTGGCAACAAGGGGAAGGGGGTTATGATGTTACAAGATAGAGCGAGAGAAAGGGGGAGAGAGAGAGAGAGAGAGAGAGAGAGAGAGCAGGAGAGATAATCAGAGAAAGGAGGGGGGGGGGGGTAGTATGGCATAAAACAATAAAGCAAGAGCAGATACGCAGAAAAAAATCAATGCCAGAGTGCTGAGATCAAGAGAAGAGGTTGACATCCAGAGAGAGGGTGAAGGAAAGCGAGAGTTATGAGATTGCAGGAAAAATCATGTAATCTGAACTATATACATATATATATATATACAGTCAAACCAAAATTTATTCAGACACCTTGAACATTTCAGTCATTATTACTGTTTATTCACTATAGTTTAAAAAAAATGGTAATAAAATATGACAAGATCTCAGAGTTACACTATGTCAGAAAAAAATAATCTTAATTATGTCAGATAACACTTAAGCAAAACATGGTCAGGTCAAAGTGTCTGAATAATTTTTGGTCCCAAATTTTTATCAATTTTACTGGTAGTCCACTGTATGAATAAATTTTGGGTATAAATATTTAATTAAATTTAATTGCAATTTCCTCTCTGATTATATTCCGTTTATATATATATATATATATATATATATATATATATATATATATATATATATATAAATTGCAATTAAATTTAATTAAATATTTAATGGGAATATACAAGCTCATATTTCCTGCTTCCTAGTCTTTTATTATCAAATGCATCTCTGCATCCCAATGTGCATACTATCCATTCTATAGTACGTGATATTAGAATAAGTGTGTCCCAATTGAATAGTATGTTGAATAGAATATGCCAAAAGTCCCCGGATAGACAGTCTACTATTTCCAGTATATGTTTGAAGTGTGGATGCGTGCACACTCTGCTGAAATAACCCAAAACCCATTGCCGCTTTGGATTTAATTCAGAACTACAAACACGGATAAAAAGAACTACAAAGATAACAGATGTTTGTGAGACCAATGGTTAAGTAGACACCCTGAAAGGGGTTTGAGTTAATAATAAACCAAATCTAACCTGATGAAAAATATTTATTTAATGTTATGTGTTATATTTCATCATAACAACTTTGTGAACTTTTATAAAGATACGAACAGCACAATTAGCCATTAACTGGTAAAAACATTATTCAAAAAACAGTGCATGAAAGACCTAATCTGTTAGGTCAACTATGTGGTACTTGTTTTCCCTCCAATATGGTAGGAAGAATTGTTTGAGTAGTGTAAACTGAATTAAATAAAGTGCAGAGTGGTTTACAGCGACACAATGCACTTAACTATTCTGCATAGCACAGTTATGATTAATTGAATCCATGAAGTCTGAACTTTTCTTGACACGTGACTAAGTAATTGAGTTGACCAATTAAATCGGCTGGTTTGGGGTGGACACTGCAATGTAATGACATAAATGTTTGCCTGTTTATAACAATGACTCTGAAAGCCCTCTGGATTGTTTTCCTGGTGCTTCTTTTGTTTTATTATGTCCTTTTGGAGCTTGACAGAATTGTCACCATAAACTGTAGTCACTCAACTTTATTTCATGGTTTTCTTCACATTTAATTTTGATACCATGTATAAATAAGTGATAGAAATATTATATAATATTAGAAATAATATTTTTCATCATTTTGAATTCGGATGTAGTTATTTGGGTTTATTCTTGACAATATATTTCTTTTGTTTTGTTTATACTTCCATGTATTGCTTCCCAGGTGCACTTGAAGTTATTCCTCAAAAGAAAATGCCTTTGTAAAATGCTTCTCCTTTTCTTATTTTTCAAGCCCTCCTTATTTTTCAACACCTGTCATATAGGCCCTGTTTACACCTGGTATTAAGATGCGTTTTGGTCAATCGCATCACAAGTAGATGAGGGACACACATTTTTGGTTACACCGCATTTTTTTTTTAATCCGCCTCTTTTGTACACTTTGAACCACTTCTGTCCTGATTTCTTCGAGGGGAGGCACTATGGGCTGGTAAATGTATGGGTTTTTTCAGATTTTTCAATCCAATGGGCGAAATGAGCTCAGGCAATTTACATATGAATGCGACTGGAGACGACGGAAAAACATACAGAGAGGATCAGCTATCATTTCTGCTCTGAAAGCTGCAAGACCACACCAAACGCAGTGAGTGCATGTTAGAAATCAGGAATGGTGAGAGAACATTGTGTTTGGTATGTTTTTCATCTACAAACCAAACTTCTTCAGCAGACAAAGTTTAAATCCCGTCTGGCTATACCGCGGTTCACATAATGTTTGCGCATTAAGCTGTTCGAAAACACTATGAAAGCAATCCGGTCAAATGCTTTTTCGACTACCTCTCGAAGTGCTAAAAAAGTGGACAAGCTCAAAACATTTTAGACCCCATTTACACCTGTATATAGCATTGTCCACTTGTGATCTGATTGATCCAGGTGTAAACAGTGCCATAGAGACCATGCCACAATCCTATTCTCAGTGGATAAAATCATATCTCACCCTATTCATTTGTTGTTGAATATCCTTAAAGAGGTACTTGATTATGATTTCACTTTTTTAACTTTAGTTAGTGTGTAATGTTGCTGTTTGAGCATAAACAACATCTGCAAAGTTACGAAGCTCAAAGTTCAATGCAAAGGGAGATATTTTCTTTTACAGAAATCGCTTTTAATGGACTACAACAAACGGCTGGTAGGGACTACAACAAGCTTCTTCCCTGGTTGGTGACATCACAAACCCCAAAATTTACATAAACCCTTCCCCCGGGAACACTGTGGGGGTTGGGTAGGGGTGAAGCCATGTTGGGCTGCTTTAGAGAAGAGGAAGAGTTGTTGTAGTAGAGTGTTGTTGCCATGCCGCCATTTTACGCCGAACTGCTTTACAAACGAGGGTCAATTCAACGCTGGATTTGCACAACAGATTAACATGACGGCACATGCTAGTCGATGAGTTGAATCAACTCCACAGCAACTACATAAATTTATCAACTAACCATTCAGAAACATCCAGTTGCATTCTATAAGTTGTAACTTCTTCCTGAGTCTCTCCATCAGTGTCCGACTCCAGTTACTGACAATCATCATTTTGGCTGCGTGAGATTCTCCAGCTTTGTTGTTGTTGAGCAACTGAAGCGCGAACTCTTAAAGCTCCACCCTCTTTTGGAAAGTGGGCCGGGAGCAGCAGCTCATGTGCATTTAAAGGGACACACACAAAAACGGTGTGTTTTTGCTCACACCCAAATAGGGGCAAATTTGACAAGCTATAATAAATGATCTGTGGGGTATTTTGAGCTGAAACTTCACAGACACAATCTGGGGACACCAGAGACTTACATTACATCTTGTGAAAAGGGGCATAATAGGTCCCCTTTAAAGCACTTCAATATTCATCAGAGAAGTCTCTCTTATAAAGAACCATTTTTGGCTGATTAGTGTTCATGAATGGATATATGGATCTTAAAAATGTTTTTGAAGTTTCTTCACATCAATTTTATTGATTTCTGGGGTCAATAAAACACCAGAGCATTAATGAATTCGAATATAAAAAGCTCTTTAAAAAGATTATTTTTGGCATTACATTGTAAAACACTTTTTTTTGTTTTGCCCATGTACTAAATTGCTGGTGCTCATATTTCTTCACCCACAGGAGCAATCTGCTGCTTCTTCAAAACCATGATCCAACCACAACAATGGTGTCCATCAAGTATTCTGAGTCATGCAGTTTCTATCTTGGCCCTCTGTTGATATTTTTGTGACACATCCTTATCAGGATAAAAAAGTGGAAATGCAACAGTAACAGCTAAATAAACATTCAGAGCATCTCATCCCAGCACTCCCAGAAGATTTCCTGCCAGACCAAGTGGCTCAGGAAAGAGTAAAACTGCAGAAGTCTCATTTCCATAGCGACAGCAGAATAAAGAGACCTTGGGGCACTACCGCGCAAGCTAATGTAGCGGTGACCCTAGTAAGCGGGACATGGATTTGAAATATATTCAGTAGCTCTGTTCCAAAACCTAGTGAGCTGCCTTGCTGTTTAATGCCTAAGGCAGCATTCTAACTGAACCCTTATAATTGACTCACTGTGTCATCGGATCTGATAATAAACCGGCTGACCGTTCGACCACAGTCCAGCGCAAATTTCATGTAACATGTATGAATTAAATTATTAAGACTAAGGGTTTGCTTTTCTGTTACATGGGTTGCGCAAGCTGTTTTTTTTCAATTGCTTTCAAAAAGTGGTGGGGATAAAATTACAAAATGGTGAAAAATGATTCCCATGTTCACTACTAAAGAAATGTTTAATTTTACCATTTAGTTTAATTGTTTTAATTAAAAAAAAAGTAAAAAAAAAATTGCAATAAAAAAGTAATTTTATGAATTAGACAAGGCATATTTGTTATAAAAGACACGCAGGCTTCAGATACCTGGATGGGCAGTATGTTATTCAGTGGTGCTATTGAGGACGGTTGTTAACAGGGAATAACACACCTCAAAATGTTGCGACTGACCAATCAGAATCAAGTATTCCAGAGAGTCGTACAATAAGGGCAAATAAATAAAGGTAAAAAGCATAAATAAAAAAAAAAAAAAATTACACCACACACAAATATTGGGTTAAATAATACAGTCTTAATTAAATTGATTTATTTTATATCAATATTTAAATGATTTATAATCTCTCACTTCATCCCCCTTTGTCTTCACTGAGGTCATAGCAGTGTTTTCTGGGTTTGACATCACAACTTAGCCAAAAAAGGTATTTTGAAATGCAGCATAATGCAGCCTTCACATCAAAAGCATGCCAGCGATGCCTTGAAATGCAGCCTAGCTAGACAGCTCACAAGGTCTGGAACCAAGTCATTGACTTATCTTCTTTTAGCACAGGGCTGTTGAATGCTTGATTATGATTAGTTGACAAATGTCGTGCAATTAAAAACACAGCTATGAAGTTGTTCTAGGTCTTTCGACCACATTACAGTTCCATATAACTCTGCCAAATTATTTATTTCCTTAAAGGGGTGGTTCATTGCGATTTCACTTTTTTAACTTTAGTTAGTGTGTAATGTTGCTGCTTGAGCATAAACAGTATCTGCAAAGTTACAGCGCTGAAAGTTCAATGCAAACGGAGATATTGTGTTTTAAAGTTATGGCAGTTTAATGCCTACAAAAACGACCGGTTTGGACTACAACGAGCTTCTTCCCGGGTTGGTGACATCATAAACCCTGCAAAGCACTGCCCCTGGGAACACGCAACAAAGTGGGCGAGGCCATGTCGCGCGGCATATGGAAGCGAAAGAGTTGTCTACACTGGACGCAAGCGGCGCGACGCGACGCGTCAAAATATAATAGAACCCATTATAATAATCAGTGATATTGTCTACACCATAGACTGTAAAAAACACTGTCTACACTGGATGTGGCGCGGAAGACAGCTTCCAGAATCTAGTTCAATGCTGGATTTGCACCAAGGCTATTACTGAAATATGAAGCAGTTCCCACTTTAAAAGCAGAAACTGCTGTTTATGGGCCCTTAACTGTAAGTACGTTTTATGTTTTTTAAATGTATAGTTCTGTTGCTATTTTTTGGTTGCATCAAGGACGTAAACAAAGACCAACGCGTTTTTGCTTCACTAGCCAGTTAGCTAAATTCTATTGCATACTTCTCCAACAAATGTCAACAAACACCAACAAACTTCTATGTTCATAGACTAACAGTTGTTCATGCTATAAATTAAACAATATCTTTACAAAAATGCTACTACTCAGTCATGTATTCGGCTACAGTAAAGCTTTAATCAGGATAAAACCGTATATTAAAAGCTAACAAACAGCAGTAACATTTACAAGTGACAGCATCTAAACACTTTGACACAAATACAAATGGAAATAAACTGTGCTTGCAGAGGTTCTGCTTGACCCTTTTCATCATTACTGCTATCTGGGTCTGATTCGGGCTCAATTTGATATGGTAATACAGACGCCATTATTTACATTTCCACCGAAGCACACGTAACAACTAATGATAAGGGGCGTGGCGTTTCCGGACGCTTCAGCGAATCACAATACACTGGGCCAGCTAACCAATCTGAGCACATTGCGTATTTCGGAGGGAGTGGTATCATAGAAGCAGGAAGTCAATCCGGCCGTTCAAATGACAATGGAAACAGCGGTGTAGAATAAAGGTAAAATATATGAAAAATACAGCGTTTTTTTTTAAAAACGAAGCATTAAGACATGTTAAACTGCGCCCCATAAACACAATCAAGTCTAGAAAAAACCAGTGAACCACCCCTTTAAAGCAGTGTTTAATTTGTAAATAAATTATTGCCAGATCAAAAACAGCAATTGAAAGCCGCTGTGACCCACACTGACTGACCATACAACTTCAGCATTCCCGGAACATACAATGATGTCACTAAATGGTGATGGCACAACTATACAAGTATAAGAGCATCATTCACAAGTTTCTGCACGGCCCTAACTACAGCCTGGTGTATTATTCTTTCACATATAAAGCTACATTGAGACCAAATATCATTCAGTTGATCAGTTATATTCTCTGATCAACTGAACACATTCTGAACACATTTTCTGAACACATACAGTATATTGTCTATTCTCTATTGTCTATTTGTATATTTTATATATTTATTTTTATTCACTTATTTTATTTTTATTATCTGTCTTATTGCTGTCATTCTGTCTATGCACTGGAAGCTTCTGTCACCAAGACAAATTCCTTGTATGTGTAAGCATACTTGGCAATAAAGCTCATTCTGATTCTCTCGCACTGACAACGTTGTTGCTTCTTCCATTACATCGATTTCTGACTGATCTAACTCCTGTTGCTTGTGTCTCCTGCTACCCTGATTAGTATTAGCAGAATTGTCCAGCGGTGCAGTACCATCTTCTCGGGATCTCTTTTGATCAGAAACACCATCAGATTACTTGTAGATATGAAAAATGAAAATATGCTTGACTGTCTTTTGGACATTTTGCCATAACTTTTTTTTTTTTAGAATCATTTGTCAGGTATATACACTCTCTACAAATTTTCCATTGCTCACTGCACACAAAATAATAAGCAGTACATACTAACCAATGAGAGTGATTTTGCACTTAATTATGTAATGGAATGTTCCCTTAACATTCGTATAACCAAGAAAAAACATTTTTAAAAACTGGATGTTTTGAACATTTAGGGAACATTCAGAAATAACATTTTCACTTAACTTGATGGAAACATTAGCAAAGCGTTCTTAGAACATATTTTTGTTAGCTGGGTTCAAGAACAAAAATCTGACAAATGTCTTAAAATAAAGCATCTGAACAATCTCTTGATGTGTGTTAACCATAGTATAAGCAGAATAATTGACTCCAGTCCATTGAATTATTAAAAAATAATGCACACCTGATGTGTAACTCTGCTTTGCATCATGGCTGGCTGCATTACCACCTCGGGTGTGCATTGTTTTTCAATAATTCAACACCCCGTCGTTAATTATTCCTTACTTAATATATTTCAGTAGAATGAAATATACATAGGCCTATATTTACAATCTGCATTTTTAAATCATGAATAAACTGTTTCACTGAGCTTGTCGTAGTAGATTCTGGGATTGACTTATCTGTGAAAAACACATGCAATGCTGCCTTAGAATGTGACCACCTCTTTCAGGAGCATGTCTATGATGCCTATCAGCATGAAGACTGACATCTGGCTAGGCAGCTTAGTAGGTTTTGGAACATAGCCACTGTGCCTTCACAAGGCTGTGGGGTGAGGAAAACAATCCATCCGGGAAAATATCACAATGACACGGTGGACGGTTTGCAATCCAGGACAAGGAAGTCCTGGAACAGCAGGAACAGCACGAAGATCGTACCATAGAGAAAGGAAATGAGAAAACTAAATTCTATATTTTTCTGTTCTATTGGTTTTTGTAGTCCCTGGATAGCTATATCCTGCAAGAAAGCAGAAAGCATCCATCTCCTTGACCACTGGGCTGAAGGGATGTGCCCATCCCTCAGGACCGATTTAGAATTGTAGAATATGAGGGTTGCCGCCACTGAACTTCCTTGCGCCTTGAGTTTTTCCACCGACATCTCTAGGGATCACCATGAAGACTGCTCTCAATACATGTCATTACTTTCTGGCCCCATTATGCTTCTGCAAGCACCCAGCAGTCACTATCTGTGCATTTTATCTCTACACCCTTTTGGATTCAGTGGAAAGCAAGGTCAGATCCTCTAGCATGCTGGTAATTACATGGTGAAAACACACAGAACAGCACACGCATGCAGCAGCCAAGTATCCCCCTGAATTGTGAATGAAGTAGCCATGGGCTGTTTTCCCAAGTTCCTCATTGCCACCATTCATTCAGTATTCATGTATTCGCACAGATTCGCCTTGATCTCAAGTGTGTCGGCAGACAGCACGAATCAAGTATTCATCTTTCATTTTAAATGAGCAGTTATGAATTTGGATGGATGAGATTTTGGGTCAAAGCTGCTTTGTTGTTGTTGATCTAATAGGTGCGATGAGATACTGCAATAAAAATAGAAAAGAATAAAAAGAAAGCAATACAATGAGAAATGGGGCAGTCAAATGATGAAAGTGTTGCACCCATGCTATCGGATCATAGAATTTAATACCGGAGCGTGACTGTGTAACAATTAAAAATGCAATTGTTCAAATGCATGAAACTGATTTGTGCATGTATCATAAAACTAGATTTTTACATTTTCTTAAGGAAATGGAGTGGTGTTTGTTTGCACAAAAGTTTTCATGCTAGGATACTGATTTTTTTGCTTATTTTCATGCTTATTAATGTGAAGCTGCTTTGAAACAATCTGTATTGTATAAAGCATATAAATATTTGTGACTTGACATAGCGGAATACAGATAACGAAAATATGCATTTACACCGTCATTAAATGTGGTAAAAATCAGTCTCCAAATGCATTTTCAATTATCCAATTACAATGAGTCTTGGGTGCATCTGATTATGATCCGTTCATTGAAAACGCATGTGCCAGGTGTAAAAGGGGCCTTGGAAGGCAGCACAGTTATGCTGTGTATCTTTTGCATCATCCTTTGCATTGGGAGAGTTGCTATAGCTAGGATTCTCTAGGGTGTTTTGAGTGGTTACTTACTGGGCCAAGTAAAAAAAAAAATCTAAACCCTATGTCTCTATGATACTTTAGTCTTGTAAAAAAAAAAAAAAAAAAAAAAAAAAAGATTGTAAAAATGATATGGTAAAAACCTGTTCATTTTTTAATGGCAAGTACTAAAGGGAAATTTCATGTTTTACAGTCATACTGTTAAATGTACAGTTGTTTTTGGAAGTGGAAAAGAACAAGTCATCTTATAATTTACAGTGAAATGCCTCAAATTGACATTCCCAGAATTCCAGGTGACACTTTGCATTTTTCATTTAAGTAATTATGTTTCTACTTAGTAAATAGTACCTCAGCTTGTGGAAAAGCTAGTGATGAACTTTGATTCATCATGTGGCACTCTCTTTACCACCAGAATTGCAAGATATAAACTCAGAATTGCGAGGAAAAAAGTCAGAACTGTGAGCGGATGATTTACTATTTCGTTCCCTCGATTAGCTAAATCGTGTGCACAATTTACTAATTCGTTTCCTCGATTTGCTAAATCATGTTCAGGATTTATAAATCGAGGGAACAAATAAGTAAATCGTGCACACGATTTTGTAAATCAAGGGAACAAATTTGTAAATTGTGCGCATGATTTACTTTTTTTTTCCTGCATGTCATGTGCGGGCCTCCGTAATATCTCACAATTCAGAGAAAAAAAATCTGAATTGTAAAATGAGAAAAAAGTCAGAATTATAAGATAAAAAATCGCAATTACCTTTTTTTTATTCTGTTGTGGAAACAAGCTTTCATTAATGGGCCTACACAGGTTTTTACCATAAATTTCAATCCATAAAACTGAATCATTTCTACCGTATATTTGTATGGTAATTTTCTGGCAACCACAGCTGTTTTGTGTGTGTGTGTGTGTGTGTGTGTGTGTGTGTGTGTGTAACCATAAATTTCACCGACTTATTTATTTATTTATTAGACATAATTATTTATGTATTAATTTTTACAGCTTGGGAGATGTTTAGAATAATGACTATGCTTCTCTCTTCCATAGAATGAATGTGGATGAGGACAGGCTCTAAAAAGGACAAAAAGCACCACAAAATTACAAAATGTTCAAAGGCAGTGTGTGTGTGTGTGTGCTTGTTTTCATGATTTATGAGGACACAAATTTGTATAATGACATGGGTATTACACTGGTATTATGACGTAAACATGAAATATGAGGAAATTTCATGAGTCCTCATATTTAAAATAGCTTTAATAACATGTAAAAAATGTAAAAATGTAAAAATGCAGAATGTTTTCTGTGATGGGTAGGTTTAGGGGTAGGGGTAGTGTAGGGGGATAGAATGTACAGTTTGTACAGTACAAAAAACATTACGCCTATGGAATGTCTTCACTTTGATAGCAAAACAAACCTGTGTGTGTGTGTGTGTGTGTGTGTGTGTGTGTGTGTGTGTGTGTGTGTGTGTGTGTGTGTGTGTGTGTGTGTGTGTGTTTGGAACAGCCTGAAATTGAAGCCATTATTCACTGAAAATCTTGTCTTGAAAATCTTGCTTGACAGCCATAGCTACAATTCACTTTCACTGTATGAGAAAAAGCAGCCTGGACATTCTGCTATAAATAACTCCTTTTGTATTAGAAGTGATGCAAACTCTGGATGAACATGCACATTCCAAATATTTCTATATATCTTAATTATTGTTAACATGTATTCATTACTTCTATGAGCTCATTGTTTCTACCTTAAATTAATTTGCTAACAGTGACTGTAAATTAAATTGCCTAAATTATTACATTGTTAGCTAACAGTGTGATTATATTTGTACATTTCTGAAATTACATAATTTGGACACAGTCAACTCTGATATCAGATTACTCTAAATTGAAATGTTGACATGCGCTCCTTGTAAAGCTGCTTTGAAACGATATGTATTGTGAAAAGCGCTATACAAATAAATGTAAAATGAAATGTGAAATTAAATATTAGACAGAAGAAAGAAAATCAGGTCTTGAAAGACATTGGGGTGAGCAAATGAAGACAAAATTCAAATTTGTGGTTAAACTGTATATTTAAGGTGTTTTTTATCAACCTCTGCATTGTAATTTGAATCGTACACAAGCATCCAGCATGTAGCTGGACGTCAGACATTCACTCCACTGTAGCTAATTGCATCTGCACACAATGCCTTCTCCTCTTATTCCATTCCCTCAGACCTTACAAAACCACAAAAGGCAGCAGCCACCATTGTGGAGGCACAATGCGCGTATGCTTGGCTGGAAAAAAAGCCAGCCTTCAGTTGATCTCAATGGATCAATTGGTGCACCCTGATGTGTGAGATATTCAGCTGGGTTGGACCAGCCCTGTTTGCAGCTCAAGGATCATGTTTGCCCAAGCTCATTAAGTGTTCAAGGCAATTAGAATGGATAGGACTTCTGGCAAACCTCAACAGATTAATAATAATTTCTGAAGCCCCCAGTGAGGGTGGTACATATTGCTGGTGAGAAAATGATTTTGCAGACGGCCAGGCTTGGGTTGCTTTTAAATGCCATGCTATGTATGATGAGGTCCAGAGCTCATATTCAAAAGCTCTCCAACATACCTCATAAGAATGTGTGTATATGGGTCATGTGTGGCATGAATTACCTGATCCGTGGCTAAATTGCATTTCCTGGTTGGCCTATCTCTCATCAAGCGATCTAATGTGACTGCTGTTTTAGCAGGATAGCAGAGTGTTTCACATCTTTCATATCCATTGTGAGCAAATTTCAGTGATGATGAGGTTTTAACAATTCATAATGTCAGCAACTTTAGAGAAACGTTATCTGCTGGAACAACATCGCTCTTGTATTCTCACTGGAAGAAGATGTCTTCTTCATGGCACATACTCTTCTGAAAAAGAAGTACACTTTAGCATACTTCATTACATATTATGGAAATGATATACTTTTAAAGAATATAAACTTTTAAAGTGTGAACTGAATGTAATGTTTTTGGACACTTAATTGCATGTTACTTACAATTAATATAGTATTATAGTTTAAATTTATAATAAACAATTAGTTGAAATTTACCCACTTAATTTGACCCATTTAAGCACCTTTGTAATTTTATAATTACTTCTGCTGTCTTTGAAATATGTTTAAAGAGTACTGTCGAATGTATTGACAAGCGTTTATGGTAAACTAAAATACACTTTAATGTAATTTCTATCAAATCTTCATGTATTTAAATTGTAACTACACATTTGTAATGATGAAGTTGCAATTTAGTACATTTAAGATATATTAGCTTTGAATATATACACCACACTACAGTACAATTAAAATTAGGATCAAGTACACATCAAAATAAGTGTACTTCTTTAAAGCATGACAAAAGATTATTAAAATATAATGATTTAAAATATTCTTTAAAGTAAAACTTTTAATTTGACATTATTACAAAGTACTTAAGCATGTTAAGAAACATTAAAATTGTTCTCTGTTTAGGTATGCTTAAGTGGCCTTTTATTTCATTAATATTATATTATCTGCAATTACAGTTTTTTTTTTTAAATATATATTTAAGTTTTAAAGTACACATTCACATACAATTAAAGTCACTTTGTTTTTCAAAAAGGTATTTCCATGAAGAAAACTACATTTCATTTGAAGCTGTTTTAAAATAGCTAATATTTGCACACTGCCCAACAGACCGCATAAAGTTACATCACGTTACATCACTTAATAATATGTTCTTCCTCATTGTCTGGATGTCAAAAATATCCAATTTTTTATTTAAAAAAAGCTGACCCATTTCAACCTTCGCACGATACTGTACATGCCGTAATACTCACACTGAACTGAGAAAACTAAGGGCTTAAATACACAGAGTGAGGTAATTAACTGGAACAGAAACAGGTGTGTGATAAATCAGAACCACTAATCAGGAAACTAATAATGACCAGGAACACAGGCAAAATGGGAACAGAGAAAACAAAGCCAAAACACTAACTAAGGGGCCATTTACACGACACTGTTTTCAACTAAAAAGGTAAAACTTTTTATGCGTTTTGGCCATTTGTTTACACTACAATGCTGTTTTGGGGGACTGAAAACGCAAAAACAAAACAGGTTTCAAAGTGCAAGTTTTTAAAAACAATACCATTACTGTCTCCATGTAATCCACAAAAATGCGAATATGTGAAAACGGTGACGTTGTGCGCATGCATATTACATGTTCAGTCTATAGGCCCGTAGTGTTTCTTTACAAAGTGACCTCACCAACTACAGGCCAGGTAGCATAATACAGCGTTTTTAATCGTTTTCATGAATCCAAGTAAACGGGGATCGTTTTGATAATGTTGTCAACATACAACGTACCCTAAACAGACTTTACACTGGTGATGTATGTAGGATTTTTACAATCATTTAGTTGGCTTAAACCCCGCCCCTTTCTTCAACTGCTAGCTGCCCTACATTTTTTCGGTAACACTTTACAATAAAATCTCATTTGTTAACATTAGTTAATGCATTAACTATCATGAACAAACAATGAACAATATATTCTCACAGCATTTATTAACCTTTGTGAATGTTAGTTAATAAAAAATGTTCATGTTAGTTCACAGTGCATTAAAGGTGGGGTATGCATTTATTCAACAACACTGTTTGGAAGTTAGTCGGGCCAACACCAATAACAAACGTGTAACCAATCAGCATTAGGGGGCGTATGGTGGTCGAGGAGAGAGAACGAGCAAGAGAGAGATTTGAAAATAAGAAAAACAAAACAAAACTGCAGAACGAGAGATGGGGACACAATACAAAACAGCTCAAAAGAATATCACTGGAATGAAGGTTTATGACTAGGCAAGCGCTTTAGGACCTGCGTTTATATTAGAAAAGCTTTCCAGCACTGGAGAGAGCTAAGTGGGAAGGCCTGAAAACAGACGGAGGCTGCATGATTCCTTCTCATGTAAGTAACACTGGGTTTGATTGTCTGGAGCTGCTGTGCTGTTTGCGACTAACAACGAACACTTGTTTGTATTTACTCTTGTGTACTGTACATTAATCTTTTGTGCTTCCTTGTCGTTCGTTCATCAACTGCGCTTTATTTTTCGTGAAGAATTTTGTTGCGCGTAAGCTGTGATAAACAGACATCCACTTGCATTGCGTGTGTAACAGTGAGAGTTTTGCAGTTAAACTACTGCACACTGATGCCCGCTAGAGAATGCGGTGTTTAGCGCCATTGGTAGTGCGTTCGCCTCGCATGCCAGCAGCGATCGGGCTGGGGTTCAAGACCGACTCGGAGCAGGATGGTTAGGATTGGAGTGTGAGTTTTGGAGGCGGAGCAATGAAGAGAGGGATGGGTTTGTTTGAGTTGATTTCAAATATCAACACTGTTTAACAACAAATTTGAGAAATCGCATACAGCACCTTTAACTATTGTTAACAAATACTACTTTTGACCTGAATTTTTATTTTTTATTTTTAATGTTTTAGTAAATGTTGAGATTTACATTAACTAAGAATAAATGCTGTAGTAGTATTGTTCATCGTTAGCTAATGTAGTTAACTAATGAAACCTTATTGTAAAGTAGGAGATAGCCTACCATTTTTTTTCTTTATCAATAATCATTTTATTCACATGTACGTTACAATACAGAAGAAAATATCTGGAATATCTAGAAAATATCTATCTATATAACATAACTTCTGTTTCATCACAACTTTAATGGTTCCTTTTTTCTTTTTTTCTTTTTCTTTTTTTGAGGAGAGGTGTGTTATTGTTTTTGTATGCAAGCAGACTTACAATTTTTACCTGGTGGATGATAAAATGTGGGGAAAGAATATCCAGCAGATTTGGGTGGACTCTTTTGACTTAAACCAGAAAGCAAGCAAATAGTATCAACACAAAATACCCTAGCAACCACCCTGAAGACTGGTTTGTATTAGTTTCTAGTTTGTATTATGATTTTACAGTACATTTTCCTGTATCTGTTTACATTTAATGGCTACTGTTTCACTGCAAATGAACACAAGTCAGCTCAAAAGATACAATTACAGGGTACAATGGTCTGTGATATATGAGATATGACATGCTGGTGGTGGGGGTATTCTAGGTCGTAAGATCTGGCCTGCAAAAGTTGAAAATTAAATCCTGAATCTACTGCATGCTAAGATTGCTCCAGCGGTACCATTCCATCAATTAGCATAATGCTATTAGGCATAGATCAAAAGGTTCCACAATATGACAGTCACTAATGGTGTCTAAGTATGACTCTTAGCACAGTGATGGCCATTAACATTTATATTATATGTTATCACATCATCAAGGCTAATGAATGCCTAATGAGTATGCTTTGCAGATGAATGGTGCATCTCTAATATTAACCGTTTGGCTGCTGTATTAAGCCGTTGAATAGCAGAATTAAATGTGACATGAGCTATGTTCTAAAATCTAGTGAGATGCCTACATAGGCTGCATTTTAAGGCATCAAAAGTGATGCAAAGGTTCCAAAAGAGAAGCAATACCATCTTGCTGCATTCTAAGACACCTTAAGTTGAAAAATCTACCCAAGATGGTGGACAAAATGAAAGAAAGATTTAGAAATCACTCAATACTTACATTAAAAATCAAGTATTTTACCCAATATATGCATGTGCAATGCATTGTTTTTGCTTAAAGTGTTGTGTTGTTAGCTTAGCAACATGCTAACGTTAAAACTGTATTGAAATGGACTGAGTTGAGTCTTCAGAGATGGTTCATATGAGTAGGGTACAACACTGCTAAAGGCACACTGGAGTAAAATGTGCATTTGATTTTATTTTCTTCTAAACCACTAAATGGCACAAAAATTCACCTCAGCACTTTTCTAAACATGCGTGGTTTACTATGCAGCAGGAAATTTTGGCTGATCCTTGAAGTGATCACAAAGTCGTATCTGCACGAGGTTGATCTAATATTTAATGTTTTTTTAAAATGTTATAGATTTATGTAACAAATGAGAATCGTTAAAATTACCCTTTTTTTTAAGAAAAAAGGTCTTGTTAATGATTTTTTGTTTTGTTCAAACTAATTAAATCATCAGTTATCCAATAACTGAAGTAAAACTATTATATTCAGGGTACTGTCTACTAATACAAATACTTTAATGATTTTTACTTTTCCCACAAAATGTGTTGCTCCATCAATGCTCAATAAAAAGATATATATACTATTTTTTCTACAATTATACACTATGGAGTAGGGGATTTGTGGAGCTTTGTGAATTACAGGTCTTTAAATTCTATGGAAATCTGCATGCATTCTGTGGGGTTCTGCGGGAGAGCTTGTATGTGGGCCTGGTTGTGGGGTGTTCACACAGCAATTAAAGGTGCAGTATCTGAGAAACACTGTTGATATTTGAAATCAACCCAAACAAACACACCCCTCCATTCATCACTCCTCCCCCAAAAAGCACAAACACGCAATTCAAGATATAAAAGCATATATAAATATTACTATAGCTAACATTAAAACAACAGCATATCTTGGTTCTGTGAAACATAACAAAACCAATGTTACTCACGTATGGAGCAGAACTGACGCAACCTCTGTGTCCGTTTTCAGGCCTTCCCACTTTAGTCTCTCCAGCGCTGGAAAGCTTCTCTAATTAATATTAATGCGGGTCCTAAAGCTCTTGCCTGATCATAACCCTTCTTTTTCCAGTGATATTCCTCTGACCTTTTCTCTTTTGTATTGTCTCTCAGCCATCTCTCTTTCTACAGTCTTTCTTCAAATCTCCCTCTCGCTCACTCTCTCTCCTCCCCCATCATTAGTGTATACACCCCCTACTGTTGATTGGCTACAAGTGTGTGTTGTTGCTCGGTCCGATCCACTTTCAACAGCGTTTCTCAGAAGTCACTTACTGCACCTTTAAATATAGGCAATTAAAACTGGCAAAATAAAATAAGGTTGCAGCGTTTCTGTACTGTTGATCACTTATAAGTTTTTCTATACTTTACCACTGTATCCAACTGTATCAGCCAGATTCCATCTGTCATGGTCATTGATTGTGCTGCTACCAATTTAACTGGCATTGCCAGTGGTCATTGTCACTTACATTCCCTCAAATCAACTCTTAGTTGCTGTACATGTGAAAGCCCCTTTTAAAAGCTTATATAGGCAATAGACATCAACGTAGCTCACTCGAAATTGGAAAAGGGCCATAATCATCCCTCACTTCTCTGTGTTTTGTCTTTATTTTTTCCTATTTTCTCAGCATTTTCTGCACTTGCTTATGACATCTCTGCTAAGGAAACCTATGTTTCAGGTGCTGTCATGATAGATGTCACTCGCTTAAATGCATCAAAACGCTTACCTGCTTCTACAACAATCAAACCACACAAAAAAGGGAGAGTGAGATTTCATCCCCCAGCAGGAGGTTTCGATTCAACTCCACATTATCCCCCATCCTCTGGGTTTCACGCTCTTCAAAACAATTGGGGATAAAAGAGCAAAAATGGAGCTAAATCACTTTCCCCAGGGAAGAGAGAGATAAGTCATATTCTCAGTGGTGTTATCCATCATCTGCAGCTCATAATGTCTCCTATGCTGAATCATGGCTAAGATGACTCTGGGCACGTGAAACTAAGAGCTTTTCTCAAACTACAAACACAACATTAACATCTCATTTATAAAGCAACAGGATTTACAAGCAATAAATGGAAAGAAACTGCAATTTGGTGTGAATTGCATTGTATTTTGAATGGGATTTATGTGATGGAAAAAAAAGTCTCAGCTTTAAACGGCAAGCTTGTGCATCGTCCCCAGACCGACTGAACGGCGTTTATAAGGACAGTGATTAAATCATTGGAGGTTGACCAGCTACTGTACTGTTGGTGCTAGTAAGTATTCTTACTCGATTGGTGTATCAGTAGTATCAGGAGGGATCGCATGAGCATCACTGTCTTCACTCCTGTTGGTAACAGCCTTATCATGTTGCTGCATATTCACATAAAGTCGAATTCCAACTCTTCTGTTGCCTAATTGCCAGTTCTCATTGAAAATGAATGATTTTAGGACACTGTTAGTGGGCTTCTTGACGCATTTTGCCCACAAAAATGGCAAAGCTTTAAAAAATGCAAGCTTCAGTCTAATTGGCTACTTATCTGGAGGCGTTCTGAGTTTTTTGTAATTTCAGAAATTTTACTGAGAGGTTTACAGCAGTTCACAAGATTTATAATGAGAAGAATGTTAACATAATTACCAACAGGAGCTTAAAGTGTAAACACAGAAGCGTTACGTTGGCTCAAGAATTTACTGTCAAGCAATGCCATTAAAATTGATGAAATTAAGACAAAAATATTGTTTTTGTAATGAAATTAATTATTATTAATAATTCTAAAAAATATGTAAAAATGATACATTATTGTTATTATTAGTAGTAGTAATAAAAAATAATGTTTGCATGATGTCCTAAACCTATTGCTTGGTAAATTCTGGTATGAAAATTTCAGTTGGAAATCTGATTCTACTCAGACAGACAGACAGACAGATAGATAGATAGATAGATTAAATCATTAATTGATTGATTGATTTACTGTACTAATCAACATTCTGCCTCAAATTCTGTTGCAAGAGTCCCTTCCACTGAACTCAGAACATTGCTTTAATGAATTTATCTTGAATTGATCTGGATGTCTGAGAAAGATTAACGACAATCATACATTGTGCAATTGACACTGAAATACTTAGACGTTCAGACAGATGCTCCCAGGCACAGCAGAACAATAAGTTCTCACATCAATAATGTAATGTCGAGATCTATGAAAAATGCTACAATGAACAATTGAACGCGCAATTCATTCTTCTGTCAATCGTTTTTATTAAACGGTTTTCACACAGTCAGAGGCTTCTGTTTCAATTCTTCCAAAAAGAAAAGCTTTCTGCAAAGCAGTGTGTCACAGTGGTCAGAGACTGAGTAGAAAATCAAAGTAGGAACATTAGAGAACTCTCCCTGAAGTGCTTGCTTAAAACATCATGACAGAAGTAAGCTATTAAGCCAACATATCCGTATCTTATAGCAGTACATTTCTGCCTTAATGTGCCCTTTAGTGCAGCCCATAAACACATAAAGCATGGCTATTTGTGGGGGAAAAATGACTGTGGATTTACACTGATGGCCTTTCGCATCATCCTGATTAGCCCTGATGGCTTCCTTAAGAGAGCCATTGAAGCCTGTTGATTCTCTTGCTCAGCACAACTATAAGTGCATGAGTGGTGATGACTTACACAGCATGTGCACTCACTGATAAGCAATGGAACAATTATTTCATTCCTGAAGCTCTTCAGAGTAGCACCACAACAACTAAACACATGTAAAGACACAACCACATCAGCACACACAGGGCTCTTTACTGTGGGAACTTATTGTAAATCACATTTAATTCTCTACATTTTTGTATTACATGAAACCTAACAGCTTTGTCAGATGTTGTGCCCAATTCCCCCATTCAAATCCAACTCTAACTCCAAAGAAATTCCATTGGCTGACAGAACATGGGTACTTTATTCTATATCTGACTAGAAATAGTATAATATCAATTAAGAGAGTTATGTTTCAGAAAATATTAAAAGTCCCCTAACACTGCCAAAGATTCAGCCACATGCAAACAAGCCCAGTTATTCAATGTTTTATACTTAATAGTCTTCTTTTCATAGTAGTAAGAGGAGTGCAGTTAAAATCTTCGGTCCCACTTTATATTAGGTGGCCTTAACTACTATGTACTTGCATCAAAAAATAAGTACAATGTACTTATTGGGTTCATATTGAATTGCAAAACACTTTTGCTGCTATTGAGGTGGGAGATGGGTAAGGTTAGGGAAAGCTTTGGTGGTATGGGTAGGTTTAAGGGTAGGGGTAAGGTGTAAGGGATGGGTCAACAGTGTAATTATAAATGTAATTACAGAAATTAATTACAGGTGTAATTACATGCAGGTGTTTTTAAAATATAAGTACAATGTAAAAACATGTATGTACACAATAAGTGCATTGTATCAAATGATTAATTTAAATGTAAGTACATAGTAGTTAAGGCCACTTAATATAAAGTGGGACCAAATCTTCTAGCAGAGTCCAGCACCACATCTGCAGATGTGAAACAAACAAAAACAATTTAATGACGAGTATGGTGCTGGGTTAAGAGAAGAGAGCCAGTGAAGCGGATCCAAATAACAGAAGATAAATGAGAAGATCTTTGCCACAGATGTGCAAAACTATAAGCTGTGAAGTTGGTGTTTTTTGGAAAATTTTATCCTTTATCCTGAAATAACTTCTATAAAGGACAACCAAGTTGGACAGAGTCAAATGAGCTGTATCTGTAAGAGATACATAGTTTACGCAAGTACATAAATAATAATTCTAGCAATTTTAACGGTACAAAACAGTAAAATGCTATGGTAAAAACCTGTTATTTGATTAACAGTAATTTCCTTTACTATATACAGTGAGAAACTTTAATAGATCTAATGAATCATTTATGTAATTTTACAGTAAAATACTGTTAAATTATTAGATTTTGGTAGTAAAAAGTCATCTAATAATTTACACCATTATTTCATATACATAATTATATTTCTTCTTAGTTTTTGTATCAAATAGGTTTATTGTTATATCTTATGTTGCTTAATTAATGTTTATTGCATGTTTATTGTCTCTTTAAACACCTGTATTATTATGGTGGTTATCAGTATGTTATACAGGTGCAAAGGTTTTTGGTAGTTTAGCAGGATCTCTTCCGTAAAACGTAAAACGTTGCTACCGTTTTTATGGTAAAGGTTCAGCAACCACAGCTGCCATTTTTACCTTTTTTTTTTTACACAGTGTGTAGCTACACAAGTTCAGAATCACATTGTTTCGTTCCAAAATGTGTCAGAGTGAAATTCATAATGAAAAGCAAGTACATAATGCATTCTTAGTGTTGCCGCAAAGGCATTAGCGGTTAGCTACTATGTTTTCTCTTTCAAGTGAACTACTGTCATAGCGGAGCCATTTGATAAGAATCTTGTTGAACAAATTATAGTTAGTTAAACTGTCATTCTGTTTATAGAGGGTATGCATTGACGTAATTTTTCCGCCGGAACACACCCCCTCAGCCAGACTGAGTGGCAAAAGAGCCTGCCGCATGACTGGATTTAATAGGGGAAACTGCAAAAACGTGAGTAAAACACAAGTAAAACAAACGATTAAACTAAAGGTTGGACTCGACAGTTCCTGTTACAACTTACCAAAGATCCAGTAATCCATGGATATTGACATGCAGCCAGGAATCGTGTTTCCAGACATTTATTTGTGCCTGATTTTGACGGGAAATACATAAAGCAAATTTGCCTGTAAACACTTTATATAAATACAATATAGGTAGGTCTAAATCAGGGTGATCACTTATATCAATATTATATATATATATATATATATATATATATATATATACATACAGTACTGTGCAAAAGTCTTAGGCACGTCAGTATTTTCACCCCCCAAAAAAGGTTTTAAGCCAGTTATTTATATCTTTTGCTTTAGTGTGTCAGTAGGAAATATAAGTTCACATTTCCAAACATTCATTTTGCCATTAATTGTAATAATCCAGTGAGATTTTTGTATGCACAAGGAGTCTGACAGCTGTTGCTCCACACGGAGATCTGATCTCACCATCATCGAATCTGTCTGTGATTACATGAAGAAACAGATGAAACTGAGACAAACTAAATCCAGAAGAACTGTGGCCATGTCTCCAAGATGCTTGAAGAAACCTTCCTGCAAAGCTACCTGAAAAATGATGCCCAAGTGTACCTGGACAAAAGCTGTTTTAAATGCAAAGGGTGGTCACACCAAATATTGATTTTATTTAGTTAATAGAAGTTAATTGATAAATAAAATCTATTTATGACAGCAGGAAGGTTTCTTCAAGCGTCTTGGAGACACAGTCACAGTTCTTCTGGATGTAGTTTGTCTCAGTTTTATCTGTTTCTTCATGTAATCACAGACAGATTCGATGATGGTGAGATCAGATCTCCGTGTGCAGCAACGGCTGCAGACTCCTTGTGTATTCAAAAATCTCACTGGATTATTACAATTAATGGCAAAATGAATGTTTGGAAATGTAAACTGATATTTCGTACTGACACACTAAAGCAAAAGATATAAATAACTGTCTTAAAACCTTTTTTGGGGGGTGAAAATACTGACATGCCTGAGACTTTTGCACAGTACTGTATATATATATATATATATTTTTTTTTTTTTTTTTTTTCTCAGCTCGATTTTCTCAGCTTTTTGTTCAAAATGTTGCTTTTTTATGATACTTAGCCCCATTCAAGTGTTGATAAAAAAAAAGACTGCATGAAGCTAGAATTTTTTGTTCCTTTATTTGTTTGTTTAAAGGGCTAAAAACACCCAATTATGCAGAATATAAGATGGTAAATAATTAATTGATGAGTTGTCAATACAATATATAACAATACGATATATAGGGTATGATTTTACCCCAAAATTCAACATATTGACAAAATGATAACTGCAAATCCACGTTTCGCTGCCTGGAGTCCAGTTGTTTCTGTGCAGCAATCCATTTGCTTCTCTTTTCTTTAGCTTTCGGCAGTCTTTTTGCCACTCAGTTGGCGTAACCGCACTTGCTCTGGCCGACAGTGACGTCATGTGCATACCCTCTATAGTTAGCTGTCTGAATTAGATATGTTACTTGAGCACCAAATATATTAGCATATTAAAAGGATTTCTGAGGATAGTGTGACTGAAGACTGGAGTAATATATGCTGAAATGCTTTGCCATTACAGAAATAAACTGCATTTTAAAATATGTTAAAATAGAGAACAGTTATTTTAAATTGTAATAATATTTCACAATAGTACTATTTTGATCAAATAAATGCAGCCTTAGTGAACAGAAGAGACTTTAAAAAAAAAAGCCTACCAACCTAAACTTTTGAACAGAGGTGTACAAAAGGAAAGGTAAAGTACAAGTTCTCTTTGTACGGCACTATTAATAAGTGTTGTTCTGGATAGTACTGCTTTATTTTAATAATACTGCGGGGAGGGGAGGGGTTTTGGCTTGTTGACTAGATTGAGGAGGGCACGTGAGTCGAGAAAATCAGTGGCCTACTTTAGCTTTGTGATTATTCAGGCTGTACGGTGCATAAATAACCATCAAAGCCTTTTTCTGATTTTTTGATTATGAAGCAAGCAAAATTGTTTCCTGAGTAATCAAGCCCATCAATATGAAGATGGCCCTCTGTAAAAAAATAAATAAATAAATAAATAAACACAGGCAGAATCACAGAGAGGCAAAGAAATAACAAGGTGTACCTGATTATACTGATCCATGAGGGACATGTGTAAACCATTTCACATGCTTTTTTTTTTTATGAAGAAGGATGACAAACGAGGGATAGCATCAAATTATTTAACAAGGACAACTTTTCCAGAAACAAAAAACAAAAACAAAAAACACCAGAAGCAGTTCATTATACTATATTTGGCTGTGAATACTGCAGTAGACTAAAATGAGTTACGAAATCAAAATCACAAATGGCTCGGATACAGATATGCTCTGATGTATTTTGGTATATGTGTGAGTATGACCCATTAAATTAAAGAATTATTGCTTAATAATGACTTTCAGAGTGGACTGGCGATCGAACACCCAGCGATATGCTATTCCACATCTACACAGTGCCGCTGAAATAAAAATGATTTACACGGGAAGTCATGTATGGGAGTGTGGCTTGAAGGCACAGAACAGCTGTACATGTCAATCAAAATGAAAGATTCAGTAACAAGTGATTCATTATGTTGCTAATCGCTACAGACACAAGTACGATGAGTTTTAGAGATTTTTAGAGGAATTTATTGTAAAATATTGTAACTAGCATAATTAAATATGACTAGTCATTAAATATACAGCATATTGTCATGGGAAGATTCTGCAGCAATCCAGCATTCAAAGACATTTAAACACTGCAGTTTTTTATTGCGCAAATGTAAAAAAAAGTGTAAAACAGTATTATGCAACTTTGTTACATCGCATGTTGAATTCAGCAAGCCATGCAAGTTCATGTAAGTTGAATTCAGCGAGCCATGTAAGTTCATGTAATATTGAAGAAAAAAAAAAAACAGTTATATTACATTTTTAACATTCAAATAAAGAGTCAAGAAAACACCCAGTTCATTCATTATGCTGGAATGGAAGGTCAAGCTGAGCACATGTAGTGCATTGTGGGAAACAGTATCCCAAGCAGTGCTCTGTCCGTACACTACACATTTTGGCAAATGCAGTAGGTCATATTCTATATGCATAAATTTAACATAATATGCACTACAGTACGTAGTGAATACTGCAGAAATAGTAAGAGTAGTATGATAGTGGGCCATTCTGAACATAACATTAAGACCACAAAAGGACTAATTCTGCCCTCTATTGGATAATAAGAGAAGGCATCTGAATGCAGCTCAAAATCAAAATCTTTAGATTTGAATAAAAACAACTCATGAAGAGCAACCAAAAACAGTTTTTTTTCAACTTGTACAATCTGTGTAAAGAGCCTTACACTCAATATTGTGTAAATATGTTGTGTGCAATGATGTGTGAGTACAGTGTAAATCAAAGTATATGTCCTAGCAGGAAATAAAATGTGTCCTAACAGGAAGTGTCACGGAGCCCGGTGAGTAATCAATGTGTGAGTGTCTGACGGGCTGCAGGGAGTCTGTAACCACTGTCAGGAGATGATGATGATGAATGGGGCCTATGGTTTTGTTTGCTTTTGTAGCTGTCGTTTCAACGGGCCTCTGACAGTGGCCTGTCGGGACAAGTTGCCGGTGGAATTGGAAAGTGGAAAGTTTGACATAAGATTTGGAAGTGAACTAAGGAGTCCATCCATGCAGAAAACTCAAAAGGTGCTTTTGTACAAAGATAAGAAGCTATGATAATAGGAAACTTTTGTTACTGACTTTATCCTTAACATAGAACATGTCCTGGCAAGTTACCATTGGTAAGTGTAACAGATTATAACAGATGATCTTATGATGTCAAACACTTGGACTAGATGAATTCCCGATTAACTCTTTCTCCGCCACTGAAGGAATTTTACATCATTTAACAACGCTTCCCCAGCATTGACGGAATTGTCCAGCAATCCATGTTTTCGCTGTTATATGGTAGGGGGCGCTATTACACATCTTCTGAAAGAGTACAGAATCTCTGGGTGCAAAAACAAGTGAAGAAGCAGCAGAAACAAACGATAGATGCATCGCTTGTGCATATCAGGGTTTTTCCTACATTGAAATTTTTTTGGCGGCCACCAAAACCAATTTTTGTTCCGCCAAAGCCTTATTTGATCAGTTATTGAGAGTTGTTTATTAATGATGCAGATGACTGCTGCGCCGTCGGACAGAACGAGCAGAGAGCTCCTCCCTCGTGCGCGCAAACTCTCTCTGTCTTCAAAGCAAGCACTGTCTTTGCTCTCTCTCTACCTCGCACATATTAATCTAAATCAAACTGACACGATGCTAAAAGTTCGGAAGACCGAATCCATGTTTCACGAGGCGCATTCGGAGAATGTTTTTCCTGAATAACCGCTGGGTGTGAATAGTGCTCAAAAGAATGTCACCTCATCTTCTCTGGCACGTGCAGCTGGCATAAACCACACTTTCAGTAAACAAAAAGAAAATCCTATCCAGTGATGAAGTGTTTTCTGTGTTGACAAATCTTTTGCGATGTCCTAATAACAGTCGCGATTCGCATGCAACACGTCAACGTCCGCTAATGTCCGATTCGCGACCTAATGACTCATTTGAACAGATTTATTTTAATGAATCATGAAAACAACTGATCTGCCCACACGGTCTATAACGAATCATTTACTCGAACAACTCTGAAATGAGAACATAAGTGTGCTTACCCCATTTAGCAAGAGTGGTTAGTAAAATTAGCCTTAATAATCCACAGTATTTTCAGGTTATTTAAATGACAATGTGTAGTAAATTAGGCCTACCTATAAAATCAGTTAGTTTAGACTGGAGTGAGGTGAAACCAGAACAAAGCAAGTTGTTGATAGCTAGGTGCATTCAATTGTATATGGTAGAAAATTATATTATTAATGTAACTTTTTAATGCTACTTTTTAATACTGATCATTAATTATTATTATTATACATACCAAAATAATTTTCAGGTCTAGCAAAGAAGCATCTTCTCTTACAAAGCTATGAAATCACAGATTTTTTTGCAAAGAGGGCAAGAAAATTACAGTGAGAGTGACGGGTACTTTATTGTCAGTATTGGGCTCGCAGATCACGTGGGTAGGGCACTTTTTACTGTTTGTGTGGATGACCATATCTGTCACCACCAAAGACCATTTTTGACCCAGGAAAAACCCTGCATATGTAAACTAACTCAAACATCAAACAGCATATAAATCAAAACTGCCTAACGTTACCGAATGAAATGTTGAAGTATGGGACTGTGCGAGATTTGGGGGTGTTGATGGACTCAATCTACTGTTTGTTTTGATTATCCTTCTGAATCCAATCCAGATGTAGTCTTTGGGGGGTGGGGGAAGCGATTTTCTCAGCTTTTTGTTCAAAATGTTGCTTTTTTTATGATACTTGGCCCTATTCAAGTGTTGATAAAAAAAAGACTGCATGAAGCTAGAATTTTTTTGTTTATTTGTTTGTTTAAAGGGTTAGTTCACCCCAAAATGAAAATTCTATCATTAATTACTCACCCTCATGTCGTTCCACACCTGTGAGATTTTTGTACTTCTTCGGAAGACAAATTAAGATATTTTTGATGACAGAATGCTGTCAGATTTCCTTCCATAGACTGCCTTTGCAACTACCACTTTGACGCTTCAAAAACTTCATAAAGAGATCAGAAAACTAATCTATATGAATCGAGCGGTTTAGTCAAAATTTTCTGAAGAGAATTGATTGCTTGTACGATGAACAGATTTAATATAGGCTTTTACTCGCATGTAAACATTGATCAGCGAACAAAAGCAGAAGCTCAACCAAGACTGCCTTTGCAACTACCACTTTGACGCTTAAAAAACGTGCTACACACGCGAGAACAAACCTCTTCCGGAAGCTCAAACGTGCTGCGTAACACACAAGCTTTCGGAATAGGTTTGTTCTCACATGTGTAGCACGTTTTTTAAGCGTCAAAGTGGTAGTTGCAAAGGCAGTCTATGGAAGGAAATCTGACAGCATTCTGTTGTCAAAAATATCTTAATTTGTCTTCCCAAGAAGAATGAAAGTCTTACGGGTGTGGAACGACATGAGGGTGAATAGTTAATGACAGAAATTTTCATTTTGGGGTGAACTAACCCTTTAAAAGCAGAGGCTCAGTTCTTTCTTTTAATATATTGTATGTTCAGATATTCATACAACAAAATATTCTGGGGGCCACGAAAGAATTAAACAGATTATTAGACCTCTTTTGCATAGATACTGTGGTTAGTTAATTCAAATTAAGAATTTAAATTCAATTGGTGACAACAGACAGCCTAGATAGCACAGGAACATCTCTAAGATGTCTGCTAAAGAGCACTTAGTCTGGAAAACATCTGTTGTGTACAAACTTCTGATAAACATCTTAGAAAAACCAGTTTCAGATATATTCTAAGTCATAAACACTTTAAAAGACGTTTTCTAAATGTCTATTTAACATCTGACACAAAACATCTTGACATTTGCAGATGAGCAAACACTCTAAAAAATACATCTTGCAGATGTATGCAGACATCAAATAGATGTCTCTGTGATGTATTACGCATCTAAAATGCTTACATTTTGGAATAAAATTGAGATTTCATTCTCTTTGAGTTCTAAATGTGGCACAACCCAGATGAAGCCAACTCTGAATTCCTTCAAGGAAATGAGCTATGTAGAGTAACTGTAAGACCTGTGTGAAGGGAATTCTCTAATGCTCACACAGCCGCGCGGGGATCTGTTAAATAATCTGCCCACTCGGAACAAATGAGGATAAATTAATTTAAACTAAATAGTAAAGCATGCTATCAAAATTGAATCAAGTCAGCTTTAAACTGACCTTTAAATGAAACATGTCGCTACAGTATGTAAATGTTATGGAATCCTGATGATGTTGCAAATTGTTTTTATGTGTTGTGTGTACTTTATGTCTCCTTCAACAAGTAATTAACCAGTAATTGCCCTTATTGAGACAGCAAACACATGTAAGCTTAAATAAATCCAAGAGAACTGTAATTAGATTCCTAGCACTTACATGTTGTGTGTGATGCAGAAATTAGCATCACAAGAGATTTGTCATGCAATTTAAAACACTTTAACAGTATTAACTCAAATACTGACCTCGGAAATTTGATACTGGTAATACAATAAAGTGAAACAAAAAGAATGTTCTTCAGACAATAGTTTCCACTAATCCCTCAGTTTGTAAAAGTAAACAAATATGACATTTAGAGTAATGAATTTACAATTGAAGTCAATGGGGCAAGACAAAAAAAAAAGTGATTTCGTAGATTAATTATACAAATTTGCAGCATAAAATATGTACATGTATAATTCAGATTTTAAGCTCAAAATGTGAGATATAGAAATAATGTTGTAATCTTCCACTGCTAGAGACTGTTTCCTCAATGTTCAATTATGCAATCATCACTTTTTAATGCCATTGGGGCTTTACACAAACCACAAAACACAAGTCCTTCATTCGTGAGGAAGCAAGCTGAATGTCGGAGAATGGTCAGCACCAGCCGTTTAATCTGATTTAGACTTTGTGCTATACGATGATTTGAGAGATAACCTCACATACATGAAAGAGTCAGACGCACCCAATAAACTGATCACTACACTGTAATACAACCATTATAAACATACATTTCAAGAGCTTTGTGAACAGTAAGTGATTCATTAAGGAGATCAAACATGGTGAGTCAGGAGATGTTGTACATCTTTTACCAGCAGCCAAAATGATAGTACAACATGTTTATTAAGAGTCTGGATTAAAAAGAGTCTAGCAGCGAGAGATCTGCTGTTCAGTCTTGAAATATTGTTGACTTTAGCTACAAATATTAATATGGAACAAATTTGCTATTTTAAATAGCAAAATCTCCAAACATTCCAAAATATGCTTGGCAAATATTCATCCTTACAAGAGCACAACAAATAGCCACTCAGCGATATTAAAGGAATTGTTCACCAAAAAAAAAAAAGGTCTGTCGTAATTGACTTAAATTATTAAAACTGATGTAAATGATGCAGGCACGACATCTTTGAATATGAACATGGAGGGTTAGGTGCAAGCTGCAGTGAATTTTTTATTTATTTATTTATTTAGCTTTTGTGTGTGTTTCGTTATGACAAACATGGTAACTATTAACCATTGTTGTATGAAAAATCTAAAATTACTTATGTTCCTCCAACAAAATGAATGGGCTTGGAATGAGCAGTATTGACTTTTATGTTTTTGGGTGAACTTTTCCTTGAACCTTTTTTGTCTTTATAAAAAGAACTCACCCACACTGATGTAGTTGCCAGCCAGAAAGAAGTTCCAGTGTAAGAGTGTACTGCTGCGGGAAGAATCCGTGTCATTGGTGAAACCTATAGATCTCATGGACAAATTGGGAGAATCCGTACAGATGCTCTGTCTGCCAGAGAACATGGAGGTGTTCAGAGATACTGTATCCATATTGCTTAGTTTCTTTAATTGCGAAACCATTAAACAACCCCAGGAACAGTCATGTATGATTTAGATTCTACAAATTCCTGAAAAAGCTGTCCGTTGTTTCCCAGTGGTGCTCTTCTTGATAAAATAGAAAGATCTCCTGGTTTTCAGTGTACAGCAGGAAGTTTAGCAGATGTTCAGACAGAGTCAGTGTCTTTGTGAGTGATTAGGGTTGGAGGTGTGGTACAACCATCTGACGGAGCTCCACAGCCAGTAATTGACCTGCAGACAGGACGAGGTCAGTGTACCGATGGCCTGGAACAAAACCACACCTGCAGCGGGGTGCACACCTGTTAACACAGGACAAATGCAAGACTTTACAAACTACACAAACATTTTATAAACATTCTTATACAATGAAAAAAATAAATGTGTAGGATTTACTTTGAAACCATTTTTACTGATAAACTGGTAGTAAATTTCACAAATATTTCCAAAAGAAACAAGTAACACATCGAATTAAACATGAAATTTTGAAGTAGAAAGACTGAAATAGTACTTTCTTGTAAAATGTACTCTTAACAAGGAACCCTCTTATTTGGTACATTAGTATAATATTAGATGTTAAAATTAACAACAGAGCTATTATATTCAACTACTGTATATTTTCAGATACACTCAAATAAAACTGAAATGTTTGTATGCACATAAGGTAGTTTTCATAAATACTTGTCTTCATGGCAAATATATATATATATATATAATTAACAGTAAATAAGTTCATCTCTAGTGTTTATTTATAGCTAACTAATGAACTGTGAACATTGGATAACTTTCCTGAGGTAGCCTAAAAGCAACATTAAGTGACATTTTTTATTACATTTTTAAGATGTTTTATTGACGTCTTTCCGCGGTTGAAACACTGATTGAACGATTACATGAGACATTCATTTCGGTAAGTTGTACTGCATCATACCTTTTGATGTTCATGCATGTTTATTCGAGCTATAACTTGTATTAAAGTGGAAGAAAAGACTCGTGCTTCACGCTGCGGCTTGAACTGAGGCACTACATCGATCCGTCACATCACATTTAAGAGCGTCAAAACGCCATTTATTGTTTGAATTTCGTGATAAAATGGACAAAATTTAAAAGCTGAGACTTTGTTTCTAATCACAAGTTACGTAGAACAAAGCTCTTTGCGATTATTGGATGGGAGACGCGCAACAAATAGGCCTAATATTTAGTGCAGGGAAAAAAAACTGCAGACAGATCTGGCAAGTGGCAACCCTAAACTACGGGTGATTCATAGGGTCAAATAGAGCCTGGTTTAACGTCGCTTTTTTAACTGTTAAAGTGTTGTTGTCGCGTTAACTTGCCTTAAATTTAATACAAGATAGATTTTCTTCACACACAATATGAGTTACAGTCTGAACACATTTTTCTGCGCCCCTTTGATTGACAGGATATAATCGGCACTGTTCATCGGTTGTTTTTAATCAATCGGCCAATTGTGAAATAGTACAAATAATTGCTTTTCACGATTATTGGCCAATACATCAGTGCATCTCTACTAATAATCTCTATTTTATTTCGAATATATTTTTTATTATTTTTTACAATGTACTTGCAAAGGCACCATCTAATAATATCATAAACAAGGAAATAACTGATTGATTGATCACAGACTCCTAGGGGGATATGTGATTTTAAATAACATTAACAAATACAACGCTATCACCATAAAAATGACCAAAAAATAAAATATGATGTATTTTAATATGAATAATAAATGTGTTTTAAATTTAATATGTGGTTTTGTGCTTAATTAAATAAACACGACATGCATTAATGATTTCAACCAACCAATGTTTGATCAATTATTCTGATGTGACCAATCGTCTTTGAGCTCATTAATGTGTGAAGGTGAAACAGTCATCAGTTAGGGATTTTTACAAACTTTAGGAAAACCTTGATGACAATGTCATTAGTTGTGCCTGCTTTTAAACATGCACTGATGCTTGGAGCCTCAACATTCATTCTTAACCTTAAATATAAAGATTTTAAATGTCTGTAATGGACTGGCCATCCACACAGAATGTTCCCCACACTGGGACTGGCTCCAGCATCACTGTGACCCTGTAGAGGATAAAGCTGTTTGGAAAATGGATGGATTTTAAATGTGACTGAGCCAAACGCCTTTTACAAAAAAAAAAAAGGTAAAACAATGATGTCGGACAACTTTGAAGTTGGAGGAGAAGAGTTTTTCGCTCTACCACAGTACTTCCACCTACGTCACGCATGACCTTTCCAACGTGATTCTGTAATGCGTGGCGCATCGCAGAGCTAGTGCAAGATGAGCATTTGTGGTTAAAAAATATATCTTTTTCTTTTTTTTTTTTTTTTTTAGAAAATAACCAATCGTTTCGCTAGATAAGACCCTTATTCCTCATCTGTGATCGTGTAGAGCCCTTTGAAGCTGCACTGAAACTGCAATTTGGACCTTCAACCCATTGTACCCTGGTGAAGTCCATTATATGGAGAAAAATCCTGGAATGTTTTCCTCAAAAACCTTAATTTCTTTTTGACTGAAGAAAGAAAGACATGAACATCTTGGATGACATGGGGGTGAGTAAATTATCAGGAAATTTTAATTCTGAAGTGAACTAATCCTTTAAAAGGCACTTTGCTTATACTGAACCACATTCATGTACCATGAACTTGGCACTTAAAAGAAAATCATTGTTTTACCATGATACACATGTCTAAAAACTATGGTGTTACTATTGCTATTGTACACATCCAATCCAGAAAAACATGATATTATTATGGTGACCCCCACCACCCTGGCAAAATGATGTATTGCCATGCAGGGCTCGAAATTAACTTTTTTACTTGGTAGCACTGGTGCTCCCAACTTCAAAAAGTTAGGAGCACCAGCAAAAATTTAGGAGCACCACAACTAAAAAGCCTTGTCATTCGCTTGTCCGAATAAAAAAGTTGCTTGTCTGGAAAAAATTGGATTTTTGTGTTGTAAATATAATTTACTGAAGCAATATTCTCATCAGTGTTCACTCAGCTTTGACATTTAAATCTGCATATTTGTGGTATTTACCCCGAGGGCATTTTTTTTTTTACCTTTTATAAAGGGCTTTTTCCCCTAACCTTATTAAATGCTTCATCTTTCATTTTAAATTCTTAAATTTGATCAATAAATGCAATTAGAATAATAAGATACCAGTCAAATTAAATAATTTACACTGAAAAATTACAACTGCGTTAAATAATGTTAAGAGATTGTTTTAATTTTTTTGAATATACAAATAAGAAATGTTGGAAAGAATGATTACTTTTAAACATGAAACTAAACCGCCAGTAGGTGGCGGCAGATGACCGTGTAAATGAGTGAGTAATTGAGTCAGTCATTGAAACGATTCGTTCGAACGGATGATTCATTCAATAATGACGCAGTTGTTTATGAATAGGTCATTGATTCTTTGACTCAACCGATTCGTTCAAAATGCTGAATCATTCAATAATGAAAGAAAACACGATTGTGTTGTCATGAAATGCGCGATTGTTCTGCTGTGATCTTTGTTTGGAACTATTTTTGCTGCTGAAACAGAACAAAAACAGTCACTATTGCGTCTAAAATGTAAGTGATTTAATTTTAACTACTTTTTACAGTTCATTGAACTGTTGTATGAAATCAGTGTTACATTTTCAATCGTGATGTTTTATTCAGGATATTCAGGAAAACTGTAGGCTTACTCTTGGTCGTGTAATGTTGCTTAACTCTATCATGTTTTTTAAATATAAAAACTCAAGTGTTAATGTCGAGTTGTGTGTAACGGTTCTTTTCATCTTCTCTCAGCTCTTTATATTTTGCGCGCTAGCTCCCTGTCACGTGACAACGAAGCGCAGTGAAAGGGAGTGATTGATGCTAATATTAACAAACCTAAAATCTGCTTTAAACTTAAGAACATAAAGATGAAGTTTAATTGGTTGTGTGATAGAACGGTGGACCGGTTACTGTATCAGCTCACAGCAGGCACATACTGTGCTGTAATTAGCGAACGTTTTGTAGAGAAATGAACACAGGTCGCACCTCAACAATTATTTGCACTCGCATAAATGCTCCCAAATATATTTTAAGGTCGCACACGTTAAATTTAGGGAGCATATGCGACTAAAATGGTCGTAATTTCGAGCCTTGCCATAGTACATGTTTAAAAAAACACGGTATTATTTTGGTTCCACATCCAATATAATACCATGGTACTATGTCACAGAAACACAAACAGTGAGGCGTATCATATAAACATAAGAATGAATGGAAACTTTCATATTACTGTATAGGGATGAAAAACAAATGATGTAATCACTTATGTCTTATCTTTTATTTTTGCATGGCTGTCAGTGAAGTCTACTTCAAGAGAACAACAACAGTTGAACACTCCCATTATAATCAATGCCGATCTTATACAGGACCTCTTTCTGAATTCCACTTTATGACACTGAGGTGTGCTAGAGACATGTCAACTGCCTGCTAACCTGAACAATGGCTTTAATGTTCACTTTGAGTGCTTGTTGTGTTTGACGTGACATGTTGATACCTGAGGATGCAGGACTGGACGTGTCAGCAGTGTAACACCTGGCCTCAGGTAACAGACAAGGCGATGAGAGGGGTAAAAACCCCCGATCCCCTCCCTCTGAAACACCTCAGTCTCAGCTAAAACAAATCTGTCTGGCTTAAATTCCTCAGTAGACAAAACAATGGATGTCTTTTTAGAAACGCTTCATGCCTGTATATAAGATGCATTATAAAGGTATTCTTAAAGCAATTTTTCTTTTTTTTTCTTTTTTTTTGAGGGACGTGTCAAATTATTGTTTGTGATAATCAATAGCATTTGAAGCATTATGAGAAAAGACATGACTACACCTTAACACAATGTGTAAGATTTTGGATTAAAATATCCAAAAACCACTAACAATGTTATTTATTTTGTTGACTTGTGTACTTACATTATCCCAAATGTTTCCAAGAATGTTTAAATCCAGAGAAATAAGCAATTTTAATCAGGACACGGGCCGTGTCCGTGCGTCGCCTATCAATGATATCATACCTGCGTTACCCTTGATTACCCTTGATTTTATTTTGTAGAAACATGGAAACACCAAAGACACTTTTATATATTATATGTTTTTATTAGACAGGTGAGCAACTGTTTGAATGGATACGTTCATCTACAGAAAATAATGTCATGTTATAATCATGTTATATAGCTCAACACAGTAAGTCTTATTCTTTAAATTTTGTTTTCTTGATTTACATTGAGTACCATTTTTTACCATGCCTGATATAGATCTAGTTTACTGCAGTGTGCAACAAGTGTCTCATAGTAGCCACTGATTGAACGCAGAGTAGCACTATAACAACTTTCAACACACAAATGTATCTAATATGATAAAACAGCACTCCTTTACCCCACATATGCATATAATAAAAGTTTTCGCGCTCGTCTCTCATTAGCAATCACTCCAGCTGCCTCGTTGCACTCCCACAACACCCGGCCCTGCTCTGCTTCCTACTACAGTAAGATTAATAATCTCATCCATGAACATGATTTCTGCCCAAGTCCCATCCCGATTCTTTTCCACCGGCTATAGACAACACCTCCCATGATTCCACGAAACCAAGGCGTCATCAAGCTACGCCTTTGTTTTGAATAAGCGACCTTAAGCGACGTATAATGTATTATTACTGATACATAAACAATTAAATTTTATTTGTTATATTATATTGCACTATACTCTATAAGGGTAAAACCTTGAATGCTAAGTATTTAATGCATTATATGTATGCAATAAGTATGACTACAACTATTTACAAGAACATACAACATATTATAAGATGTATTATAGAGCATTATGAATGCATTATAATGCATTAAGAATATCTTTAAAATGCATTATATAAACAGACTTTAAGTAATGTGCTATAGAATGGGTGAATCTCATGAAAACTGTCAAAAAGTCCTAGTCATATGTCACCAACAAACAGGAAAAAGCTGCATCTGTGCCAAATTATATATTGTAAATAATTATTGGATACATTGTTACAAAACAAGTAAGTCAAGTGTGCATTTATCTACCTTAGTGCGTATATAATAATACAATATAATATTGCAATATAATAATACTTTTTTATTTCTGTTGTACTAACTGTAAATTATTATTTATTGTGATAGCATTTGTTGTACTACATGTAATTTATGCTGATTTCAATGCTAAAAAATCATTTATTACCGCAAAGTACAGCATTGCATTAATAAGAATCTAATGAGAATCACCTTCCTCACACATTACAGTAATGATAATTTTGGGGGAAATGTGTGTAATATTAAAAAAATTATTTGGAGGTGAAATGTAACCTGTTCATAAGGTTCACTCGTGACATCAAAGGTATCTGAAGCTCAATGACTGAAATAGGTCAGAGATTGTGGAATGAATCAGAAGCACTGTTGTTTACAGAATCTCTCATTCACCCCAGGTTCAAAGCAGAGGCAGAAACAATTGAACTTCAGGTTTATAGGAAGTAAGGAAGATGTATTGCCTCACAAAATGTCCATTCGGACTCTGGCACCTCTTTAAATCTGCTACTGAAAGACACACAAAAGCCATTGTGTGTTCAACCTGAGCACGGTGCTGACAGGAAACTCACTGAGTATGCAAATGTTTGTCTCTAATTTCCTTCCCTTCAACATAATAAAAGAACAACAAAACATGCAGATTATTTGCTTTCAGATAAGTAAAGCCATAAGCAATGTGAAGCAATAACAAAGACACATGGTTGATCTTAACATCCCCCGAGAACAAGCCTGCACTCAACACAATGCACTCAATACACAGCGTAACATGAGATCTGGCCAATCTGGCTGAACCAAACACACACTATCACAGCACAAACAACATTCCAGTATCTGAAAGCCAAATGTCTGTATAGCTTCTACTGGTTTATAGTTGTTTTTCATGTTGTCCGCATGGAAAAATAGATCAGAGATGGTGCACGGCAAATAGCAGATGTGTGTTGACAAGCTAATGGCATACCAGCTGGCAGGCTGGTGACCGTGGATCGCTCAGAGTTGCTCACCACTACACAAGACACAATGACACAATAGACCTTTTATTTCAGTTTCAACCAACCAGTTCGCATTGCAACTCGCAAGACGTCCTACATCACAGTGTTTGGGTTGAGATTTCCAAAGGAAAAAGGAGCATAACTGTGTCACCCACACTGACAAACAAAATTTACTTTAAATGGAACTAAAGTGACTCAGATGAATTATAATTATTTCACATAAACATCCGAAATGACATAGATAGAAGGGTGTTCCCTGCCTAAGTACACCGGTTAAGTTTTAATTTATGGCTGCCTGATTCATGTTTAGCCTGAGGCACAGGTCAAGTTTAACAGACACAGATTAAATCAGGTTTTTCCTATGAGTATGCAGAGAAAATTGTTTATGTTATAGAGATTATTTACATAAAAACAAAAGCTTGTGCACATTTTTCCAACAAATCTATATAGTGTAAAAGAAAATCTCATTCTTATTACATTAAGGTGAAACATTTGCTATAATTTGCAAATAAATATACAATAAAAATTATAGTATCACAGAGAGTCTAATGAGAATAATCAATGATAATAATAGAAATTATCAATAAAAAAAAACAAACAAAAAAAAAAAAAACCTCAAAACAAATATTTATTATGTTAATGAGAATTTGTCAGGAGACGTGCTGAAATCACATTTCTTTACTTCTGATTTTGATGTGAAATACAACCTGGACATGTTTTTGTGAGATTAACTCGCACAATGTCACATCACAATCACAGAAAACACAGCACAACAGACCCCTCAGAAGTTTATCATGTCTTCTCTTCTCTTCATTCTTTTTACCTGAACACCCAGGTGAGAAGTGTTGAGTTTCAGAATACAAAACTCTCAGAGAAAAAAAGCTAAGAAACTAACTTTCCAATCTTTTATCCAGTTCTACATCTCTGCAGACATGTGCCAGACAATCTTTTCTGAGTAAACCTGCCCGAGTAAAATCTCCTTTGCGTTCTCATTACTAAATGTTGAAAAGAATAAGTACAGTGAAAGTATTGTGAAGTCTCACGTTACCTTTGTGAAAGGGGGTCTTGAAGGAACAGAAGCAGGTAGTTCAGAGTGTGAGCTGGAGATGATGTGATAGTGAGCAAATCACTTCTCCAGGCACCAGTTTTACAGCTCCAGTCTTCTTTTGTACAAAGAATATGCCTTTTTTTATTGCAGGCAAAAAGCTTCAGGCACACAGCTCCATACTGCAGGTAAAGGAAGTTGTCATTTGAAAGCTCTTTGTACACAGTAGGTGTTCCCTTATGGAGCAACAGTTTTCCCTGCGTCGAAATTGGACAAGTAAGGGCAGAGGAGTCTTTGCACAGGTGGGCGGGATATGGGGTGGAGTGCAGACAACTAGAGCATATGGGAAATAGCCGTATTGTCTGCAAGTATTGAAGGAAGTTTATTCTCATTTCAACATATTTTATTTTTGTTGTTTAAATCATCTTAAATTGAGTTTGAAAAAGAGTTTATGGTAACATTCTATTTTGATGATCCCCTTTTAACTATAAGTAACATTGCACCTACATGTTAACTAACTCTCATTAGAGTATTAGTAGAGTATTAGTAGACTGTCTGCTTAATATCCACTAATATAAATTATAAGTTACAAAATAAATTGTAACCGAGTTTATATTTTGAGTTATATTTCAGTCCTTTACCTTTACGTTTTTGAACTCTCTCTTTATGGCATTAGCATACTGCAGAACGGTGTTGCAACTTTTAAAATCACGTCATTTTGTGTGTAGAGACGTGTTTCAGACAGGCCAGGTAAATGGGTTAAAGGTAAATCAGTTACTTTCTGAACACATTAAATGGTGTTATGCAACCATGGTAATATGAATTTAATGACTAGACTCTTTGGGATTCTTTAATAGAAGCAACCAAGTGTGCAGTGCTCAACAGAGCAATTACTTGATATTGTCTGATATTTCACACTAACACATCCAGCAGGTGCTCACTGCTGTGCTGTGCATTCATAAATCTGCACAAAAAGGGTGGCTTCCCATAACACTATTTGATATCTTATTGGCCCACTATATAATGAAAATATTACCAAATGAGCGTGTGATATTTTACTAGACCCTGTAAGAACTTGAGTAGAGCTGCAAAGCAGCACTACTTTTTATTCCACCTATTATCATAGCATAGGTAGTACCTGAATCAAGTCAGTTATCCATAATATCAGGCTGAAATGATTTTTAACATTACTGATTTCATTACTATCAGTATTTTATTAGGTTCTCAAAATATAAAAAATACTAAAGTGTTTCTTTGTGTAACTGTATAATATTTTCCACAAATAACATTACTACAATATGTTGCAGTATTGTCAACCTTGTTCAAATAACTAATTCTTTCTGTCCAACAGAAAGTAATGTATGTTTGTTTATACTCTATATGATTCAACAATCCCCTGTAATAAAAAAAAGAAGTACACTTTAAAATAATCAATATTATATGGATATAATATACTTTAAAAGAATATACTTAAGTGCAAACTGAATGTAATGTTTTTGGCCACATAAATTAAATGAAAATGTATTATAGTTTAAATTTATAAGCTGAACTTTAGAGTGCTTTTTAAGCAGGACTTAAAGGTGCAATATGTAAGAATTTTGCAGTAAAATATCCAAAAACCACTAGGCCAGTGTTATGTATTTTGTTCACTTGAGTACTTACAACATCCCAAATGTTTGCAACTATTTGTAAATCGTGAGAAAATTGCAATTTTAACCAGGCTCCGGAACGTGTGAGGAGTCGCCTGTCAGTTGCGTCATACCCGCATTACCCTCGGTTTCCGGTTTTATTTTGTAGAAACCATGGAAATACCAAAGACGCTTTAATATTTACATGTTTTAATAGGCAAGGGAACAACGGTTTTGATATATTTATAGACAGAAAACTAATTATTGTTAATTAGCTCAACACGTTTAGTCTTATTGTTTAAATCTAATTTTCTTGATTCTTGATCAGAGAAAAACACTATTTTGTGAAGTAGCTAACATAGCATAATCAGATGCAGCTTTATTTTTAGTAACAGTAATACAGCATTTTCTCCATCATACAATACGTTTTAAAATTAATTGCATGCCATGTATCAACACAAGCCATCCAGCATTTAATATGATATTCTAAAATCGATTTAGCTTACTGCAGTGTGCATCAGTGTCTCACAGCAGCCACCGAGCGAACGCACAGAGTAACGTTATAACATTTTCAACTCACTCAAATGTATCTAATATGATAAACAGAGCTGTGTTACCTCATACTCATGCCCGGAAAAGCTGAAGTGGCGCCGGCGACTGTGGATAATAAAAGTTCCGCTGCTCGCGGCTTGTGTTGTGCAATCGGTCCTGCTCTGCTTCATACTACAGTAACGTTAATAATCGCATCCATGAACATGATTTCTTCCCGAGTCCTATCCCAATTCTTTTCCACCGGCCGTTGAGGTGAAGACCACATGTCCCAAGATTCCGCGCTCAAACTTAGCATCATCAAGCTACGTCTTTGTTTTGAATAGGCCTCTAGCGACCTCTAGCAGACAGAAAATATTACATATTGCACCTTTAAATACGTCCTTATAATTAATTTCATATTTACTTCAGTTGTCTTTGAAATATGTTTAAAAAGTACTGCCAAATGTATTGACGAGCATTTATGGTAAACTAAAATATACTTTAATGTCATTTCTACTGAAACTATGTCATGTATTTAAATATATTTGTACTTACACATTTGTAATAATGAAATTACAATTCAGTACATTTGAAATATAATAACTTTAAATGTAATATTGAATAACACACTACAGTTAAAATTATATCATGTACTTTATATGTGCTTTAGTAGTTGACACATCAAAATAAGTGTACTTTAAAGCACGGGAAAAGTTTATTGAAACAATGTACTTTAAAGTAAAACATTTGACATTATTACAAAGTTCACTTTTTAAAAGTGTAAGTACACTTAAGTCTTTTATTTAAGGTAGTACCTTCATAGATCCAGTTACAAGGCCTGGCTGAAAACTAAAGTGAGTTCTGTTTCTACAACACTTGTGCATTCCTAATAAAAACCTAGTATCTCTATGCATATGAATTTACCAAGCAGACTCTTAATTCAGTGATTCATAGCATCCTACCTCAGACGGCTCTATTGCTGCTCCATCCACGATCAGGTCTCCTCAACTGCCCTCTGTGCAACCTCGCCTCTGCCTGCAAGAAATCACATGGGAGTCTCAATGAGAAAAAAAGCCATCTCTTGCTCAAGTGTAAACAATAGGGTGCTTCCTTGACTGCCACTGTGAGTAAACAGCCTTCTACATGACTGCAATCTGACCTTAATATGGATTTCGTGATCAGCCTTAGGAAAGAGCTGAATGAAGTTGTTTAGCGTATGTGTTTTGAATTTTAATGGTTCAGATTGATCTAAGCGCATTAGAGTAACAAAGAAACAGGTTTTACAACCTTGTAAAAGGAGCTGACTTGTGAACAGCTAAATAGAGAGAGCAAATGAAAGTAGATAGAAGAATGATGCAAATATTATTCATTGAATTAATATGTAACATGTAATAAGCCATAATTCTAAACTATTATCACTAGCGTTATTAAATAATAATAATGATAAAAAATGCAGTAGGCCTATAGTGTGTTTACTGCATAGTATACTATATTATGCTAATAGGCCTATTCCTGTTCAGTCGGGGCAACTGTGTTGAAGGTATGGGACAGAAGAATTATATATTTAATTATATATTTAATTTACCTCAAGTGAGTTCAAATTTAATGGATAGGCATATTCCTTGATGAAGATTTTGTTGATATTTATAGTGATCTTTTAAGGAGGATATAGGAATAAATAATGTTACTATAATAATACCTTAAAACCCAATCAAATAAACACTTGACTTTCATTTCCATACACATTTTATTATTATTATTATTATTATTTGTGCAGGAATTACATATATAAACTCTATTTTAAAAGAAATAAATAAAAAATATAATGGATACATAAAAATAGACTAAATGGAATTGGAAGATGGAAGACTCACGTATGTCTTCAACTTCTACACAGTTTCTGATGTATTTTCAGATGTTCACTGTATTTAAGCTATATGCAACCAGAAGATGTCCTCCTTGTTCGAACGCTAGGTCATAGTAAATCATTTTCCAAAAACATCGGTTCAATTTATTCGTTTGCGCCGTTACTATCTGGTGATGAACCTTATCTCAGTAAGGCGATTTTGCTGTTGTAGACAGCAAACCGCAAAACTGATCGCAAATCAGCAAAGCTTCTGTTACCAACCGACCAATGGAGTGCTCGTGTGAGCATCACATGATTAAACACGGAAGCGTTAGAAGCATGATGCACAGTGAGTGACCTAGACCAGTAAATAGAACCATAAACGTAGTAGATCATTGTGTTTTTGTTTTTTTGTTTTTTGTAAAATGAGATATATGGACTGATATATAAACACGTCCTCTAAGGATCTCTTTAAAGTCTTCTGAACTGAGCAATGCCTCTAGTTCCTGCGAACCAGCCGCAGCTGATCCGCTCGTGTCAGAAGGATGAGTACTACCAGAACAACCTGACAAACAACGCCAATGAGCTCGTCCACACCTTTGCTGGTAAATCACTCTCAAGCACTCTAAGTGCAAGAATTTGGGATTTTAAAAGGGTGTATTCTATACTTTTATATTTTATTTTATTCTCACGTAAGACTACTTAGACAAATCAACATGTCTTGCATATTTAGTTTATAATTTAGTTTTTTAGGCATTCTAGAATAACATAATTTTGGGCGGTCATATGCTAATATGATGTAGGTGTGGCATAATAATCATGACCATAAAAGGCCAACTTTGTCGGTATAGGCTGTTCAAAATGGAATACTAGCTTAGTGTGCCGTATACACTGTATAGTTATATGTATGTATCTATGTATATGTGTATATATATATATATATATATATATATATATATATATATATTAAGGGTGTAACGGTACACGATCATGACAGTTCGGTACATACCTCGGTACTGAAGTCACAGTTTGGTACGGGTTCTGTACAGCGGGGGAGAAAACTAAACATAATTTTTTTTTATTAAACTGGTTTATTGTACAAATTGTGTCTCTCTCTTTTAAGAAATTAAATTATAATTAACATTTTCTTAAGGATAAAAAAAATCTAGGTAAAGTAAATATAATGAATATATAAGCTAATATAGTGTATCGCACGGCTACGAGTGTGATATTGCGTTTATACAACAGCTCGACGGCACAAGTGTGTAAATAAATAAGTACAAAACTGGAGTGTCTTTAAAAACCCTCTTTTGTGCAGAACTACTTCCTTCCGCCATGGATTCAAATCTCAAGTTGACAGTTTAACACTTGAGCCCAGGTCTCCAATACTAATTCTAAAACATCAGTTTAGAACTAGTAACAAAGGAACGCTGAGTCGCTTCATTGAAGCTTATTGTATTATAGAGTATTATGGTTTTATGAGAGAGAGAGATCAACTAAACGAGTGTATTACCTGCATGTAGCATTCATTCTTCAGGTCGATGTCCATAATATTATATCCATTATAAAAAATCAGTTTGAATGTCCGCTGAGGAAAGGGTATTTTTGTGCTTATTTCCCACAGCACTAAAACAACTTCCTTGTTCTGACTCACTCATAAAGAGAGTCATCTATAAGAGTCATGGAATAATGTAACTTTCACTGATACTATTGACGGACCCTTTCTTAATACCAAATAGCCTACGGCATATTATTTATATAAAATAATATTTATTGAACAATAATATTTAAATTAACAACAGCCATTATAAAAGGCAAATAAACACAATCAAATAAATAAAAAAAAACACAAGCAAACAATTCAGTCAAACGTACAAAAGTAGCACTCTAGTCCAGAATTTAAGTTAAATATAGCCTAATTATAAAGTTATGAAATTTAATTTTCCCCTTAACCCAAATCGTTTTGCTCTGGAACAAGTAATAGATTAATAAGACCAAAGATTGCCTGTTTGATATACCCCAAATTAATTATATTCTTAACCACTATCTACATAAGAGCCAGCGGCAAATACCCGAGGGACTGGCTGAGATGAAGCTGTTTTCTGCGGTTACATGAGCACTGAACGGTCACTGACGGCCTGGAGCTCGCATCTGCGAAAGCGTCAAAACAAATAGTAAAATACGCGCTATGTTTATATATGAGTCACATATTTGAGGTCTAAATAACTACATATGACACATCCCTTTTAATACAGCTGTTTGTTCAAAGATTTGTAATGTTGTTTCTTGAGGTTCCAGACGTTGGCTTCAGTGGAGAAAGGAAATTGAATTACTGTCTGATCTGACCTACTATGTCCTAACAACTTTATCTGGTAAGCTATTCGCTTGTATTGCAACACTGTTGATGTGCTCATCATATGAGCATTTGTTGTATTTCAGAGTCCTGTTTTTGTCATCCATTTCATTTAGGATATCAGACCCTGGGTGAGGAGTATGTCAGCATCATCCAGGTGGACCCCAGCAAGAGAAGAATCCCCTCACGAATGCGCCGAACGGCACTAATCTTCTTCCACACATTTGTGCCTTATCTTTTGGACAAGGTCTTGATATGTGTTGAGAATGAGTTGGAAACAGAAGCAAACTCGCAGCGGCAGACAAGCAGAACCTGGAACCCGTTATCACACGTGCGGTTCTGGATTCAGAGAGCTGTGGGGATGCTGACTGAGTCTCAGAGGAAGTCTTTGATTCCGCTTGTATTTGCCCTGCAGCAGGGAATCACTCTTCTGTACAGGCTACATGTGGCTGTCTTTTACATCAGTGGAGCCTTTTACCACATTGGTAAAAGAGCTGCAGGTGTTAGTTATGTAAGTTTTTGTTCTTTTACTATTATAAAATCTGTACTGTGGGAATAAGTTCCTATATGCTGTATTAATGAAGCGCAGTAATATCAGCAGAGGATTTGTGGTATATCCCTTACAAAAAATTACTGTTAGAGATCATAATACCATGGTACTTCAATACAGACTATAGTACTAAATAATAACCATAATCATATGTCATGTTATTTACATGGTACTCCAAGGTGCTTCACAGGATACTGTGGTATTACCATGGTACCATATCCAAAACATGCTAATACATTGGTAGTTGTTCTGTAAGTTATTGCTTTAAAAAACACCCACTTTTCACCATATATGCCAATGTCCCTTTTCTTCACCATCTTATCAGTTCCCGATCACCAAAATCAAGTCTCAACTCATTTTTGTCTTGTTGAATATCCTGTTTTACTCTGAAATGCACTACTTTTGAAAGTCAGTAAGATGTTTTAAGATTTTTTTAATGTTTTTGAAAGAAGTATCTTATGCTCACCAAGGCTGCCTTTATTTTATCAAAAATACAATAAAACTGTAATAATGTAAAATATTAGTACAATTTAAAATATCCTTTTTTTTTAATTTGAATATATTTTAAAATGTAATTTATTCCTGTGATGCAAAACTGAATTTTCAGCATCATTACTCTTTAGTGTCACGTAGAAAGTTTAAAATAACAGCATTTATTTGTAATAGAATTTTTTTGTAACAATGTAAATGCCTCACTTTTTTTATCAATTTAATGTATCCTTTTGAAATAAAAGGATACATTTCTTTCAAAAAAGAATCATACTGACTTTTGAATGGTAGTGTATATCATATTCCTGAAGTGTAAAAGTTTAATCTGTGTAACAGTGAATGTGTTTTCTTTAGCTAAGAGTGGGAAATGTGTCTGGCGATGACCCAAGGATCAGTAACAGTTACCGTCTGCTGGGGGCGCTGTCGCTTCTACAGCTGGGCGTCACTCTCACACTGCAGTTTAACAACCTCAAGCAAAGACAGAAAGCACGACAGGAGTGGAAACAGCACAGAAATCTTCTCCCCAGGTAGCGCTGTAGTGCTCTAAGTCTCCGCTCCTAATACCCCCTGTTCTTTTGTGGGAGTCATTAAACCAAAAATTTCATTTTAGCATTTTTTCTTTGTGGTAATAAATGTGACATTATGGGGTCTTGAGGGGAGCCTTCATAATACTCTAGATTTATGTTGTGCTATTCATGTTCTCTCTTTACACATTCTCTGTTTTTCCTTTCAGTCGTCAGGTCAGCGAGTCATCGTCTCGCTCTTCACGCTGTATCTTGTGTTTGGAGGAGCGCAGAAACACCACTAGCACTCCCTGTGGTCATCTCTTCTGCTGGGAGTGCATTACTGAGTGGTGCAATACCAAGGCAAGACTTCTATATTACATAATACTGTGGTGTGTTTGCATGTAAAGTTTAACATTACTGAGGTCTGATCAGTACTTTTTCTTGTTGCTTTTATTGTAGACCGAATGCCCACTGTGTCGAGAGAAATTCCAGCCTCACAGATTGGTTTATCTGAGAAGCTACAAGTAGACATTTGATTGATCAAGACAATGGGAACTTAACACCGCTTGTGTTTTACTTTCCATCACTGTTAGTAAAACTGACAGTAATTAGTGTTTAAAGATCACATGACATGAAAATTACATTGTGTATTTTGTATGAAATAGAATACAAATTTCTTCCTGAAATTTGTCAGTTTAACTTGTTGATTATGCAGATTATTTAATGGTAATTGTAGCATTGCAATAAAATAAAATATTTTTACAGAACTTGGTGTGTGTAGCCTATTGCTTTAGACAAATCTTTCGAAATCAAATTTTACATAGCACAACAAATAGAACAACAGTGTAGTCAATCAGTGATTGACAACCATGCAGACAAACATGACAAGCATCATAAAATCAAGACAATCTACTAAAAACGATTGCATATTCATTTATTTTTTTAAATAAAACAACTTTAGTCTGTGCAATAAAAAACAAAACAGGGTAAGGTTTTGTGTACATTATTGTACACAGACATGAATGATGCCTCAAACCATGCAGCTTGTTGACAAAAGGTGTAATGTTCGGGTCAATAGGCTATATGCACGGTTACTTCCTGGTTGTCGTTAAGGCTGCTCGGGCATTTCCGGTTAACTTAGCTGTTCATTCTGTACTTGCTGTACATCGACACAAAACCATCAGTGGTTGACTTTTTTAATGTTGTATTCATATTTTAATGCAGTTATCACATTTACCTAATTTGCCAATAAACAGTTTTATTGATTGCAATAAAGACGAAGCTATTGGGACCGTTTAAAAATGCCATGTCTGTAATTAGACACGCACACGCATTTTTTTAATGTGATGACCACAAACAGTATTTGTTCATCCTTCTGAGATTGTCCCCATTGTAAAACCGAACGTTTAAAAATGTAGGAAATTCAACATTTGATAGAAAACACTTATTTAAAAATAAAAAAGACAATAATTACCACTATAACCAGCAGGTGGTGGCAGAGTAGCATTTATTTGCGCATATATCAGCCATTTCCTCTAATCGTTTTTCAATTAGTTTCGTTTTTGACTGAATATTAAACTTTATAAAATAACTAGGTTTACATTTTGTCAGTGTGAAGTATGAAGTACTCACAAAATCACAAAAACAATAACTTTTCTTGTGAATTAATTACACAGAAAGCGAGCACCGTGCTTTCCCTTGGTAATCACAGCAGCTGTCAGTCAGTGCAGCGCAAGATCAATGATTTCAGCACACTTGTAAAAACACACATTTTATTCAATTTATTCTAAAGTGCACTATAATAATTTAATTTTTAAGTGTGAAAACTGATGGTCAAATTGAATTTAGCCGAGGAGAAACACAGGTACTTTTTTATTTATTTACAGGTTCTGGTCATATAATTAGAATATCATCAAAAAGTTGATTTATTTCACTAATTCCATTCAAAAAGTGAAACTTGTATATTATATTCATTCATTACACACAGACTGATATATTTCAAATGTTTATTTCTTTTAATTTTGATGATTATAACTGACAACTAAGGAAAATCCCATATTCAGTATCTCAGAAAATTAGAATATTGTGAAAAGGTTCAATATTGAAGACACCTGGTGCCACACTCTAATCAGCTAATTAACTCAAAACACCTGCAAAGGCCTTTAAATGGTCTCTCAGTCTAGTTCTGTAGGCTACACAATCATGGGGAAGACTGCTGACTTGACAGTTGTCCAAAAGACGACCATTGACACCTTGCACAAGGAGGGCAAGACACAAAAGGTCATTGCAAAAGAGGCTGGCTGTTCATAGAGCTCTGTGTCCAAGCACATTAATAGAGAGGCGAAGGGAAGGAAAAGATGTGGTAGAAAAAAGTGTACAAGCAATAGGGATAACCGCACCCTGGAGAGGATTGTGAAACAAAACCCATTCAAAAGTGTGGGGGAGATTCACAAAGAGTGGACTGCAGCTGGAGTCAGTGCTTCAAGAACCACTACGCACAGACGTATGCAAGACATGGGTTTCAGCTGTCGCATTCCTTGTGTCAAGCAACTCTTGAACAACAGACAGCGTCAGAAGCGTCTCGCCTGGGCTAAAGACAAAAAGGACTGGACTGCTGCTGAGTGGTCCAAAGTTATGTTCTCTGATGAAAGTAAATTTTGCATTTCCTTTGGAAATCAGGGTCCCAGAGTCTGGAGGAAGAGAGGAGAGGCACACAATCCACGTTGCTTGAGGTCCAGTGTAAAGTTTCCACAGTCAGTGATGGTTTGGGGTGCCATGTCATCTGCTGGTGTTGGTCTACTGTGTTTTCTGAGGTCCAAGGTCAACGCAGCCGTATACCAGGAAGTTTTAGAGCACTTCATGCTTCCTGCTGCTGACCAAATTTATGGAGATGCAGATTTCTTTTTCCAACAGGACTTGGCACCTGCACACAGTGCCAAAGCTACCAGTACCTGGTTTAAGGACCATGGTATCCCTGTTCTTAATTGGCCAGCAAACTCGCCTGACCTTAACCCCATAGAAAATCTATGGGGTATTGTGAAGAGGAAGATGTGATATGCCAGACCCAACAATGCAGAAGAGCTGAAGGCCACTATCAGAGCAACCTGGGCTCTTATAACACCTGAGCAGTGCCACAGACTGATCGACTCCATGCCACGCCGCATTGCTGCAGTAATTCAGGCAAAAGGAGCCCCAACTAAGTATTGAGTGCTGTACATGCTCATACTTTTCATGTTCATACTTTTCAGTTGGCCAAGATTTCTAAAAATCCTTTCTTTGTATTGGTCTTAAGTAATATTCTAATTTTCTGAGATACTGAATTTGGGATTTTCCTTAGTTGTCAGTTATAATCATCAAAATTAAAAGAAATAAACATTTGAAATATATCAGTCTGTGTGTAATGAATGAATATAATATACAAGTTTCACTTTTTGAATGGAATTAGTGAAATAAACCAACTTTTTGATGATATTCTAATTATATGACCAGCACCTGTATTTTCTATGCTGTCTTATGTTTGAATAACTAAATTAATGCTATGCCTTACTATTTAAGTGACTATATTCTGATTATAAACTAAGTATTACACTACTGATGCTCAACACACCAGCAAATGACATCTCACCGGAAGTTTTCGAGCCGGCTTATATTATTGCGGAACTTCTAAAGAACGCTCTGTGCATATAGCCAATTAGCAACCACCCAGGGTGCGTTTCCCAAAAGCATCGTTAGCCAACTAACATCACAAGTTCCGTCATTATACATACCTGCAAACTAGTCGCTTTTCGGCGAAATTCGCCGTTTTGAATCAAAATATATCATTTATGTGAATCGTGTAGATTTTTTTTTTTTTTTTTTTTCCGGGGGTGGGGGGTGTCAGGGTGAGTTTTCAGGCACAATAAATCGAAAATGGGCTACTTTCCCATAGACGTCTCTCGAGCTGTCGTGATCTTTTTGGCGCTCTGTGGTGTGACTGACACATCGCTGTAGCGCATCAGTTCAAACAGAGGCAGAACGCACGTGAACCTATCATCTCTTCTGCTTTACAACACGAAATAAACATGAATGAATGTAGGATGAATGAATACCGAAGGTATGTTGAAAGATACAATACAACTTACTGAAATCCATATCATGTCATATGTAACGTTAATCGATCAATCATTGTTTCAACCGCGGAAAAGCGCCAATAAAATAGCTTGTAAAAATGTCACATTTACCGTAAAATTTACCTCAGAAAAGCCGTTCAATGTCAAAAAACTTGTTAGTCTGCTACAAAAATGAACTTAGAGAGGAGCATTTTGATATATATCCACTGTGACTATAGGCCTTTACATATTCATGTACTTAACGTGCTTCAATATTGAATGTATAAAACCGTTTTATGATGGCCACCATTTAAATGTTTTGGCCGATATTAAAAACAAGTAGAAACATAATTATGTCTTTAAAAATTTGTTATAACGTTATAAAAACTTATTTATGTGTAATTTATATGTAAGTACAAATCTATTAATTTTAACCTTTAATATTATAATGATGTACCAGCTATTTTTTCTTTGAGGAAATTTGCCATGTACTGCACCTGATAGGCCCCAGATTAATCATTATTGAATTGAAGGTGATCCAATTGAAATCACATCGCAAGCTTCTGAATCAAAATTGAATTCAATTGTGAAATTTGTGTCAATGCCCAGCCCTTTTTTTCCATTTATTTTCTTGTGGGAGTGCACCAGAATGCTTAGTTAACATGTTAAAATCACGAAAATTTTCTCCTTGGGGGAGGATGCCCCCAGACCCCCCTACTACTATTTACTTTGTAAACATGTCACCTTTTTCACCACTTTGGAGTTTGCAGGTATGATTATATAACATAGTTCAACGATTTGGTGTTTCCCGAAACCATATTTCAAACGAACATTCGCAAAACTGCATCGCAAACTTGTGTGGTTGGAACGATATGTGGCTAGAAGCATAGTTTCTTGTTTTTATGACATGTGGACTTAATACATCGTTATCTTGAGCAAAATAAGCAAGTTAACATCAAGTACAATGTATATCTTTTACTATAGCTACAAATGTCAATTACATACTTTAGTTTGTCAAGAGATTTTCAGCACCGTTTTTGAAGAGTGCGCATGTGCGTCCGTGCTCTGCGTACGTAAGAACGAGGCTATGATTGAATCTGGAAATAAAGCAAAATAACTGAGAACAATGAGGATTAGTCCTCAGATGCCATGTCCATAATTTATAGCAAAAAAATCTAGCAATAATTCGATCTCAAACGGATTCATTTAAAGAAGTTATTACTCCACCACCTGCGTGACATCATTCACCAACGTGGCTGCTGAACGTCAGGTTTACGACAACACGGTTTCGGGAAACAGTCGTGACTAGTTGTTCAACTGTGGTAGAAGCAGCGAGTTAACGTACGTCATTGTACGGGAAACGCACCCCAGAACATCTTAGTAATTCCATATCAACGCCTTGGTAACCGCCCATAGCGTCTTAGCATTGTGGTGCAGTGTTTTGCATGGGAAAACACCACTCATATTTTCTCATAGTTTTTAAATGTCGTCTCTCAGCTTAAACTGAGAACTAGACTGAGTTAATTTCCTGGCTCCTCCCAGCGGGTTGGTTGTACAGTAATCTGGTTGTAATCTTCTTAGCTCACACAAAGTGCTCTCTGCAGTTTGAATGTTTCCCCCACATTTTATACAGACCATTAACTAAAGATGACACAAAATGGAGGCATTAGCTAATATAACATGCTGCCCCTGAGGGTGAGTGATTTTTATAAATACTTTACAAAACAGCTGTAGCCAAATGATTATCATAATTGCCACTGCATTATCTAAATGTAAGAAAATAAATGTTTTATCAGTTAACATTTAAATTATTAGATCTTTAATTGAATTGTTTGGAAGTTCCGCATTTTTTAATGCAGACCTCATGGTTATGCATTAATATTTTATTGAGCTGATAGAATGAGACCTTGTTTTTAAATGATACCTGAGCAGATCTGTACTGAGATGGCAAAATGTGAATAACAAGCAACATGCCGTTGCCTGAGGAAAACGCAGATGAGCCTCCATATGCTCAGAACGACGGTACAACTTCATACAAGAACAAACCGCTGAGCAAACTTCCCTCTTTTCTTACATTTGGTTCTGAGCCCTTCATTCAGCAAACACTCTTCAAGAGGGGAACAGTCTGCACTTTTGATCTTCCTCACCACAAGAACATTTATTCGGTTTCAGAGAGTGCAAGTGGCTCAAAATATGCCAGAAGAGATACAACACTAAGTGATGCTACAGCCCTCATATGTTGTAATACAGCAGCCAAGCATAAGTGTGAGCAATGGAAGACCCCAGAGAGGGATTTTACTGAGTATTCCTCATTATCCACAATTTCAAAGAAAGACAGCCCGCCGACCTGCTTTAATTCTGCAGACATTGCTTATAAACCCCAAAAGGAAGCGCTCGCTTTTCAAAGACAAGATGAAAGGCTTTCATCCTGTACCTTTCATGAGCTTCTTGAGTCCTCGTGGATGTCTGCAAACTTGCATTGCTCGATGCTACACTTCAACTCAACTGAACAAGCAGTCTCTTTTGTGGAACATCAAACTCCCAACTTATCTGTATCCACCTCAGCGCTTTCCTCTCTCACAATACCTGTCGTCACAGAAAGTGAAAGGCACAGTAGCTACATTCCAAGAGATATCAAAAGACAACCAAGAAATGAGCAGTTTCAGTGCTGTAATACAAGATTCAGCTCTAGTCATGTCCCTAGAGTATCTATACATAGCAAACAACCAAACAAATCTGGACAAAATGAAGATTTTGTCAGAGACAGAAGACCTGATGGCAACAAATTGGCTTTTGATGACACTACTGAGATTAACCCTCATAAAAGGCTTGAAATGCAGGAGAATTTGAGTCAAATGCACCCACTGGTGATTCATAGAGAGGATATAAAGAACCATACGCAAACCATGCAAAGAGTTTATCTTAAAGAAGCATACAAATGTCCTCCAGGACTGGCACGAAGTAGGAATGAACTAGTGTCTATTGATGGACAATATTTTACATCTCATCAACACTCACCTTTTGCGAAGTGTAAAGCCGTGGCTGCAACAGAAGCTCGGATTTCTGCTCAGGTATGTTGACATCCAAAATCCCATAGTGAAAATATCCTAAATGAAGCCTACTGGAATTTCTATCATTATTTGGATCCAGTCCAAATGGAGAATTCCTTGAGAATTTTAAATAATAAACACTAAACTGTTTAGACTACAGTTTACTAACAGACTTACAATGATTAATGATAAAAATAACATTAAAAAATTGATTTTAAAACTCATAACCCCCTCTGTGATTTCCTTTTCTTTTCTACTAAGACATTTCAGTACAATACCAGTAGAGTTCTAATATGGATGACACATTATCCATTTGGACAACAAAAATTAAATTAGAATCTAATATGTACAGTATACAGTGCCTTCCACTAATATTGGCACCCTTGGTAAATATGAGCAAAGGTGGCTTTGAAAATAAATCTGTATTGTTTATCCTTTTGATCTTTCATTAAAAAAATTCACAAAATTCTAACTTTTCATTTAAGTAAAACAATTGAAAATGGGGGATGTAACGCAGTTCGTATGTACGGGAAGAAGGAGTCAGGAACCGGCGAACGTTCAAACAAACTTTAATTCAAAATAAACAAATACAAAACGAAAGTAAAATGCCACACAAACATAATAAAACATAAAATAAAATCCAGGCCTGGTCCTCTCTCGTCCTTCACTGTCGTCGCTCCCCTTTTATGCTTCCCGGAGCTCCTCCGTGAGAGACTCGAGACCGGTGCAACGCGCAGCTGACGCTCATTATCACTCGCATCACCGGCCTCACGCCGTTCCCTCACGGCTCTCGCCCGCCCTGCTCGTCACGGGAAAAAGCTCATTATGAAATAAATGTTTTTTTTCTAGTTCACGTTGGCCACAATTATTGGCACCCAATTATTGCAACCTCCTTTTGCCAAGATAACAGCTCTGAGTCTTCACCTATAATGTCTGATAAGTTTGGAGAACACCTGACAAGAGATCAGAGACCATTCCTTCATGCAGAATCTCTACAGATCCTTCAGATTCCCAGCTCCATGTTGGTGCTTCTTCTCTTCAGTTCACTCCACTCATTTTCTTTAGGGTTCAGGTCAGGGGACTGGGATGGCCATGGCAGAAGCTTCATTTTGTGCTCAGTGACACATTTTTGTGTTGGTTTTGATGTTTGTTTTGGATCATTGCCCTGATGGAAGATCCAACCACGGCCCATTATAAGATTTCTAACAGAAGTGGTCAGGTTTTGAGTTTTTTATCTGTTGGAATTTGATAGAATCCATGATACCATGTATCTGAACAAGATGTCCAGGACCTCCAGCAGAAAAATGGGCCCACAACATTAAAGATCCAGCAGTATATTTAACCGTGGGCATGGGGTACTTTTTATCCATGTGTGCACCAAACCCATCTGGTGGGTTAGCTGCCAAAAAGCTCTTTTTTTAGTTTCATCTGACCATAGAACCAGGTCCCTTTTGAAGTTCCAGTCGTGTCTGACGATTGAATGTGCTGGAGATTGTTTCTGGATGAGTGAAGAGGATTTTTCTTGAAACCCTCGAACAACTTTTGGTGATGTAGGTGCTGTTTGATAATTTTTTTTGGCTTTCTGAGACTCAAAGCTTAAATAATCTCTGCAATTCTCCAGCTGTGATCCTTGGAGAGTCTTTGTCCACTCAAACTCTCCTCCTTGCCGCGCATTAGGACGATTTAGACACACGTCCTCTTCCAGGCAGATTTGTAACATCTTTAGTTGATTGGAACTTCTTAATTATTGCCCTGATGGTGGAAATGGGGATTTTCAATGCTTTAACTTTTTTCTTACAGCCACTTTCTATTTTGTGAAGCTCAACAATCTTTTGCTGCACATCAGAACTATATTCTTTGGTTTTACCCATTGTGATGAATGATTAAGGGAATTTGGCCTTTGTGTTTCCTCATGATTATACTCCTGTGGAACAGGAATTTATGGCTGGACAATTTCATGTTCATGATCACTCTGGTGTGCTAAAAAATGTAAATATGAATGGGAATATACTTCAGAGATATTTTACTCATAAGAATTTTTAGGGGTGCCAATAATTGTGGCCAACATGTATTGGAGAAAAACATTTATTTCATAATGTGAGTTTCCCCCCACTTTCAATTGTTTTACTTCAATGAAAGGTTAGAATTTTGTGAATTTTTTGAATAAAGATCAGAAGGATAAACAATGCAGATTTATTTTCACTGCTGCCTTTGCTCATATTTACTAAGGGTGCCAATATTTGTGGAGGGCACTGTAACTGTTGGCTCCGACATATATTGTATTATACCACACAATGCTACCTCATGCCCTTGCCATCATTCAAATGAAGTCTTGTTATAATTAATGTATGTACAAAAAAAATATGCCATGGTCTGTCTGAATACTTGATTCTGATTGGCTGAAAGGTGTACATTCAAACTGTGTAATGCATTGGTAGTTCCAGACAGTTTAATCACCGTTTTATAATTAATGTGTTGCTTTCATTGAAGCGCACACACAGTGAAAAAAGATCACACAGCATGCATATACAGAAACATTCATGAGCAAAGAAACTTGTTGTCAACGCTGCCCTGCGGCAATTATTAATAAATTAGCTTCACTACTGAATCAATACATTATATTACTCAGCAACAAGGTTGTAACATCACTGTTTTTGAAGTTATTAAAAAATCCACAGCTTCATTGTTAGTAGAGAGACCTGCACAGATGAAGGGAACTGCATCTCTCTCTCTCTCTCTCTCTCTCTCTCGATTATTCATTCAAATAAATGATATAATTCAATCAAATAAATTTAATCTTAACACACTACTTTATTTCTGTATCTTCTGTATCTTTAAAGAATGCTAGATATAATGAGTTTTACCTGACAAAAATAAACATCATTTACCAATAAAATTTTGCACTGCAAACATCAATGACAACCATGACATAAGCAGGATAATCCATGGCTGGGTATGCATTACACAAGTTTAACGCACTTCGCGGAGACTTCACGTGGGGTGTTTTTTGCCTCCACATTGTGCATTATAATCATGTAATGCCATGGATTATCCCTTACATATACAAAAAAAGAAGCTTGCATTCCAATGAGACTGGGTTGTAAATTTCAGATCATGTTGATTCCTGAGTGTACAAAGGTGGGCACTGGACGTCAATGTAATGTCAGAAAGACAGACTCCAGTGTTGAACAAGTAAAATTTTGGCAGAAAATGAAAATCGGTTAATGTCAAAGCTCAACATTGGCTTGACGTAAACCCTTACCACTGGACAAACAGCATTTTGGTTACTTAATACCATGACTTCAACAAAAATCAACAAAATATCAAAGTGCAATAATGTTATTTAACTTTGTGTGGCTGTTGAGTGTAGCAGATGTTGAGTTTTGGATACCTTGCCTCATGACTAAGTGTAACACCGTGCCTACACCAGACACGAGCGGCACAACGCGACTTGACAAAAGCAGATAGAACCCATTATAATCAGTGATGCTTCAACCAAATAGAAACGTCTTATGACGTTGGTGGCCTGCTGATTCTTATTCTTATTTAATTCCAATAGGATTGGTTTCCAATAAGAAAACCTATTCACATTCCTTTAAGATTTTTCTTGACTAGCGAGTGTTTTGAAGGGATAATATAATTTGATTTGATTTTATAAAGCTGAACACGTCTTTAACATTTTTCTTTTTGTTTGACAAGCTTGATGTGGCACCAGAGGCTTATGATGACTTTGATGAAAAGAAAATTGAAGAAAGGTAAAGAAAATAAACTCTGTATCTGTGTCAAATGCCTGTTTTTGTGAAAGCATAAAAATCCTTCTGATAGAGCTGATATAACAATAAATCTCTAACTTGTTGTGACTTGTACCTGTAATTTTGGGCTCAGCTGAATGGATAGAATTAAATGCTTTTTAGAGTCCATGTACTGTGTTTAGATTGAGAGACTCATCTGGAGGTTGGGCCCTGAAATATGTCCGGTGACTGCCATTGATGTCACTGTTAATATTTATTCAATTCTCACTGTGTGTTATATGCAGGTGTGAAGACCTGTATAGGTTCCGTCTGCGGTTGCGCTATCTGAGATTGTGGTCCAAAAGACTCAGGTTACTCTCTCAAGCCTGCTGTCATGACAGAAGACGGGTTTTAAGCAAAGCTCTGTATGTTCTGAGATGGGCCGCAAAGATGCATTGTGCTCAAAATGATGCAGTGGAGAGGAGGAGATGTAATTTCCTGCTCTATCAGAGTTTTTACCAGGTGGAAAATTTGTACAACAGCCCAATACTCTAAGACTATAGTGAATCGTATTTGACAAATTCTTAGGAAACTGACATTTGTGTGCCTTTGACTTAGGCTTCTATTTATATTATTAACAAGAGTATATTAACATAATATATATTAACTTATTTATATATACTTAGTCAGATTACTTATATTTAAGTACTACATTTTTATTGAAGATTAAAGGTTTGTTATTAGAATTCTAATATATATTTAACAGGATTGATCGGTCATTTTAAAAAATATTTTGAAAAAGGTTTTTTTTGTTGTTTTTTTTTTTTTTTTTACAGTTTTGAGTTATGCTGCATATGCTATTTAACTATTACTATTCAACTACTTAAAAGGGTAGTTCACCCAAAAATGAAAATTATGTCATCTATTACTCATCCTCATGTTGTTCTACACCCGTAACCTTCATTCATCTTCAGAACACAAATTAAGATATTTTTGATGAAATCCGGCTCAGTGAGGTCTCTATTGCCAGCAAATTCACTGAACCTCTAAAGATCCAGAAAGTTATTAAAAACATATTTAAAACAGTTCATGTGAATACAGTGGTTTAACCTTAATATTATAAAGCGACTACAATACTTTTTGTGCACCAAAAAAACAAAAACAAAATAGCGACTTTTCAACAGTATCTGGTGATGGCCGATTTCAAAACACTGCTTCGAAGCTTTACAAATCTTTTGTTTCAAATCAGTGGTTCGGAGCGCCAAAGTCACATGATTTCAGCAGTTTAGCAGTTTGGCAGTTTGATAAGCAATCCGAAACATTGATTTAAAACAAAAGATTTGTGAAGCTTCGAAGCTGTGTTTTGAAATCAGCCATCACTAGATGTTGTTGAAAAGTCGTTATTTTGTTTTTTTGGCGCACAAAAAGTATTCTCGTCGCTTTATAATATTAAGGTTGAACCACTGTGCTCACATGAACTGTTTTAAATATGTCTTTAGTACCTTTTCTGGATCTTGAGAGGTTCAGTGACTTTGGCAATAGAGGCCTCACTGAGCCATCGGATTTCATCAAAAATATCTTAATTTGTGTTCTGAAGATGAACGAAGGTCTTACAGGTGTAGAACGACATGAGGGTGAGTAATAAATGACATTATTTTCATTTTTGGGTGAACTAACCCTTTAAAATAATAAATAACTTATTGTGACAGGGTTGAAATAATGTAACACTTTATGAATGGACTTATAGGGTTGGTAGTGATAAATAACTGTGGTATTGTGGTATGGATCCCCATGTGATCATCCCCAAATGTTTTTGATATACTATGGCACAGTTTCCTGAGAATATGCCGCAGAAATTTACAACATAGTTGACTTTGATAACTATGATTTTATAGACAGCATGACAGTTTTTGCATGGACAAAAGCCAAAATCTCCATGGTGTTAGACAGTAGACATACCATTTCAACTTCATATCTTTAAGGTAATAGTACCTGACATATTCTGTTACAGTGGAAGAATCACTATGAGAGCAGACACCTGGATAACTCATTACACAATGAGCGCAACACAGATGCTTTGAGAAAACGACTCATTCAGCCCAGAAGAACTTTGGTTCTGATGACCACATGTTCCACCTGGAGGAACATACATGTGCTCAGAACAGCTGTGATTCATTATCAGTAAGAATCATCCTGTAATCTGGGTCAGATATACAGTTACCTCACAATGAATAAGAGTCAATAGGGATGTCTGAGTCACTGTCTTGGACAGGAATCAGGATTTTCCTTTGCTATTTATCATGAGTTTAACCTAAGTTGTGCATAACGTAGGTCCTGGTTGGTTTGTTACCTCTTTTAGAAACACCACTCTCCTTTTCTTAAGAACATGTAAATATCTTGTGTATGTAAGTGTGTCTGTATGTGCTTTAAACCTTGCAGTCTATCTGTACTGTATAAGCACTGGCTGCTGTGGAGTCAGGTGTGTTTAAAGCGATTCTCTAGAAGACAGCAGGATTGGTGGGCATGTTCGTGGTGGGGCAGACGACTCCAGAGCAAAGTCTGGACCCTGTGGATAATAACCTGGCAGAGAAAACAGCTGGCCACAGATCAGTACAGGTACAGACAGAACATTGTTAGATTCATGTCTGTGTCATGCACATGCTAGTCTCCCAAATGTTGATTGTATTCTCAGTATTTGCTATATCTTATATAAATATCTCAACTGTTTCCCCTAGATATCAATGAGATCTCTGTCTTTCTTTAGGATGCATTTGTTAGCATCAGCATGGACGAAATGGAAGATCAGTAACCGTCAGAAGAAGCTGGAGAAGTTGATGCAGTCCACTCAGATAAGCAACCTAAATCGTTTCTTCCATCGTTGGCAGAAAAGAGCAGAATCCTTTCAAAGAGAGAGAGAAAAACAGTTAGTTTTGAGCCGGTAAGAGTCAATCTGCCTCTTACATTATCACCCTGTCATTCACTGCATGACTGATTTTCTGCCATGGAAAACGAAAGGCACCAACACTGTCAGCAAAACAAATGTGCTTTTAGGGGTACAGCAGCTTGGGGACACTGGGACAGTACCCTTAAAGAGACAACCTTAAAGCTTACCTCAAGTCAAGTCAAATTTATTTGTATAGCGCTTTTTACATTACGCACAGTTTCAAAGCAGTTTTACAGAAAGTAATACTTTTATGTCTATAATGTCATAGTGCTTTGTCATCAAGTTTTAGTGCTGGACATTATAATGATATATAATGATACAAATGATTTAGATCTTAGATCTACCTAGATTGTATTTATAGTGTTGTGAGCACATATTTTAGTGCCACAGTCACTCGTACTCAAATTGTATGGCAATTAAGAGATTTAAATATTAGTTGGTATTGTTCTATTAAGATATTTAATTTTTTTTTTTTTTTTTTCCAAAGTGAGAGTAAGCTATTCCCAAAATGTATTTATAAAAATATGAACGGTTGTTGCAGGTGAAAATTCTAAAAAAAAAAAAAAAAAAAAAAAAATTATATTATATTCGGGCATATATTAGGTCTGATGTCCAGATCTCTTATGTCCAGTCCAAATGCTTTATCAGATGCCAGAACAAACAAAAATCAGTGCTAATATACACTTTGTAATACTACCAAATAATCATGATCCTAACCTTTATCTCTATATCGAAATCTCAGATGGCCAGACAGGGATTCATCTTTTATGAATCATTAAAATATTTGTGTCATTAAGCCCCAAGACTGCAGTGTACACTGTGAGTTTTTTTTAAAAGCTTAGCTTAAATGTGTTATATGAATAAATAGTGCTTATAAACGGCTGCTGAGATAGTATTCTCAATTGAAATGAGTAGAGGTTTGGACCCCGAAATATTCCTTACATCATGACTTAACAAGCAGATTTGGGCATTTAGATAATGGTTTGTTTGTTTTTTTTTCTAAGCTAGAGTGTATAATACTCAAAAATCATCAATGAAGATACAGTACTATTGGTTGTCTTAAGTGAAAAATAGCACTTGTCAAAGAAGAAGCCATTTGTCTTAAAGGGAGAGTTCACCCAAAAATGAAAATTTTGTCATAATTTACTCATCCTCATGTTGTTCCAAACCTGTGTAAGTTTCTTTCTTCTGTTGAACACAAAAGAAGATATTTTAAAGAATGTTGGTAACCAGACAGTTGACGGTAGCCATTGACTTCCATAGTATTTTTTTCCTACTATGGAAGTCAATGGCTACCGTCAAGTGTTTGATTACCAACATTCTTTAAAATATCTTCCTTTGTGTTCAACAGAAGAAAGAAATTCATACAGGTTTGGAACAACTTGAGGGTGAGTAAGTGATGTCAAAATTTTCATTTTTGGGTGAACTATACCTTTAAGACAGCCATAAATATTAGAATTGTAATTTTACAGTTTATCAGCTATTCAGTTTTTTTTTTTGTTTTGTTTTGTTTTTTTTCAAATTGTGCAACCCATGTAACATGTACTACTACAAACCTTTTAGGAGTAAATAAGGTAGAGTACAAAGATGTCCTTTTAAGGGTATTGCCCCTGTGACAAGCTGTTGAACCCCTGAATGTACACTTTGCACTTTTTTTTCTGAGAGTGAATGATGACTTGCACTGCTTTTGGGAAAGGTATGTTTGAATGAAATAAGAGAGACTGTGTCAACAGTGTGGTATGAGAGATATGAAAGAAGTGCCAGCCCCAAATACCTGAATGAGCAGTCATTATAGAGTGTAGCTACTGACATTATTGGGGAATAACTGACCTTGGAATGTTGTGACAATCAGATCAATCAGAATTCAGTATTACAGAGAGCTATGTAAATAAAGCCCAAGAAACCATCTAAAATAACCTAGTAACTGCATAACAAAGGTATAGTAACCACCCAGAACACCATAGCATTGTGCAGGCGTTTTCTTTGTATGGTCAGTGGTTCAAAAATCTAGTTTTTAGGTGAAGGTGTCAATGCAAATTGGAGTTTACCAGTGGAATACAGTGTAAATGTGCTATCACATCATTTGTTTCCTGCACAGACACACCCTGCACTCCTGGCATTGCTACGTTCAGAAGACAAAACTAACACGTTTGAGCACCAGAGTCCCATGGGTGCTTTCCAGACGGATGTTAGCAGGTAGGTGGAGCCAAAAAAAGAAAAAAGAAAAAAAGAAAAGGAAAAAATAAGCCAAAAATCCCCTCCTCCAGATAGGAATGACTGACAGCGTTCAGTAACAGCCCCTGACACTGACAGCACTTTGCCTGAGGCCTTTTCATAACTTTGATGAGGGGAGTCTGCTGAGGTGAGAGACTGAAGATGCATTAAACTCCACTTTTAGACATACACTCGTGAACTTCCCTAAGCACTTCCACTCGGGGGGAATCCTCACCGCCATTTTAAATTGCGTTCAACTTTGTCAAGTGGACAAGGGAAGTCTATTTGGACAGACCCTCAACCCCTCGATTTTGATCGAGGGAGCGAGTCTACTCAATATGTACACTTCAGGCAGATCCATAGACCACAGTGCAACACGAATGTGACGTCACAGCAGATTGCGCTTAATTTACCCCCACCTCACACAATCTAGTGTATGATATTGGAATTATTTTGACATTTAACTGCATTTAATACTTGTAGCTACCTTAAGCTGACTGTTTTTTTACACAGTTATAGTTTGTGTTATCATTTTTATGTATTTTTTTAATATTTTATATTTAATATTAAATATGAATACATTAATATATTTATATTTGTTTATATTTAATTTTTTTTAACAGCTCAAGCATACATACAGGCCTATAGAATGATGTGCAAACAAATTTATAAGGTGAAACAAAAATTATAAATAATACATCAGCTCCATATCGGATTCAAAGTGATCAAGGGCTTAGGGTGTTCAATTTAAACACATTGCAATGTAAGCAATGACGTGCTTTCGAGTGAACCAGACGGAGGGAAGAATTAGACTTGGGAGTGATGGCTGCTGTTGAAATCTGTGCAGTAAACTTCAGGAAGTGGAGAAATGTCACAGGAAGGATGCAGGAAACAAGGAGATGTCTGGAGAGAATGCGCCCCCTGCAGGATAAAGGTAGAATGCAGACTACATTTACAATGTGGTGTCAAAGTGCTCGGGAAAGGAAAGAGTTAAGGAGAAGGTAAGTCAGCTTGTTCTCCTGGGCTTCATTTGCATTGTGGCTGTTACATTCAAATGAGATGTTGAAAATCTTGCACTTTATACAAATAATAAAGTACAAACACTTTTTAGAAATGTTGTCAATTGTTCATAAAAATGTTAGTGAAAGTTTATCTTTCACAAAATGTTTTTCACCAACATCAGGGGGTCAAACTAAATATGAGCTATTTTGTTTTATATTTATTTTATATGACCTTGTTTATACTGTATGACCTGCAGAATGTATAAGACCTTGGCAGGCAGTTTATGTCCCTGGACACTTGAATCTGGGTGCAGATATCCTGTCGAAGCAGGACCTGAGGCCTGAGGGACTCTACCTGAATGTGGTGGAGTTGATTTTGCAGAGGAACGACAGAGCGGAAGTGGACTTTTTTGTCTAAGCAGAGTCTACCCACTGTCCTCTCTGGTTTGCCCTCACACCTCCAGCTCCGTTAGGGCTAGATGCCATGGTTCTGGCATGGCAAAGGCTGCGTCTGTATGTACTTTTCCCGATAGCTCTGTTCCAATGAAAGTATGCCAATGACAGAGTATGCCTAATACTCGTAGTTCCGTTTTGGCCAGCTCGAGTTTAGTTCTCTGACCTAGTGTTTCTCCTGGAAGGGATGGGATATTCCGACCAGGAGGGACTTTTTGTCTTAGGCGCAGGGGTCGATCTTTCACCCCCGACCCGAGATTTGGAAACTGTGGGTCTGGCCCCTTAGGAAGATCAGCTCCTAGAATCTGGTCTCTCAGCCGAGGTTGTTGAGAGTTCCCTCCACAAGAAAATTGTATTATCTTCAGTGGCATCTTTTTGCATTCTGGTGTGATCAACGACACTTGGACCCAGTCCACTGCCTGCTTGGTTCAGTGCTAGAGTTCCTGCAGGAGCAACTTTCAGCAGGGTTGGCCCTTGTTACACTTGCCACATTCACGTTGATGGAGATTCCCCTGGTATCTTGTTTCTTGCGCGGTGCCAGATGGCTGAGGCCTATCTGCAGACCGTGAGTTTCTTCATGGGAGCTTGCTATAATCTTAGAAGGCTCATCACACACACACACACACACACACACACACAAAAACTTTACTTACCCCAAACTTTTGAACACTAGTGTATTTATAGGGTGTTGCTATGTGGTTGCTAAACTGTTCATTGATGTTGTGGTTCTCTGTGTGCTTATGGTAGGTGTTTATCAGCGTGGAGAGCACTAGTCCAGCGCAGTGCATTGCTTCTGCATTACTGTTATCACAGAAAGGCTCTGACACTCAAGACATGTTTACAGCAATGGAGCAGATCTCTACAGCTACACTGTCTGCAGAAGGATTTCCTCATCCACCAGTTTCATACAAGACAGAAAAACACAGGTTAGTATGATTATGTGCTTAAGATGTAAGCTATCTGTGATATACACTATCGTTCAAAAGTTCAAAAGGTTGGAAAGATTTTAAATAAAGTCTCATGCTCACCAAGGCTGCATTTATTTGATAAAAATACAGTAAAAACAGTAATATTGTGATCTATTATTACAACCTAACATAACTTGAAAATATTTTAAAAACTGAATATTCAGAAGCCATTACTATAGTCTTCAGAGCTACATGATTCTTCAGAGATATAATTCTAATATGCTGATTTGGTACTCAAGAAACAGTTCTTATTATTATCATCAATGTTGAAAATCTTTTTGGATTTTAGGCTGTACGATGGAAAAGTTCAAATGGAAAATACGCATTTCAGCTCAAGAACTATCAGCAATGCTACTGCTTCACAACACTCTTCATAAGTGGACAGAGATATTAGTGAAACAACAGTTGGCACAGTATGATGAACTCCTCTTTTTCTCTTTCTCTGTAACTATGTCTCTCTACCTTTCCCTGCTCAATTCTTAAATTTCTTATTGAGATCTCACAGATCAGCTCAAGATAGAGCTGTTCAGCGGGCCGTTCTTCTGGAGTGGTACAGACACACTCAGGCTGTTTTCTCTGATGGAGTTCTGCTCTTCACAACCAGACTGGCTCATCTTCATCCATCCTGCTCTGATCCTCTTATGTGCACTGCTGTACCTGAGGTACAAGACTCAGTGCTAGCTGCCCATTGCCTGCATTTTGTTTGTTTTGTTTAAATGAGCATTTTTCTAGCTAGCAGACCCAGACCATAGCAGAACCCTTAAAGGGATAGTTCACCCAAAAATGAAAATTATCCCATGATTTACTCACCCTCAAGCCATGCTAGGTGTACAGGTGCATCTCAATATTTCCAGACTTTTTTGTTTTCATTTTGATGATTACAGCTTGCTGCTCATCAAAATCAAAAAATCAGTATCTCAAATTATTAGAATATTTAATTTCAAGTTCTATTAAATTACCATTCTCAGGGTATAAATACTGGGTTTAGGTCAGTAATCCCAACAGCAGTCATGGGGAAGTCTGCTGACTTGACAGTTGTCCAGAAGACGATCATCAAGACCCTCTACAATGAGGGTAAGCCACAGAGGGTCATTGCTGAAAGAGCTGGCTGTTCGCAGAGTGCTGTGCCAAAGCATATTCATGGAAAGTTGACTGGAAGGAAAAAGTGTGGTAGGAAAAGGTGTACAAGTGAAAGGAATGACCGCAGGCTTGAGAAGATTGTTAGGCGAAGCCGATTTAATAACTTAGGAGAGCTTCAAAAGGAGTGGACTGAAGCTGGAGTGCATCAAGAGCCACCGCACACAGACGTCTTCAGGAAATGGGCTACAACTGTCACATTCCACGTACCAATCCACTTCTGATCCAAAGACAACGTCAGAAGCGTCTTACCTGGGCTAAGGAGAAAAAGAACTGGACTGTTGCTCAGTGGTCCAAAGTCCTCTTTTCAGATGAAAGTAAATTTGTCTGGAGGAAGAGTGGAGAGGCACAGAAACCATGTTGCTTGAAGTCCAGTGTGAAGTTTCCACAGTCAGTGATGATTTGGGCTGCCATGTCATCTGCTGGTGTTGGTCCACTGTGTTTTCTGAAGTCCACAGTCAACGCAGCCATCTACCAGGAAATTTTAGAGCACTTCATGCTTCCTTCTGCTGACAAGCTTTATGGAGATGCTGATTTCATTTTCCAGCAGGATTTGGCACCTGCCCACACTGCCAAAGGTACCAAAAGCTGGTTCAATGACCATGGTGTTACTGTGCTTGACTGGCCATCAAACTCACCAGACCTGAACCCCATAGAGAATCTATGGGGTATTGTCAAGAGGAAGATGAGAGACACCAGACCCAACAATGCAGATGACCTGAAGGCCGCTATCAAAGCAACCTGGGCTTCCATTACACCTGAGCAGTGCCACAGGTTGATTGCCTCCATGCCATGCCGCATTGATGCAGTAATTCATGCAAAAGGAGGCCCAACCAAGTATTGAGTGCATAGAAATGAACATACTTTTCAGAAGCCTGACATTTCTGTTTAAAATATCCTTTTTTTTATTGATCTTATGAAGTATTCTAATTTTTTGAGATAGTGAATTGGTGGGTTTTTGTTAAATGTGAGCCAAAATCATCACAATTAAAAGAACCAAAGACTTAAAGTACTTCAGTCTGTGTGCATTAAATTTATTTAATACACGAGTTCCACAATTTGAGTTGAATTACTGAAATAAATGAACTTTTCCACAACATTCTAATTTATTGAGATGCACCAGTGTATGACTATCTTATTTCAGATGAACACAATTGAAGATATATTTTAAAAAATCCTTAGTCCTTGAAGGTTTATAATGTTTGTGAATGGCAGCCCAAATTTTAAAGACAAAAAACAAATGCATCCATCCATAAAAAAATTAATCCATACGACTCCAGGGGGTTAATAAAGGCCTTCTGAAGCGAATCGATGCGTTTGCGCAAGACAAATATCCTTATTTAAAACTTTACAAAGTAAAATAACGAGCTTCCAGCGCGACAGCCATATGCATTTGACGTACGTCCAAAAAACGTTAACTTGCGAGACGTAGTACACAATGCCATGACGTTCTACGCTATAACGTGTAGTATGTCATGTCATTGTGTACTATGTCGCGGTATGGATTCATTTTTTTATGGATGGATGCATTTTTTTGTCTTCAAAATTTGGGCTGCCATTCACAACCATTATAAACCTTGGAGGACTAAGGATATTTTTTAACATATCTCCGACTGTGTTTGTCTGAAAGAAGATAGTCATATTCACCTAGGATGGTTTGAGGGTGAGTAAATCATGGAATAATTTTCATTTTTGGGTGAACTATCCCTTTAAGACCTAGACCAAGACTTCCGGAGACCGGAGGTCTCAAAAGCACCACGATACTGTTAATATTGTAGTATTGTTGATACAAAACAGTGATTGATTTGATTGTCAAAATTTCTGCTTTTTAGCTGAGTAATTCCTAAGGAACATAATCAGTTGGAAAAGTATAGGTTTTGTATCATCAATAAGCATATTGTGAATATTTTTTGGCATCATGAATGTTCAATCATTCAATCAGGTTTCCCTGGTAGAATGTGAAAACTGCACAGCAGAAGATGATGGTTTGGAGCGAAGTGTGTTGACACACAGAGAGCAACACTGCCCTCTACTTGCCACAGAATCACAGCACAGCCACATGTCATGGACTGTATCAGAGAAACACAGATCTCTGCTGTCAGTTATCAGGTTAGCTACATAAGACAAAATTTTATTTTAATTGTACAGTAATTTTAATACAAAGTTTAAAGACCATCCTACTTTGCTTTTTTGCCCTGCAGTACCATTTCTGAGGAACATAAAGACCCAGGAGATGAGAGAATGGTTTATAGTTGTTTCTGGGGCTCCTATGATCAATGCAGACTTTGCAGATCAAAGGTGGTATTAGTCAACCAATCAATCATTTGCAATTTATATTGTTTATGCATAAACCGTTTGTTTATAGTATGTCCCTGATATTTAATATGCACCTTCTGTTAAATCTAGTAATATTTATTTATTTAGCAGTTTAGCTTTTTTCCCCAGTAAAGCTAACATCCTATCAAAATCGAAAATTGCATTTTGATATTAGGATTTTAGATTTTTAGTGTTTGTTACAACTTGAGTATGGATTCTTTCCACCAAATTGCTAATCAACCCATAATATGAATCCTGTTTTTGGATCATTCTAGCGGTAAATAATTTAAAACTTCATAGTGTAACGGTTCTGATCCAGAGTCAGCTTTGCTTCTGCTGTTTTATTATTAATAGTAGGGGACCAAACTGCGGCAATTCAGCAGTCAGTTCTATTCATATAAATCTGCCACTTTTTCATTCTTCCTCAGGTTGTGCTACTAAGAGCCCTCGGCAGGATGATGCATCCTGATTTGAGTCTGGCTTTTTCCCAGTGGAGGAGTCTAGTGCACACTAACAGAGATATGAGGCTACAGGCGGATCTCTGTAGAAAAAGCAGGAGACGTAAAGAACTGACTGTGGTTTTCAGGGTGTGGAGAGCTCATACTCAAATGCACTGCAGGGCTGTCCAGCACTGGGTAAATGACATTCTTAATAAACAAAATCATTTATATTGGTCCTCTGACAGAAATGCTGCTCTATAGTATGCCAACTTTGAAAAAATGCTGGATGTGCACTGTTCGAGGGGAGAGGGACAATCATCTGTGCCTTGTGGGCTTCCTCTAAGCCTTCTGACCAGTCTCCAGGGGATTCTTGGAGACAGGATCAGAAGTCAAGTGTGGCTGCTTGTGCCCCCCCTCTGAGGAGTAGGGGGCAGAAGTGCTGGGCTACGAAAAGGAGGAGGCAGGACCTCAGGGAGGTTATTACTAAGAAGCGCTCTGAAAGAGCAGCTGATCAGTGATTATAATATCACCCTCCCTCCCCCTACCCATGACCCCTCCGAGGAGCTCTTTTTATGGGCCGCATGAGCTCCTTTGAGTACTGACATCTGGCTCTGTCTTGGACTAATGATGAAGTGTGTGTCGATCTGATCCGGTCCATGGACAGGTCGGGAGGATTGCGTTACTGAGGGTAACTGCTCAGTGAGATGATGTGATCTCATGTTAATTCAGTTGCCCTCATTATGTACTGGTTCAGTAGTAATTTCAGTAGTCATTTTGTTTTTTGATTTCACCAGAACAAATAGTTTACGCGATAGCCTTAAGCAATAAATTGAAGCGCTTGTGGCAACGAGCACTCAGCATGATTTCAAAAACAATACACTCCAGCGACAGATCACCGCTTATTTAACACAAATGAACAAACTGCTAATCAAACGGAGATGTTTCTTTTATTTTAAGTACATCCGAGCAGCGAGATGTTTCAAAAAGTGGTGGGGACAATATTGATGCTGGCAAAAAGTGGTGGGGAAATGTCCCACCCGCAAATTATGCCCATGACTGTATCATACAAAAACAAGTAATTTGGGTCTGGAACAAAATTAGCAAAAAATTTTTTTAATTTTGGGTGAACTACTAATAAACTACATTTGGTAGTTTGAGAGACTTTGGGACAAAGTTTAGTTTTTTTTTGTTTGTTTTTTTTTAATTTACAGGAGAGGAGGGTGCTCATTCACTCTGTCGTTCAGTGGAAACTAATGGTTTGGCAGAGATGCAGGAAGCATATGTTGGAACAGCATGCGGCACTTACCCATGACACTAGTCTACTCAGACACTGCTTCTGTACATGGACCAGACTGGTAAAAATAATGTAAAAAGCAGATGTTATGAATTTGCCCTAGTTACTCTAAACATGTCAATATGGTCAGAAAAACTCCCATCAACACTGGGGAGTCTTGTTATTTTATTTCCTTTTGTATTTAAAGCAGTGGTTCTCAACTCTCAAGTCCCCCACATATGGGCACTTGTACTTTCTGTAAAAAAAAAAAAAAAAAAAAAAAAAAAAAAAGGGGGGGGGGGGGGTTAAGAACAAAGAAACTAAAATAATTCAGGATTACAGAAGTTGAATGCTGAATGTTTTTCAGCGTTCCCACTCTTTTTAAACCAATGAATTTACATAACTCTTCCAGTTGTTTGTTATTTACTGAATAAGGATTAAGGTTAAGGATGTTTACGTGATAAAATATTTTAAAGTTTGGCATAAAATGTGTATACATTAATTATTTTATAATTATACATATAATTGTTGCCCGATTCTGGGAGAGAGTTTTTTTTTTAAAAATACAATTCTTAAAAAACACCATAAAACATTCTCCAAGAACGGTACCAATTTTACATTATAAGTTCACTTGAAAAGAGGATATCCATATCCATGTGTATTCTAAAGGTATTTTTATCTCTGACTAAACACTTAAAAACACAAGAACATCAATATTCTTGTCCTCTAGTCCTGATTGACAAATTGTACCTTCTCCTAATAAAAAAAATCTAAATTTTACTTATATTCTTCTTCTTTTTACCAAAGTTATCTCCAAAAATAAAACAAACATCTAAACAACCTCTTCAAAAGATTCAGACAACTATTTCAGCATGTTTAGTAAAGAAAATAGTAGCTACAGTATATATTGTCATCTTAAGGCCCCCTTGGAAGTTTGCTAAGGACTCCTAATGAACCCTGACCCCCTGATTGAGAACCACTGATTGAGAGTCCACATGATCTCGTAATGGACCCTTTTGACTTCCTTATGCTGCCTTCACGTCCTATTGGAAAATTCCTACTTCTCACTTAAGTTGTGATTATGAGCTTGTCATATTGATGGAAAGAACAGGAATCATGGAGGACACCAGGTTTTTTCTTGCCTATTTATTGGGGAAATCTTATTAAAGCCAAAATGATATTTAGCGTCCCACTAATTGACAACCATATAAACATCCACCACACTATCTAGATAGCTTGCTGACAGTTCTAGAATTTTGGTCAAATACAGCCTATTTTCGCAGTGTATAAAACGTACAATACGCTTCAAATGATTATTCATATATGTAAATATGCACAACTAATGTAAATATGACAAGACAATGACAAGACAATGTAGCTGTTGTGGAAAAAATAATAAAGAATACCGGTCACAGCAGGAATCGTTCTCCCCTCCATCATGTTGAAAGTTTATGGCACGCCCAACTCTGGAACTTGGGTATCAAAATTATCTCCAAGCTTCCCACTGCTAAATATGACTTGAGAGGGCATTTATGTCCAGTTTTTAACTAGGAAACTCGTATTTACGATAATTCAGATAGCACATGAAGGCAGCATTAATACATGTTCTTATTCATCAGTATACGTAATTAAGTCCCTTAGAGGCAAGTCAGTTCACTTGATGGCCATCATGGTAATGGGCCCAGGCAGTTATTTTCTGTATAGGTATAGCCAAACAAGTACAGCACATCTACTTGACCAAAATCTTTTTTTTTTTTTTTTTAAAGATTACATTTAAACAAATATTTCTCAAATTACAAACAAAATTTGGCAAAAAAATATATTTTTTGTTTCTTTAGCTTAATTCATGCTAATGAACTGTCTTTTTGTCAATATTAGGAAAGCAAAATGAGTTAATGTTGTTTAATGTTGACTTTAAGAAGCTGTTGATAAATCATATTTATATATTTAAGGCTTTGACTGTTGACAAATGTAGCTTATATCTGTGACCCCTGGTTTTTGTATGTGTGTTATAGGCCATGGGGCCGTACTGCGAGCAGCAGAATTGTGCTGTTGAATGGATGAAGAGCAAAGCAGAGAGACACAGACTGAACTTGAGCTTCTCCACATGGGTAACATGTGTAAGCCAGCAGCAGACTGCCAGAGCCGTTTATATTCGCAAGCTACAGAACAGGTACACGTCATGTCTGTGAAAATAGCATAGGCTGTATTTTTAGCTGTTTTACAGTGGATATCAGATGTCACTTTCATGTTTTTAAGCTGTCATGTTTAATTTATGCACCACTAGCTGCACCAAACAGAGCTGCAAGTCATTCAAAACAAGTCATTATGTTTGCAATTCTGGTTGGTGCTGCTAGATATTGTACATATTGGTTATACATCGATATATCAGTCAGAATGATTAATCATCCAATATTTTATTTTTACGTTATCAACAACCATGCCTGTATAAAAAAAGTATAAAAATAAAAAAAAAATTTAATAGGGAAATTTCAGTAAATATTGTAAAAAAAAAACAAGCAGGTTTATTACTGTTAACTATAACTAAAGCAATAAAAAAACATTCTCTTTGCCTGAAATAAATAAACAGTAACTGAAATAAAATAAAAAACCTTAACCCTAACTTAAAGGGGACCTATTATGCCCCCTTTTACAAGATGTAAAATAAGTCTCTGATGTCCCCAGAGTGTGTATGTGAAGTTTTAGCTCAAAATACCCCACAGTTAATTTTTATAGCATGTTAAAATTGCCACTTTTTGGGGTTGAGCAAAAACGCACTGTTTCAGTGTGTGCCCTTTAAAGTACACATGAAATCAAAATTGACGTTATTTATTTTGTTAGCTCAAATTGCTAGTTTTGTGGTGAACAATTCATCCGTGCAAGTCAATCCACACAAAAAAATAGTTTGGCTTCGTAATATTTAATATTAAAAATATTTAAAAATCTGAAAATGCTCCTCCCCTCTGCAACGGTGCCCCTTCTCTAATGACATCAGTTTGACGGCTTGGGTTGAAAACGCTTAAACCACTCCCCTCCGACTGTTAGTCTGCTGTGAGCGAGAGATGGAGAGGAGGAGCGCTAAAATAAAACCCTGCCCTCTATTCAATATTCCGTTTCACTTGGAAATACGCCACAACACTGGAGAAAAGTCGTTTGCAACTTCCGGTTCACAGGGACTTTAAATGCAACTGAGCTGCTGCGCTCAGCCTAAGAGGGCGGAGCTTCAAGAACTCGTTCTCCCCTGTCAGGATTCAGTCAGGACGCACTATAATGTCAGAAACTGCAAATATATGCTGCATGGAGATAGAACAGGTATAGTTTAGTTCAATTACGATTATAACTTAAATTGTCTTCTTGTTTTTATCCACTCTATTAGTACAAGCCAGTTTACCGATGAGTTTTATAACGTTTATTGTACTTTACACAAAAGATGAAGCGTCTGTTTTCACTCTAGAAAATCACTGTAAGAGCTTAGTAAAACACAGTGCATGTGTGCATTAAAACATTATCCATAAACTCTCTCTCTCTCTCCCTTGCATTATCATCAACATACACAGCGAAGTACACAGAAACACTCGTTACAACTAACAGTAAACAAATATATAAAGACCTTATGCCTTTTCGGGTGGTGCTTAATAAACTGGTAAAAATTTATATCTGTAAATCAACTCCAATGAACTGTAATAAAGTGCTCTCGCCTTCATTACTGCGGTATCCAGTATCACTCTGGAGACTGTATGTTTTGTATTGTCCCTTTGTATTGACATTGGTTCACAAAGCAGTCCGGTGTGAAATGATTCGCGCAGACATAAATTAATTTCGGTAGAGTTGAGGGAGCATTTTCTTCAAAAACAAAATGAATCCACCTCGTCTTCAGCGGCTCAGATTTAGGGAGTAAATGGAGAGAGCTATGTGGATTAATCCATCCAGCTACAGAACACCTAAAACGCTTGGGAGACATTCTCTTCAGTGCAGCAATGGTGGACTGTGTAAACTTGCTGTGAACTCGCTCAGGGCGGTTCCATGTTAAAACGGCAGTGTCTGTCAACATTCGTGGGCGGGGCCTGTGGCTAATGTGACGTCACACTGCCAGGGATCTGGAAACAGCTTGTTCTGAAACACTTATGATTTATGGGGATTAAAAAAAAAGGAGTGGTTGGATTTTTATCATTACAGGGTGGTTGTGTACACACACTGCCAACACACATTTATGTCCAAACACCATGCAAAAGTGAATTTTGCATAATAGGTCCCCTTTAAATTAAGTTTATTTAACAAAGTTCTGGAGGAGCACATTCAGGTAATCCAACCAATCAGCGAAAGAGGCCTGTATATATAGCTGTCCTTCACCTCACCAGCATTTGGCCCAGCCCAAGTGTTGTTATGTCCGAAATCGAGCTCTTCCCTTCTGACGTTGAGTCCTTCATCTCCGCTGAATCTCCACTGAACCTCCGCCACAATCTGCTGGCCCAAGGAGCGATCCCTCTCCACCTGACAACCCTGTCGAGCCCCCGTCTTCATCTCGGGGGTGTTGGATCACACGATCCGCTCCACACATGCCAAGACGCAGAGGCCTACCCTCGTCATCCACCTGCGACGCCAGCTACCCATCAACCACTCAAACATTACCTTTACCTCCCGCAGTCTCTAACCCATTTTCCTATCCGTGGCTTCCAGCTCCAGGAGCAGACCCTAACGTGAGAATGTCTCCGTTAGCGGCTCAGGCCCTGATGTCACTTTTTTTCCCTCCTGTTCTCCCTTTTCCTCCCTCGGTCCCAGGAGCCAACTTCAGTGTTAGACTGCCTCCGCATACCCAGCCTTGGCCCTGGCCCCCTTCCCTCCTTATAATCTTCTCCGGGCTCAATCGCCCTTTTCTCTCTTTTCTGCAACTCCGCTGCCTGTCCTGCTAAATGCCATCATCTTGGAACCTCCTTCTTTTAAATGTATCATAAGCTGTTTTCAGCTAAATGCGCCGTCCGTGTTGTCCACTGGAACCAGTGTCCATTTTAGGGTGCTATAGACACTGACCCTCACAACAGGGTCTTTCTAGGTTGCTGCAATGTCTTGTGTGCAGTTTGCAGATCAGTCTATCATTCCACCATGTTCTGCTCACAAATCAGTCCCCTAAATCCTCTGTGCCTGGAACAAAACCAAATCAAATACACCATTTATGTTCCGCAGCCCGCAACCACCAGGCCAAATCCCTCCTCAGGAATGGATTCTAGGGGCATGGCTGTTCAAATTTAATCCAGCAGACAGGTCTTTAATGAACTTTAATGAATGTACAAGACAGCGTTGTTGCTATTTACATATTTGATATTACTGCGTCGGTGCTCATGCCCGCTCTGTATATCCTGTATTGAAGTCTGTAAATAAAAATTCTAAAAATTATCTTTCTACTCCTGACTTCTCTCTGACTCCCGCCCGGTTACTAGACAACCTATTACAACTGACATACTCACCAAATGTATTTCTACGCTCTGTCTAGTCTTACCCGTCCAATGCTGTGAGCATCTGATTCCAAGCTCCCATCCGATGCTGCTAGAGCCCTCCCGGTTGAGCGGCCAGACGCGATCCTGTGAATTCTGTACCCTCAGTCTCGTGCTCCTATTTGTGTGCCCTCCCCTTGGACAACATGCCATTACATGTTCAGGAGGAACACTTTCAGGTAATCCAACCAATCAGCACAAGAGAGGCCTGTACACTGTATAGCCGTCCTTCACTTGTACCATGACAGTTTTGCAGCATCCCTTCACCACCCCAACGCCTAACTCTTGGCTGGTTCCTATCCCAGTCAAGGATGGGGGAGTACTCTGGGTTCAGGCCAAATTCCGAGCTTGGAGCCCTGCCCTCAGACAGCACGCCAAATATGCAAACTCTACCCTATCTGATTAAGTGTACGTGCGTACTCTAAGTGTACGTGCGTACTCTATCAACTCTATCAGTGCCAGATCCTGCAGCTCTACCCACTCATTCACTTTTACCTGAATTCTAACCATCGTCACCAGGCCACACTCATTAATGACTCCCATATATACTCACCAGTTCATGAATCTCACTGTCTGGTCTCATCATTCACTACATTGTGTATGGACTTACCTGACTCCCTATATTACCTCGCCATTCAGCCGTGGTCATCCTCTTCAGCCTTCCTCATCCTCCTTCCCAGTGCCTAGGAATCATCAGTCTGCCCTGTCCTGCAAACGACAAAGATAAAGACTTTTACCTTTGAGCTAAGTGCTAACGTTCGTCTGCATCCACATACTTCTCACCTGTGTGTTTGCACTCTTCTGTTCAATAAATTCTCGGATTCTATTATCCTGTTCTCGTTTGTGACAGTGTGAACTCGTGAAACTTATTTTATTTCAGCTCAAGGCAACATTTCCCATTTTCATTTAGTTGAAGTACTAAAATTACTAAAACTAAGTAAATTTAAAACTTAATAAAAACTATATGGGCATATTTAAAAAAAATAAAAAATAAATAAAAAGGACCAAAACAACAAAATTACTAAAACTTTAACTAAAATTAAAATGAAAACAAAATTTAAAAAGGAAAGCTAATTCAAAATATTAAAAAAAAAAAACAACAACTATATTAGTATGTTAATGATACTAAACAAGTGTTCATTGCATTTTTTATGTAATTATCTCATTTGCTGTCTTTAAATTATATATTGCGTGTGTGTATATATTGGCCATTGGCCAACCTGTTATCAGCATTGGTCACTGAAACGGTCAACCACTTGTTTTAACCTCAGATGATACCTCAGTCTTTGTTTTATCTATCTGCAACATGTAAATTGATGTAAAACTCAATAAGTGTATGTTAATGATAGTGTGTTGGTGTGTGTCTGTGTCTGCATGTTTAAGAGTGTTTTTGGCATGGCTGAGTTGTGTGCAGGTCTGTAAGCAGAGGCAGGCATCAGCTCTGTCCTTTTCACACTACAGACTCTTGCGAGTCTGTTTCTGTCAGTGGAGAATCATCTGTGCTCAGCAGCAGCTCGCCAACAGCAAAGTACAACACAAACTCCACCTGAGAGTCAAAGCCATCTTACAGCAGTGGAGAAAACATGCACAATGTGAGTCAAAATCATTACTGAATTAGGCCAAATTTATATCATTATTTTTTTTCTTGCTTTTCTGTTGTTCTGTAGTTTAAAATAGGTTTAAACATTTCCCTTAAAAAGGCATGTATATAATTAATATGCATATATAATGCAAAAAAGTATACATTGCCTTATAATACACATTGCAATGCAATATTGCTGTATATTGAGTGTATGCATTATAACGTAACAAATAACTGGTAATAAACCAATAAAAGCCCATGCGTATTCTTGACTTGTGATTTAGATAGGGCTCATCGACAGGCTCTTCTATGTGAGTATGATGAGAGGAGGAAGATTGTCATGAAGAGAAGAACATTTCGAATGTGGAGCCAGGCAGTGGAATATTTCAGAAGATCTCAGCATTATCACCAAAGAGCCTTAAAATACAGGTGTGTGACAGTTGTCATTTAGTGGACACTGTTATCCAAAACAGCTTGTGCTAAGGGGGATGCCTGAGAGGTCATCAAATAAGGGTTTTTCATTGGCTGATTCTTACATGTGAGAGAATTAATTTTATTCTATTATTTTATTTGTATTTGAAATAAATGAATAAATGCTGTTCTTTTGAACATTCTATTCATCAAAGAATCCTGAAAAAAGAAACTGTTTCAACATTGATAATAATATGAAATATTTCTTGAGCAGCAAATCAGCATATTAGAATGATTTCTGAAGGATCATGTGACACTGAAGACTGGAGTAATGATGCTGAAAATTCAGCTTTGCAATCACAGGAATAAACTACATTTTAAAACACATTAAAATAGAAAATAGTTATTTTAATAATATTTCACTATATTACTGTTCTTTCTGTATTTTCGGATCAAATACTGTAAATGCAGCCATGGTCAGCATAAGATATAAATTAAAAATGAGTGATATTATCCAAATGTACTCCATTGAATTTACTCAAGTATGTGTCACAACAGGTCAGAGAAGATGAAGAGCAGGTGATCTATTTGCAGCAATATTACTTTTACACAAAAACAAAGAAGATAATTCAAACGCAAGGAATGTGACGGCTTTGTAAAACAAAGACAACACCGAACAAAGAGAAAACCAAAGGGGTCATTTACACAACACCGTTTTCAACTAAAAACGGAAAACTTTATTTACACAACAATGCCGTTTGGGGGGGCCTGAAAACACAAACTTTTGAAAACGGGTTTCAAAGTGCAAGTTTTTGAAAACGATACTGTTATTGTCTCAATGTAAACTACAAAAATGCAAATTTGTGAAAACGGTGAAGTCATGCGCATGCGTATTACGTGTTCAGTCTATAGGCGCGTAGTATTTTTTTTACAAAGTGACATCGCCAGCTACTGGCCTGGCATGCATAATACAGCATTTTTAATCGTTTTCGCTGATCCATGTAAACAGGGATTGTTTTGACAATGTTGCCGTCTGAACGTGAAAAATGCAAAGGAAAAACATTTCCGTTTTTAGTACACTGTTGTAAACACTTGTGAAACTGTTGTAAATGTTGTACCTTGTAAATGTTGTACCAAAAACTGTTGTACCTTAAATACACAAGACAAAGACAACTGAACAAGAAACAGGTGGCGAACATAATCAGTAACTAAGGGAACAAATACTTAGAAACCATGACAACCAAGGAAACAGGAACTAATCAGGAAAAGGAAAACCAGGAAAAACGTAACAAAATAATCTTCAAGCTAATAGTCTCTGAACACAAACAACCAAAACCATGACAGTATGTTTATATCTAATAACAATAATAATAAATGTTTTTGGGCTGAATGTCAGTAAGTAAGTAAATAAGCACACAAGTAAAGAAATAAATTTTGATGGGAATTTTTGGGGAAATTGTTTTTCCCCAAATAGCCAAATTGAACCATCGAGCTTGATTATGCCAATATAAATGCAAACATAATTAAATGCTGCTAAAAACCTTGTTTTAACTTCAATAAAAAACATTTTATGGTGAGGTCAATAAAGATTCCGTTCTATTCTGCCTACAGATATTTCTTTCAGTGGCTTCATGAGTTCAGGCATCAGTCAGAGCTGTGTATAAGCAGAGAGCTGGAGGAGGTCCTGACGCAGAGACTACAGCGTAGAGCTTTCTGTCTCTGGCAGTTCAAACTCAGCCATGTACATTCTCACATACTTCACATCACGAGTCTCATCCACCACTGGGAAAACACTCGGCATCTCCGTCTTTATCTGTGTGTGTGGAGGGAGAGACTTGTTGAGAGGAAGAGGGCCCGACTGGCAATGCATCAGTGGAGACAGCACATCTCACGGACCAGAAAGCAGAGAAACAACATGTGGAGGACGAAAAACATGTTCCTGTGCTGGAAAGCAGCTTTCAGACAGAGGGTCAGGAGCAGAGATCACTGTACACAGAGACAGCAGAGGAGGTGAGACTGGGTATTGAGGCAAGACATCACAGGTGAATAGAGTAAAAAAAATCATACTTCCGCCAGTTGATAACTTCATTTAAGAATTGCAAAATGGTTTTGTATTACAAGTTTTCTGAAATGTTATGTTTAAATATGCAAATGAGGTATTATCTAAATAAATATGCACTAATTTGCATATATTTCTAGAACATTGGATGAAGCCAGGTTCAAAATTCTTGTTTCATTTTGTTGACAAATTAAAGTAAAAGGTTTTACAGAGGAGAATTTGGATATCTCTTTGAGAATCAGAAAATACTGTCAACAGCCAGAAAAGAAAAAAATCATGTTTTTAGGAATATTATGTAAAGGGTTAGTTCACCCAAAAATGAAATTTCTGTCATTAAGCACTCACCGACTCATGTCGTTCCAAACCCGTAAAACCTTTGTTCATCTTTGGAACACAAATTAAGATATTTTTGATGAAATCCAAGAGGTTTTTTTATCCTCAATAGAAAGCAATGCAATTACCACATTTAAGGTCCAGAAAAGTAGTAAAAACATTGTTAAAAACGTGACTGCAGTGGTTCAACCTTAATGTTATGAAGCGACGAGAATACTTTTTGTGCGCGAAAACAAAACAAAAATAATGACTTTATTCAACAAATTCGTCTCTATCCTGTAATTCTCCTATGCTATCTTCGTTGCAGCACTTCCAGGTTCTATGTCAGAACGGTGACTCCGTATTGGCCGATGCCTGTTCACATGAGCAGCATGACGTATGCGTGTGATGCTGACGCAGGAGCCGGCCAGTAATGAGTTGGTGTTCGGACATAAACACGGAAGTGCTGAACTGCGTTCACTGCTTCATCTGCGTATGAGTCTGACGGGAGAGACGAATTTGTTTGGTGTATATAAGTGCTACTTAAGTGGAGATTTCTGGCTCTGAAAGAAGTCATGTTATGGAAGCAAAATAGCCCCAAATCTCAGAATAACCAGTGCATGAAGTGTCAAAAAAGCAGTCATTGTGACTTGTGTACTGTATATTACAAACTTCTGAATCCATATAATAGATTCGTCTTAGGAACAGTCCAAAATTGAAAATTAATTTATGAGCCACATGATATGCAATGACTTTGGCATCAGTGATGTCAAACTTTATGGTCATTTTGTGATGCTTTTTGTCCTTTTTGAAGTTTGACAGACCCCAAGTCAAATCATTCTTTTTATATAACGGTTTTCCAAAACCTCTGATTTTTTTTTTTTTTTTTTCCTGCTAGATAATAATGTATGTGATTCCAACCTTAGCCTCAACAAAGACCCTCAAAATAATAATAAAAATACTGAATAGCATTTCTGCCCTGTCATTAAAGCTTTTGGATTCACCAGGACTTGTTTTTCATGTAGGGTTTTGCTGGAATGGCACAGACAAACAGTATCAGCCCAAAGACTGAGGTACAGAGAGGCCTGGTTCCAGTACAGCAGTGAGATGAGACTGCTGGCTGCCGTATTCATACAGTGGAGAAGAGCTCTCATCCAGGGTCAACAGAGGAAGTGTGCAATGGAGAGCCAGCTCATCATCTATCAGAGCAGGGTTAGAGGTCGAGCTTTTCATCGCTGGAGAACTGCTGCCATGGAATGGAGAGCGATTAAAACATTTAACAACAGATTACTTCACAAGGTTTGATTCGGTTCTTTAATTAATTTTCTATATTTTATCAGTCATTTGGCTGATTGATCTCATGTAATTTAAAAATGAGGTCTAGATGTAGATCTGTTTTTAAAAAATGTCCAGTCAACACCATGGGTTCATTGTTAACTAAAACTATAACTTATACATTATTTGAAATAAGCTAATATTAAAGAATTAGTTCACTTTCAAATGAAAATTAGCCCAAGCTTTACTCACCTTCAAGCCATCCTAGGTGTATATGACTTTCTTCTTTCTGATTAACACAATCAGAGTTATATTAATAAATATCCTGATGCATCCAAGCTTTATAATGGCAGTGAACGGGACCAGTGAGTATAAGCTGAAGAAAGTGCTTCTATCCACATCCATCCATCATAAACGTGTGCTCCGGGGGGTTAATAAAGGCCTTCTGAAGCCTTCGCTTCAATGCGTTTGTGTAAAAAAAAATCCATATTTAAACAAGTTATGAAGTAAAATATCTAGCTTCTGCTAGATATTACGCAGCGCCAGTTAACACTTTCTTCGTAACTTGAATACGCAAGTCAGTCTGGCAGAAGCTAGATATTTTACTTCATAACTTGTTCAAATATGGATTTTTTTTAAAAAAAAAATTACGCAAACGCATTGCTTCACTTCACATCATGGATGGATTTGGATGGATGCACTTTCTTCAGCTCATACTCATTGGTCCCGTTCACTGCCATTATAAAGCTTGGATGCGTCAGGATATTTATTAATATTTCTTTGATTATGTTCATCAGAAAGAAGAAAGTCCTATGCACCTAGGATGGCTTGAGGGTGAGTAAAGCTTGGGCTAATTTTCATTTGAAAGTGAACTAATCCTTTAACTGAAATAAAATAAAATTTTAAAATTATTATTAATAATATTTTATTTCAGCTAGTTGCCAAGGAAACATATCTCATGTTTACTATAACATGAAATAGGCCTACTAAAATAGCTAAAGCTAAAAACTAAAACTTAAAAAAAAGAAAAATGACAAAACACAACAAAATTACAACAAAAACAAATTAAATGGAAACATAAAAATTTTAAAATAAAATTTAATTCAAAATATTAACAAAAACTATAATTGTAAGGGTTAATTGTTAGGGTCTTGTTTGATTAGTGTTTGAATTTGACATTGAATTCGTGTTTCGTTTGTTCCTTGTTCCTGCTTCTTGTTACTTTCCATGGTTACTCATTAGTTCATTGATTAAGTCACACCTGTCCTGTTTTACCCCTCAATAGTTTGTGTATATCTAGCCCTATTCTTAAGTTTATCCGTTATTGTCATTATCATGTGATTGTTCTGGTCACGGTCTCCAAGATTGCCTGACTGTTTTTACTGCTGCGACTAGATCCTGCTGCTCTTTTCACCTTTGCTTCAACCTCAATGTAACAACAATAGTATATCAATGATACTAAAATGCCACTGGTCAATACAAACGTTTATTCAAATACACAAAAATAAGGGTATCTAATTAAAAATAGTTTATTATAAATTATATTATACAATTTATTTAAAATTACAAAAAAATTAAGTTACAATTAATTTATTATTTAAATAAAAAATAAAAAAGAATCGAGTCGTCACCTTTATTTTTACAGCACTTTTTACAATACAGATTTTCAAAGCAGCAGTGATAACAGGAAAATGATTCAGTGATGCCATCAGAATTCAAATCTGCTGTGAAGCAGCTCTAAAAAGACAGTATTGTCATTATTCAGTTGAAATCAGTTCAGTGTCGATTCAGTTTGGTTCAATAACTGTGTAAAGTTCATCAATTATGGAATGAGTTCAATGCAGCTATAAAGCAGCAATAGAGAAAACAGTGATGTCATCATCCAGCTCAGTTCAATTCTCATCCAAAAGTGTCATTGTAATCAAGTCAATAATATTGATGAATATTAAGTGCTTTAATTCAATCTAATTTACCAATGTGTATTTACTTCTCTTTACAGATGTTCGAGCGTTGGACACATAGCAGGGATTTGTTGAAAGTAGCAGACATGTTTTGTGTTAAGAAGGAAAGAAGTGAAGCCCGGTTAGCTCTAACGACGTGGTCACTGTGGGCCAAAGGTAAACTGGCATTTCTACACCTTTGCCTTGCGGATACTATTAAATAATATAGGAATTATCTTTGAAGCTGTTTGCTTATTCAATTGCTATACCTCATGCAAATATAATGTACGGTGGCCCAGTAGTGCACAACGCAACGGAAACAAGCCACAACGCAACGAAATAAAGCCACAACACAACGGAAACAAACCACAACGAAATTAAAAAAGCAAACATAAGTTCACAACACAACGAAATAAAGCTACAACACAACGGAAAGGCTCCCGATCACTAGGGGGCTCTCAGAGCTCGGTAAAGTTAGTTTTCTTTGCCACTGTTCTATAAAGTCGACAGTCTTACAAAGATATCAATACCATGATTAGTTTTAAGTATGTAAACATTGTATATCGACATGAAATATTAATTCAAAATCAACTACGTGCACAATAGCTTCATATTTATACCTGTGAATGATTTGAGTCGCTACCACGGCGCATGATGAAGGGAACGTCTGCCAATTCCACCAAGTGGTTAAAACGTATAATTTGTATTCATTACAATGACTTTGTTTAACATTTAAAAACAGATATGTTCAAATTCCAAAGCTTGTTAGTTCCTGTTGGTAAGACTGACAAGCTTTGGAATTTGAACATGTCTGTTTTTAAATGTTAAAAGTAATTTTAATGAATACAAATTATACGTTTTAACCACTTGGTGGAATTGGCAGACGTTCCCTTCACCATGCTCCGTGGTAGCGCGTCAAATCATTCACAGGTATAAATATGAAGCTATTGTGCACGTAGGTGGTTTTGAATTAATATTTCATGTCGATATACAGTGGTTACATACTGTTGAAACTAATCGTGGTGTTGATATCACTGCCGACTCTATAGAACATTGGCAAGGAAAACTATCTTTACCGAGCTCTGAGAGCCCCCTAATGGTCGGGAGCCTTTCCGTTGTGTTGTGGCTTTATTCCGTTGCGTTGTGGCTCGATTTCGTTGTGTTGTGAACTTATGTTTGCTTTTTTAATTTCGTTGTGTTGTGCACTAATGGGCCACCGTAATAATGTGAACTACAATATAGTCAAGTCACCTTTATTATATAGTTCTTTATACAATACAGATTGTTTCAAAGCAGCTTTACAGTGATAATAGGAAAATTATGCATTTCGGCTGCTGTTAAGCTGAAGTCAGTGCAGTGTTGATTCAGTTCCGTTGAAAAGATCATCAAATCAATAGACCCTTTTCACAGACTGTGATGACGCATTTTAACGGTCATCAATATCATAAATCCTGCAAAGTCTTTTATATTTTAATTTTTTTTAAAAAACGTATGTACATTTATAACACTATGCTTAGTATTATATTACCTTTGCATCAAATTACAAAGAACTAGTTAACACAGCTGTGAGGGTGTTTATATTACAGTGGCTATGGGAGTGACAGTAAAAATGACATCTTTCTCTCTTTTGACTGCCGTTATCAATCGCTCTCTATTTTTTTTTCTCTTTTTGAAAGTTGTGAAAACACTATTGTGGAGTTTTTCTTTTGCTATTTGAGCAAATGGAAACACAAAAAATATATTTAATGTATTCTCTCATTCACCGCTATAGAATTTTACCCAACTATGACGACTTACGCTTCTGAGAAACCCGGAAATGTGAAAAGGGTCTATTATTAAATTAGTTCATTTCATCTAAAAAGCAGTTCTGCAAAAAAATGATGTCATCGTCCAGCTCAGTTTAATTCTCATACCACAGCGTCAGTACAGTCAGATCAATAGTATTGTTGAATATTAAGTGTCCCCAACTAAGCAAGCCAGAGGAGACAGTGGCAAGGAACCCAAACTCCATCAGGTGACAGAATGGAGAAAAAACCTTGGGAGAAACCAGGCTCAGTCTGGGGGCCACTTCTCCTCTGGCCAACGAATGAACATGGTGTGATTTTGATTCAGGCTGTATCACAATTCAGAATTCAGATTAGGACAGGTAGCATTCAAATATTCACCCAGTTCCTTTTGCTTGAAGATCAGATTCATCATGCCGGTATGAAGCTGAACCTGGCCATAGGGTCTGTGCATAGGACCTGTCTGGTTCTTGTGGTCTTTGCTGAGGATCTGTGCCGATGGCTGTCATGTCGACGAGGCCTTCACAGGGGATTGTCTAATAGACAGTTTCTGCTGGCATTCAGATTTGAATCATAGAACTTGATAATGTGTAATGTGTATGCCACGTTAAAGAGATGTGTTTTTAGTCTAGATTTAAAGTGACAGGGTGTGTCTGCTTCCCAAACAAGGCTAGGAAGACGATTCCAGAGTTTGTGTGCTAAATAGGAAAATGATCTACCACCAGCAGTTGATTTTGATATTCTAGGTATTATCAACTGGCCAGAATTTTGAGATCGCAATATACGTGAAGGACTATACTGCGTTAAAGGGGACCTGTTATGCAAAATTCACTTTTGCATGGTGTTTGGACATAAATGTGTGTTGACAGTGTGTGTACACAACCACCCTGTAATGATAAAAATCCAACCACTCCTTTTTTTTTAATCCCCATAAATCATAAGCAGTGTCTCAGAACAAGCCGTTTTCAGATCCCTGGCAGTGTGACGTCACATTAGGCACAGGCCCCGCCCACAAATGTTGACAGACACTGCCGTTTTAACATAGAACCGCCCTGAGCGAGTTCACAGCGAGTTCACAGTCCGCCATTGCTGCACTGAAGAGAATGTCTCCCAAGCGTTTTAGGTGTTCTGTAGCTGGATGGATTAATCCACATAGCTCTCTCCATTTACTCCCTAAATCTGAGCCGCTGAAGACGAGGTGGATTAATTTTGTTTTTCGAAGAAAATGCTCCCTCAACTCTACCGAAATTCGTTTATGTCTGCGCGAATCATTTCACACCGGACTACTTTGTGAACGACTGTCAATACAAAGGGACAATACAAAACTGAGGTTGTGCTAAAAATTTGTTACTCAAGGATAGATCAGTAAACTGTTTGTGATCCAGCTTACAGTCTCCAGAGTGATACTGGATACCGCAGTAATGAAGGTGAGAGCACTTTATTACAGTTCATCGGAGTTGATTTACGGATATAAAGTTTACCAGTTTATTAAGCACAACCCGAAAAGGCATAAGGTCTTTATATATTTGTTTACTGTTAGTTGTAACGAGTGTTTCTGTGTAATTCGCTATGTATGTTGATGATAATGCAAGGGAGAGAGAGAGTTTATGGATAATATTTTAATGCACACATGCAACTGTGTTTTATTAAGCTCTTACAGTGATTTTCAAGAGTGAAAACAGACGCTTCATATTTTGTGTGAAGTATAATAAATGTTATAAAACTCATCAGTAAACTGGCTTGTACTAATATAGTGGATAAAAACAAGCAGACAAAATAAGTCATAACCGTAATTGAACTAAACTATACCTGTTCTATCTCCATGCAGCATATATTCGCAGTTTCTGACATTATAGTGCGTCCTGACTGAATCCTGACAGGGGAGAATGAGTTCTTGAAGCTCCGCCCTCTTAGGCCCAGCGCAGCAGCTCATTTGCATTTAAAGGACACACACTGAAATGGCGCGTTTTTGCTCAACCCCAAAAAGTGGCAATTTTAACATGCTATAAAAAATTATCTGTGGGGTATTTTGAGCTAAAACTTCACATACACACTCTGGGGACATCAGAGACTTAATTTTCATCTTATAAAAGTGGGCATAATAGGTCCCCTTTAAGAGCTCACTCAAGTACTGAGGAGCTAAACCATTTAGTGCTTTGTAAGTAATTAGCAATATTTTTCAAATGTATGCAATGTTTAATAGGGAGCAGATGCAGTGTTGACAGAACTAAGCTAACGTGGTCATACTTCCTGGTTCTAGTAAGAACTCTAGCTGCTGCATTTTGGACCAGCTGTAGTTTGTTTATTAAGATGCTAGAAATGTGGCTTTCAAATGAAAGATTGGTATCAATGAGCACACCCAGGTTCCTAACTGACGACGAAGACTTGACAGAGCAGCCATCAAGTGCTAGACAGTATTCTAGGTTATTACGAGCGGAGGTTTTTGGTCCAAAAATTAAAATCTCTGTTTTTTTTTTGTGTTTGTTTTTTTCAGAATTAAGTCCAATTTTTTATATCAACTATGCATTCCGTTAATTTTGTGAATTGGTATGTTTCGTCAGGACGCAAAGAAATATGGAGCTGAGTATTATCAGCATAACAGTGAAAATTAACGCCATGCTTCCTAAAGATATCTCCTAAGGGTAGCATGTACAGAGTGAAAAGCAACAGTCCTGGTACTGAGCCTTGCAGTACACCATATTGAATTTGTAATCGATATGACATCTCTTCATTTACTGATAAGTATGATTTGAACCATGTCAATGCAATTCCTCTAATGCCAATGTAATTTTCGAGTCTATTCAAAAGAATATTGTGGTCGATAGTATCAAATCATCAAAATCATCAAAATCAACAACATGAATGTTAGACCCCATACCGACTACGCTACTGATAGAGATGCTTCCAGAAGTCATAGATCCTCTTCTTAATCAAGTCAAGTCAAGTCACCTTTATTTATATAGCGCTTTTTACAATGCAGATTGTGTCAAAGCAGCTTTACAGTGATAACTGGTATACAATTTTTGGCTGCACAGCAGCCCTTAAAAAAAATGGAATATTATTATTAATATTATTAATTCATCATTGTCATTAGGATACTTACCAAAAACTTTTAAGCTGGCTGTTATTAAACCTCTTATTAAAAAAACACAACTTGATCCTAGAGAATTAGTTAATTACAGACCGGCTCAGTATTGGCCAAAGCTGTACACGTGAGCAGCACTACGCATGTGCGTGATTGTGAGTGTACTTACTGCGTCAACTGCATAAGGAGACTGACAGGGAAGAGAAGAGATTGTTGAATAGAGTTGGTTTTTTTGTTTGTTTTTTTGTTTGTTTTTTTGCGCATAAGTATTCTCGTCGCTTCATAAAATTAAGTTTGAACCACTGTAGTCACGTTGACTATTTTAACGATGTCTTTAGTACCTTTATGGACCTTGACAGTGGTGGTTAAATTGCTGTTTATTGAGGAGTCAGAGAGTTCTTGGATTTCATCAAAATGAACAAAGGTCTTACGGGTGTGGAACGACATGAGGGTGAATAATTAATGATAGAATTTTCATTTTTGGGTGAACTAACTCTTTAAGCCACACTTAAATGGGTCCAAATGTCATTGCATTAGATAACACAATATCAAAGTGACATTTGTTTTAAATAAAAAAAAGACATTTGATATATTTGAAATAATAAAACAATGATGATAAGATAATATTTAAATAAGACGCACTGATCAAAAGTATTGTGACACTTTGTGGTTGCCAAATGTTAGTGGAAGATGTTAATGTGATGAACTTCACCTGTGGTTTCTCTGATATGACACCTGTGTGAACCTGTGTTTTTTTTTTTCACCAGAACATAAAGCCCAGAGGCAGATGGGGGAGGCTGTGAGTCTCTGGCTAGAGGGCAGAGGAGTATCTAGAACTTTCCATCATTGGGTCAGAGTGTACCAACAATACCAGAAAGCTTCCCAACACAGACAGACACAGCTTTCACACAGGTAAAAACTATATTGGTTTTAAGTAAAAGATAAATAAAACAGACTCATACTAACACACACAACAATAACAAGTTCACGCAGGCTACACAAAATCCTTAAAACTCAAGAATTGCCACAGTACTGATACATTTAGAGCTAGATTTTGAAAAATGTACAACACTGTGTGAAAAGTGAAAGTGTTTGGAAATGAGCTGTGACTGTTTTTGAACTAATATTGACTAATAATTAGTGATATTTTATGAGCCATTTCAGAGCTGTGAAAGGAAGAGTGTATGGACTGACCCATCTGTACTGGACCTGTTGGACAAACCAAACTGAAGCATCATTGCTGTACACACAACAAGTAAGTAATCAACATGAATTATTAACATTTATTATTATGATTGACAAAAGATTTAGTTTTCCCTCTCACTGTTGCCTGAGTTCTCATTCATTCATTAGTTGTCATGGTTCCTGATTAGTTCACACCTGTTCCCTGTTCCATTAATAGTCTTTCCTTGTGTATTTAAGCCCTCTGTTCCTTCTGTTCATTGTCTCGCGTTAAAGTATGGTAGTTGTGTTATTGTCTGTGTTTATTAAAGTAATTCTTTAGCATTCCTTCTGCGTCACATATCGTCTACCCCTGCTGTCTGCCTGCTCCTGCTGGAGCAAAGAGATCGCTCCCTCGAGGACCACACAAGGGACTTTCTAGATCTGGCGTGCCTCACCCACTTCTCGGGCAGCTTGCTCTTCGTATTTTTCCACACTTAAGTAAACTTAAGTTGCTTCAGTACAATAAGTGTTCATCTTGAAATATTACTAACAATATAAAAGTTATTCTTATGTTTACTTTATAAAAATCAATAAAGATTTTACACCACAAAGACATATGTACCTCAACCTGAAGAGGGATGTTTTTAGAATTATACTATTATACAATTATATTCAATTATACCTTGCTACAGTAAGCTATAAAAGCGACTAGTGAGTAGATGGGTTTTCCTGTTTGGTGTGATGACATGTAATGTCCCTGCAAGAATACAAGCCACTAACAACCAAAATATCCTTGTTTTTACAATAATTTGAGAACATTACCATGACAAATAATAATTTTACTTTATCCTTATTTTTCTGGTGCAGTATGAGCGCTCTGTGCTGCAAAGAGCCTGGCTTACCTGGAGAAAGAGACACATCAGGAACAGAGTGTCTGCTGATTACTCATCCAACTTTAACAACATGCTGTTGGCCCAGGTGAAGCAGACACAGTCCACAACTCTTTGAAATCTCACCATATTTGCACAAGATAAACAGGGTCACCATGCACTTATAGTATCTCTAATTGCTATTAGGTCACTGTAATCTGGTCTGTGCTTAATCAACCTAGTGTGCCTATGAATACACTCATAAACATTGACTTTCACCCTTATCGTTCACACTGTCTTATCAGTTTTTAAGAATGTTTAGCAAAATTTTAGATTTTAGATGGAGAAATGAGTCCTAGAGAGCTTATCATCTAAGGCTCCCTTGAGAAAAAGTGTGCTTAATTGTATTGAATATGCATGTGTAGTGTACTTCAAATTTTTAAGAATTTTTAAAGAACTGTACTTGCATATAATTTAATATTACTGATATAAAAGACCATTGAAGTGTACTTAAAGAGAGTGCACTTTCATGACAGCTTTGTAACACATATAATAATGTCAAAGTAAAGGTTTAACCATAAAGTACATTTTAAAGCATTGTTTTAATAATCTTTTTGTCATGCTTTAAAGAAGTAGACTTATTTTGATGTTTTGACTAACATATTAAGCATAAGTACTTGATTATAATTTTAACCATAGTGTGCTGTTCAAAATTACATTTAAAGTTCATATATTTTAAATGTACTAAATTGCAGTTGTAATTACAAACACATTTAAATACATACAAGTGGCATACAAGTTCCCATTCAGTCGGTCACGTTCGACGTACGTCGGCCAGACCGACGAATAGGAATCTCGCTAGAGAGGCCAATCTGCTTTGAGTGTAACTAAACAAGCCAATGCACATTGGCATGCAATCATATGCAGCAGCTGCTCTCCTCGCAGCGCGGGTATTTATTGAGCAGCAGGTGCGTTGCATCTTCAGCTTTTCGCTTCGGAGCCGAACGGTGTATGTCTGTTTCTCTGCAAGCAAGTGTCTGTGACGAGTCAGCTCTTCAGGACGAACTTCTTTATCATCAAGTGGGTGTACAGCATAGCAGCGGGGTCGAGTCCTCTCTTTTCTCTCTTTTGTGTTTGTGTTTGGTTTTGCCTTTTGAGCAAAAAGCTTTTTTCAGCTCGAAAAGGGCTGTTCTCATGGCCGGTATGGTGCGCTTTGAGCGTTTTGATGGCCGGTAAGAGTGAGCGCCTTAAAAGAGAGGAGTGCACACGACAGGCTGCACACAATCCCTGTCTGTGTTGCCGCGGCTGTTCCCCTGCGTGCTTCAGCACTTTTAAAAGAGTAAGTCCCTGAAAGAGCTTACACAAGTAGAGCTTGCGTCTTTTTAAAGATGACATTCTACTTGTGTGTTTCTGGATGCGGTCGTTACCTGGCACCGAGGGATGGTCACGATCGCTGCATCACGTGTCTGGGCTTAAAGCACGCTGAGGCAGCGTTCGTGGATGAGTCATGTACCCATTGTGGAAAGATGACCATCTCGGTGTTGCGATCGAGACTCCAGTTCCTGCAAAGGGGCGGGATCCCAGTGCCGCTGCCTCTGCCTCGTTCCAATCCTCCTCAGAGGGTTGCTGCAGGTAGCGGCACTGGTAATCTGAGGATTACAGTGAGCACGATTCCTTCAGGGAACCAACCCCCTAGGAACCCTCACTCCTCCTGCACTTCGCAGCCAGTAGAGCTGCCGGGGGAGCGCGGTGGGCCATCTCAAAGGTGTGTACCATCCATATCCTTCGGAGCTCCCCCCGATGACCGGATGTCGATAGCTGCATCGGAGGGTGAGCCAGATTTTTCTGGAGATGATGAGTCGGCGCAGTTGCCTCCTTCGGATCCGGAGATGATGGCTATGCTTTCCCGGGCCGCCAACAGGGTCGGGCTCGTGTGGAATCCTCCACCATTTCCCGAGCCCTCGCGGTTGGATGATTGGTATCTCGGGGTGGCGCGTGCTGGTTCTCAGCCACCCACCCTGGTTCCTTTCTTCCTGGAGGTGCATGAAGAACTCACCGGTACGTGGACGGCACCTTTTACTGCCCGAAACCGTTCCGGTGGGTCCTCCTCCCTCACCACCCTTGATGGTGGTGCGGCGAAGGGTTATATGCGCATCCCCCCTGTGGAACGGGCCGTTGCTATGCAACTGTGCCCTAACTCCACCTGGCAGGGGGAGCTGTCTCTCCCTTCCTGGGTCTGTAAGCACTCGTCGGATCTTACCGGCAGGGCTTACCAGGCCTGCGGGGAAGCCGCTTCCGCCCAGCCCGTCCACTGAAGGACCTGCACAAGGGTGGTCACGATCCCCAAGTTCTTCAAGAACTTCGTGCCATGACGGACCTCGCGCTTCGTGCGACAAAGGTTACGCCGCAGTCGGTGGGTCGTGCGATGTCCACTTTGGTGGTCCAGGAACGCCATCTCTGGCTGTGTCTGGCCGACATGAGGGATATCGACAAGGTCAGGTTTCTTAATTCCTCCGTGTACCAGACCGGCCTTTTCGGCGATGTGGTCGAGAACTTTGCTCAGCAGTTCTCGGCTGTAGTTCGGGCCAGGCGACAGCCATGTGGTACTGAGACCCTGGCCTGGCTATGTGCCCAAGGTTCCTACCACTCCCTTCAGGGACCAGGTAGTGAGCCTGCAAGCGCTGCCCCTGGAGGAGGCAGACCCAGCCCAGGCTTTGCTCTGTCCAGTTCGCGCTTTGCGACTGTACATAGACAGAACTCAAAGCCTCAGGACCTCAGACCAGCTCTTTGTCTGTTACGGAGGCCAGCAGAAGGGAAAGGCTGTCTCCAAGCAGAGGATGGCCCACTGGATAGTGGACACCATCGCCTTGGCTTACCAAGCACAAGGCGTGCCCTGCCCGCTCAGGTTGCATGCTCACTGTACGAGAGGTGTTGCATCCTCCTGGGCGCTGGCTCGTGGTGCCTCGCTGACAGACATTTGTAGAGCTGCGGGCTGGGTGACACCTAACACGTTTGCTAGATTCTATAACCTTCGTGCCGTGCCGGTCTCCTCCCGTGTTCTCACCTCAGGTCAGAGGCAGAGTGCGGCTTGCTGCGCTTACATGCGCTTATTACTCCAGAGAGTCCCTACAAAGCAGACCCTGTTGAGTCCTTCGATCTCCCTTCGGCAGACAGACGTGGCGGAGCGTCTGGCGCCAGGCCTATACTCCGTTGTATCCTTGAGAACCGGATTTAGGCTGGGTACCATATGTGTGACCCTACAGGGATCCCATATGTGTAGTTCCATGGTTGCTCCTAAATGAACCCCGTGTCTTTCCCTCTGGGAGAACCCACCTCTCATCAGGTTGGAGTCACCCCAGTACTTCCATATGTAGTACAGCCCTACGGGGTTAGTCCATACGTACTTCTCCACATAACTCCTTCGGGGAAGGATGTGGCTTCCGCAGCGTTCCTTTCCCAGCGAAAGGGTACGCTTTCCCAGTGTTATCCAATAGTCTCACTGAGTGGGTTTTGGAGAACAGCAGTGATCAACACTCTCTGTGTTGCCCTGTCCCACCGTCCTTAGGCAAGGGGGTACAGGAGGCTTGCAACAGTGCGCTGGAAGGGGGCAGCTCCTGTGGCGCTTTGGTAGGGATTCCTATTCGTCAGTCTGTCCGACGTACGTCGAACGTGACCGACAGAATGCAAACGTTTTAGTTACAAAGGTAACCCTCGTTCCCTGAAGGAGGGAACGGAGACGTACGTCCCGTCGCCACAGTCGCTGTACCCCGCTGATGCTGCCACCTAACCTGTTCGGCTCCTCAGCGAAAACCTGAAGATGCAACACACCTGCTGCTCATTAAATACCCGCGCTGTGAGGAGAGCAGCTGCTGCATATGATTGCATGCCAATGTGCATTGGCTCGTTTAGATACACTCGAAGCAGATTGGCCTCTCTAGTGAGATTCCTATTCGTCGGTCTGTCCGACGTACGTCTCCGTTCCCTCCTTCAGGGAACAAGGGTTACCTTTGTAACCGAGACGTTTCAATATGACATTCAAGTATATTTAAGTTACACTAAATGCTTGTCAGTACACTCGGCAGTACACTTTAACCAAATTTCAAAGACAATAGAAGTAATAAGATGTACTAAAGTCCTACTTAAGTGGGTCAAAGCACTAATGGCATTTAATATAAATTAAAATGGCAAAAAACATACAATTAAGGCATACTCTTTTTAAAAGCATGCTAAATCTACATAGTAAAAGTATGATATTTCAACTAAAGCAACATTTAGGTAAAATTCAATTTTTTATTCTATTTAAGCCATTAAAATATAATGTGATGAATGGAGGCTTGAAAATTGGGTGATGAAAAACAAACAAGTAAGACTTGGATAATAATGTGCTTAAGTTCAGTATTCTGTTAAATATATCAGTAAAGGGAACACATGGCACACAAATGGCACCATTCCCTAATATTAACCCATACAAACAAACTCTGTACAGATTGAAAATAATGCTGTTGTTTTTTTTCTGCTGTGTTTTAATTGGCAGGTGTTCCAAGTGTGGTGTCAGCGAGCCCACGGATCAGACTTTGAGCCCTAACAAGTTCTGTTTACAAGCAGAGTGTTAACAGATGGAAACCAGCCAGGGCAGATCAGATCATACCAGACTGCAGTAACTTCAGACATCACCACAACATCTCCAAAATAATGACAGTTCACCTGGAGTATTCAGTAACAGTTTAACGATACATCTACACATTTCTACATTTCATTATGTGATGTAAAATTCTCATAAATATTTATTGCCACCCCCATCCACATTTGAATCAAAAAAGATTTTATTGTATTGGTCAAATGTTTCAGGTTAAAGAGCAGGGCCTAAAACAAACTTTTTTCCACACCTGCCAATGGTCGGTGACTTAAGAAAATATACCGGCCATAAATATTTTTTACCGGCCATGAAACAGGCAGTTATAACACCAGTGAAAAATCACAATTCTCTATTCCAATTTCGATACTAGGATACTCGCTGAGACTGGCATTTTTGACATCATTTTGTGTGAATTTGTCCATTCAAGCACAAGATGGTGTGAAAAAGAGCTCAATTCAGTATTCGCACGCTGTCTGAGACGCAGCTTTCTGGGTGCGCCCTTCAGATCTGTGCACACAAAACTTTCCACAGGGTGCGAGTAACGAATAGAGTTCCCTTTCATGTTTTCTTGCACTTGAATATTTAAATTGACAAGGCTTAAACTTTAGTGACGATGCAGCACTGGCTCATGAACTGTCCCGAGCGTTTGTTCATGTTCATGTTCTCACAACATGGCATTGTTAGAATTCAGAAAATGTTACCAGCCAACTGGCGATTGACAATGTTTCTTATATTCGCCAACACCAATTTTTACTTGCATTTGGCGCTTGGAGAGTGTTAATTTTAGGCCCTGTTAAAGAGTTTACCAAGAGTAAGCCAAACAACAGGTGTTCTTTTTTTTTTCAACCTATTGCATTATCCACCAAACCCACAGCATGTAAAAGTAACATGACACCTCTCCTTAAATAGCTGCATGATTTGAGATATCATTCATCTCTGTAGCTGTAGCACAAACCAAAAATATTCAAACCGGTTTGTTAATGACTGCAAGAACCCTTATAGCATATTAGTTTCACTAAAACATTCTAAATAAAGTCTTAACTCTCTAACTCGTTCAGTGCTGTAAATGAGCAGCAGGTGCTGATTAATGCTAACTAACTGTGAAACAGTTCACTAAACGGTCTAATTTTCCACTAGATAAAATGGTTTCAAGTACTTTGACATTCTGCCTGTTCAGTCCGCTTCACTCTGATATTTGTGCACAGGTGTAGATTGATAGTTCCAGAAGAAAAAGAATTCCCAGAACTTCCACGAGAAATGCCAGCGGTTCAGAGGGTTCACTTATGTAACAACCCTATAGTGAGTATAGAATGAGTGTGTCAGGTTACTGACTCCTCCTCCTCTCCTCATGCAGATTGAGCACACAGTGGAAGAACCAAGAGTGTTTCAATTTCTCAGTGGTTTTTGGAAAATGGCACTTAGGTTGCCAAGGGACTAAACCACTTTTATATACTCTATGTATTTAAATCAAGTATTGGTGTAGAACATTTTCATGCCGCCTTTGTCCAATAAAACATAATAGGAGTGTTTGGGTTCTGACGCCTTTTGATTAATGAAAACCTTTTCAGTTTCCATAATTTTTTTAATTAATTTTATATTCAAACCTTTTAAAGGGATAGTTCACCCAAAAAGAAAAATTCTGTCATCATTTACTCACCCTCAAATTGTTCTAAACCTGTATGAGTTTCTTTGTTCATCTTGAACTCAAGATAATTTGAAGAATGTGGTTAACTAAACAGTTTCTGGTCCCCATAGACTTCCATAGTATTTTTTTTTCTTCTTCATATTATGGAAGTCAATAGGGATCAGCAACTGTTTGGTTACCCACATTCTTCAAAATATCTTCTTCTGTGTTCAGCGGAACAAAGAAACTCATACAGGTTTAGAACAACTTGAGGGTGAGTAAATGATGACAGAATTTTTATTTTTGGGTGAACTAGCCATTGAAATATTTTAGAGCAGAGTATAACTAGTAAAAAAATATATATTTGGGTAACACTATTTTAGTGTGTTTGTTATTCATGTTACATTACTATAGTATTAACAGTGAATTGTGCATAATTACAAGCAACTACCCCTAAATCAAAACCTAACCCTATAGTAAGAACATGTTGTTCATTAATATTACCCAGTATGAACGCACATGGATTCGAATATGTGCATGCCTTCATGTTTAACATATCATCTGCTGATGGCAGCGCACCCAATCCTTCATCCTCTTCCAAATCTTCACCATTATCAACAGTGTTTCCAACAGTGGCATGGACTTTGAGATATAGGTGAACTCCAAATATAAAACGTGAATCACAGGCAAACAAATCATTATCAGTGATAATGTCAAACTTGGACAAGTTTGCACAGGGGGAGGAGCGCAAGTTTATTGAGTTTTCTTTTGGCAGCACAGAAATGATCATACTTCTCAAATGATTAAAAAAAAGGCCAAATAGGGAAAACAAAGATTCAAAAGTGATTCACAAATCACTACTGTCACAAACCAATAACTCCACTAGTACTACTTCACACATGACAGTAGAAGACTATATGAGGGAATCTCACAAAACTGGATTTAGAATGATTATTTATTTTAAATTTTTTCCTCATTATTTTCATTACAATTATAAGGATCCCCACACATGACATGCAGACAAAAATATAGGCCTATATATCATGGCCTTGACTTAAGAATTCATTCTCTCATTTTAGTAAAACTTGACCACGATTTACTAATTTGTTCCCTCGTTTTAAGTAAATTGTGCGTACGATATAATTCGTTCCCTCGTTTTACTAAAATGAGCACCTGATATAATAATTTGTTCCCTTGTTTTAGTAAATTGAGGCCGCATTGTACTAATTCATTCCCTCATTTCGAAAACTTTAATAAAATGAGGAAACAAATTATTATAACGTGCGGACAATTTACTTAAAATGAGGGAATGAATTAGTAAAACATGCTGATGCATTAGTAAGTCATGGGAACAAATTGTTAATTAATGGCCACGATATATATTTTTGTCCGCATGTCATGTCCGCAATACAATTTAACATGTTCACTCCCAATTCTCATTGTCATAATATGGCAAAAATTCTATACAAATTAAATTGTAAATTATTTATATATCATGGTAGTAGTTGTTTTTTTTTTTTATTACAGTAATGAACATCAAAAGTATAACATCCAGTTGCAATATGGTAATAAAATGTTCTTAATTGTTATGGAAAAAAAAAACTCTTCAAAATCTTTAAAGGGATAGTTCACCCAAAAAATGAACGTCATGTCATTCCATTTATGGAACGTCATTTATGTCATGTCATTCCAAACCTATGACTTTCATTCATCAACAATTTTTTTAATATACTCTCATCATTTTTGTCCATCCATTGGATGTTTTTACAACAAATCTTCAAACTTAAAAAGTACTCTACATAAAGACATCAAAATTTTAATACGAGGCATGATCGCTTTATATTATGAACAGATTTAACTTCTCTTCAGATAAAAACATTGATCAATGCATATACATAAAGCACATGTGGTCGATGGCCATACTTGCTTGATGCACGAGAACAAACTTCACTGGTTCTCATGCATTAAACATGCACATCTGAGCTTCTGTTGACCATATTTGATGTGCTCAGTGTATGCTTGTTGATCAAATCTGTAATATAAAGTGATTGTATCTCTTCAGAAGTCTTGGATTACACAACTGGATCCTTATGAATTACTTAAAAAAAAGCTTGAAAATTTTGGTTGCTTGGACTTTTAATGGATGGGCAAAAATATTTAAAAATATTTTAATTTGTATTCTAAAGATGAACCAAAGTCTTATGGTTGGAATTTTTGGGTGAACAAACCCTTCAAACAAAAATTACTTATTTTTTTCTCTTGAATTTAGCAGGAAAATAACCTTTTTGACATAGGATCCACCTATAAAGTCTAAGTGAAATACAGTAGCCAAATACTGTATTTGTGTCCACACATTTGACCTGACTTACAAGAGTTCCTTGCTTTTACAATTATATATTGAACATATGCAGTATCCAAAACACCATCTATAAATAGTTAAAAACTTAGGTTAAAAATATAAGAAAATGGCACTCAAAACAGCCAACTCAAGTCCATTTAAAGATTAAGGCAAATCATCTTGTGTAGTGCTACATTTGGCATAATTTTTCCCTATATATTGACTGTGATGACAAATTCAACTCTGAAAATGACTAAAAATACTGTCATTACAGTAAAGTACTCTGTGTGTGCGTTGAGAGGTCTCTGGATCAAATAGCAGCGCATGCAGACTTTTTGAGTTCTGTGATGCTACAGTTCACTTCCCTCATCCTGAGTTACTTGAGGAGAGTCCAGGAGCACAAACATGTCTTCAATCACTTGCCACAGGCAGCTGTCAAGTGGGAAGTCGTTGTCCACAAGGTTGACGAGGAAGTAGTTGTCGTGGATGTACTGAATGATCATGCGTGAGGGCGATTCGTCCTCGTACAGCTTTGCCCATTGTTCAATCCACAGCGCGAAAGCCTCGTCCTGAGGGAACAGACAGAACTGAGCTCAGTTTCTAGTCTATTTTATCTTTTACTATAGCACAGAATCATTCTTATCATTGAGACAATAATGGTGAGTGTGTCTGTAAGAGTGCCAAGGTTGTCTAAACTGGGGCAATGTGAAAATGTGAGGTCAATGAGGGTTTTGAAAGTGTCACACATGGATGAGCAAGCCATTTAAACACCTCATTCAGGATCTAATCTGTTTAAAAGCAATGTGAAATTTGCATTGCAAGGTGGTTCTAGGGTGTTAAAGATGGTTACTAGGTGGATGAATCATCACCTTCCAGTACATAAAGCTGACTGGATCCACCACGGTGGGCTGAACGATCTCTCTGCCTGGGAAAATCCCCCATGTCACAGCGTTGGGCTGCATGTCAGGGGCATTTGTGATATTCCTACCCTAAAAAGAAGAGAAAATACTACAAAATGTCAATATTAAAAATTGGAGATTACATAATGTAATCTGGATCATGTAGGGGTACAAGTGTTTTACCTGAACATTGACTATATGGTAGTTCACACGAGGTTCATATTTCTTGAGCACTTGCAGAAGTGCAGTAACATTTTCACTTGATGTGAAAAACTCCAAATATGCCTGTTGATTTTAAGAGGTAAAAATAAACATGCTGAAAGAACAATTTCCAAAAAAGTCAGCCAATTCCAAAAGCACCTAAAATAAAACAAACAGATCACCAAGTGCACAGTTCCCACAGTATCACAAGCATAACTAGACCTGATTAAAAAAACCTGATTTTTTTTGTATGGTTTTAGTGTTAGATAATGATAATTATGAAAGCTTGTTTCTGCCACAGAATAAAAAATAAAAAAGGTAATTACGACTTTATAATTTTTTTCTCGCAATTGCATGATATGAACTCGCAATTGCGTGTTTTAAAGTCACAATCGCAGAATTGCGAGTTTATATCTCACAAAATTGTGAGTTTATATCTTGCAATTCTGACTTTAAAACATGCAATTGTGAGTTTATATCATACAATTCTGAGGAAAAAAAGGACAGTTTTTCACCCCTCAGAATTGGACTTTATAACTAGCAATTCAGATTTTGTCTCGCAATTGCTAGAAAAAAGTCAGAATTATGAGACGAAATTATCTTTTTTTTTTATTCTGTGGGGGAAACAAGCTTCCATAGATAATAACCCTGCATTGTAGTTATCCAAAAATTAAAGTTCTGTCAGAATTTATTCATCTTCATGTCTTTCCAAACCTGTATGACTTTCTTTCTGCTATGAATCACAAAAGATTGTCATAGTGACCACAGCTGTGGTTCAAAAAGGACAAGAAGAAATATAGCTGCAAGCAGCGATGGCGGGCCCAAGCCCGGTGGCACCGCCACCCCGGTTGCTTCAGGGCAACTGTGCACAGCGGGCAATAGGCATTTAAAACGGTTAAATATCAAAGGACTATGTCAAATTCACTTCACATTTACTGCACTTTAAGGTGGCACTATAGAGCCCCTCCTCCCCACCCGTTTCTAAGGCTTTGCCCATGTCTACTAGATAACAATCCTGACGTGTGTCGAGTTTCATGCAATTTGAAGCATGCTAAGAGTCTCAAAAGCATCCAAAACGAATGTTAAAGTTTGATGAGTTACCAAGGCAACTGTGTTTGAGATATCACGATTCTTTTCAAACGTCTACATCTGCCATGTTTTGACATTATTCAAATGAAGTTTGAAGCAAATCGGGTAAAAATAAGAGGGTGATCTCAAAGCATGCTGAAAGTGACACACTTCCTGCTGCCAGTTGGTGGCGCTATAACTTTGACTCACAATATTCACATCCATGTGATCAGCCTTGTACAACAAACACACAGCCGAAGATTCATCAAAATCAATTAATGTATGCAGAAGTTATAACAATTTGTTACCCTTTTCTTCCCATAAATTCATTGCCTCGCCATGGCCAAACCATTTGAGATATCCAACATCTGTTTGCAATTAAACAACTTCAATATCTTAGCACCAAGTTAAAAAAGTTTGGTGTAAATTGTATAAGCCCTGTAAGAGTAGTAGTATAAAAGCCGTATCATAGCCTGTTTTTTCAAAAAATCCACATTCAAAACAAAATAGCTGACTTCCTGTTGGTCGGAGCTAATGAATGTAAAGTAGAAAATTGTCCGGCTTAATGAGAACAATATCAGAAGTATATCAAATTCCAGAGCATGCGTTTTTCAAACAACCCGTAATAGTCGACTTCCTGTTGGGGTGGCGTATAACTTAGAGCACGAAAGTTGTTAGGCCCGATGAGGTCTATATGTGTACCGAGTTTCATACAAATACGTGCAAGCGTGTTTGATATATGGACCAAGTTTTCGGACTTTGCTCAAAGGGGCGCTGTCGAGCCCCCCTGCCACGCCCGGGTACCAGCCTCTGCAGCGTCCTAATGGCCGCAGATTCCAATGTGTGTGCCAATTTTCAAGAGTTTTTGAGCATGTTAAGGCCCCCAAAAAGCCCCGGATGACGGAAAAAAAAAATAAAATAAAAATAATAATAATAATAATCCTTAGAGGATCAAGAGGGCCCTGCGCCATTAGTGGCTTGGGCCCTAATAAAAGTAGTCCATATGATTTTTTTTGTGTGCTGTATTCAAAATTATACTTTGAAGTCATATGATAGCTTTGTGCAAGGAACCAAATAAATGTCTGCACATTCAAACATGGTACATCCCACAAGGGGTGATATCATTGACATCAACATCTCTGGTTCCTTCACGTCACATGAATAACAATGTTACTTTACTATTGTAAACTTACATTGGCAAATATCATAAATAAAACAAAGTTTTTTTATATATTATATTTTACTTCAGTTTTTTATGGTTTCGGTTTTAGTTAACGACAATAACCCTAAAAGAGCGATTGCAATGAAACATGGTTTAATGTTTTGAATTAAAGTCAAAGCAAATGAGATTTCAAATTTTAGAGTGGAAGGGAAGATTATCAGCATAATGACTTAAATGTCAGTTTGTTCCTCAGACAAAACTATCAAAAGACTTTGAATGTAACACATAAGTCATACAGACTACCTTTATGATAATCTTTTTGGAGCTCAACAAATCCAGTCCCTGTTCCCCTTTCACTGTATGGAAAGGTGCAGCTCGCTCATTCTTGAAAATATCTTATTTTACATTCCACACAGTTGAACAGTGTTTTGCTGACCTTTTGAAAGACGTATCCCCCTGCAGGGCCCCAGCCCACAACGGGGTCGGATGAGGCTTTGCCGTTAATGTTGGGTTGAGAGTTAATGGTGAGAACACCCCTGCGGTTCACCTTCTCCAACTCAACCTTCAACAGGTTGGTCTCTGGAGCCAGAGGGTCATCGTTCCATGGCAGACACATGACCTACAGAAAGCATAAAGATATCAATCATACATGCAAAATTGGAGTAGTATTTATAATTTGCAGCATATTTAAGACACATACAGAACTCAACTGATGACATGAGTGGGCAGTATGATCAATTTTATATATAATGGAAACTATGTATCAGTCAGTTCAGCCAATTTTGTTGGTAATTCAACCAAAAAAGTATTTTACATATTAAGTAACTATATGGAAATGCCCTTTTTTTGGATTATCCAGTAAATTAAATGTTACAAAATAATTTAGATAGATTATTGTCCCGTTTGATTTAGGACAGCTTCTTAACATTGTAAAGCCAAAGACTCAAAACAGTAAAACCAATATTATAAAACAGATGTGCTGTCTGTAAATTCAGATTGGATGAAACATGTTTGCTGATAAAACCTGTTGAATTCTATATTCATGAGTTGTGACATTGTTCGGCAACCACAAACAATTGACTTTCCCTTGTGTCGTTCCAATTAATAACACACCCTTAATAACAAGTTCTTGCTCATCTTGACTGGTTTAGAACATGCTTTGCTCTGCTTTTGTGTACTATGTGTTCCTTCAAAAATCAGTCATGCCCACACAAGAACATCTACCACAGTATAGCAAAATTCTACCAGTACTTTTACCATCATGCCACCCAGCCGTACATGGCTGTATACTGATACTGGCCATACCACTCTACCTTGTGTCCATTGCGATTGGTATCCCCCGTGATGTAGTTGGTAAAGACTTCATAAACACTCGCCTCGCTCATAAGTTCCTCACCCCACATCTGCAGCAGGGCCTCTTTAGGAGACTTACTCTTCAAGTAGAATAGGTAGTAGTCTGTCAGCTCACCAAAGGCTGGTGAGGAGGAGTTACCCCTTAAGAGATGGCGGACATGTTAATTAATTAAAAACATTTTTGTTCTCTACATCTTGAACAAGCCACATATAGCCCAGAAAAGAGGTAGAAAACATTTTGTGTACCATCTTCCGTTGGGGAAATCATCCCAGTCCTGTGTTCTGTAGATGTAGCTTTTGGGTCGGGAAGCCCAGAATATTGGCCTAACGTCTTCTTCCTTACGCTTTGGATGGGCGCTGATGGCCCAGGGCAGGGGTCGCCTAAATTTCACATAATATCAATGTAAATAGGTGAATATCGTAAAAACTGTCAGAAACATGTCCATATTTTACCCCCCAAATTAAAAGAAAAGAATAAGAAGTTCCAGGAAAAAATGACTTTATGCATAATGCGGGACTTTTAATGATAAACAAACTAAAATACACTAGGACTCTTATTTTGAAATGTCTATTCTTTTAGTTTTTTAGTTTCTTTTAGTTACTTTTAGTTGCTCATTCAAAAAGATTGAGATAAAATATGAAGTCTTACAACAATCAACAATTACAATATTAACACCTTAAAGTAAACATTGTCATAATTCATCAACAGTAGATCATAAGCGATCACTATAATCATTGATTGGGAACTGCTTTAAAACCGCAAGCCTGTAGAACGCGAAACAGTGCTGCTTTTATTATGAACATGCAGCACTCACATTTACTTAAATCATGCCTTTTGAAGTTTAATAATCCCATTAGGCCTTATCGCACTTCCTGTTTTTCCTTCCCCAAATATAAGACCTAAAAATGATACTTTTTTTTTTTTTTTTACCATTTAACCCTTAAAGACCTAGAGCATTTTTGGGGCTCCTGACTCGCCTGCACTTTTCTCTGGTTTTCTAACCCATTCTAGCAGTCAGCATCAAGTGCCATATATCATTTTAAACAGGACAACTTGAAGTTTCAGTTTAGCTCATTTAAAGTGCCAATTTTACATTTATTTTGTCTGAGAATGGATAATATTCCCAGAATTTTGAAGTTTGAATTTTTTCTTTTAAAAAGTTAAATTTGGATGTTTTAAACTTTCAGATGAAATTTTGTATAAATTTAACAATCTCTAAGCAAGTTATAGCCATTTGTTACAATATTACTCTAGATAAAACTACAATATTACTCTTTAGGGATAAACAGGTGTACTTTATTTATTGATAATGTGTGTCCAAAAAAGACCAGGGAGTAAAATTAATACAAAAAAATGTTATACAACAGAACACTAAAGCAAAAGTGACTTATTAGAGAAATATATTTTCAATCTGAACATGAATAAAACAAATAGTGTTGCAAGTAATGAAAACAATTATGAAAATTGTCTTGTGCAACGAAAATAAAAACAGTGCAAAGGTTTTTTCACAAAATAAACAAAATGAGAGAGAAAAATAAGTAGTTCAACTGAACTACTAATGTTAATGTCTTCACAAACTATAAAATAAGTATTTAGATAATATAACAACCAAACAGATCAGTCCTGTGGCTATACTCCTCACGTTCGCGTCACATTTGATTGCACCGGTTCACTGCGTAGAGACACGTTTGAAAGCATAAATTGTAATAACTTATCCGATGTGAAACTGTTTTATCCTTATTTTTGGTTCATGTTATGTCAAAGTCATGCTTTGTAACATGAGTGTTATCATTCAAATCTGTAATTTTTGTGTTTGTTTTCATACACGCAGATACATGTGCACGCAAATACTTTCACTTTGCGCTTATTCATACTTCCAAAGAAACATGATAGTATCGTGGTTCAAATGACCAAAACCTATGTTTATTGGTTGAGATGATGATGGTTTGAACCAATCTGGGCATAGGAGGCGGGACTAGGCATCAACAATCGTTCCTGTTTGGCTTAGAGGAACAAACCACATGCATTGCCTTAACGAATCAATGCTGCAGATTTTGATGACGTAACCAGTCTCACCACGGAGCCTCTGAATGTGATATCACTGGAAAGCCGTGAATCTTCTCTTTACGGTACATTTTAAAGCATACAGATTGGATTAGCGGTTCAAAAGTTATTAAACATTTTAGAACGATAGTTCTTTTTGGCCGCCGGCGGCCGTCTCAGTTTTTGAGGGTTAAGATATTTAAGATTTTTTATGGCCTTAAATTTGATTAAACTGGACCCTGATTACACCTGCTGCTGTTATATAAAATCAAAACAGCACTCAGGGCCATCACAATCCATAATCACCTGAGAGCATAAGAGTTGCTAAGAGAAGCTATTCTAAAGAGCTGAAAAAACAGTTTTCAGCCAACAACCCTGCATCAGAGTGGAAAGGCCTGAAAGCCATCACCAGCTACAAGACACCATCCCCCAGCACTGTGGCAATTCAACAACTGGCTTAAGAGCTGAATGTGTTTTACCGCAGGTTTGAAAAGCCCAGTCTCACACTCCACACCCGCTCTGACCGTCTCGCCACACAACTAATAACATATATAAAGCTCATTCTTATTCAGATTCTGAGCCATGAACGCCAGCAGCATTTTCTGTACTATCACCAAATAGAAATTTCTTTTTGGGAAAAAAAAAAAAAAAAAAAAAAACAGGAGCAGCTTCTTAGAATCAAGTTACATTTCAAAGCCACTCACCGTGGATCCTCTGCCCATAAGCCCAGCTGTCTGAGCACTTCCATGGTGGCCACCTCTCTGTTGAGCGTGTAAAAGTGCAAGCCCGGGACCTCTCCACTGGCCAGTAGAACCTTACACATCTCCACCGCCTGCTGGATCCCATAGTTCCGAATGGCGGCGTCATTATCTTTAATGGGCTCAATCACCTGCTTGATCTCTTCTGGCACTTCAAGTTTGGAGAGTTTGACCAGCTGACGGAGTGAGTGATACCCCTGTGCAAACAATGGAAATTCCAATTTTTAAGAATGCACAAAAATCACAAAATCCATACAAAGCCTTCTGAAGACTTATGATAGTTTTGTGTGAGAAATACACTGAAATCTAAGATGTTATACCCTCCACAATATTTTATAGAATATAAAATTGTGACGTCAAATCTGGTGACACAATGAGTCTTCCTTACGCTTTGGATGGGCGCTAATGGCCCAGGGCAGGAGTCGCCTAAATTTCGCATATCGATGTATCATTTTAGTCTAGGACTAGCTTAAGCCTTGTCTGTGAAACCAGGGGTTAGAGTTTATTTAGAGAGACATTAGATAGTTAACTCTTTGCATTAAGCTGTATTTTATGTCTTTCATTTATTTTCAGATTATTCTTAACAAAAGTTAACAGTTAACAAGAGTCACTTATAGGAATTATTAAACAGAAAAGTTACAAAATAACTGCTTAACTATTATAGTCTTTGATATGCTGCATTAGTAGTAGACCTTTAATTGATCTTTTCCAATGGTATGACATCATATGGCAGTTTATGCAGCCGTGTTTAGCTGATAAGAGAACTGGACGACTTCCACATCATCAAGGTGCAGTGATTGGTTTGTTTATGTGTTCATGTACCTGGATGGGGAAGATTCCTGGGAGAATGGGGCAGATGATGCCAATGGCCCGACAGTCTTTGACAAATTTAAGGAAGGTTTCTGCTCTGAAAAACAGCTGAGTGACGATGAAGTGTGCACCAGCATCAACCTTCTCTTTCAGGTGCCTGAGGTCATCTTCATAGCTCTCAGCCTCTGGGTGACCCGAGGGGTAACCTATCATTACATTTGTGAGGGGTTTGAGCTGGTGAATTTTAGAGTTCCATGTGGAAATCACAATGAACAAATGCACACAACTAGATCCATGAAATCTAGAACTTCTGGAAAAACAACTTGCTGCCAAAATACTGGGTGTTGCTATGTGGTTGTAAAGTATTCTGAGTGGTTGCTAGGTGCTTACTGGCTCTGGACCCAATGTCTTGATCAATGAACAATGTTAATTTGCCTTAGCAAACACCATTAATTGTTTGTCTGTCTAAAGCTCACCTGCAACACAAATATCAAAATAGTCATCGAATTCACAGCGAATGTGCTTGACCAGATCTGTAGCATAGTTGAAACCTCCATCTTCCTCCACCCAGTCTTCCCCAATAGGATCTGCAAAAAAAGACAATTCGGGTCAAATCGAGTTCGCTCTTGAGATTATGACTGCTCCAAAAACTAGGTAGCCACAGTATGCTGCTTTCTAAAACACCTAATTTTGGCCAAATTCTACAGTAATACTGCATGTATCCTTCATCGGGAAGGCAAACTCAGAATCACAGACAACCACAGTGAAAAAAAAACTAATCCAAGATGGCAGATGGACTAGAGAGAAATGTTGATTATAAGCTATATACCTAAATCTCAGAATTGAAAAGTTCAGAAGTTCAAACATAGTTACCAAATATCTTACATACATTACAGTAAAACTGTTGCTGCCATTCAAAAGTGATTCAAGTCAGTCACTTATGAGGATCCGTAACAGTAAGGATGCTGTTTTAGAAGGCAGTTGAATGTGTAGACATCATGACGGTTTACTAGGTTTTGAAACCTAACTTTTTTGGGGGGAAACGGCATGTAAAAATGTGTTGTTTGAACCTATAAGTAACTCATACAGATTTCAAATGAGTCTGTGTTCATACCTCCTCTCAGGGCCATAATATTCTTTAGGCCTAGCCGCTTGGCTTTATTTAAATGGGCTGTTATTTTTTCCTTTGTCTGATTGCAGCATGTCAAATGCAGGACACTCTCCAGGCCGCAATAATTGACTGCTGTGCTTGCTATCATCATGGAAGATGTTTCTTTATCTGAGCCTGGATCTCCAGCGGGATGCCAAGTGATGTCAATGAAGAGAGGACCTCCAGAACCCATTCGGTCAAATCTAACACACAAAGAACAAAAATAATAGTTTTTTTAAACAAATACCATTACTTTTTGCATTAAAGGGTTAGTTCACCCAAAAATGAAAATTCTGTCATTAGTTACTCACCCTCATGTCGTTCCACACCCGTAAGACCTTCATCTTCGGAACACAAATTAAGATATTTTTGATAAAATCCGATAGCTCAGTGAGGCCTGCATTGACAGCAAGAAAATTAACACTTTCAGATGCCCAGAAAGGTACTAAAGACGTATTTAAAACAGCTCATGTGACTACAGTGGTTCAATCTTAATGTTATGAATCTTTTGTTTCGAATCAGTGGTTCAGAGCGTGTATCAAACTGCCAAAGTCACGTGAACCATTGAAATTTCGAAACGTTTTGAAACACTTATGATGTAACGAAGCCTTGTTCACTAAAATCACATGACTTTGGTAGTTTGATGCACACTCCGAACTACTGATTCAAAACAAAAGATTTGTAAAGCTTCGAAGCTTCATGAAGCGGTGTTTTGAAATCGCCCATTACTAAATATTGTTGAATAAAGTCGTTATTTTGTTTTTTTGGCGCACAAAAAGTATTTTTTGTTGCTTCATAACATTAAAGTTGAACCACTGTAGTCACATGAACTGTTTTAAATATGTCTTTAGTAGCTTTCTGGGCATTGAAAGTGTTAATTATCTTGCTGGCAATGGAGGCCTCACTGAGCCATCGGATTTGATCAAAAATATCTTAATTTGTGTTCCGAAGATGAACGAAGGTCTTACGGGTGTGGAACGACATGAGGGTGAATAATTAATGACAGAATTTTCATTTTTGGGTGAACTAACCCTTTAAGATAATAAGAATTTGGAAGGAAAATATGATTGATTTTCAAATATCTCACAATATATATTGTAAAAAATATGACCTGGACATGTTTTTTTGGGGTTTTTTTGGTGAGATTCACCCATTTACAAAAACATAAAAAGTAGATCAGCAATGTTTTGCTTTCCTACCTAGAGATAAGATTGACTGCTCCAGATGTTGTGCGAGGTGGGAAGAACTCTAGAGAGAACCAGTGGTCCCCAGACTCGATCCGCCGTTTCATCTTGTCCCGCAGCCGGTCAGTGCGGTCGGCGTCCAGTACAGGGGTTGAGCACCTGGAGCTCTCTTTGGAGCTCTCTCCACTGTTACTGGCCCCGCTAGAGTCGCTCTTAGAGGACTGCCAACCTATGTCAGCTCTTTGGTTCACCATGTTTCCTGTACCATGTGTAGAAAGTCACCCCAACAAAACAGATAACATGATCACTTTGAGATAGGTTGACTTTTTTAACATCTCTAAACTCATCTGTATGGGAGACTAGACTACGGGCATCACAAACAAACTACATTGATGATGCTGCCTATGTTCAGAATAGAATACTAGCTTACCACTTAATACTGCACAAAATTACTGTATTCTGCTAATTAAAAAAAAAAAAAAAAAAATAGTAAGTGATACGGTATTCACTTTAAATCTTATTTAAAAAAAATGTTTAAAACAATATTATCCATCATCCTACAAATAGAAATGGTTATTTTGTATTTTTAATTAAGTTTTATGTAAAAAAAAAAAAAAAAAAAAAATATATATATATATATATATAGTCTTAACGTTTGGTAGTCTGATCATTTGAGTCAAGATAGAGGTATGTAAAAAACTGCATATGTAATGACTTAATATTACTGTGTCCATTTTTACCATTTGAGTCACAGTGCAAATGGAAAGTCAGGCCCACTGTATTGTGGGATATACAGTATCTTATACTGTGCAGTAAGCACATGACATTTGAATCTTTAAAATTATGTAACAGTATTTCAGTTTACAGTTTACTACTCAAACATGTATTACCATAAGAAGGTGATATGTGATATGACAATTGTCCTCCAACCACTGTTACAATCACTCCAATGTTTTTGCATAAAAGTCAATATCATGTTCATGATGATGATCCTAATAACTAAATGCATTAAGTCAGTCTATAACGAGTCTCATTTGACTTATAAGGAAGAAACGTTCATATAAAATAGTTGCTTTTAAAGGCATGATTTTAAGGCAAAGCAATCAATGCAAGCAACAAACAGCGTTTTATATGACATGATAACTTATTTTAGAAATTATTTGTGCATCTTTTAATATTATCCATTGTGCGAGAGGGTCTAGACTGGGACACGGGAGTCCGTGCGACTGCACCCTTTAAATAGCCTGACCGAAAGCGAAACAGTCATGCAGAGTCTTTAATCATGTAAAAGAGTCTTTGCTTCATTACCTTCAACCTTTTCCCGATCCCCTATGAGTTATGAGAGGATAGTACAGATCCAGGGCGGCGCTTGTACCCGTGCTCTGGCTAAACAGCGTGTGCGGACAGCATGGAAGACAAAGAGGGTGGTGTTATGGTAGACCACGCCCATTTCATACGAGTGACGCCCACTTCAGTCCAAAGGATAGTCCCATTGGCTGCAGGGTCTGTCATATCTTATGATGTAAACACACCACATGTACTTATTAATAATTAAATGAGCTATATGTGTATGTGCAGGCAGATACGCACACGTCCACACAGAAAAAAGAAAGTAAAAGTACAGAAAAGAAAAGTCAACCTATTTATCCAGTCTGTTCTTTATTCTTTGAAGTCTTTTGTTTTATTTTTCCTGAAATGTTTGTAATTGCACATTAACCGGCTCTGACCAATTATAAGCTTGTGTGCCTGGTGTCGGACCTAGGTCGTTGTGTACACATAAAGCTGCGTAACTGGTGCGCGCCTGAATAAAAACAGCTTGTCTGCGTTAAATCTGTGCAGCTGGTGCGCGCTTGAATACCTCAACTCTCGTGTGACGGTCATGTGATCCGGTGCGCTCTAGTAGCGGTGTGTTGCTGAAGATGGCGTGCTGTGGAGGATGTTTGTGTTGTCAGTGCTGCTGTAATGAAGGCGAAACAAGAACACCAGAGGAGCTGGTATGAGTGAATATATGTGTATTATCTGTTTCCTAACGCAAAGCGCCTTGTTGAATGAAATGCGCGTGGTTTCTGATGCGGTAAATGATGCTTTATCTGTTATTCTCCACCCAAATTCACTGTAAACAGCATCATGTAAATCAAGTGTACACTAACAATGGGTTTAGCAATCAAACTGAGTCTACTAAGAGCAGTAAAATTCAGCAAGCTGTTCAATTCATATGTATTATCACTGAGCGTGAAAGTGTAACTGTTTCTGAATCTAGTGTGCTCCCTATCTAGACGACATTGTTGGGTATTTTTAGCCAGTGCAGCAGTTTTGTATAATAGTCTGTCATTAGGACATCATGTAATTTGGTCGTTATATCACCAAAATATTGTCTAGATAGGCAGCTCAGGTTATGAGACACAACTTGTATTTCTTGATATTATGATAATCAACCTGATATAATAATAATGTTAATGAGTTCCTTATTGTTGTAAAAAAAATAATATTGTAGAGAAATCTTTTGCCTTAGTCATTATTCTAGGTATAATAAAGTGAAATGTCAGAAATGTGCACAGAAAGAGTCCCTCCATTGTTTAGAGTCATTACAGGCCATCTGTTCATTTTGAGGACTGAGATCCCATTCTGGGAAACCTCAGAACCACCTAAGTAAACCCCCAATCTGATGGTTTCCTTTTCTAAAGCATCATTTTCTGAATGTGTTGACCTGATTTTATTATTTTACTCCTGGCTTTTGCTTGTTAGACAATACTGGGTGAAACCAGAGAAGACGATGATGAAATATTGCCAAGAAAAGACTATGAGGTCAGTGAATAATGGACATAAAGTAATTCTAAGACTTGAAACATGATCTTTTGTCATTAACTGTAATATTTGAACAGTATGAATGCTGCATGTAATGTCTTTATTCATATTTGACATTTCAGAGTTTGGATTATGACCGATGTATTAATGAGCCATTCTTGGAGGTGTTAGAGGGGTTGGATAATAAGGTAAAATGTGTGATGTCATCATTTATCATATTCAGTGATGTCAAGTCCCTGTTTACCAAGCTCATGATCTCATTTCTCTTACAGAAAGCCAAAAAGTGTGAAGCGATAAAGTGGATTTTGGTCTTTGCGATTGGAGTATCAACAGGACTGGTACGTTTTGGGGTGGTTTATGCATCTAAAATAATTTTGATCAAGGTTTATAGCACGCAATATACTATATTTCTACAATAGAATTTGACCTTTATAGAGAATTATAGATTCTGCAAATAATTGATTTGCTTAAAATCAAATGTCACTGGGAATAGAATATCTGAGATATACAATATAAAATGATAACTACAATATAAAATGAGAACCAATGCCTTTGTTGTGGTAAGTAGTTTGTTAATAATATTAATATTGGTTATCTGTAACTTTATGTTGTAAACATTTAGTACATACAAATATATTTAAACTGATAAATGTGCCCAGGTCATATTTTACCCCAAAATTAAATAAATAAAATTCATTCATTTAAATATAGAGGTCTTTTGGGACCCTTAAGATTCTTAATGTCTTAAGGGGGTGAAATATTTGACATTTCATCTCCGTACAGTTTATATGGTTATTAGAAATGATGATTTCTCTCTTTTTTTCAGACTGGCCTGTTTGTGGATTTCTTTGTGCGGCTCTTCACTCAGCTGAAGTTCAGCTTGGTTGGACAATGTATCTTTTCTGCTCAATGCTGCTTTGTATTTTGGTTTGTGTCATTTTGCACTATTTGCTGAGTGGAGTCCTTGACGTGTTGTTTAGCTGTGGAGGAATGCAGTGAGAATGGCTGTTTAGCTCTCTCATTACTGGAGCTGCTGGCTCTCAATATGATGTTCATATTCATCTCCAGTGTTCTGGTGCTCATTGAGGTAAGAACAGCTGAATATATGTAAAAACAAACCTTGTGTTAAATTCCTCCTCAAAAAACAACAACAACAACAACAAAAAATTGCTCATTGATTTATTTGATATTTTTGCTCTCTCTCTTAAGTCAACATAAAATCAAAATCGCATGCTATTATTAAAAAGAGAAATTTAATAATTGTATAGAGTTTGTGTGTGGGGGGAGTATATAATCAATCTATTTTTTCCCTGTATATAGCCTGTTGCAGCTGGGTCTGGTATCCCAGAAATTAAAAGTTACCTTAACGGAGTAAAGATTCCAGGAATTGTGCGGCTTCGGACCTTCATTTGTAAGGTCACTGGGGTCCTGTTTGCTGTTGCTGGAGGTAATTATGAGGAAAATAACCTATATCAGCAGTACAACGATTAGAATGAAGCCTGGGTCTGTGCTCTATTTGACTTTTAATGGTGATTGCCACTTAAAACACTTTTTGGTTCAGATTTTTAAGAAAAATATGTGTATACTGGCTTGATACTGCTAATATGTCAAAAAGTTATGTGGTGGTGTTCAGAGCCATGCAGACCTATGACAGTGATATGTCTTTTAAAAGTTGTTCCAGACTGACTCAGTATTGTTGTTGTTTCAGGATTGTTTGTGGGTAAAGAGGGACCAATGATCCACAGTGGAGCGATAGTAGGGGCAGGACTTCCTCAGGTACTCCTCCATATGCTGATGTTTCCAACCATTCTGCCACAAAAAGATGTTAAGGTTAACAGTACTTTAGATGGTTAATGATTTTGTGTTCTTAATTTTAACTGGTAAGTAATTTATGCATCATGTTTCCTGTCACAGTCATAGTTAAATCTTTTGAACGCATGTTTGTATGTCTGGTTAGTTTCAGAGCATCACCTTCAAGAAGATCCGCTTTCACTTCCCCTATTTCCGCAGTGACAGGTGAGCAATACATCACACCAAACACTAAATCATAGTGTAAAATGAATGTAAAACAGCATTTACCTCCACTTGCTGCAACCCTTTACCTCTGTAATGTGGTATATTTATATATGATATATGTGGGGAATAAAAATACAGTACAGAACATTTTATCCATTGATAATTGATTGGAGCAAAAATGGGAAATGTAAATGCTTAAAGCTTGTTTAAAGAAATTGTTTATTGGTTAACATGATCCAATAGCATGTGTAGCTTTGGTCAGGCAGATCAAGATATTACAGGTTATTACATTTTATTAAAAGATTATGAAGTTTAATAATTATGATTATTAAGATAATTTTTCTTTAGAATAGTATTATTATATGATGCCATTTTATTTTATTTATTATAATTATTAGATAATTTTATAAATAAGATTATTTTAAAAATCATTTTTTCATCTATAGAATAAAATTTTGATTTCTCAGTGATTATTTTATGTTGTGTTTAGGGACAAAAGGGATTTTGTCTCAGCGGGTGCAGCAGCCGGAGTTGCAGCTGCCTTCGGGGCACCCATAGGGGGCACACTCTTTAGTCTGGAGGAGGGATCATCCTTCTGGAACCAGGCTCTCACATGGAAAGTGGTATGTTGTTTGTTTTTTTTTTTGTTTTTTTTTATAAGGTTTTGTTGTATTTTTGGTGTGTGCTCAGAAAGTGCTACTTAACCTTCATCAATTTGTAATTCCCTCTTTCTCTGTCTCTTTTGTCTTTTAGTTGTTCTGCTCCATGTCTGCCACTTTCACACTCAATTTCTTTCGTTCTGGGATCAACTTCAATAAATGGGGATCATTCCAGCTCCCTGGCCTGCTCAACTTTGGAGAGTTCAAGGTGAAGAACTACAGAATGAAAACATTAAGTTCCCTTTATTATATGCATTTTTATTGTGTTGATATAAATTAGGTGATATGGTAGTAACATGACACATTTTAAATGAACCAAATTCTTTCATGTCTACATTTAAATATTTAATTGGCCTATTACTTTCCTAACCCTTAAATGCATGAATGTTTCGCCAATCATTATTACATATTTGGGTCTTTAGCGACCCGGACCTAAGAAATCCATCTAACAGGGATGAATTTCTTACTGCCGCAGTGGCATAAAACTTAACAATTGCATAATTGCATAAAATAACAATTGCAAAAACTCGGAAGGGACTCGGAAGGGTTTAATTTGAGCAGATGCTTTTTACCATCATTACTGTCCTCGTCAGAGCTCATCTGGCTCGTATTTGCGATCTCAACCATATTCTCAAAACTATTGTTTTCTACGTTTTCAAAATCAATATTTTGATTGCTGACAGCTTCACCAGATCCACCATCAAGTGACAGTGACACTAATATTTGATTGCATTGGTACTTGCTCTGCAGTAAATCACTGAGCCATTTCAAGTTTTGCTGATGATATATGCGTATTCTTTTGTTTCATGCCTGCAGTAATTATGAGTAAAACATCAAGTCATCATTGCGTATCAGACATTTGCACCTTGAGGAATAAAGGGTGACTTGCACTTATTGACTTAGATTTTCAATTATTGTTGCGCAGAAGAAAATATACTTACACTATTACATACCTTGGGTTGTTAGCGACCCAATACACTTTTTTTTTTGTTTTGTTTTTTTTTACAAAAAATGAATTTGAAAACAGATATTCTTTTAAATCTCTTGTTATATGGTTTAGAATAAATAGATTGAGGAATACGAAGAAGGTTGATGTCTAACCAAGGTATGCATTTAAGGGTTAATGCACATTCTTACTGTGAATAATTAATTATTGGTGCACAGTATTCTTAAAAAAAAAAAAAAAAAAAAATGTAGTTATAATATTTAATACAAATTGTAATATCCTTTTCACCTGTTTCCTGTTGACTTAAAAATGATCAATGAATTCATGAAAAATAAACTGAAGCAGGTTTGTGGTGTTGCCTTATTTGGTTTTCTTTGCTATCTGCAGTGCACAGATGGAGATAAGTCATGTCATTTGTGGACGGCAGTAGATTTGGCATTTTTTGTATTAATGGGGGTGGCAGGAGGTCTGCTCGGCGCGCTGTTCAACTGCATCAACAAACGGCTCGCAAAATACCGCATGAGAAACGTTCATCCCAAAGCAAGATTCATCAGGTGCTCCAGAGATATCTCAATTATATAGATTTAATATTGAATGAAACTACTAAAAACAACTTTTAAAATGTAACTACACAGATATGAAGAGAGTAGCTTTCTGACTTGTACATATGGCAATATTTTATATTTCTTTTATTGGCAGGGTGTTGGAGAGTCTGTTGGTATGTATGGTGACTTCATTAGTGATCTTCATGGCTTCAGTGACTCTGGGGGAGTGCCGAGATTTAGTCTCCACCATAAATAACAACACATCAACACAGGTCAGTCTGAGACCAGCTTCCTATCTCTTTTAACTTCATTCTTTCATTCTCTCTTCTAATTCTAATCAATTTTTTTTCTTAGCTTCTTTGGTCCCACTTTATATTAATTGTCTTTAACTACTATGTAATAACATTTAAATTAATAATTTTATACAATGCACTTATCGTGTACATACTAGGGGTGTGATGAGATCTTGTGATATTAAAACGTGACTTTCTCATGGCGGTGAAAAGCTGTCTCGCGATATCAGCGCATTGAGTTTGTGGCAAAGCCTTTTACAGTGCTTGCATTAAATTGTTCTGTCTTTTACTGCATATGATAATTAACACTCAGAAAGTAGAACTGAAATGACATTCATTAGACGATGAATAGTGTAGGGCTGTAACGATTTCTCAATTAAGTTAGGGTTAAATTACTTCCCAGAAGTGGCGTATTCCATGGATAAAAATCCATGAGCCCCATTATTAGATTGTTTTCTAAGGCTACACGATATATTAAAACAATTTAAAAATCATAATATAGCATAGCGTTACCATTTATAAACCTACACTAACACAGGGTAATACATCAGTATGTTTCTAAATTTGCAAACTGTTGTTTATCGCGATTATAAAATAAAAGTTTAAACCCTTTGATGTTTGATGTCCACACAACATTCTTGTTCAAGAAATTATAGTGGCTGTAGCATTTCTTTTGTAAAGATGTGGTGAAATTTTAAAGTTTAAGTGGACACTTAAATTAAGCGTTGTGTGGCCAATATTAAACAAGGATTTAATCATGCTAAAGTGTAACAACAATAATAACCAGCACCCTCTGCTGGCATTTGTTATAATACGTATATAATATTATATATAATATATTTATAATATTATGCATATTATATTTTTTTTAAGTGTTGTTCAGTAAAATCATAATTGCTTTGTTCATTATGTAAACCAATTATTATTGCCTCATTGTTATTACATATGTATTTTAAGTCATTGTAAAGGGTATTCACTTAGGTCTATTTTAATCCCACAAAAAATATTATTAGATTGCTCAATTAATTGTAAAAATAATTGTCCAATTACTCGATTACCAAAATAATTGTTAGTGACAGCCAGGGCTGGACTGGGGCTAAAACTTGGCCCTAGATAAATCCAGCCCATCCTGCCCACGAGTTCCCCGTGAATGTTTTGCTGGGGTTAGGGCCTTAAATTTGAGTAAATAAAACAGGACAAACATATTATGATAGATATAATTGAATACACAACAAATGCAGTTAGCAAACTTAATATTGCATTTTGTCACCTATAAATACACTTGACAGTAAAGCATTGACTTTGAGCTAGGATGCAGTGAACTAAATTTACTGCTATTAAATTCTGTCATTTACTCACCCTCATGTCATTCCAAACCGGACTTTCTCTCTTCTGTGAAACACAAAAGAAGATATTTTGAAGAATGTTGTAACCAAACCATTTTGGTTACCCTTGACTTCTACTGAATAGACATAGAGGGGGGGAAAAAACAGTCATTTCTCAAATTATCTTCTTTTATGTTCCACAGAAGAAAGAAATTCATACAGGTTTGGAATTACATGATGATGAGTAAATGATAACAATTTTCATCTTTGGGTGAACTATCCCTTTAAGAACTATAACGTTTGTAAATAGTTAACACCTAATTTATATAAGACACTGATAATTATCTTTAATCGGGCTCTTATTGAATTAACATGTTACCTCAATTAAAATTCATTAGAACTAAACATATTTAAAGAGAAGAAAGCTTTGTCCTTAATTCATAGGATCCAGGCTTTAAAGCTATTTTGTGAAATTATCCTTTTTAGTTGCCCTGATGAAATTTACTATAGTTCTTACATAGAATCCAGAGTTTAACTGTAGACTAGTATTAGTAAGATGGTGGTCACAAGTAAAACCATGCCCCTCCTTACCATGGTTATATGGTTTTTAAAATAAATAAAGTAAGAATAAACTATGGAATTTGTAATAAAAATACCCTAAACATGTACCAACTATAAAAACGACCTTTATAAAAGTGATAATAATAGTAATAATAAGTAATAATAGTAGCATTTATAATTAATACATTTCTGCCAAAACAACATATTTGTACAGTGTTAATAACTGCAAGTTAAATTATGGATTGACAAGTCTGTAATTGGGAGTATTGGTGTTTTCCAATTTACCTTGGAACAGATGCATCGGGTAGCGCCGCTTTGTCACACTTTTGGAATATTTGCTTTTTGCAATTTCGCATGCGCTGTAATTTAAAAACGGCGCCTAATATGGGGAAGGTCTCCCTCGCTTCGGCAGTCGGCCCACCGGGAAAGTCCCAGTGCTCCCCATGGCCAGTACATGCCTGGTGACATCCCTTGATTAGTTAAATGATAAGTAAAATGCACCTGCATTGTTTTGCATTTTGTGACTTTCAGTCAAATAAAATACTATTTTTCCAGTCATATTTTGTCCTTGAAGATTTCATATAGTGTTTGTTAAAAATATTGCCTCGTCTCGTTCTCGTTAACCCAATATTGTGTATTGTCTCGTGAACTAAGTGTATCAACACACCCCCTAGTATATACATATTTTTTACATTGTACTAATATTTAAAAATCCCTTCATGTAACTACATATATAATTACACCATTGACCCTTCCCCTTACACCTTAACCCACCCTGAAACCTAACCATACCACCAAACTTGTCCCTAACCTTACCCGTATCCCATATATGTATTTTGCAATACAACATGAACAAAATACATTGTACCAAACTTTTTTTCTTTCTTTCTTTTTTTTTTTTTTTTAAATGTAAGTTCTAAGACAACCTAATATAAAGTGTGACCATTTCTTTTATTTCCTGGGCTTTTTTATCTCATGATTTCTTTGTGCTGATATTCTGAAGTTTGTAGCTCAATATGGCCAAGAACAGCTTGCTTAGATAGGAAGAGACCATCTGACTGACATATACAATGACCAACTGCAGCTGGTTTCTTTTACGTGTCATTTACGGGGTGGGTAAAAAAGTGTCATATGAACAATCATTCAGTAATGATAATGATTTATGTTTCACAAACGTGAAGTACGTTAAGTACAGATTAGGACATCATTGTAAGTTATGATTATTTGCTGAGCTGAAATAACAGTAGCAAGATATTGAACTGTTGGAATACAGCCTGGGGTGCGTTTCTCTTACAACGATGCAACTCCCTCCTTAACCACCATAGTATGATGCATCATTGTAGAAACTAACTAGCTAGTCACGACTATTTGCCTAAAGCGGTCGCACCTCTGTTGTTTAAACCATGTTAGTTCATCAATATAGAACTGTCGTTAATGACGTCACGTGCAGGTGGTGGAGTAATAAATTCTGCTAATTAATCGATTCTAGATCGCAATTAATGTATTTAATTTTATTATGCTTAATTTACATAAACTACAGAAAGCTGTTCGTTTCTTAATCACGTTAACATGCAGTATTTGGCATACACTTTACTCCTGTATACATGCAGTTCGTTAAGTCAGCAGCTTTCTCCATATTTCTCCATATCGTAATTTTTCTGACATGCTGCTGTAACAAACGGCCTACTTCACTGTTTTTGTTCCCTGTCCTTTTGCTTTATTTAATATTTGATTTATCGCGGGTTCCTCTGCGTCATACTCCAGAGTTTCCTTACGCATTTATGCACATACACACTCCTCAAAAACGGTGCTGATAGTTGACGCTAAAATATATAGATTCAAATGTGTATATATTTCAATGGGATGAAAGATCTAGAATATAGTGAATGTTAGCTTGCTTATTGTGCCCAAGAGCATAATCTATTTAAGTCTACCTGTCATTTTAACAAGACACTATGCTTCTAACCACAGCCTGAGAGCTGTAGTTCCAACCACACAAGTTTGTGATGCTGTTTGCGAATGTTCGTTGGAAGTATGGTTTCAGGAAACAAATTGTTGAACTATGTTGGTAATGACGGAACTTGCGACCATAGTTGGCTAACAGTGCTTTTGGGAAACACATCCCAGGTCCACACTTCAGTTTATTTTTAGGAGATTATTACTTCTAATTTTTATAAAGCTGTCCTTTTTTGTGTGCAGTATGAATCAGCCAGTAGGTGCAGTAATGATTTGTGTTTTGTAGGGGTCTGTAAATGAGGAGGTGAACTCAACCATACGACGATTCTTCTGCTACAACAACACATATAATGACATGGCGACTCTGTTCTTCAACCCTCAAGAGGTGGCAATCCACCAGCTCTTCCACCAGAATGGTAAGAAAGTTACATACAGCAATATACTATTTATGATCAGCTGTTGTTAATTCACAGCATATTTTGCTATTTTAAATGTGCCACCCCTTTTTTCCTAGCAACCTATGTTTTCCAAAGGCTTTTCAGAAATTTTTACCAAAAGGATTTTTAAGCCTTAATGATCTTTACCCAAAATATGAAATGTCTGTCATTTACTCCACCTCAACCTGTTTTAGGACTGCTCAATTATGGCAAAAAAAAAAAAAATATTTTTTTAAATCAATATTGAGATTACGATTACTCAATGACTTAAAAATAATAAATAATACACTACAGGTCAAAAGTTTGGAATAATTATGTTGTTTTTGTTTTTTTAAAACAAATGTTTTGTAAATCTCTTTTGTTCACCAAGGCTACATTTATTTGATAAAAATACAGCAAAAACAGTAATGTTGTGAAATATTATTACAATTTAAAAGAACTGTTTTCTATTTTAACATATTTTCAAATGTAATTTACTCCTGTGATGCAAAGCTGAATTTTCAGCAGCCATTAGTCCAGTCTTCAGGGTCGCATGATTTTCCGGAAATCATTCTAATATGCTAGTTTGGTGCTCAATTTTCAGAATTCTTTGAATAGAAGTTCAAAAGAAACCTTTTTTTTTTTGTTTTTTGTTTTTTTGTAACATTATAAATGTCTTTACTGTCACTTTTGATAAATTTAATGCCCCCTTGCAAGTAATATATATATATATATATATAATAATATATCTCACATACTTTTACATGGCAGGTCATATGTTGACTGTGAGATTTAGTATATCCACGCACCACATGCAATGCAGATGCCCTAACCATGGGCACTGGAACATATATGTACTGCAAACGGATCATGTGTGAAACAAGCATAAGAGACTTTTTTTTTCAAAAACATAAAAAAAAAAAAATCTTAATTATTCCAAACATTTGACTGGTAGTGTGTATATATTTTAAATGAATTATATTAAAATAATGAGATCAAAATAATTAAGATCAACTGTAGTGCACTTTCACACTTCCACTGAAAACTATTAAACATTAAGCGAGGGTGAAATCACACTGCTGTAAAGAAAAAAAGAATGAGAGCTTTATTGTGAAATGGAATGTGGCACAATAATCGTTTTATCTTGTTTTCATAATTGTCAGAATCCAAAATTTAATTAAACATCCAGCCCTCACCTCTATGATGTTATGCTCTGTAGAAATCAAGCTGAAGTTTGACTATACCACTCTATTCTCTAACCCTCTCTGCCTCTCTTTCTCCCTACTTGGTCTGGTTTTGTTCACAGCTACCTTTAGTCCGGTCACCCTCTCGCTGTTCTTCATGCTGTATTTTTTTCTGAGCTGTTGGACATATGGTGTGTCTGTCCCCAGTGGTCTGTTTGTCCCATCTCTTCTCTGTGGAGCTTCACTTGGACGCCTGGTGGCCAATGTCCTCAAAATGTAAGATTTATTCCTGTTTATAGTGACTTAAGAACTACCAAGGTCACCTTTTGAAATTTTTTTCATCATAATCTTTTGGGATAAATTTGTTGTTTTAATGTGTGTAATTGCAGTAACTTCCACATGCAAATCTATTCGGGGACCTTTGCCTTGATTGGAGCAGCTGCCTTCCTAGGAGGTGTGGTTAGAATGACCATCAGCCTGACAGTCATCTTAATTGAATCGACCAATGAGATCACCTACGGACTTCCTATTATGATAACACTGATGGTAGGAAAAAATCATTATAACTGATATCCGAATTTGGTGTTTTTATGTTTTATAGGAAATTATCATCCAGCATGTTTGTGTGATAATAAATACAATTATTTGGACAGTTTGTGAGACTTTTCAACTATCAGACTACACCCTTTATGAATGTCTTCCCAGTAGAGCATAATTAGAATTTAATACAGTAAAAAAATTTACAAATAATGTCTCCCTTCTTCTCTTTAATGAAATATACACTTCTAACTGCCATTGGTTTTCTCAGGTGGCCAAATGGACAGGAGATTTCTTTAATAAGGGAATATACGATATTCACATTCACCTGAAAGGAGTCCCACTGCTGGAGTGGGAAACAGAAGTCGAGATGGACAAGTGAGACCTTTGTATTACATGTGTCACAGTGGTTTTTAGTGTGACTTACAGAGGCTCCCACAAGTATTTGGACTTTTAAGATACACTTTAAAAATCTCTGCATTTCATAGCATTATTTGTCAAAAAATCCAAGTTCTAGGAAAAATATAATTTGTAATGCAGTGATGTTCATACATGATGTGTATCTTTTGGAGCCAATTCGTATCCATCCATCCATTCATAGCTCATCGCTGAAAATTAATTTAAATCCTTAGTTAATTTCTCAAATGTTCATCTGTTCATTCATTCATGAATGAATGATAGTCTTGTACAATTTTGTCTTCTTTGTTTTTGTTGTCTCTCCATCTCCCTGTTAGATTGACAGCCAGTGACATCATGGAGCCCAACCTGACATATGTGTATCCTCACACCCGTATTCAGTCTCTGGTCAGCATCCTGAGGACCACAGTCTATCATGCCTTCCCCGTCGTCACCGAGAACAGAGATAATGAGAAGGAGTTTATGAAAGGAAATATCCTCATAAGCAACAATATCAAATTCAAGGTACAACATCACACCAATTATACCAGTGTTTTGACCACAAGATGGTGCAAATGGTCTACTGTTTTTACGTCTCACTCAGTAGCACAGAAATGAGCTTTATTTGATACTCAGATCGTGTACTTTGTTGAGGAGAGGCGTAGTATTTCTTCTGAGTGATCCAACTTGTGATTTTTGCCTGGCGGATGATAAAATGTACTATACTGAAGGAAGGATCTGAGCCATAATTAAGGATCGGATTATCATGGAGACTACAGGGTGGTTCTTTTGACTTGAACTAATACAGCTTTTCTCAGTTGCTTTGACACATTTCTTAAATCATCCTTAACATTTGCAAACCAGTAAGTGCTTTTCTCGAAACAATTCATACAAACCACGCTACTCAATGAATTAACTGCAAAAAATCTGTAACTTTCTTAAAATATTTAGTTCATCTCTCAAAAGTAAATATTTATGTCAATAAACGTATCAGTGCCATCAAAGTCCCTGGGTTATTGTTCACAAACAAGAATGCTTAGCCATGTTTTCAATATAACAGTGTACTCCGTCAGTATTTACTGATGTAAACTATGGCTATACTTTTGATGACAATGATTGAAAATGCACAAGGCTGCAGTTTGTATAGCATTGCATATATTAATTTCAGCAATACAAAATTTACCCATTACTGTATGTGGAATATTGATTGCAAGAAATTTGATAGGTTTCGCCTTTACTGTTGGTCTGTCAACAAATTACAGTACAATGTCATTGCGATACAGAGAATAATAGAGAAAAGAGAAATATACACAACCATTTTACAGCACAAAGAGGGAAAAAAGTCAGCATTCACCTGAGAGCAATTCATCAATTCAGGACACATTTACAAAAATACTTGACAGATTGACAACTGGTTAAATTTGGCATTTAATGACTATTTTAAAGACTGCAACAGAGAACTAGTGGAATATATTTTGATCAACATGACATGAGCAATAGATAATGTAGGAAACAGCAGACAGCTGCAAATAATCCATTACAGTTTGTTCAAAAGAATGAGAAATTGCATTTATGATGTTGTACACAACTGACTACATGATGTGGAGTTTGAACAAGCAGTTTTTTAAAATTTCTTTTGTGATCTGAGAAATGTACCAAAGCAACTGAAGGAAAAACTGTAAGCAAGCAACCACTTCTGTTTTCTTCAGAAATGTAAAAGAAAAAGAAAAATCTAGTTTGTGCTTTGGAAACTTTTGAAAAGATTTTTAAAAAATATCAAGATTTGAGCTTTGCTAGAATGTTTCCCTTGTTCCTCTTTCTGTGAAATTTGCATGCTTTGACTACAAAATGAACCAAATAAATGTTATTGTGCACAATTCATTACTTTTGTTACAATGTTATTCTAAAGAAAAAAAGGTTGGTTTTTATAATCCTATATTAATATGTTAGAACTTTTTCCACTTCTAAAATAATGTATCCACTCTCTACTTTCAAAATCCAACTTAATTCCGATGGGTAGATCAAGTCCTACAATATATAAAATAATAGATTGACATTAGTTAAATTTTAAAGTTGTAAAGTGTTAGTTTATGATTCCTAATTCTTTTTGTTTCTATGTCCAAAAATAAACACGTTTCATTCTTGATGTTTCCGCTCCTTCAGAAAACCAGCGTGTTGACACGTGCGGGGGAGCAGAGACGGAGGTGTCAGTCAATGAAATCATACCCGTCAAGTGAGCTACGCAATGTGTGTGATGAGCAGGTTGTTGTGGAGCCGGCGGAGGAAGGGCAGGACATCCTTCAGCAGATGCTGGAGAGGAGGTCAGTTGGATTAACTTTGACCTTTTACCTCCAGAACTATTATCACCCTGTTCCAGTTGAGAAGCATTTATATTATGAGAACATTGAGCATTGAGACGAGATGAATTTGTATGACAGTTTGTATGCAGTGTATATTGACACACAATTATTTCATTGCTCCATTTTCTCCACTTTTGAGCATTTATAGCTCCCAGAAGTCCACTTATAATTTTATTTAAGGTTTCTTACAAAACAATTTAACAGACTTTTTGTTCGTGTACCTTTTAAAGCTTCTATACGTAATCCAGGGCATAAAAGTTAGCTGGATATTGAATATAAGAGATCATTTGTTAACATGCTGACATTTTTCAATGAATATTTTTGCTGTTTATTTTCAATAAATGATGTTGGTACGCTGGGGAGGAGCTTAGAGTTGTGACAGTATTGTGCCTTTTATTTAAAAAGGGCAAGAGAAATCTGTTTTCCCACGTGAGCCCTTTTGTTGATGTTGGCAGGTATGTGCCATACCCAAACCTTTACCCGGACCAGTCACCCAGTGAGGAGTGGACCATGGAGGAGAGGTTCCGCCCGCTCACCTTTCACCGGCTCATCCTGCGTTCACAGCTCGTCAACTTGCTGATCCGCGGTGTCTGCTATGCTGAAAACCAGTCGGTCAGTGTCATTCAGACACCACCTCCTATTCCCCTTCTCCTTGATTCTTCTCTCTTCTTCCCTTTTGTTTGTTCTCTTCCTGTCTCATCACCTTTTCTCTTGCCTTCATTTCCCACCTCAATTTTCTTTATCTTACTCTCATCGTTCTTTGAGGCGGTCAAATCATCCCTGTAGTCCCCTTATGTTTATGCCTTATAATTACGAAGGGCTGCAAAGTTACAAAGCGCAAATTCCGCTCCAAAGGGAGTTATTCTCTATGTCATTAAGCACTGTTTATGAACTCCCTGAAATGGCTTGATTGTAGTCTTGAGTCACAATACTCCTCAAACAGGTCACAATATTCCTCATGCAAATAATTCATGCCCAGGGCATATGTAAAATAAAGGGGCGAGGCCTGGTTGAGTTGCATTGAAAGTGTGCTGAAACTCGTGGTTATGGTAAGGGGCGTGACAGTTCGCAAACATGCTCGAAGTGGTTCACCAATCACAACACTTTGGTCCAGTCGACCAATCAGAGCACTTTGCGCTTTTTGGAAGGAGTGGCTTTATAGAGACCGGAACTAAACAGAGCGTTACTGACAGACTGTGAAGAGAGGTGCTGCAACAATGTAAAAATATGTCAAAAATAATGTGTCCTTTCTAGTAGCCCCCCCCCAAAAAAAAAAAATCAAGACTTTGAAAAAGGGCATAAAATATCCCTTTTAACCAAACATTTCACCTGATCAAATATTTCACATTGCTATGAACATTACAAAAAAAGTGTTTGATTCCAGTGCATTTGTAATAATGTCAAATGAAAAGTTTTAATTTAAAGTACATTTTAAATAATTTTCATTTAATAATCTTTAGTCAAGCACATGTAAAGTACTTCATTATGATTTTAGCTGTTGTGTTGTTATTTAATAGTACATTTAATATATTTTAAATATACTACAACTTCATCATTACAAATATGTAATTACAAATATATTTAAATACATGACATGTTTCAATAGAAATGACATAAAGTGTATTTTATTTTACCATACATGCTTTTCAGTACATTTGGCAGTACACTTTAGCTACATAAGAATTCAGTCCAACTTTTTAAAAAAACAATTGCATTTAAACTAATTGCATTTAATATAAATTTCATTACATTTTCATTTCATTCCAGTTAACATGCAGTTAAGAGTCTGAAAACATTACATTCAATTCACACTTAAGTATATTCTTTTAAAGTATATTTCCATAATAAGTACTTTTTTTTTTTTTTTTTTTTTTTTTTTTTAATAAAGGCTGCTAAAGTGTACTTCTTTTTTTACAAGAAAAAATGCTTAATTCCTTTAGTGAAATTGCCACTAATCAGGGTTAGGAGTTTTTATGCTTTAATTTGCCCTTGTTTGAACTGTTCACAGCACTATCAGTTGCAACCAAATACATGTGTCAAGACCAGCCTATCTCTCTCTCTTCCCCCCTCTGTAGAGTGCCTCACAGCCACGGCTCTCTCATTCAGAGATGACTGAGGACTACCCACGATTCCCTGACATCCACGATCTCGACCTGGCCCTTCTCAACCCACGCATGATTGTGGTAAAGTCCTCTGACCTATAAAACTCATCATGGAATGCCGTGACTCTCACAGCAGTTCATAATCAGTTCATGTCAGTTATACATGATGTGTGTTTGTGTGCATAATGACTATTAATTGGTGTTAATTTGAAGTGTTGAAGAGCTCTTGTTGTAAAGTGCGCCATGCAGTGATGACAGTTTGTTCAGTGGTCTCTCTCAGACATAATTAACCTAATTTATCTCAGCAGAAACTTTTTCTTTTTTACAGGATGTGACTCCTTACATGAACCCCAGTCCGTATACAGTCTCTCCAAACACGCGCGTCTCCCAAGTATTCAATCTGTTCAGGACCATGGGGCTTCGACACTTACCTGTAGTCAATGCAGTGGGAGAGGTAAGTCTTAAACTGAGGGGGCATTTACACTACACCGTTTTCAACTAAAAACTGAAAACTTTTAAAAATGGGTGCAAGTTTTTGAAAACGATACTTTTATCATCTCCATGTAAGCTACAAAAACATGAATTTGTGAAAAATATTAATGAGTATTATGCGTTCAGTCTATAGTGTAGTGTATAGAAGCAACCTTCTGTGTCTTCAGATTTTTGTCTTCATTAGGGGTGTAATGGTACACAAACATGACGATTCGGTACGAGTTCGGTACGGGTTCGGTACAGCAGGGTAGAGTTCATTTCTCTAACGAACTAACATGATGTTGTCACTAAATGCCTGAGATAAATGTAATGCTACATGAGATATTATTCTCAAGCTGTTTTATTGATGTCTTTCCGCAGTTGAAACACTGGTTGAGAGATTACATGAAAACATATCGATCGATCGTCTCTTCTTCTGCGCTTTTTACTGGTAGCAAACAGCGTTGCATTACCGTGCGCGCCCCCTTCGGGATTGGAGTGTGGATCACCTGTGACTGACTATATTCATCATGTGACTGTCTGAACCAAACCGTGACATCTGTACCATGCGGTTCGTGATGAATACATGTACCGTTACACCATTAGTCTTCATTCATTTGTACTTTTAAAGGAATAGTTCACCAAAAAAATGAAATTTCTATTACTTATTGCCCTTTATGTCATTCCAAACCTTTCTTTGTAAGGTGGAATACAAAAAGAGATACTTTGCACAATGTTCATGCTGCTTTTTTCCCATTCATTGAAAGTATATAGTGACCAGGGGCTGTAAAGCTCCAAAATGAACAAAAAAAGCAAAAAATAAAAACAAACCATATGACTTAAGGGTGAGTATATGACAACAGAATTTTTATTTTTGGATAAACTTTTTCTTTATTATTTTTCTCAGAATATATTTTCTTGGATGAAGCTTAGTAAACTATGCAAGAATGGTTTCATAAATTTATGTTTTGATGTTTGTGTCTCTTGCAGATTGTGGGAATAATCACCAGACATAATCTTACCCATGAGTTTTTAGTTGCTAAACTTCGACAGCATTACATCACAATCTAAGACTCCACTGGCGCCGTCTGCGATCAATCAGCCAAACTTGAGTAGTGGCTCGCTCGAGATGAGATGAGCCGAACGCTCCAGGGACCTGAGACCAGATCGCCTCCGGACCTGAACCCCTGCTTCAGGTCGCACCCTTAAGCCATTCCTAGTTCCTGCGTGGACCACTAGAGTTCGGTATCTGACCCGTCCAGGCACAAACACACACAAACACACATCATGCTAGCACTAATGCAGGTGAAGTACAGTTAATCAACACATTTCAGGAAAGCATCCTGATTTCCTTGTACTGACGATGTTCGCTGCCTGTGTTTTACCAACCTCACTGTAGCACTTTTAATTTTGTCTCTTTGAGTTCTGAATGTTTTAAAATGTGCTTACCATTTCTGTGTATTTATGAATGTTTGCTTTTGCACAAAGAGTGAGATAAACCACTGACCACAGTCCCTGGTCAAAATCTTTTTACTTAAAGGGTAAATATCATGAAACCAAGAACATGTCTGGGTCATTATTCACCCCAAATTCCAAAGAAAGATTTGTTTGTTTGTAAAGAAAATGGGATTTTTTTTTTAGCATTGTGGCATTGGTAATGAAGGCTCCAAATGAAAAATTCTCATTACTGTACTGCCAGAGTAATATTTAAATTATATTGCCATCATTTATTCTGATTTCAATAAAATAGTTGTATTGCAATAATACACATATTTTACTTTTAAATATTTGTTTTAAAAATTACTGTATTAATGTAAAGAGTCATCAATATATAAATAATTGGAATGCAATTGGTGCATAGCAGTTAAAATGCAACAAAACATATTGTTAAATAAGGCTTAAATAAGGAAATCATTGAAAATGTGGCATTAAAGAAATATTAGAAGACCTCTTGCTAGGAGTCATCCATAAAATATATGCATACAGTTCTGATTGATGATTCATTAAATCATGCCATTATTTCTATAATGCCTTTTTCTAGTGACACGTTTGCTCTACTTTGAAATGCAATTTAAGGTTATTCAATTCCAGTCTTTTGGCATTTATAAGTGGAAAATATTCCAATTGTAATTGTGGCATTAACAGTATTTTTACAGTTATTAGCGCATCTTCAAATCGTTTTTGCCCATTCCATTGAAATGTCCTGACATTCTTGACGTTGTTTTGTCAGGGAAGAAAGCTCTCAGGGTGCGTTTGTAATAATAAACCAATCAAACCACCATAAAGTCACTAAATTACAGGGATTTATGTAATATGATTCTTTTTGTAATCTAACGTCCACTGTAACGTACAGTCATGATATCAGTATGGGATTTGATTTCAAGGGACTTTTAAGAGCAGACTAAATAGTATTATAGGAAATGGTGGCACATTTGTATACTACACATTCCTTCTTTTTTTTCATTTATTTGTAATTTTTTTTTATTTTTATTTGATTTATTTAAGATGAATTCCACTGAGGAGATTTTGTCACATGCTGCAAATAATGTTTTAATTTATGCTTTAAAATGTAATTTATCTATTGCAGTTTTTTATTATGATGTGAAACAATCAGTTTTATTTGATGTCTTTTCAAATGTATGTTTTATAACATACGGTTTATTTGAGTTTTCTTTGTTGACTAAATATGTGCTGCAGGTATGGAGAGTTGACTGAACACCATCCGTCTGTTATAAGAGCTTCATAAAGTGACATGCAAATGTTATGTGAAAATCATCTGTAATCTCAATACTCCATTGTAGTGTCATGTACTCTATCATTATGGTTTTTCAGGTGATGGATTCAATGCAGTATAGTCAAAATAAAATATATACCCTTGTAAACTTGTGTGAAAATGAGTTCAGTTTTGGTCAGAATTTATACATAATCAATCATTACAGTATGTGAATCGGATTATAGTTTTACACTGAAAGGTGGACCTTACACAACCTTGTATGCTTTTTTAAATGCAATTTAAGGAAGTACTTATACAAAAGTAGGGCTTTCAAAAAATATACCGAGATTAAAGTCGCCATGAAATCAAAATTGACATTCTCGTTTTATTTAATGGAATATTGCAATATTTTATTATAAATGTTTTATCTGTGCACATCATTATTTTATTTATTTATATTTTATTAATGTGCCCTTGTAATCTTTCATCAAAATAACTTCCCTTCCCCTCTTCAATGATGACGTGTTTACTCGTGCGAGGGCAGGGCAACCTGTCATTCACATGAGATTGACCAATAGCAAACCACCAGCCATCCAATCAATTCCAAATAGACAAAATCAAGTCCCGTCCTACTTTTTTTTTTTTTTTTTTTTCTTGTCTGAGAAGCCGCTTCACTTGGATACACATCACAATAGGGAAAAAGGGACGATCACAGCTTCCATTTCATGCTCACTTTAAACCCAGACATTTCAGCTTATTCATGCCATGGCATTAAAATGAACAGGATTTACATTTAAATATATAAAAAATATATTTTATTTTTTGCTTCTTGAATGGCATATGCACACTACCGTTTAAAAGTTTTTGGTCTGAATATTTTTGGTAACACTTTACAATAAGGTCTCATTTGTAATCATTAGTTCTATCATGACAACTCGGAAGGTTGTTAGCATGGTAATGGATATGACAATGTTAATGTATTTGGTCTTGGCAGAATAGATCTGCTACACTGTTGCTGCTGTAGATTATAGCTGTTGTTGTAAATTATTGCTGCTGCTGATTATTGCTTCTGCTGTACAGGACAGGAACTTGCTACTGCCAATACATACGCCGATACGCTGCTGCAAGTAAGACATGGTGCTGATGCACGAATAGCATATATCAATAACCCATAGCAGATCTATACAGGTGGAGCTGGGAAAAGTGGAGGGTTTTAGAGGAACTCTGAAGCGTGCTGAAAACTGCTATAGTGAATGTAACCAGCCATTTAATGTGTGAGCAACAAGCTCATTGGCTGCAGATGTGACATAGACCAATCAGCTTGTGCCAGTTGTTAAAGGATTAGTTCACTTTCAAATGAAAATTAGCCCAAGTTTTACTCACCCTCAAGCCATCCTAGGTGTATATGACTTTCTTCTTTATGATGAACACAATCGGAGAAATATTAATAAATATCCTGACGTATCCGAGCTTTATAATGGCAGTGAGCAGGATCAATGAGTATGAGCTGAAGAAAATGCCTCCATCCACATCCCGCTCCAGGGGGGTTAATAAATTTAGAAGTAATGAAGTAAAATATCTAGCTTCCACCAGACCGCCTTCCGTATTCAAGTTATGAAGAAAGTGTCACAGTTCAAAACACATACGCTACATCCTACGCCTTCCCTATTCAACTTATGGAAAAAAACTTATCTGACGTGACGCCAGTTTACACTTTCATCATAACTTGAATACAGAAGGCGGTCTGGTGGAAGCTACATATTTTACTTCATAACTTGTTAAATATGGATTTTTTTTTTTTACACAAACACATCGCTTCACTTCAGAAGACCTTTTAACCCCCGGAGCCATGTGGAATATGTTTATGATGGATGGATGTGGATGGAGACACTTTCTTCAGCTCATACTCTTTTCGTAATGCTCACTGCAATTATAAAGCTCAGATGTGTCAGGATATTTATTAATATTTCTCCAATTGTGTTCTTCAGAAAGAAGAAAGTCATAGGATGGCTTGAGGGTGAGTAAAGCTTGGGCTAATTTTCATTTGAAAGTGAAGTAATCCTTTAAAGCTGCAATTATCATCAGCTTGCATTAAGACCCATCAGCATGCGCCATCTAGAGTTTCATGACAGAACTATATATTTAATGTATTAACTAAGATGAACTAACAATGACTAATACATTTATTACAGTATTTATTCATCTTTGTTAATGTTAGTTATAAAAATCCAGCTGTTCATTGTTTGTTCATGTTAGTTCACGGTGCATTAACTCATGTTAACATTTGATGTTAATAATTTATTAGTAAATGTTGAAATTAACATTAAGATTAATAAATGCTGTAGAAGTATTGTTCACTGTTAGTTCATGTTAATTAAAGTAGTTAATTAATGAAACCTTATTGTAAAGTGTTAATGTTTATGTAAGCATGTCTCTTATTCTCACCAAGGCTGCATTTATTTAATCAAAAATACAGTAAAAACAGCAATACTGTGAAATATTGCAATATAAAATAAGTTTTCTATTTTAATATATTTTGAATTGATCACTAAATCAACACTGTCACTTTCTAGAGGATGATGGCATTAAGGAAATAACTTTTTTTTAGTTTATTGAATAATACAATGAAAGTGATATTGAGGAGTGACAACTTGACTATAAATTAACTATTAGTAAAAAGTATGCATATTTCTTTGAAATATTTCCATTAGAGATAAAAAATGAAGAAACATATGGACATGGCAACATCTGCTCAAAGCAACATATTGAAATGATTTAAAATTCACTTCATTGTGATATAGCAATAAATCATATGATTTCCATCTATATACATTGTGAGTTTTGTTTTATCCAGTATTAAGACATATATGATGAGTAGCCTACATGGAATACAGGAATGAGCACTTTGGCATGAATAAAGAGTTCCTGCACCTGCTTCTCAGTCAGTCATATTCACAGTGCCTGATTCATTAAGTTCTTCACGGCCGAGTGCGTGGAGTTAAACACGCTCTGACACATGCATCAAACCTCCTAATGTAGGCTGATGTGTCGGACATGGACTATTTCAGCATAGATCCGATTTCCACCAAGGAAACAAGGCTCCTAACATGTTGAGAGCTAATTGTGGCTTTCCTCAATGGCAAATTAGGACGTTGTCATTTTGTTTTCATTCCAGTTCACATCTGTGGCTTTGAACTAAGTAAGCATTTATAGTGAAGAAGGAAGGCAACGTGTTCGTGGACCAGTGTACATTTTCGAATGTATTACAGTTTTCCAATCTTTAACAAAGATGTTTTTAAAGATGTCATTGACACAGACTTTTCTTGACAAGACTCAGAATCTATCTGTGATGTCATTCTAGTACATGAGTGCCGATTTCACTAAATCATAATCTTATAATATAGCAGCTTCTTTGTCTAGATTTAAAATTCTCTCAAGAGATGCTTTGCAAACAGTATTGAAGAAGTTCCTATATGTATGCTGCACATCTTGGTGCTGCTTCCCCTTCACTATCCTTTGAAACCCATGTATTAATAATAATAATAATAATAATTTTTTAATTATTTTTTAATAATTAATCAATTAACTAACTAACTAACTAACTATATATATATATATATATATATATATATATATATATACACACACACACACACACACACACACAAAGTATATATGTTGATGTCATATTAACTTACTTTATTTTTGCTATGTATAGATTTAATTATCATACCAGACAGACTTTCAATTTTAAACTATGAAAATCATTACAAAAATATGAATTAACCTATTATATGTTTAAAACTATATGATGATCTAAACAAAAAGTTAAACAAAAAGCCTTAAATATTACTATTAAAATGTATTTTTGTAACTTTTTGTTAAACAAAAATGCTTGAAATTAAATATTAAATGTAATTTGTGAAGAAGAAAGAAAAATCCAATAAAACTGGATTATTTAAATTATGTAAAAAGTGTGAAAATGTTTATTATTATTATTATTATTGGTAACACTTTACGATAAGGTCTCATTTGTTAACATTAGTTAATGTATTAACTAACATGAATTAACTAACCATGAACAATACATTTCTTACAGTATATAATGTTAGTTAATAAAGATACAGTCGTTCATTGTTTGTTCATGTTAGTTCACATTGCATTAATTAACGTTAACAAATACGACTTTTGATTTTAATAAAGTAAATGTTGAAATTAAAATTAAGATTAATAAATGCTGTAGAAGTAACTAAGTAGCTAACTAATGTTAAATAATGAAACATTATTGTAAAGTGTTACCTTATTATTATTATTATTGTTATTATTTGCAAGATAAAAAAAACAGGTAACACTTTATTTTAGGGTCTTTTAACTAGTTGCTTATTAGCATGCATATTACTAGAATATTGGCTGTTTATTAGTACATATTAATGCCTTATTCTACATTCTTAATCCTACCCAATACCTAAACTTAACAACTAACTTACTAACTATTAATAAGCAGTAAATTAGGGGTTTATTGAGGGAAAAGTCGTAGTTAATAGTTTATAGGTGTTCCATGTGTTACCAAAAAACATATTGTCATTTTCATCACTGTCATTAACATAAGTGTTATATATATTTTATATAATGTTCAAACAGAATTCTCTCATGATGAATCCATGATCATTATGTATCAGTATCAGTGTCCGCTGACATTGTTAGTGGACAAATGCAATTAACTAGTGGTGTGTGAAAAGTGTGTTTTAATTTTATAAAAGTTAACAGAACCAAAAGTGCCCATAAGTTGAAGAAACTACAGTATATGGTGAAATTCAGGTACAGTGAGTCACTTTTTGACAGTCATCTCAATTTACCTGAACTGACCATATACATGCTCTGTCAGTAGGTGAAAAATCCTGTCCTGACAGAGCTCTACCCCGTAAGTGTATATGAAAGTATAAAAATGATTGTCCGCCACCTGGAGTACATTTTGCCTATGGTCATACATCATATCTGCCACTTTATCTCTCAGTGTAGTGGATTAACCCGCTGGCTAACACCAATCCTCACCTTCAGGTTTGACACGAGAGTTCCCAGAGGAGCGCTCTTGCAGACTGCTGGTCTAATTGGAGGATATGAAGGTCTCGCTCATTCTCTTGTCAGTGCTATCTAAGTGGATTCACACTAGAGCAGAGAAATCCGTCTCTGACAGTCTGTTAGTATGTGACGCACTCAGCCCCTTGGACTGGCGTGGATATCTGAAGTTTCTAATGAGAGCCGTCCACTGCGGCAGCAGTCTGAAACTGAGGCATTATTCATGCAATCAGGAGAGACCCCGCCGAGCTTGTGTAATAGGATTAAGGCTGACATGGCTGTAGTTTTTTAGGGCTTAGGGCAGGTGTTGATAAGCTCAGGAGTAATAACCACCTGCAGCTGTTCGACTCATTATAGTGTACTGCTGATGTGTCGTGTAATGAGACTGATAATGGCCATTAGAAGAGTTGGTGTGGGTGTTAAATGTATCACAACCTAGATTCCTTATGAATGGGAGAAAGGGGTTGATGGTGAGTTTATATGTTTCTATGTTGAGTTATTGAGCTCTCTCGAGTTCACCATTAAACAATGATTTTAAACCAGGATTTTATTATCATTCAACACTACACCTCAAAGACCTCAAAATCTGGCATCTAAACATACTGTTCTTGAAACAAAAATGTCATGTGTTTTACATTTTATTTCTAAGTACAGTTTCAGCTGTAGAAATGTGTGACACACAAAAAGAATAACAGAAGTGCTACTTAGATAAAGCCCAGCAGAACCGAACACCAGCAGGAGTATTAAAATCGCATAAACCTCATAAATGAATGCAGATTAAGTAAAGCATTAATAATGCACATAATTATGTCATATACTGTAGGTATTTCAACATTCCTATTAGCACTCAACTACTTGTACATAATAATAAATATATCAAACAAATATGAACCATGAGATAATATAAAGCAGATGACAAAACAGGGATTGCAAAATATGGAAGGGTTTTGTAACAAAGTCTTGTTGGTTTAATTTCCACATTTTACATTAGTTTTCTTGTTTAAATAACTCAAGATTTAAACACAATTTTCACACAGTTTCAGTTTAACATACATTTTGTAACATTTTGCTTTCATTTCCCTGTTTTCTACTCCTTCTACAGATGTTAACTATAATTACTAATTACAGTTTTTATGAGCTCATATTTATATGAGAGACTGCACTCTAAGAAAGGTCAGAAGGTCACTGTGTTAATATGAACTTTTCCGTTTTAATTTTTCACAGGTGTTACCCATATTTTGAATTGCACATTGCATTGTGTTGTGCTGTGCTTTAGGGTTAAAGGAAATGTGCATAAACTTAACGGAAAATGTCCTGGCTAGAAAATTACAAGTAACACTTTAAAAAAGAATTGTTGGTTTAACTTAAAAAAGTAAGTTACCTGGTTGCCTTAAAATTTCAGTTCATTGAAATTAAAAATTTGAGTTAATACAATGAAGGCGACTGGTTTAATCAACAGAAACTCAAAATATTATGTTATCTGAACCACATTAATTATCTAAGTTGATAAGTGACAGTTACAGGACCTTAGATTTAGATGTACTTTCCCCTTTTTAAATATATGTAAATTTTAATCTAAAATCCTAATTTTGAATGATAAAAAGTTCATGGACCTCTATCCACATGTAAAATAATTTATATACCATAAAAATATATTGTAATTTTAACGTCACTGTATTCACTCATCGTAGCTAACCTTTTTTAGAGTTGCACCCAAGGGAGCTGGATGACCCTATGCGATCCAGCCTTCCCCCAAAACACCCAGAAAGGCTTTTGCTCCGGGTTGACATGAGAAGATCTATAAGCCGATTTCTCTGTGTCTCAAATCCATCTGGGGGGTTGGTGTCCTCCGCTGGAGGTGCTTCTTCCTCTCTGTCTCTGTCCCAGAATGTGGAAGCGGGGCTCTGCTCCAGCACGGTTTTGCTGTCTTCATAATCTACGGCTCTCTCGGAAGCTTCTTCTGCGGTCAGGGCCTCCTCAAACTGCTGCAACAAGCTCTGGTAGAGCAGCAAAGTGTAAACTGAATTGAGTAATAGCCTTTCTGTTGAAATACTTTCTTTTCTTGAAATCTGTATAACTTTAATATTCTTTGCATGCTTAAGCTGATAATATACACTCTTAAAAAATAAAGGTCCCAAAAGGTGGTTTTCGCAGTGATGCCATATAACCATTTTGGGTTCCTCAAAGAACCTTTGAGTGAACAGTTCTTGGTAGCACTTTATTTCGATGGTCCACTTCAGACATTTTACTAACTATTAACTACATGTCAACTAACTCTCATTAGAGTATTAGTAGACTGTCTTCTTAATATCTGCTAACACTTTATTTTGATGCTCCCCAACAGACATTCTAAGTAACTTTGCAACTACATGTCAACTTAATCTACCAACCCAAACCTACTAACACCTAAACCTACTATAACAGTCTACTAATACTCTAATGAGAGTTATCTGACATGTAGTTAGAATGTCTAAAGTGGACCGGAACATTCTTAGAACATTTTAATAATCTAAAGAGGCTTTTTTTTTTTTTTTTTTACTTTAAAGAACTTTTTGTGAAATGGAAAGGTTCCATGGGTGTTAAAGGTTCTTCATGGAACCATAGATACCAATAAAGAGTTTCTTGCCTCACAATAAATCTCATTCAATTCAAGGCCTTGATAGGTAAACAGATCCAACAGATTTTAACATCAAGTACTCTTGATTTTTAAGAAAAGGGATTCAAAGCAGAAATACCTTCAGCTTGGCCATGTTGGTGGCAGAACTGTGTCTGCTCAACGTATGCGCTTGTACATCCATCTGGTGCCAAACCAGGACCAGTAGTCCTGTAAGAATTAGTCCTCTGATCATCTCTGGGTTCCTCTGGTTGCCGTTTCTTTCCCTCTGAACTGGCCGTCTGCCTGCTTCACTGTTATATATGGACAGTTGACTGTCAGTCGCTCATCCTTTGTAAACTGTGTGAAGTGCATTCCGACACCTCATCTCTGATAACGCTCCTGGACTAGATTTCCTTTTAAGTGGCTGTTTGGTGCAGTGTGAGGTGCCTTGCTGGAGAACTCCTGATCTGTGGTGGGTCCTGTAACTCGGACACAAACAGTGACCTCAGGCATCATCGGGAATGCATCCGCTACACGAGTGTCTCACATGGTACGGCATCACCTCAGAACTGATACAAAAGACAACTAAGTATACCATAGGGGGTTAAAGTAGATGATGGTCTATATATAGCCCAATGATGTTGACTGAAAAGATGACTTTATGGAAGAACAGTAGGGGTGAGTGGGGCACGACCTAACGTGGGGCTAGTTGTAACTCACATGGTTTAAAAGTTTCCACACATGCCAGCATGACAAAACTTAGTGTATTTACTAGTTGCCATATCAACACTATATACAGAACAAAATGTGCCAAAATTCAAAAATCTTTGGAAGATATCCCTGAACATTTGACCATATCAAAAGTAAATTTCTCACTGAAATTAATTTTTCATTTCAGTTTTTAGTGTTTATATAAAATTAGACAAATCTGATATTATTTTAATCTCCAATCTGTTATTTAGCAGTTTAGATAGTTCTTTAATGCTTATCCAACCAGCAGAAGACAGGGGCAGGGGCATGTTGTAACACTGCATTGTTTTATGATGTTAGAAAGAGGTGAATAAAGACTGAGGGTCAATGTTCAGAAATTATTAATTATTATTATGTTTTGAACTATGCTGTATAGCTGTGTTTTGTGGTTTGTTGTCAAACTCAAAAATTATTTTATTTTTAATTATTAAAAAGTGCAAATATTATATATAAAAAAGTTAGTAATTGTATTTTTTTTTTTTTTTTTTTTTTTTGACAAAATATTTTAGTTTGTCTTGTATATTTTTTTGATTAGATCAGGTAACATTTTAAGCTGTCATATGGTCACATTTCACTTCCATTCCTTTAGGGTATATAAAGAAAAATGTACACTGTATTAATGAAACAAAACCACATAATTGTACTAGATGTGTGAAATTAATGTGGGGGAAAAATAAAGTCAAAAAGTGTTAGGTTGTGCCCCGCTTTTCTCTAAATAAAAATGCACCAGAACTTTTACCCCTGTGCATGTTTGTGCGAACTAAACTAAACTGGTTAATAGACACATTTTAATACAGATGACAATCTAAAACCTAGAGTGATAGTTTTTTCAGTGCCATACAGGTAATCTGAAATGTTTCAGAATAAATATAATGGTTATGAGATCATATGGAGTGGCAGATAAAGGAAACGGAGGCCTCTTGTCAAATATTTTACTTCAGTGAAAATTCCTCTGGATGAGCTCAATGTACTTTGAAAACTTGACAACAAAAATTGTTTACTGTGACAAGCAATACCCTGAAATATATAATATAATATAATATAATATAATATAATATAATATAATATAATATATACAGTGTAAATAAAATTGTTGGTTTAACTCAAAAAAGTAAGTAAGCCTTAAAATTTTGAGTTCACTGAAATTAAAAATTTGAGTTAATGAAGGCGATTGGTTTAATCAACAGAAACTCAAAATATTATGTTATCTGAACCACATTAATTATCTAAGTTGATTTGACAAAAGAAAAAATGTTGTGATAACAAATCATGAAAATAATTTTTTACAGTGTAAATACTATCTAAAGTAAAACAAGCCATCTTCCATAATGTATCTGTATTTGAAATTTAAAACAATTATGAAACGCAAACAATTCAGGAAAAAGAAAAAAAAAATGCAATGTAGAAAATATCAAACTGTTTTGGCCAACAGAAATTGTAATTAATGATTTGCTATATATAAAACATGACAACTTGCCCCGACCCGGCATTTTAGCTCAGTTAATTAGATCAATTAAATAGTTCAGTTTTCCCATGTTTATTAACAGCTTTAGCTTGAAGACTATTGTTCTAAATTTCACTGCCAAACCTTGTGACAACATAGGCCTAACTTATAGTCATAGTCAGGATTGTGACCTTGAGTTCCCTTGAGTAATGTGAAGTAATGTCGCTCTCCATGGTGCTGAAACAGGTTGCATTGATAATGATGCCCTGAGGATGGACTCCATGGACAGTTTGATCACTGGAACCATGTTGCTGTCGTCAGGCAAATAGTGCAAGAACATTATCATTTATCCTTTTTATATTTATAACTATAGTACTTATAAACATTTTCCTGTACAGTGACCTTGAGCTTGGGAAAGGTGCTTTAAAATTTATTATTATAATTACAGCCTATTAAAGGAAGCAGACCAGAGTTCATTATAACCTCATCACATTATAATTTAAAACTTGAAAAGAAAAAAATGAGAATAAAAGATGTCCAAAACCAAGGCATGTGTAAACATTTATTGTATATTAAAGAGGGCATGTACAACTGATTTGACTGACAATTAAATTAAAGATGCATATAAATATATAACTCCACTATTTAAATAATTTAATAAATATCTAAATAAATATAGTTAAGAACAATTGTTGGAGTCTGTCGCACATAATAACACTGTAAAAATATTTTGTCAGGTAACCTAAAAATGTGCTTCAAATAGTAACATCTAAATTTAAGTTGTTTTTTTTTTTTTTTTTTTCTTCAAGTCAACATCATTATTTAATATGACTGAATCAACCTGAATACATTAGGTTACACCAACAAAAGTCATTGTAAGGTCAGATCAAGTAAAATAACAATTGCACAGTTTCAGTGTTTACAGTGTAGAAGTTTCTGATCATTAAGACTTCTTAGGACCTGAAAAAAAGAGAAAAATAGAGAAATGTGTAAGTTAGTAAACCACAGGCCTATACATCAAATTGAGTCAATATATTAAGGGGTTGAGAAAAAGCAGCTCTTTAATTTTTATTATAAAGTATGCTATATTCCTATTTACTTTAGCTGTGCTATATAGAAATGACGTCGTTACCTGACCGCCTGACAGTGTTACATCCCAGGGACGACATGGAACCGATTCTGTCCAGTTTGCTCCCGAAACACCCGGAGTATCGCTTGGAGTCCTGTCGGACTGTCCTCAAGTCCCGAGCAGACAGATAGTCTCTCATGTCAGTCTTGGGATGAGGTTCAACGAGGGTTTCTTCAAGATTTGCCGCCTCTTCTTTTACTTTCGACAGTATCTGGTCTTGAGAAGAAGCAGGAATGGACTCTTCCAGTCGCTGTAGAAGAAGCTGAAAGGGCCGCATGTGGCTCGTTATTCACTGCCCTATTGTGCGAGCATTAATAAGCAAGTTTTGGTCTTACCTTTAAGACATCCATGTCCTCCGTGTTTTGCAGCGGGAATGCGCCCGTGAGCTGAACGCTGAAGAGTAAGAGAAGGCCGACTAGAGGAATGTCAAGCGATTTCATGTTTCCTGATCTTTTTGCTGTTCTTCTGTGTTCTCTGTGTCGTTGTCGGTATACACTCAGTTGAGCCTCAAGCTCTTTTATACCTAAAAGTTTGACACGCCAGTAATGTGAAGAATGGCTGTTGCATTCCGACACCTCAGTCTGATAACGGCTGCTGTCGGAAATGAGTCCTTTAAAGCTTATAGACGAATCCAAATGGGCCATACCAGTGACGGAAACTCCTTAATGATTACATTATACTCTCTTCCCTGAAATCATTTACATCAAGTGTCTTACATGGCACTTTAAAACAAGTTACAGTACATGAAGGTTTTATGATAACACTTTATCTAACTTAATAATAATTAGTCTGTCACTAGCAAACACTGTACGCCTATGCTAAAGTGAGCAGTTAATGAAGGCTGAAAATATATTAATCGAAGTTGCAACTAATACATTGTGAACAAGCAACAATACACTCTGAAATCAATTCGTACGAAGTTTCGTGATATGCTCGCGCTCCACTGAGGGTTAAGTATAAGGATGAGCTTATGCTTTAATCGTACGTTTTTGTACGAATCAAATCCTACGATTTCATACGAAATTGCCAGTTCGTAAAATAGTTTTCTCACGAGATCGGGTTAACTTTTTAATGAACTTTTTTTGGTCCCACTTTATATTAGGTGGCCTTAACTACTATGTTACTTACATCAAAAATAAGTACAATGTAATTAGTGTGTTCATATTGTATTGCAAAACACTTTTGCTGCTATTGAGGTGGGATACAGGTAAGGTTAGGGCCAGGTTTAGTGGTATGGGTAGGTTTAAGGGTGGGTTAAGGTGTAAGGGAAGGGTCGACAGTGTATTTGTAAATGTAATTACATAAATTAATTACAGATGTAATTACATACAGGTATTTTTTGAAATATAAGTACAATGTGAAACCATAAGTACATTGTATCAAATGATTCTTTTAAATGTAAGTAGGCTAGTAGTTAAAGGATTGGTTCACTTTCAAATGAAAATTAGCCCAAGCTTTACTCACCCTCAAGCCATCCTAGGTGTATATGACTTTCTTTTTTCTGATGAACACACACTGTAAGAAATCAAAAGTTGAGAAAACTTAAAAGTTTAAGGCAACAAACTTCAGCAGATTTTGTGTTTTCTCAACTTGTTTTTGTAGGAGATATTTGAGTTTTCTCAACTTTTTTTGTTGTATAAACTGAATACAACAAGTTGAGAAAACTCCAAAATCTGCTGAAGTTTGTTGCCGTAAACTTTTAAGTTTTCTCAACTTTTGATTTTTTACAGTGCAATCGGAGAAATATTAATAAATATCCTGACGCATTCAAGCAGTAAGCATTACCAAACGAGTATGAGCTGAAGAAAGTGTCTCCATCCACATCCATCCATCATAAACATATTCCACATGGCTCTGGGTGGGTTAATAAAGGCCTTCTGAGGCGAAGCGATGAGTTTGTGTAAAAAAATATCCATAGTTTACAAGTTATGAAGTAAAATATCTAGCTTTCTCCAGACCGCATTCCGTATTCAAGTTACGAAGAAAGTGTAAACTGTTACACTTTTTCAGTTACACTTTTTCCGTAAGTTGAATAGGGAAAGCGTAGGACGTAGCATAACCTTTTTGAACTGCTAGAGTTTTACACTTTCTTCATAAGTAAAATACGGAAGGCGATCTGGCGGAAGCTGCCATTATAAAGCTCGGATGCATCAGGATATTTATTAATATTTCTCCGATTGTGTTCATCAGAAAAAAGATCATGTAGATAAAGTCATACACCTAGGATGGCTTGAGGGTGAGTAAAGCTTGGGCTAATTTTCGTTTGAAAGTGGACTAATCCTTTAAGGCCACCTAATATAAAGTGGGACCCTTTTTTATTATTTATTTATTTATTTATTTTTATTTTTGGATACGTGCACATTTGGACCAGCTATTGCTATGTGGAAGTATTGAAAGATCTAATTAAGACTGTGGGATATCAGATAGGGGAGGAAAGCATATCTTAAATAATGTTTATAAAAGACATCTGGGTGTAATGTGTTTTATATCAAGCGATTAAAAGCCATCATGAAGTCAGTAGTAAAATATATGTTGGTCAGATGTTCAAATATTTGTATAAGCATACAGTAATGGTTTAGTGAGGAATTTACTAGGTGTAGGCGAATGTAGCCATATGCACAGGCATATATTGGACAATGAAACTGAAACACCATGGTCTTAGACCTCAATAATTTATTAGTATGGTGTAAGTCCTCCTTTTGCGGCCAAAACAGCATCAGTTCGTCTTGGGAATGACAGATACAAGTCCTTTACAGTGGCCAGAGGGATTTTGAGACATTCCTCTTCAGTGGAACAGTGGCCAGGTCACTACGTAATGATGGTGGAGGAAAACGTTTTCTGACTTGCTCCACCAAAATACCACAAAGTGGTGACTGTGCAAGTCATGTTCATCAAACCATTCTGTCACAAGTCTTGCTGTGTGTATTGGTGCATTATCATGCTGATACATGGCACCCCATTCAGGGTACAATGTTTGAACCATTAGGTGCACATGGTCCTCCAGAATGGCTCACAGTAGGGAATGCCATGATATTGCAGCCCAAACCATCACTGATCCACCCCTGTGCTTCACTCTGGACTCATCAGAGAACAGTACATGTTTTACATTGTCCATAGCCCAAGAGTTGCACTGTTGGCACCATTGAAACCGACATTTGGCATTGGCATGAGTGGCCAAAGGTTTGGCCATAGCAGCCCGACCATGAATATTGAGTCTGTGGAGCACCCGACGAACAGTTTTGTTGGAAACAAGAGAGTTGAGGTGCACATTTAATTCTGCAGTGAGTTGGGCAGCTGTGGTTTTATGTTTTTTGGATACAATCTGGGTTAGTACCTGGACATCCCTCTCAGACAGCTTCCCTTGTGTTGACAGTTACTCCTGTTGGATGCGGTTCATCCTAAGCGGTGGTATGCCGACATTACCCTGGATGCCATGGCTCTCTATATACGCCACAAAGACTTGCTGTCCTGGTCACAGATGAGCCAGGGAGATGCTCACAGCTGTGCTATTGCTCTGCTAATTCAACCTTCACAATCTGCTCTTACTGATGGAATGTAAAATTAGTGAAGAATTGACACCAGGCCGCGCATATATAGACGTGAAACCTCCAAGTTTCAGTTTCATCATCCAACCCCTGTATGCCTACAATATATTTAGTATCACTGCTGATTTAAAGCTCTCAGCCTTCACTTCCAAATGTTTCATTTTATTTGAGGTTTATAACAAATAAAGGAAAACAGATCGACAGAAACATGGTTAGGTTTATTACTTAATATGAATTAATGAATGCTTGCATTGGTTGTGGGAATTACCAATCACCAATTATTACCAGTTATAGAGTATTTATAGGTTGCTTCTCTCAGGGAAACATTTCAATTGTTTTGTGCTCAAAACGTCTGTTTTAAGTTTTCAGCTTGTTCTGTGGTCTGTTTATCATCAAGTTTTCCATTATGGAGTTTCACAACAGTTACTTAAAAACAGCCTATATATGCTTCAACACTTAAAATATAATAAAAATAATTATAATAAGGTCAAGTTTCATTACAAAATATGAAATTTAATAAAGTCTTTGTATTTTAGTCAGTAGCAAATTATGTATTAATATAAAATTTTGTGTATATAGCTAAAATTTTGTCTCTCTGGGTACGTTTGGTCATGCCTAAATTATCACTAGATATTTATTTAATTGATTTTGTCAATAAATGATCCAAGTGATCACAATAAAGTAGATTATAGTTCTAGCATACACTGTAAAAAGTTTATCATGTAACCCAAATGTTTTAGTCATGCAACATCTAAATAAAACAGATTTATTTGTCAAAAATCGATGTCAAAATCGATTGTCAAAAAACGAAGCAACTAAGACATGAACATACGCAGTAATTTACATTCTAAGTTCATTGTCAAATTTACTCAGTTTAGTTTTAGACCACATTGACACACATGTTATGCAAAATATTTATTTTGCAGCAATATACATTATCTTTAACAGGGGTGGATTTAGAGAGGACATAAATAACAAAATAAAAATAAATAAATAAATAAATAAACAGATGCAACAGTACAAAGCAGCAGTCATGGAATCTTCAAATACAAACTATTTACATGTCTAAATCTTTAATAAATAATGACCAACACATACAGCATCACTTGAACACAAATCTATGGTAAACTTGCAGTCAGCACTTCTTTTTTTTTTCTTCTTTTTTTTTTTAAGTCCCAACCTGCAAGAAGTGACATGACATGAAGTAATAAGACATGACTTATTTTATTTCTAATACGCGTTTGAACAATTCCCCATGTTTAAATCTCGTCAAGATGACCTAACGTCTCCTAACATACCTTTGCTTAACACCCAAGCCCGCTAAAAGACCCGATTCTTTCGAGTCTGACCCCAAAGCAGCTCCTCAGTCCGCCTTTCTTGAATCGACTCCACGAGCGCTTGGATGTAGACAGTAAGTCACCAAGGAGACGCTCGAACGCTCCGTCTTTTCCCGCCAGCGCAGAGTTGCGCGCGTCTGATTCCCACAGTTGCTCCGCTCGCTCGTCCAGTGCGCTCTTCTCCGCTCTTGCATCTTTCTGCTCCATCACCGACTCATCTGACTCCACAAACGGCGTGTTGACTTCTTCATCAAACAACTGCTTAAGACTCTGCCATAAAATGTAAATGATTAGTGAGGGTCTAATAAACGTTCAATAAAAGAGTAGTGAGCTAAGACTGAAAGACTCACCTGTAAACTGGAAACTGGTTTGGCACCGACCAAGTTTAAAAGTAGAAGTGAAGACACGCAGAAAATAGAGACGTTGGCGATCATTGTTGTTGAAGTATTCTGGAGAGCAGCACTCGCAACGGTATCTGTGCGCGGCTCTGTTTACTCTTCGCTCGTACCCAAGCACCGTGTCCAGGTGGGCTTTTATTTCGCTGATTTCGTCACGGTCACCCAGGAAAATCCAGCAGACCCTACGGGGAGGGCTCTTCATTTTCATCAAGATCCCACCTCGTTGACCGATCATTAAATGGTGACGTGCAGGAGCCTCCTTCAAATTGACAATGCATTGTATGTCAAGTGCAGAGGCACACTCTATAGGCGCACTTACCCATCTCATCCCATTGTTTCATACAGAAAGCTCTACCCAAATCAGTCTTTTTATCCAATACTTTGTGCGTTTACTTCAAGGCTTACACAAATTGCCAAGGCAAGAAATAAGTAATGGCATATTTTACCTGCCTATAGAAGCTGCCAAGTGTTTGGTCTTGATATTTTCATTTGCAATAGCCTATTTATGTTCTTAAAATTAGACATGAAGTAAAACATCACTAAACTGGCTATAGCTAACCACATTTTGACTTTACGAACACAACATGCAAAGATGAGTCTGTTTCATGACAGCTGAAAAACACTGCCTTAGCAGACAGTAAATGAAGGTTTTGAAGGCAGCATAGATGTATCTTTCATTTACCGGCATGACATCCCACAGTCCTGTTTGTGTCGTTTAGTGGTGATGGAAAGAATAAAAATGGAATCTGGAGCAGTTTAAAATGTAATTTTCAAATCAACTTATGATTTAATTTTTACAGAGAAATAATCATTGTAGTTGAATTTGTTTTAGATCATTAGAGGCAACATTATGAAACCTGGAAACCTGTCTAAGTTTCCTTAGGAGGTACCTTCACTGGATTCCGGCAACGGCCATACGCGTGTTCACAAGATAGTCAAGCTCTGGTGGAAGGGTGACCTCTGATCCGATGTATGACGTACAGGATGTATGACGTTAGACGTAGCGAAAGCTTAAATGACAGGTGACGAACACAGAAGCTCAGAGGATAGAGCAAGACAAAACGGCAGTCACGAATTAGATGTCTAAAACGAGAAGTTTTAAAGAAAAATGTCGGAGGACTTCGATATAAGAGGAGCTACATCCTACGTCGGATCAGAGGTCAACCTTCCGCCAGAACTAAACTCTCTCATGACGACCACGTACGACCGTTGCCGGAAGACAGTGATTACAGTTTATATAGTTTTAAATATGGATATTTTTCTTACAAAACCCCATTGCATCACTTCAGAAGGCATTTATTAACCCACTGGAGCCATATGGATATCTTTTATGATGGATGGATGCACCTTTTGGAGCTTCAAAATCTCGGGCACTATTAAAGGGATAGTTCACCCAAAAATGAAAATTATTCCATGATTTACTCACCCTCAAGCCATCCTAGGTGTGACTATCTTCTTTCAGATGAACACAATCGGAGATATATTTAAAAATATCCTTAGTCATCCAAGGTTTATAATGGTTGTGAATGGCACCCCAGATTCTACACAATGACATGACATACTACGCGTTATAGTGTAGGACATAGCGTAGTACATCATGGCATAGAGTAGAACGTCATGGCATTGTGTACTACGTCGCGGAAGTTAACGTTTTTTGGACGTACGTCGAATGCGTATGGCTGTCGCACCGGAAGCTCATTATTTTACTTTATAAAGTTTTAAATAAGGATACTTGTCTTACACAAAAGCATCGATTCGTTTCAGAAGGCCTTATTAACCCCCTGGAGTCGCATGGATTCATTTTTTTTATGGATGGATGCATTTTTTTTTTTGTCTTCAGAATTTGGGCAGCCATTCACAACCATTATAAACCTTGGAGGACTAAGGATATTTTTAAATATATCTCCGATTGTGTTTGTCTGAAAGAAGATAGTCATATACACCTAGGATGGCTTGAGGGTGAGTAAATCATGGGATAATTTACATTTTTGGGTGAACTATCCCTTTAAATGTCATTACAAAGCTGAGAAGAGCCAGGACATTATTTAATATAACTCAGATTGTGTTTGGCTGAAAAAAAATGAAAGTCATATACTCTATAGGATGGCTTGAGGGAAACTAAATTATGGGATAATTTTCATTTTTGGGTGAACTATTCCTTTAATAAACAAATGCTGCCTTCAGTTTTGGATAGCCTTTTTCTGTCAGTTCAGTTTCCAGGTTTTCATGCAGGCAGTGTGTGGTTAACTCTCAGTCTGGGAAATTTTTCTCAAAAGAGGTCCCTTGCTTGTTCTCAATGTGATGTGAATGCATAGCAAGCAGTAGGATTTTGATGTAGTGGTGATGCAAAAGGTCAGAAGTTTCTTTACACATAAAGATGACTCAATATAACTGTAGAAATATATTTTCAAAAAGCTTCAAACAATACAAAGAACCACACAATAGAAGTCTTTAGCTGATTTTTCCGATACTGTATTTGGTAGATGTTTGAAACAAACGAAATGCAAGTCATATTTGTAATAAACATAACTCCAACCACAAAAACATACAATACAAAATAGAAAGCAATTTCTCAACACTAGCTGAAATATATAATGTTTCAAGCAATGCTAAAATACTCTCTCCCATTCCTTATAGAGACAACTTTAAAGGGATAGTTCACCCAAAAATGAAAATTTGATGTTTATCTGCGTACCCCCAGGGCATCCAAGATGTAGGTGACTTTGTTTCTTCAGTAGAACACAGATGATGATTTTTAACTCCAACCGTTGCGGTCTGTCAGTCGTATAATGCTTGTCAATGGGAACTCCATCTATAAGAGTCAAAAAAACATGCACAGACAAATCCAAATTAAACCCTGCGGCTCGTGACGACACATTGATGTCCTAAGACACGAAACGATTGGTTTGTGCGAGAAACCGAACAGTATTTATATAATTTTTGACCTCTAAAACACCACTATGTCCAACTGCCTTGAGCATCCGGTTGGTGAGGTCTGAAAATGCGTTCTGATGACGGAAGTGATGTCTCGCGCTTATACTTCAATGAGTGCGAGACATCACTTCCGTTGTCAGAGCGCGTTCAGACCTCACCAACCGGATGCGCAAGGCAGTTGGACATAGTGGTGTATTAGAGGTAAAAAATGATATAAATACTGTTCGGTTTCTCGCACAAACCGATCGTTTCGTGTCTTAGGACATCAATGTGTCGTCACGAGCCGCAGGGTTTAATTTGGATTTGTCTGTGCATGTTTTTTTGACTTTTATAGATGGAGTTCCCATTGACAAGCATTATACGACTGACAGACCGCAACGGTTGGAGTTAAAAATCATCATTTGTGTTCTACTGAAGAAACAAAGTCACCTACATCTTGGATGCCCTGGGGGTAAGCAGATAAACATCAAATTTTCATTTTTGGGTGAACTATCCCTTTAAGTAAGCCTTTTGGAGGTTTATGTTCCTCAAAAAGTGTAAACACTGTGACTTTGTGGTGCTATCAAAACATTGCACTGTGTGTTTGGGCCTGGCATAGCAACATTGTCTCAGCCAGTGGCGAGAGCTTGAGGTGAGACTATGTGACCAATGGCAGACAGGAGAAGCGTTTAGGAAATCTATTTGAAAACAGTTATTGTTTTTACATTTGATTTTGGTGACGCCAGTGGCTCCAAAATTACACACTTCAGCTTTAACCCATCTTTGTCTCTCATTACCATCATATTGTCTGTTGGATGCGTTTATTATATTCTCTCATATTTCATTTGAGAAGCTCTTAACTTCAAGCACAGTTCACTGAGCACTGCTCTTTCCCTGATGAGAAGCCGATGGGGCTAATTAAGATTTTAATGACAGGGTGCACTGCAGTCTGTTCCAAATGTCATTTATTTGCTAAAGAGATCATATTCATGATGTATAACAAACGTGTTACAAATAAAACGATTGGCACACAGCAAATCATGATAATTCAGTACTTAGATATTTGCTTTTATTGTCCTTTTAAAAACTTATAATTTCAACATCAGCCATTTCAACACAACAATTAGTGTTTAAAATTTTTTATAGCCATATGTCATTAGACTTGCAGAGGGAACGATATCTTCCAGATGGCCTCCGACCTGTTTTCCTAATAGCTGCTCTAGATGCCGATGGCCGCTAAAATGCTAATCAGTCCCTGTTTGCCTTCATACTGTGCTCCAGTGGAAAGCTTGCAAGAGATCATCAGTCAAGACTTTGCCACCTGTCCTCCTCATGCTGGGTGGAAACCAGCCTCAGGGCTTTATTGGTTTGAGCCAGGCCTCTCTTGGTGTTCAACACAAAACTGAATAGCCAGCAGCCATGTTAGAAGGATGAGGTACATTTATCTTAAAGTTTCTTGCCCTCCCTTGATCTTGCCATGAGACTTTTACAGGATTTAGCTGCTCACAGGCTTCATGTTTGAGATCACTGTTCACAAAAGCGGCTTACCTAATTTAAATGAATATTTAGTTGAAGTTACACTTAACTGAAAACATTTTTCTTAGCACATAAAATAATTTTGACTCATCCCTTGCTTAGGTTGTTTAGTGGCTGTATAACACAATGAGCATTTTAATGTTTATGGATTGGCACCATTCACTTCTCTACTGTAAAAAAAAATCCTGTTGTTTTTACAAAAAACAAAAACAAACAAACAAACAAGAAACCGGTAAATCCAACAACACACACTGCTACTAAGATCTGTTTTATACCTTTAACATATATTGACAATCACCATAATAATGCAGGTGGTAGCCAGGAGGAAGCCACATGAAGAATCAAAGTTCATCACAAGTAGCTTTTCCACAAGCTCAAATATATACTATAGAGAAGGTGCACAGAGTGATTCACACAAACACAAAACACCCTCATGATAAAACAGATGACAATTAAATAATGCAATAAACATTCATTAAACAACAGAAGATTTAACATAAAACCCAAATGTACATGACTGATAGCAAAAAATTAAGAAACAATTATTTTAACAAAATACCTTCAAATATGAAGTGTCACACTTCTAACAATAATTTTGTAATGTTTGTACTAAGAGCATGAATGATACCTCAAATTGTTAACTCTTAAGGATAGATAGTACTTTTCATATGTGCTCTCGCTTAAGGGTACACTGTGTAACTTTTGGCCCTCTAGCAGTTAAAAAACAAAACTGCATGCATTTTGTGGAAGAACATTTTTTTGGTTGTGCTTTGTTTCTGCGTGACTGTGTGGATGAATATGGTTATCATACTGCTCATAAAACAATTACTAATGGGCTTAAGAGATATAACCAGTTTAGATTGAAAGGATCTCAAGCTGACTAGCTGAAGACGGTACTGTAGCTATACCCATTAACCCTTTCAAGCGTGAGTTTAAAATATTCTAACTGACCCCCCAGAGTGAGTTTTTTTAAGACGACCGTTATTTTAGAACGTTTGCCCTTATTGTTTCCTTGGCGACGTGTCATGCGTGTCACGTGCGCTGAACGCAGCCACAATAACACTGTATGACAGATGGCTCGCTATTATTTTGTTTTTCCTTTTTCTATTTAAAATATTCGCAAACTTGCTTACCATGTCATCAACCATATGATATTCCGATTCTCAAATATGTGTAAGTGAGTGTGTTTTGTCGTTTAAAAACCTTTATAAACGATCTTTATCTTGATCTATAATGCGAGATGGGCGCCGCCATCTTAGTTTGCGCTGCAGTCCTGTCAGTCGGATTTACAGCATGTGAATTCATCAGTTTCTCCCGAAATATATGCAAGTAAGTGGCTGGTGAACTGGAAGAATAATAGAGTAAACTTTATAGTTACTTAGGCCCATTATGTGTGTCTGATATGAATAAATGTAGGCAAATTATATTTGAATGGATTGTTATTGCTGCTTCCACTGATGTCTGACATCAGTGTGTATTTTATAAACTCTAAATGTATTGTTTTAATGGTGCTTATGTGTATTTAAATGTCTGAAACCTTAAAAGAAGCATTATGTGGCTGAAAACACTGCAAAGCTTTGGTATATGACAAGAGATGCGCGCGTCCGTCTCACAGCCAAAGCGCGAAAGCACAGTTTGAATCTGGCAGTTATGTGACGTCGCTGAACGTTCGAAATCCCATATGTGGGACCGTATGCCCAGGGGCACAGAAATAAAAATCCCATATGTGGGACCGTACCGCTCAAAGGGTTAATAGACACAGTACTTCCTTGATAAAATAAATTCCAACACAGCGCTACAACAACCATAGTGAAATGACCCTTCACAATAGATAATGCTTTACAATGAACTTTGTTAGCTACATATGGCAATTTATCTGTTCAATAAAATACCTTACTCACCTGTTGAGTAGTAAAAACGGCATCTTTTACAACATTTCAAATCCCTCAGTTTCTGCCATCTCTGAAAAGCCAAGCCAATGTTGACTCTCATTTTATTAGGAGCTCTGTTGCATTCTCTTTTTGCAGCAGACTCTCCTCTGTTCAGTGTTTTTTTTTTTTTTTTTTAAATGAGTGATTCCCCTAAGTGGTAACCTACCCAGCTCCCCGCATAAGCCCAAAATCTTAGTCCTCCATGTTGTATCGGGTGGAATGGACAGAGCTTACTATGGAGACAGTTGTTAACTGTGTACTTTACTTTTACGTTAATGTACTTTACAGAAAGAGTGCTTTGGCTCTTAGCCCTTTTTTTTTTTCAGCCATAAACAGTCTGGGGAAGCGTACCTAGTCCAGGTGGAGAGGGATGCTACAGAGGCCACATCCTACCCGTAGGGAGGAACATGTGAAAATACACATGTGGACTGACCTTTACGGCAGTGCTAGATATAGAAAAATCTCTGTGGTAGGTCCTACCAAGAAAGAGATGGAAGAGATGGGGCAGAGCAGAATCTGCCAAGGGAAGACATGGGTTCACTGACAAGGAAATTGTACATGGAAAAATACACATATGGGATTACTGGAGAGGAATCACAACATATGGGGCATGTAGCCCAGTACAGGGGCTGACCAACCAAGCATGCATCTCAAGTACTGGGCATGGCATTGGATGCCTCCACAGCTTCTGACTGCAGGATGCCTGGAGGATTCCATGAGGAACTCTCATGGAGAGCAAGAAGGTGCTCGCATTGAATCTCCTCCTTGGGAAGAGGGGAATGGCGCTGCAAGCGAGACACCGAGCCAGTCTTCCCGCACTTTACCTGTTTGTACCCAACACACGGGAAGAAACAGGTTCCACATGGAGAATCTCGCAAAGGTATTAGGTGTTGCCCAGCCCACAGCCCTGCAGATGTCTGTTAGAGAGGCGCCGTGCACCAGAGCCCAGGAGGAGGCAACACTCCTGGTGAAGTGAGCCCTCACTCTGAGGGGGCACGGCACACCTTGGGATTGGTATGAAAGGTGATGACATCCACTATCCAGTGGGCCAACCTCTGCTTGGAGACAGCCTTTCCCTTCTGCTGACCTCCAAATCAGACAAAGAGCTGCTCAGAGCTTCTGACGCACTGCGTGCGGACCATGTAAATTTGCAGTGCATGAACAGGACACAGCAATGCAAGGGCTGGGTTTGCCTCCTCCGGGGCAGCACTTGCAAGTTCACCACCTGGTCCTGGAAGGGAGTGGTGGGAACTTTGGGCATGTATCTGGGCCGGGCTCTCAGGATCATGTGAGAAAAGGCCTGAACCTGGCCTGAACTCAAGACATGATTCGCTGACCGAAAATGCCTGTAGGTCCCCCACCCTGTTAATGGAAGTTAAGGAGCACTGTCTTTAGAGACAGGATCTTAAGCTCGACTGACTCCAGCGGCTCAAAGGGAGCACTCTGCAGACCCAAAAGGACTACAGAGAGATCCCAGGAGGGGATGAGGTGCTGCATGGAAGGATTTAGCTTCTTGGTGCCTCTCAGGAACCTGACTATCAGGTCGTGCTTTCCTAGTGACCTACCGTCCACTGCAACATGATGTGCTGTGATGGCAGTAACACACACTTTCAGGGGCACAGTCTCCACTCCAGCCTTTCTTGCAGAAAGGAAAGCACAGAGCTGATCGGACATCTCCGGGGGTCTTCCCGGTGGAAAGAGCACCACTCAGCGAACAGACTCCACTTCAAAGCATAAGCTCGCCTATTAGAGGGAGGCGAATGCGAGGCGAATCTGGCCGAGCATGTACGTCTCACCACCCTGTCACCCAGTTTGTGCCTCTAAATTAGTTGCTTACATTTACAAAAAGGTGCCAACAATACCAGAAATAATCCCTTTTAATGAAAATAAAGGTCCATGTTTAATAAAAATGTTCACAAAACTAAATGAAAATGTTTAGTGACATTAGAAAATATTTAAGAGATTGTTAATTTAGTTGTATACATGTTCTCATATCCATATATTTTGTTCTAATATCACAAGTAATAATCTCAAGGTTTACTGTGTTTTACACGATTCTTTTTGCAGTGTGGTTTTGGTGAAGTGTAAACTAGAATAAACATTGTCACGTGTACCTTTCTTCTTCTCACCGCTGCTTCCTGCTGAAATAGAAAACAATGTCTCTGAGTTGCCCCGTCTTTTCAAAGAATAGAACAACGGCGAGTGCGTCAAGTTTAAACATCTCATCCGTTTGGGGAGATGCTCGCGCAGTCAGTGGAGGCTTGCGGTGCGGAGCCAGGCGAAAGTATAAAATCAGGCTTAAATCAGGCTTAAGAGCCACGTGACTGTCATGTTTGCATGCCTCGCTGATGGGACCAAACTTCCCCCGTACAAGAAATTTTGAAAAGATTCAGCTGGGAGAACATTTAGCAACTAATTAAGTTAATTGATATCAGGTCTGTAACATGATTAGCTATAAAAGGGATGTCTTAGAGAGGCAGAGTCTCTCAGAAGTAAAGATGGGCAGAGGCTCTCCAATCTGTGAAAGAGTAAGAAGATTGTGGAATACTTTAAAAACAATGTTCCTCAACGTCAAATTGCAAAGGCTTTGCAAATCTCATCATCTACAACGCATAAAATCAAAAGATTCAGAGAAACTGGAGAAATCTTTGTGCGTAAGGGACAAGGCTGAAGACCTTTATTTGATGCCTGTGGTCTACGGGCCCTCAGACGACACTGCATCACTCATCTGCATGATTGTGTCAATGACATTACTAAATGGGCCCAGGAATACTTCCAGAAACCACTGTCGGTAAACACTATCCACCGTGCCATCTGCAGATGCCAACTAAAGCTCTATCATGCAAAAAGGAACCCATATGTGAACAATGTCCAGAAGCGCCATCATGTCCTGTGGGCCAAGGCTCATTTAAAATGGACTGTTTCAAAGTGGTAAAGTGTTCTATGGTCAGACGAGTCCAAATTTGACATTCTTGTTGGAATTCACGGACGCCGTGTCCTCCGGGCTAAAGAGGAGGGAGACCTTCCAGTGTGTTATCAGCGTTCAGTTCAAAAGCCAGCATCTCTGATGGTATGGGCGTGCATAAGTGCATACGGTATGGGCAGTTTGCATGTTTTGGAAGGCACTATGAATGCTGAAAGGTATATAAAGGTTTTAGAGCAACATATGCTCCCCTCCAGACGACGTCTATTTCAGGGAAGGCCTTGTGTATTTCAGCAGGACAATGCAAAACCACATACTGCAGCTGTTACAACAGCATGGCTTCTTCGTAGAAGAGTCCGGGTGCTGAATTGGCCTGCCTGCAGTCCAGATCTTTCACCTATAGAGAACATTTGGTGCATCATTAAACAAAAGATGACCACAAACTCTTCAGCAGCTGGAGACATATATCAGGCAAGAATGGGACCAAATTCCAACACCAAAACTCCAGAAACTCATAACCTCGATGCCCAGGCATCTTCAAACTGTTTTGAAAAGAAAAGGAGATGCTACACCATGGTAAACATGCCCCCGTCCCAACTATTTTGAGACCTGTAGCAGGCATCAAATTTAAAATTTTCGTTATAAGAAGGGGATTCATCTTATAATCAGGGTTGTCTTATATTCGGAACAATATAGTACATAATGTACCATTAAGATTTTCACCTTGGGGTAATAAAACAGGAAACCCCTCATAGTCTTACTGTACTTTTGCCTAGTAAGCAACCACCAACCAAAGCATTTCTATTTTATATTATTTACATTATTTGTACTGTATATATGTTTACAGTATAATTTTAATATTCTTAATAATTAATATTTAATATTCTTAAGACTAAACAAAGAATTAACAATCCCTTATATATACAAGCAATATAACCATGTAAAGGGGTAAGAGAGTTATTAAGAACTCTGACACTCTTTGTTAGTCACACCTATCCGTGTCCGCTAAAGGAATCTCAGAGCTGATAAAACACAGGACGGTCTGTCGGACATTCAGCCTGTCAGCAACATCCTCAAACTCCCTGGAATGACACTCTTGAGTTTTATCATGGGACCTAGTGGCAACAAAGCAAGTATATTACCGTAAATGAACACTCAACAATGATTCCATTCCAACGAATAATTGATAACTGCAGAAATCGTTTCCCACATGTAAGAAAAAAAAAGTAAATGCCATTTGCTTTGATATTTTATTATCTAATGCAATGGCATTCACACATTCCTTTGTTGCATTCTTTTTTCCTAATAATTTTGGGGCCATTATATAATAGTCAATAACAGCACATATGCATTAAAAATATGCACATAAACTGACTTTTAACCATCCAGGGGAATGTATTTCAGTGATGAAATAAAGGTCTGTGAGCCTGCTCTGAGTCATATATAAAGTATTTATCTAAGGAACTTGGGTTTTCAGAGCATTGAATTGATTGATAGATCAATAGTTCAAATTCATTTACACCTCATAATGTTTAATCTCTTTGCCTCTTTCTCAACATCCCTCCCACATCCCCTAAATTACATCATAGTTCACTCGTGGTTCAATGTTTGTCCAGCCCACTGCATTCCAAACTACTGACAGCGCTCCACACTACATGAGTATTGTCACCTCTGCACCATCAACTATGGTGCTATTTTAGTAAAGATAAGGTCAAGTTAAGGCCTAGTTTGATATATTTAGCCTTGCCCTCTGCTATATTTAACTTATATGCAAATAGGACTATTTAAGTTTTGCTTGACAATGTTATAAAGTCAAAACAGAAAGAAATATCTTGTTACCCCTCTAATTATGCCTTCAGACAGGTATTCATTGTTCTGGGTGGTTACCAAGGTGTTGCTACACAATTCTAAGGGTGTTCTTTAGGTGGTTGCTAGGGTATTCTGGGATTAGCTGTTTTTGCTTATTAGACTAAGTCAAAAGAGCTCAGCACTTGTTTCTGTGATATTGTGGTCCGTAGATATCGCTCAGGTCTTTCCTTCAATGTAAGTAATAACACACCTCTCTTCAAGCCACATAATTTGAAGTAGATTCCACAAGTGATGCAGGAACAGGTTAGGTGCTGAAGTTCACGTGTAAGTAGCAATAGTAATAGTGATATATGCCTTAGCAAACACAACAAATCTGTAGGTCTGTGGGTAAGGTATATCCTATATCTCTCTGTTACCTTGCTTTATCTTAATGAATTCCATTGGGAATCAACTGTTTCCATTTTCACACAGACTACCACTGTAATGTGGGAAATATTCTGCCCTGAAGCTGGAACAAGCGTGTTACTTATTGGCCATTAATGGGTAAAAGTGTTGTTGCTCTTAAAGGACCCTGTATTTGGTTTTGAGGTGTTTTAGGAAATGTGACCATAGATTATAGTCTAGAGATAATAAAATCGTCCAAGATCCTTTTACATAACAATGTAATATTTTGTTTAGTTTGAAACTGTTTATTAGAATAAAATTGTACTTTAAATCCATTTCACCTTTTAGATAACATCTCAAAGGATTTTCCTTTCTCACTAGGTTTAAATTAACAGCTACATGTGCATGTAAACCCCAGACAATTAGGAGTTTTAGTCTATCAGCAAGTGCAGTTTTTGCAAGCAGTCTTAACTTGGAACAAAATATTTTTTTGTACATTTTGTGGTAGTATATACTGATGAGCACACTTTACATCAGTGTGTGGGTACACTGAAAAAAAAAAAAAATCATTTTTTTAATTTTGTCATAGGCAAGGACAGTGCATTTTTGGTCTTTAAAGGATTAATTCACTTTCAAATGAAAATTACCCCAAGCTTTACTCACCCTCAAGCCATCCTAGGTGTATATGACTTTCTTCTTTCTGATGAACACAATCGGAGAAATATTAATAAATATCCTGATGCATCCGAGCTTTATAATGGCAGTAAGTGTTACCAAATGAGTATGAGCTGAAGAAAGTGTCTCCATCCACATCCATCCATCATAAACATATGCCACACGGCTCCGGCGGGTTAATAAAGGCCTTCTGAAATGAAACGATGCGTTTGTGTAAAAAAAATAAAATAAAATAATATCCATATTTAACAAGTTATGAAGTAAAATATCTAGCTTCCGCCAGACCACCTTCCGTATTCAAGTTACGAAGTATTCACTTTTTCCGTAAGTTGAATAGGGAAGGCGTAGGACGTAGCGTAAGCTTTTTGAACTGCAAGAGTTTTACACTTTCTTCGTAACTTGAATACGGAAGGCGGTCGGGCGGAAGCTAGATATTTTACTTCATAACTTGTTAAATATGGATTTTTTTTTACACAAACGTATCGCTTCGCTTCAGAAGGCCTTTATTAACCCCCCGGAGCCGTGTGGAATATGTTTATGATGGATGGATGTGGATGGAGACACTTTCTTTAGCTCCTACTCGTTTGGTAACGCTTACTGCCATTATAAAGCTTGGACGTGTCAGGATATTATTAATATTTCTCCGATTGTGTTCATCAGAAAGAAGAAAGTCATATACACCTAGGATGGCTTGAGGGTGAGTAAAGCTTGGGCTAATTTTCATTTGAAAGTGAACTAATCCTTTAAATAAAAAGGTCATTTTTAGAAATTTTGGACAATAAAATAAATAAGCTTTTCAACACTTCCCATATCTTTTGTTGTTGAAAGCTGTGCATTCAATCAATATCATTCAACTGAATGAACTAATAGACAGGTTTATTTTTTATATATATATATATATATAAATATGTCACATTAGCCCTTCCAGACATAGATTCTATCCCATCATGCATCCATTAGCCGTCCTTTCAGCTTCATTAAACTGTCTTTGCTAACTTTCTGACAGATATCAATGACTATCTGTAGGGCTTGGGTTCCCTGCGGAGGCTACTGTTGGCGAAACAACAAGAGAAAAAGGAAAAATGAAGCCGTTCTAGCCAGGGTAAAAGATACATTGCCTTACTTTTTTTTACTTGCTTACTTTTTTAACTTCAGTTAGTCTGGGACATTTCTTTATTCTCCGTGTGGTGTTTCAGCCATTACTCTTATTACGCAGCTACATTATAACCTTGTGTAATTAGTCTTATAAATAATCCTTTTTTTAATGAACAGATTTGAAGGATATTATAAAGCAACATGCTGGTGAAACCTTAATCTATCACAGCTCCATTGTTATTCTGTGAATGTATGAGGTATGACTACCTTTGAAATCTACCCAAATACCCAAAAGCACTAGCTGTGCCATTCAAACCTGGAAAGCCACTGAACTGCATTAACATGAGCAAGAGTTGTACGGAGTGATCTGCATATTTGGTTGTTGTGTTGTCAACTCCTGCTGCTCTATCTGCCCCACGGCACTGCCTTTTTTGGGGTGGAATGTGGCAGGCCCCTCGGCAGCCACGACCCCCCTGCGAAAGCCATGGATATAAGCGCAAAATGTTGCACTATGGGCCACGGGTTTTCTCTCTTCAGATTTAGGGAAAATATGAAAGAGGTTGTTTTCTGGACAGATTTTCATTTTAGTGTATTTTCAATATTTTTATCTAAATATTGGAAACTGTTCCTTCTATGATCCTTTGAATTTTTATCAGGTCTAAATTAAATGAATTATTATATTATATTATGTTATATTATATTATTATGTCATTTTTGACCAACCATTTTTATTCTTGGTATTTGACCAAAGTTACATTGAACCAAGTATAAAAACATAAAGGGAACCATGTGCTGCCTAAAGACACATGAAAGTGATTCACTGTATATTCCTAAATATTCCTAAAGACTGCTTTGCTTATGTTCTTAAAAAGTAGAGCAGTGGTTATCATTTTTTTCTGTTGGGAGAAAAATTAAACGGTTGTGAGGTCATGGCTTATTGACCAACCTAATATTAATGCCTGAAGTATAATTTGAAATCATTTCCCCAGTGGATTGAATGTACACTTAGACAGATGAACTGATATTTACTAAACGTTCTTTTGCTTCCAAAGCATTATTTGGACAGAGGTACTAAACTGCACCATCGCTGAATGGTTACCATGGTGACACTGCTTCATATTCCTAGAAAAAGGTTGCCTGGTTTATTGCGCTTGTCTGAGTATGGCTTAACTTTTTGTCCTCAGGTTGGTAACCAAACAGCACTGAAATGCTTGACTGTATATATAAATGGTTTGTTCAGAGGAGAAAAAATGGTTACACTTTATTTTGATGATCCCCTTTAGACATTCTGCTGACTATAAGTTACGTTGCACCTACATGTCAACTAACTTTCATGAGAGTATTAGTAGAGTTTTAGTAGACTTTTTGGGGCAGGGTTAGGGTAGGTAGAATAAGGAGTTAGTAGAGTAAGTTGACATGTAGTTGCAAAGTTACTTATAGTCGGTAGAATGTCTGTTGGGGAGCATCAAAATAAAGAGTTAGCAGATATTAAGCAGACAGTCTATTAATACTCAACTAATGCTTAAATGAGAGTTAGTTAACAGGTAGGTACCATATAGTCAATAAGTGGACCATCAAAATAAAGTAAAATCAATTAAAACTAGATTTAATTGATTAGATTCTTAATTAGATGCTTGCCTTAGCAGACACCACTAACAAGTTCTAAAGATTTGTCCAAGTGGGATTAACATTAAATTGCCAATCATAGGAAAAATAAACTGATAGTTTTTTATTATATATGCAAGCTGAAACTAAAGATGCCATGCTGCATTATTCAAATATTCGCCAGCGTTACGCACTTCTTCATAACTTTACCTCAAAACGGACTATTGATTGTGAACGAGATGCAGTTATTCAGTGAGAGCTGTGGATTATGACTGTCAGCGTGGGGAGAAAAGAGGCTCTCTTTCTGATCTCAGAGGTGGCGGGTCTGGCCATGAAGCGTTCCTGGTGGCGTCTACCCCCGTGACGACCACATTATCTGCAGGAATGTGAGCCGAGTCATTTCCAATAATGATTCCGCCAGCTTCCACACCTCCAGACAAGTGAGTGTGGGTGACATGGGGCTGGAGAGGGAGGGAGTTTGAGATGCTTGTCAACTTGACTTCCAAGCCCCTCATTCACTGTAATGTGATGCAGAGGTTAATTGTGGAGCTGTGTAATAAGTGTTAATGTTGTTGCCTCTGACGTCAGTAAAGATGTGCAGGGGACATTTGATGAATCCCTTTCTGTACTGGTGAGATAATCATTTATTTTATTGTTTTAGAACACCAAATATGTATCGTGTAGCCATTAACCCCTTACCAGACACCCCCCCATTTTGGCAAGTGGGGCATAAATGACATACCCAAAATAAAAAGGTTGCTGCTGAAGTCATTCTGAATAGACACATAACCAACATATATTTAGAAAGCCAACACTTGAGAGTTTACAGTTCAAGAATTACTCAGACTGTTATTAATATAGAGATATATAAGCTCAAACATAAAAACAAAACTAAGAATGTATAAAAATATTATATGAATGTAGTATAACAACTTATAACCACAACTAAAGTGAAGCCACAAGTGTGGTCATGCTTCATTTCAAATCTGAGGATGATATCTCTAAAATTATGCATTCTACGAAGCATTTTGTAAGAGCATGTCAGCTGAGTTTTTTTTTATTATTTTTTTTTTATCAAGGCTAATAATAATATGCTAATCATTATATGTTATTGCCCTGTAAACACATACTTGCAGTATACTGACTAATGTCTGGCGAGGAGTAACTGCTCAATTCATGCTCTATTGTTTTCACTCAATGAACCTTTCACATGTCTGTCATAAATGAGAATCTTTATTGTTCTTTTATAGTTATTCTTTTGTTTGTATTCAGCCATTATAGCCTTAGTTTTTTTTTTTCTTTTAATGGGTGATTCCCAGAGGTTCGAGATTTAGCGTGCTCCATGTCAACCTTACTCGCTCGTTGTGACTTACAAACTTATAGTGCATTCAAGTCCTCCTGGGAAGTTCGTATTTACCAGGTGGGAAGTCATGTTTACGACGTCAGGTGCGTTCAAGTCACTTTCGTTGGAGCAAGATGGCAGAGCAGTTTTCGAGAGTGTTGGCCTGTCCAAATACCCACACGTGTGTACTTACGTTTCCTGTATTTGGCCCAAGTGTTCAAGTAGGCTTGAAGACTGCAAGTGTGTGTAGAACTTTTGATTACCTGATATGACACACTTATACTCTTGCAAAAAATGCAAGTTTACGGAGCTTTTTTTATTTTCAATACTTTGCATTTTAAAATAAACTTTTAAATGTCTGTTCAGTAGTCGCTATGTAACTAACAAAAGACACAATTTTAAAATTGTGGTGCTTCTAATTAAGTGATAAAAAGCAGTCACTAATGTTGTACAAATACACATACCCTACCCATATTTGCACCAATAAAATGTGCAACACTTTATGTTTTACTACCAAAATATATGTAATATCTAATTAATTTAACTTACAGTGGAATGTTTTCCTCAACATCTCGCGATTTCAGCATGTGAGCTCCCGAACATAATGCATGATGGGATACGCTTAGCCTAGAATACCGCTCCGAATGCGCACTTGCTTCCTGTCGCGTGCACGAGATCGCAAGTGTGGGTATTTGGACAGGGCATACGCCATTATGCACCATGTTCAGGAACTCACGTGCCCTGAAATCGTGAGACGTCAAGGAAAACATTCCACTGTAAGTTAAATTAATTAGATATTACATATAATTTGGTAGTAAAACAGAAATGGCCTGTTTCACAGACAAGACTTAAGCCTAGTTCCACACTAAAATGCATGTTTGAGCTGTTTTAACTGAAAGCAACTTGCACTGACATATCTTAAAATATGTCAGTGCCATTGTTTTATCTCAAAGATGCACACCAGTAATGTTTTTTTTTCTTTTTTTTCTCTAAGGCACGTTTATAAAAGATACTTAAATGTCCTAACTGAACTAATGTCAGGGAGTCACCACAGTCGCCACCCACTACAGTCACCAGATCCCAATCACCTGATTAGTGATTACATTCACCTGTTAGCGATCATCAGCCAGTACTATATACCTGCACTCCTCCCGTTCACTCACTGTCTTGTCTCAACCTTACCATGTTGTTTCGCCTGACCCACTTACCTGTTGATTACTTACCTGTTGTTCCTGTGATACGTCCTAGTTCTCCCCCGCTGCTGTTCTCCACCGTCTCCACGCTCCTCAGCTCCCTCCGGATCCCCTGGGAAACACAAAGACATTATCAGACTCAGATAAGCCACGCAAGACTTTCCCGCTCCCCGCCCGCTTACCTGGACTGTCCTCTCGCCTGTGTTGTCTCAATCGTTGTTTAATAAACCTGCTGTTATTTGTACCACTTACCTCAGAGTCCCTTGTCTATCTGCTGACAGAAGACCAGACCTGCCCTAGTCCGGAGATGGCGCTCCCGACTCCTGCGGCTGAGAATCCGATCGAAGAGCTGGTCAGCGCTCTTCGAGCCGCTCTCTCTCCGGACACACACCATCAATCTGCCTCTGCCAGTCCCATGGCCCTCCCTTCCAACTATTCGGGTGAGGCGGTACAATGTAACGGTTTCCTCCTTCAAGTGTCACTACACATTGAGATGCATTCCCATAAATTCACCAACGAGCGATCTAAAGTGGCGTTTCTGATCTCCTTGCTCACCGGACGAGCATTACTCTGGGCACAAGCCATCTGGAATTCACAGTCAAACCTCAGAGTCAAACTCTTTCGATGACTTCTCTTCTCATTTCCAGGAAGTTTTCGGTCTCGCCACAGGATCGCTCTCCATTTCCGACCAACTCATCCGTCTCCGGCAAGGCAGTTCTTCGGCCAGTGATTATACTCTGCAGTTTCAGACTCTAGCGGCCTCTTGTGGATGGAACGAAATTGCATTACTGACTGCTTACCGTCAAGGTTTAAATCCCCAGCTCAGAGCCCAAATGGCTATTTATGACAATACGGTCGGATTGGAGCGCTTTATGCAGAAAGCAGTGAAGATTTCCCAACATCTTACAGCCTGCCTACTGGAAATAACCGCTCATTCTCCGTCCTCACCCGCTGCCTGTCCTCCAGTACCAGAACCCATGCAGGTCGATTCCAGTCACCTCTCCCGCCCGGAGCGTGCTCGACGTCTCGCTACAGGACTATGTTTGTATTGCGGAGTTCCTGGGCACTTCATTCGAGTGTGCCCCTCACGTCCCCCACGTCCCGTGGTGAGTACCCTCCAATTGGAACCTACCATCTCTAATTTAACACACGTCAACACAAGGGGTGGGTGTACCCCCCTGTCAATCCCGGAGCGCAAGGCTATGTAGAACTACATCAAGGAGGCTCTCCAACAACAGTTTATTCATCCATCCACCTCACCAGCGGCATCGAGCTTCTTCTTTGTGGGTAAGAAGGACGGAGGCTTGCAGCCCTGTCTCGACTACTGGACTCTCAACGAACACACCGTCAAGCTCCTTTACCCTCTTCCCCTGGTCCCGGCCGCCCTCGAGGAACTCCGTAGGGCCCGCATCTTCTCGAAGCTGGATCTGTGGAGCACCTATAACCTCATTCGTATCTGGGAGGGCGATGAGTGGAAAACGGCTTTCAACACCCCTTCCGGCCACTATGAATATCAGGTTATGCCGTATGGCCTGTCCAACTCACCGTCCATCTTCCAGGGGTTTATGAATGAGGTGTTCCGGGAGTTCCTCCATCGGTTTGTCATCTTGTATATTGACGACATCCTGATCCTGGCCCAAGTCTCTGTCCTGGAACCCCGAAGCTCGAGCCGCATTCAAAAAGCTCCAAGAGGCCTTTTGCACTGCTCCCATCCTCACACACCACGACCCCAAGCTCCCGTTCGTGGTGGAGGTGGACGCCTCCACCACCGGTGTGGGAGCAGTGCTGTCACAGTACCACGGAGAGCCTCCCCGACTCCACCCTTGCACTTACTTCTCACGGAAGCTTTCCCCAGTGGAGCGGAACTACGACATCGGTAACCGGAAGCTACTCGCCTTCAAACTGGCGCTGGAGGAATCGAGGCATTGGCTGGAGGGAGCCCAACACCCCTTTACTGTCATCACGGATCACAAAAACCTGGAATACCTCCGAAATGCCAAAAGATTAAACCCTCGGCAAGCTCGCTGGGCCCTCTTCTTCACACGCTTCCAATTTACCATCACATACCGACCCCGAGAAAAGAACATCAAGGCAGACTCCCTCTCACGTATCCATGCTCCCAAGGAACCATCCACACCTGAATCCATACTACCTCCAGCCGTCCTCGTAAGCCCCATCCAGTGGGACCTGGATGAACAAATCCGCATCGCCACCGCGTCCAAACCCGCTCCGCTGGGAGGCCCAGAGGGTAAGATCTACGTACCCACCTCCTTGAACTACCCTTCTGGGCTCCCTTCACGCTTCCCCGGGCTCTGGACACCCAGGCAGCCAGCGTACTCTCTCGCTCCTCCAAGCTCGGTACTGGTGGCCCAGTATGGCCAGGGATGTCTCCCAGTACGTTCGTGGATGCTCAGTCTGTGCCATCTCCAAAACTCCACGTCACCTACCCACTGGAAAACTAGTACCACTACCCATCCCATGTCGTCCCTGGTCCCACGTCGGAGCCGACTTTGTCACAGATCTGCCAAAGTCTGATGGTTACACCTGCATTCTCGTAGCAGTGGATAGATTCTCTAAGGCATGCAAGTTGATTCCCCTCCGGGGTTTACCCACCACCCTCGAAACAGCTGAGGACCTCTTCCATCATCTATTTCGCACCTTTGGTACACCAGAAGAGGTTGTCTCCGACCGTGGGCCCCAGTTCACCTCCCGGGTATGGACAGCATTTTTTAAACTCCTCAGTGTCTCCGTCAGCCTCTCCTCAGGATATCATCCCCAGACCAATGGCCAGACTGAGCGGAAGATCCAGGAGATGGGGAGATATCTCCGGGCCTACTGTCATGACAACCAACACAGCTGGAACCGCTTCCTCCCGTGGGCCGAGTATGCACAAAATTCCCTCAGGCAGACAACCACCGGCCTCACCCCGTTCCAGTGCATACTCGGTTACCAACCCCCTCTGTTTGCCTGGACAGAAGAGCCCTCGGACGTTCCAGCTGTCGACCACCGGTTTCGAGCAAGCAAGAGAGTTTGGGACTCAGTCCACATCCAACTCCAGCAAGCAGTGCGGAGACACAAGACCTTTGCAGATGCCCGCCGGTCTTCTACCCCCGTCTACCGTCCTGGAGATAAGGTCTGGCTCTCGACCCGGGATCTGCGTCTCCACCTGCCTTGCCGGAAGCTGAGTCCCCGCTATATTGGTCACCTGATTACTGATTACATTCACCTGTCAGCGATCATCAGCCAGTACTATATACCTGCACTCCTCCCGTTCACTCACTGTCTGGTCTCAACCTTACCATGTTGTTTCGCCTGACCCACTTACCTGTTGATTATTTACCTGTTGTTCCTGTGATACGTCCTAGTTCTCCCCCGCTGCTGTTCTCCACTGTCTCCACGCTCCTCAGCTCCCTCCGGATCCCCTGGGAAACACAAAGACACTATCAGACTCAGATAAGCCACGCAAGACTTTCCCGCTCCCCACCCGCTTACCTGGACTGTCCTCTCGCCTGTGTTGTCTCAATCGTTGTTTAATAAACCTGCTGTTATTTGTACCACTTACCTCAGATTCCCTTGTCTATCTGCTGACAACTAAGGCCTAATCCTGGTTTAATCTAAGCCCTGTCTATGAAACTGGACCAAAGTGTTGCACATTTTATTGATGCAAAGATGAGTGTATTTTGTACAACATTTGCAAATGCTTTTTATCACTTAATTAGAAGCACCACAATTACTAAATCGTGTCGTCTGAGTATTGAAAATCAAAATCAAGCTCTGTATGCACTTTCATTTTAAATGAGTCCCATCAGGTAATCAAAAGTTCTACACACTTCCGGTCTTTGTGCCCGTTTGAAGACTTGGGCCAAATACAGGAAATACGTCATGTAAGTAGACAAGTGGTCAAGAGCAAAGACCGGTATTTGGGCAGGCCCATAAACACTTATCATAGTGAATCAAGACAAAAACACGTTTTAGAAGAAGGATTGATGATGTATTGACTTATTATTTAAATTTTGAACAACAACAACAAAAAAAGTTACACAGTGTAACTTTAAGTATATTCTTTTATATTATATCCTTAATAATTACTCTTTTTAAAAGTATGCTATCTTTTAACAAGTATCTTTTTCAAGTGAGCTGTTTTCTTCCCTTGTTATCATATATTTTTTTTTCATATGTGTTCTTGTGCTAGATAAAATTCTAGTCAGATTTCTCTCTGTAAAATGCATTTACCTCTCAATTTCAAGTTTATGCCCTCAATATTGATTCAGTCAAAACTCATTTTCTGTATAGTGCTTGAAATACTTGACAAACACCGCTGCAACTAGGCTCCACTTTTGTGTGAAGTGCGTTAAAGAAGCACGGTTCAACTGGCTGCTTCATCTCACTAAGGGTTGTACAGAAGTTTCCATGTGGGACTATTCAGTTAATCACGAAAGTTTTGCAAGGCTACTGTATTATGAATAAAATACCAGTTAAACTAGCATGTTTAACAAGTTTACCCATTCAAAAACATAAATGTTTACTGCTGTCAAGGTGCAGCAAGATCCAAATTGATATTATGTAACACTATCCCACTACAGCACAGAAATAGAGCCCATATGATTGCTTGAGGAACGCACCTGTTGGCACATTTGCATTATTTCCCCATGTCTGGTGCAGACTGGATTGATCTGGATGAGGATGAGAACATCAACGCCGTAAGTAGCCTACAATCTGAGCTGAGCTCTGAGCATCTGAGGTCATTCAGTTGTACTTTGTTTTCCACTTCTCATTGTCGATTTATTTTTACAGAATCATATTTTATTGTAATTGTCATGTCAACTGTTGACTGACATGATTGAGTTAACTATACTAACTCTTTATGCACAGGAATTATGCACATAACTGGCAAATGATTCACGATTCAATACATATCACAATACTGAACTCACGATACTATATTATTGCAATACTCTAAGACATATGGTAAAAGGATAACAAAAAATATACTGTTGATTAAAATGCTAAATTTGGTATTACATTGGGGGTGGAAATGAATAGGCTTGGACTTGGTGCTGGTAACCCAATGCACAGGACAATGGTGACACCAGAATAAAAATATTCATGATTCTAATACTGAAACACAGATTTATTTTAGATGAATATGTTTGCACTCTGTCACTGACTAGATATATTTAAAATAATGTAGGCCAATTTTTACTGGTTACATAAGACATTTGACATTATCAGGACCCACAAATATTCCGCCATTGCATTATTATACATTATATTCAACATTATATATAGTAGTTTAATGTAATACTGACACTAAAACTCTGTAAACTTGAATTTTTTCATTGAACTATGCACAACACATATTGTCGCTATCCACGATACGATATTGTTTGCATTGCGATATACTGTTACACCCTTATTATTTTATGTTTGCAGTTTTTACATTTTTTGATTGATCCTTTGTCGTTAGACTTTCAGAACATCTCAAGAAACATTATTAAAAATTACGGAGTGTCTATTTGCAAGTGTAGCCTGTCTTGCAGGCAAAGGCTATTTACACTAACTCCGCCCACTAATGACACAAAAAAGGCGCTACTCACAGTAAGCAGTGGCGTAGGCCGCAGGGAGTATGGCGCAGGGAAGTAGATTTTGACGCGTTGGGCCTAGGGTGACCACCATCAAACAAACCAAATGTGGGACGATTACTAAGTTTGTGTGGGACAATGTGGGACATGTTACCAACACTAAAACACACCCTGAAGCTGTAATATAATGTCTATCTAACTTAATAAAAAACATTTGTATTCTGCCTTTCAGCTGATAAAAATACTTTGTTCTTTAGTCCCTTCCAGAAAATACCATTACATCACAATGTAACATAACGTCTTTATTTTACATGTAATTTAAATTCAACTTGAATTTAAATCAGGGTAAGACAAAAACACGTTTTAGAAGAAGGATTGATGATGTATTGACAGCAAATTGACCTAAAGGCAGCAGGCATCATGCAGATAACTATTTTTAATTTTGAAACAGTTCTGACCAAGTCCAACTCCGCTCCACATTTCGACTGACAGCCGTCACAACCTACTAGTGACCATGTTTACTCCTTTCTTTTCAACCATTGGATACGATTTTAAAAAAAACGTCTCGGTTACGTATGTAACCCTCGTTCCCTGAAGGAGGGAACGGAGACGTACGTCAGTAGTGACCGACGAATCGGGATATCGCTAGAGATCCCAATTCGTCGGTCACTACTGACGTACGTCGAACGTGACCGACTGAAAGGGAACGTCTGTTGTATTTGTGTAAGGCGGGATGTTACTTTTGTCGAAGCGCTGTTAAATATAGCCTAGGTGAAAAACTACGCAGCAAAAAGAATAAATAAAATGCTTTCTTGAAAAGGCAAAAGAACGCATGCACATATGATAATTAAAAACCAACAGACTGATGAAAATGCGGGACATTTTCTCAATAGGCTGTGCAGTACAACGCAAAGCGGGACGGGTGGTCACCCTAGTTGGGCCCGAGTTCGAACCCCCCTTTTGCCAAATTTGCTCCTCTCCTTTTTCCCATCACACATCAGATCGGAAAGGCATTTATTTTTAATAAAAATGAAGAAAATATTTGAAAAGTGGAAATTAAGTGCCTAGCGAGTAATAAAGTAGGCTATTTATCGGGTGGGTTTAGGGGTAGGTGTAGAGACGGCTTTATTGTCCCAATAAGGCGGCATCCATTCAATAATTTTAATAAATAGCCAAGTAATTTACACTCTATGTTATTATTGCATCCTGTTTATGTACAACAATACTGAGGTACAAATAGTATCTGCCACCATTTATAAGTAGTCTATAAATAGCATCTAACAACTATTTCCACTTATTGCAAAGAACTTCTACCTTTATATAGTGTGTAAATAGAATATGTCCCTATTTGCACTTAGATATTTGCACTTTGTGTAAATAGCATATTGCTAAGAAAATATGCTATTTTGCGGACCTAAGATTTGGCCAAGTTGTGATTATGGACACGCAAAAACAAGAGAGAACCAAAGAAAAAAAGCACATACTGACTACAACATAATCCGTTATTAATATTTCTGTGAGCCTTTTGTTTTTCTGTTTTTTTTTATTTGCATAAAATAAAAACTGAAGCTGTAGTTAGTCTTTTTTGCCAAATAATTTTGTCAGATAAACCTTAAGTTTAGTGTTTTGTTATTCTCTCATATTTTAAATATTTTAAAGATATCAAATATTTACCTCTTATTTTGATGGTTTAATTGAACTTTTAGGGCCATTATACACAAATATATCCCTTACTGTATACCATCCGTATGATGTACTATACTCTAAATACTATTTGCACTGTGTTTGTGTGTGTGAAATATGGTATAATGTCTCCTCCCTGTGGTCAGACTCTTAAACGTGAAACTGAGTCTTTGATGCTAGGAAAATGTAACTCATGGCATTTGACTGATAAGAAATATGTCAGAAAGTATGTAAATCTAAAAATATGTTGCCAAATTATTTCTAGCCTATAAGTTTGTAATCCAAAACTGATAAAATATTTTCTTTTGTTTCTTGATATTAACCTGAAAGTCATACAGCCATTCATTGGACTGCTGAGAGAAAATGTAATGACTTGGACAGCAAATTGACCTCATGCTAAACTTGTGTAGTAGTTTACCTAAACACCATATGAATGATTTTTTTTTTTCCTTTGCTGTCTTAGCACTGCTTTTGCTTTCTATAGAAGAATGGTTTGGCCCTTGTGTGTTTGTGTGTGTGTGCATGTGTGTATTATTGTACCCTGAGTAGCTTGTGCCTCAGCCAAAGTAATTACCCCCAACCTTCATTTGACTGGAACACAATGGTTCTGGGTGCAGGCCTTTGTCATTTTAAAGCCTCTAAATAAGAGCTTCTCCATCCCTAATCATTCATCATGTGCGCTGGATTTCACTCTCATTATCTGCCACTTCTGCTAATTGAGATGATTTGCTCAGTGTTCTTTGAGGATCTGGCTGAGGGCTTGCTGCCATGAGATACTGCAGGCTGAAATCACTCTCACAGCTTCGGCTTATTGCATTTCACCTACAGTGATTTCCAGGTGCAGACCCTATAAATTGATAGACTGAGGCACAAATTAGCAAATTTCTCTCTGTTGTGAAACACCACTGAACTGAGTCGTAACTAGTGGTAGACCAATATTTGGTTTTCAATGGCCGATGTCTACTGCGATAATTTAATTCAAATGAAATTTAAACTTTAATTTAAATTGCTGAAATGAAATGAACTAGAATCCAGTATTTACTCATTTGAATATATTTGAATCCAGCATTTACTCAAAATTCATAAATTAATATTTGTAAAATATCTAAATTTTTAGAAAATGTTTATTAGAATATGTGTCACGTATACTCCAAGGAAGACGACGATGATAGTAAAAATAAAACAAGGTTTATTAAATAACTCCAAATGGAAAGCCACATGCTTTTTTTGTAAACACAAACAATACCAGACAACTAAAGGGTGAAAACAGAACAACTAAAATACTGTGCCAATGAGGGTAAAATGACGAACACCTGTGCAGATTAAATGAATTACCACGACAACTAAAGAGTGGTGGGAAAACTGAACAAAGGAAGACAGGTAAACTAGTGAAAAGAAACTTAAAGTCCATGATAACGAAAAAATGAGTGTCTGTGACAACGTATTAAAATTGTTATAACAACATAATTGTACAACAGTATGGACAGGTCCTTACTTTTCTATATCTCCCCAATCCACAAATAGTAGAATTTGGTCAAATACACAGATGTTTATTTGGTCTATTTAACAGTTTAATACAATGTAACTCATTTTAAATGTATGTCATCCCAAAAAAAAAAAAAAAAAAAAAAAAGACCTATGTATAAGAATGTGTTAAAGAAAACCACACAGGGTTGTATGGAATTGTATGGAATAAAATGGAATTGTATGGAATAAAAACTAGGACTAGGATAACAATAAAATGTGCTAGATAAAAAAGTTTACAAAGAAGGAGAGGAGAAAGAAAAAAATCTAATACACTAGGCATAAGAAAACATGTAAGTGGCAAAACATGACATATAACAGGAACACTGAGAGAACACTGGACTGAGACAGGTAGGCCAATAACATACATGGTAACTATCCTCACTTCACAAATAAAGGGCTAAAGTATTGACCAAAAAAAATGATCTGTTACAGCTTGATTTTATCCTGTTTTTATTATTATTATTAATTATTTTATTATTATTTTTTATGTTAGGTTTAGTAATAAGCATTATTTTGGGAGTAAGAAAGGATTAAATATTATAGCAAATTATAACAAGTAAATCCCTTCCCAAAAAATGCACTTCAGGAGAAAGTAAATTTATATATATATATATATATATATATATATATATATAATGGGTGATATAGATGAAAGTATATATGAAATATATATTAAAGGACCACACAGCACATTGCAGACCTATTCACTTTCATAAAAAAACACTAAAAACATCCTGTGCGCATTATTTTGTTAATCTGGACATTGCAGATCAGCTGTGAGACACTGCACCAGGAAGCAAAGAACTTTTATCGTTGTGTTGCTCGGGTGGATGATCCTCTGTCTCCTGCTCCCCCTCCAGTGCCCCCACCATCGAGCCTAATGTGCCAAAGCTGGTGGCGCAGTTCTCCACCTGTGCAGAAACGCACAGTGTGACCTCTGACCCCTCCAGTTTAGGCAGGACTTCAGGTTGAGAGACTGGTGTGATACTGTCACCTATACTCTGGACAGTGATGCTGGACTGCAAAAATGTGGTGCAGATGTTGTAGTAATGTATTCTCAGTCTGACAGCAATGTATTTTCTTGCACAGCTTCTCCAATAATGTACAGTGATATGTAAGTGTGTGATGGAAGTTGAAGAGTTGTGTCCTAACCAGGGATGACATGACAGTATCTAGTGAAAAGCTATTTGTCCAGACTGAATGTGAAGCTGCTATGGAACATTATCAGAAGAAATAATATTGATGTTATGTGACAGTTATGTGAAGAGGAATTTTGGATTAGTGAGTGCCCACAACAGAAATTAAAACCAAGTGATCAACAAAATGTTATATCAGTTTTTGCACAGTAGCGGCGGGTATGGACAAAAACCTACATTTACATCATGTCACACCTAGTTAGGACAGAGCTTTCAGGAGGAATTTACTAAGAATTGCACCAGTTCATAGTGTTGTTTATTTCAGTCATCATCTAAGCTGTGTAAGCACTTATTTTAGTACAGGAATTAAAGGTGCTGTAGGCGATTTCTAAGAAACGCTGTTGAAAGTGGATCAGACCGATCACAACACAATCAGCATATACACTTATGATGGGGGAGGAGTGAGAATGAGCAAGAGGGAGATTTGAAGAAAGACTGTAGAAAGAGAGATGGCTGAGAGACATTACAAAAGAGAAAAGCTCAGAGGAATATCACTAGCTGCGTTTACATGGACCCTAATAATCCGATTGCAATCGGACTAGTTGTACATTCGGAATGAAAAAGTCACATGTAAACATGTAAACACTTGATCGGGTTAAAAAAAACGAAACTGGAGAGTACTGCTCATGTGCAATGATGTAGAAATAGCGTAATGACAAATGATGCGCGGAACGAGCTGTTCTTCCTATTGAATAAAGTGTCATAAATGAGTGTCCTGTCATTCAGAAATTCTCTTTTTACTCATCGTCTGTGAACAGGAGCAGGATAACGTCCCACCAGTCCTTGTTTTATAATCTTATCCACAGACGACTGGTTTTGGGCTCGGGAAAAGGTGCTTTTACTGCTTGATAAATACAAGCAGCATGACTCAACGGTTCATGTGCTCGTCGTTGCCTAATTAGGACCCGAAATAGATAAATATTAAGTCTGCTTTTTAAAACAAAGAAAAGGGGGATTGGTTAGTATGCAACAACAGCAGGAAACTGTATATTCGTGCAGTGTGCGGCATGTCAAAAGATTAAATCGAACCAGAAGCTTGTGACATTTAAACGCGCACATCAACCAGATTACTTTTAGCGTTCATGTAAACACTACGTTCTGATTCATCAATTCGAATAAATTCATGACCCTTGTCATTCGTTCATCATCTTTGCTTCATTTTTCGCTAAGCATTATTTTGCTTCGCTTCAGCTATGATAGAGACATCCACTCTTGCATACTGTGTTCGTGCATTTTGGGGGTGGAGCAATGAAGGTAGGGGTGTGTTTGTTTGGGTTGATTTCAAATATCAACAGTGTTTTGCAGAAATCGCTTACTGCACCTTAAAGGGTTAGTTCACCCCAAAATGAAAATTATGTCATTAATTACTCACCCTCATGTTGTTCCACACCCGCAAGACTTTCGTTCATCTTCAGAACACAAATGAAGATCTTTTTGATGACAGAATGCAGTCAGATTTCCTTCCATAGAGTGCCTTTGTAACTACCACTTTGACGCTTCAAAAACTTCATGAAGAGATCGGAAAACGAATCCATATGAATGGAGCAGTTTAGTCCAAATTTTCTAAAGAGAATTGATCGCTTATGATGAACAGATTTAATTTAGGCTTTTACTCGTATGTAAACATTGATCAGCGAACATAAGCAGAAGCTCAGCCTAAACTGAATAACACACGAGAATGAATTTCATTGGTTACGCAGCACGTTTGAACTTCCGGAAGAGGTTTGTTCTTGTGTGTTATTCAGGTTAGTTTGAGCTTCTGCTTTTTTTGTTGAGCTTCTGCAGAATTTGTTTTCCGAAGATGAACGAAAGCCTTACAGGTGTGGAATGACATGAGGGTGAGTAATTAATGACAGAATTTTCATTTTGGGGTGAACTATCCCTTTAAAGCAAATCAAGTCACAATACTTCCTTTCAGGCCATTTCTGAGTGCTAGGTCACAGCAGAATACTATGATCTGGTATACTTTACTGGGGCTCTACAGTAACATTCCACCAGTAAGGTCAAAGAAATTATAAAGCTGTTCCCTTTCAGTCAGTCAAGTTTGACGTCATGTCAGTGACTGACGAATTGGGATCTCGCCTGAGAGCCCAATCACCTTCGGGTGTGTAAATAAGCCAATGCACATTGGCGTGCGATATTTGCATTTCACACTCCGCCCCGCAGTGCGGGTATAAATGCAGGAGCAGATGCAACGCACATTCAGCTTTTTTGCTTTAGAGCTAAGCGTTTGTGCTCTAAAGAAGTCATTTTCATGTAACTATGAGTGTGTGGAAGTTCTTCAGTGTTGGTGTGACGGCGTGTCAGTGGTGGTTGCTTCCTGCATTTCCTGCTTCAACTGCAGCTTCACAAGAGAGCCTTTGAACGCTGCAGATTACAGATACAGTCTGTCTGATGTGCTGCAACCTTCCCCTGTGTGCTTCAGCACTTGAAAAGAACATTATTTCCCTAAAACAGCAGCACGGGTGTGTCTTTCTAAAGACGTCATTTCACCCGTATGTTTCTGGATACGGCTGTTTCCTATTCTTACTTGACGGCCACGATCAAGGTCTCACATGCCTGGGCATAAGCATGCTGAGACTGCGTTTGTGGGTAGCTCATGTTTTCGAATGAGAGCATGACCATGTCGGCACACTGGTCGCATCTTGCCTTTCTCGTAAGGGCTAGTGCTTCTCAGCATGTCATGTGCCATCGAGCTGACAGCGCGGGTTCTCACGGCAACCCTGCGTGTCATTTGGTGCTCTAGAAGCGCGCTCGGTCGAGACTTGAGTACCTCAAATGAGGTGGAGACCCCGCACCTATACTCTGATCTAGTTCCTGCTTCTAGGGGAAGGCTATTTTGGCGAATAGCCAAGGTGACCTAAGGATTACAGTGAAGGCTTCCCCCAGAGAGTACGTCTCTGTGGGCCCCCCACTCCTGTAGCGCTTCGCAAGCTGTGATGTTTCCAGATGGGATTGCTGGTCCTTCTCATGGGGGACCTAGCATTTCATTCGGGGCTCCAGCAGAGGATCAGGTGTTGATTGCTGCATTGGAGAGAGGGCTGTTATGCTCTGGAGATGACGATGACCCTGAGTTTCTTGCTTCGGCAGTGTTTGCTCATGCTGAATAGGATTCAGAGTTGCAGCTGCGCTTGCCAGGGGCAGTCGGGGGTTGTGGCGACTCTTCATGTGGACTATGCAGTTGCAGTGCATGCCCGCAAAGTGCTGCCACCTGATGGTGTTATCCGCAATTCCCTTTCAGCACCTGTAAGATAACAGCAGCTCCGGCTGCTAAGTCTTACAGTACTGCTGGGCAGGCTGCCTCTGCCCTGCATGCGATGGCCACCTGCAAGTCTAACAGGCCAAAGGACTCATAATGCACGAGGATAGTTCTGAGCCGGGGTTGATGCAGGAACTGCGCACAGTGACTGACCGTGAAGAAAGTGGCCAGGGGATGTCCACCTTGGTGGTCCAGAAGTACCCCCTGGCTAAACCTTGCAGAGGTGCGGGATGTCGACAAAGTGTGCTTTCTCGATGTTCCCATCTCACAAGGTGGCCTTTTCAGCGGTGCTGTCAAGGGCTGTGCCCAGCGGTTCTCTGCAGTCCAAAAGCAGGCTGAGGCTGTCAAGAGCGTGCCCCGACATGGTGAAGGACGTGCTAGAGCTGGTCCATCCAGCCGATATGAAGTCAGGGATCTACAGCCCCTACTTGTTGTTGTCTCAACAGATGCCTCTGCCACAGGCTGGGGTGCCATGTGCAACGGACATGCAGCATCGGGCTTCTGGACAGAACCCCGACTGCATTGGCATATCAATTGCCTCGATTTGCTAGCAGTATGGCTTGCTCTGTGCCACTTCAAATAGCTGTTAAATGACAAGTACATATTGGTCCGCGACCATTGCGTACATCAGCCATAAAGGTGGTCTACGCTCCCGTCACATGTCGCAACTCGCCCGCCATCTCCTCCTATGGAGTCAGAAGCATTTGAGGTTGCTTCGTGCCACTGACGTCCTGGGTGCAGCACGTCAATCGTGCAGCCAACGAGCTCTCACGACAGCCTGCAGCCCCGGGGGAGTGGCGTTCTCCACCCCAAGACAGTCCAGCTGTTCTGGAGATGCTTCGGGGTTGCTCAGGTAGGCCTGTTTGCCTTTCCGGACACGTCCCACTGCCAGTAGTTCTATTCCCTGTCTGAGGCGACCCTCGGCACGGATGCGCTGACACACAGCTGGCCTCTGGGCTTACGTCAGTATGCGTTTTCCCCAGTGAGCCTTCTCGCACAGAAACTGTGCAAGGTCAGGGAGGATGAGGAGCAGGTCTTGCTAGTTGTGCCCTACTGGCCCAACCGGACATGGTTCCCAAAACTAATGCTCCTCACGACAGCTCTCCCTGGCAGTTTCTGGCAGGATCTGCTTTCTCAGAGACAGGGCACCCTTTGGCACCCGCATCCAGACCTCTGGAAGCTCCCACATGTGGTCTCTATGGGATGCGTAGGTCTTAGGTGATCTACTTCCACCTGACACCATCACTTCAGCAAGAGCGGCCTCTACAAGGAGCGCCTACGCTTTGAAGTGGTACCTGTTTGTCGAGTGGTGTTCTTCTCTCTGAGAAGACCCCCGGAGATGCCCATTCAGTCGTGCTTTCTTTCCTGCAGGAAGGGTTGGAGCGAAGGCTGTCTCCCTCCACCCTGTGTAGCATCTTCCTGTGCACTAGCACGCAGCACTTCGATAGCAGACATTTTAAGAGCTGCAGGCTGGGCGACACCTAACACGTTTGTGAGATTTATAATCTCCATGTAGAGCCTGTGTCTTCTTGTGTACTCTCCCAAGTAGCCAGTAAACACCAGGGCGTGTCGATCATGCTTGCCGCACCATTCCCCTCTACGGACCCGATATGTGCACTTATTTCTGCTCCTCAGTTGAGTTCCCCAGATGGCGAACCCTTTTGAGTTTCCCATCATCCTCGGCAGTCAGAAGTGGTGGAGCATCCGACGCCAGGCCTAACACTTGTAAGTACACCCATTTGTTGACCCCTGTGCTAGGCTATATGTTGTGATCCCCAAGGTGAACCCATATGTGTATTCTTCCACAGTACAGCTTCCCTATTGGCAAGCCCATGTCTTTCCCTTGGCAGAGTCCGCTCTGCCATCCCTGCTGGTGTTGACTCCCTTCTAACTAGGCCGGAGCCACCTCCATATGTTGCACTGCCCTAATTGCCCAGTCCATATGTGCAATCTCCACATGATACCTCCCTGTGAGCAGGATGTGGATTCCGCAGCATCCCTTTTCCCTTGAAAGTCCTTCTTACTGTATGGGTCAAGCAGAACAACAGTAACCAACTCTCCCCGTGTAAGCCCTGTCCTATCTTCCGGCCCAGTAGGTGCGGGGGGATCAGGTGGCTTACTAGAGGTGCTTGGAAGGGACAGCAATAGTGGTGCTTTCATAGGGATCCCAATTCATCAGTCACTGACATGACGTCGAATGTGACTGACCTAAAGGGAACGTCTCAGTTACATATGTAACCCTCATTCCCTGAAGGAGGGAACGGAGACTTCATGTCCCGTCACCACAATTGCTGGACCACCACTGAGTGGACGGGGCACCGGCTCGGCTCCTCAGCGAAAACCTGAATGTGCATTGCATCTGCTTCCACATTTATACCCGCGTTGCGGGGCAGAGCGCGAGATACAAATCTCGCACGCCAATGTGCATTGGCTCATTTAGTTTACACTCGAAGGTGATTGGGTTCTCAGGAGAGATCCCAATTCGTCAGTCACTGACGTGATGTTTTCATTCCCTTCCATCAGGGAACGAGGGTTACATACTTAACTGAGACGTTCTCCATTTTTTGATCATCATTTGACAAAAATCTCTTTAAAACTATATTTTATTAATATTTAAAAGTCTGTTTTTTTTTTTTTTTTAAGAAATCTCTTGTGCTGACCAAGGCTTTATTTTTTTGATCAAAAAATAGAGTAAAAACAGTAATATTGTGAAATATTATTACAATTTAAAATAAAAGGTTTCTATTTTATTATATTTTAAAATGTAATTTATTCCTGCGATAGCAAAGCTGAAATTTCAGCATCATTACTCCAGTCTTCAGTGTCACATGATCCTTCAAAAATCATTTAATATGCTGATTTAGTGCTTATTATCATCACAATTGAACATTGTGGTGCTGCTTTTGTGGAAACCAATGATGTTTTTTTTTTTCCAAAAGGATTTTATAGTAAGTCTTTACTGTCAGATTTGATCAGTTTAATACATCCTTGCTGAATAAAAGTATTAATTTCTTTGAAAAAAGTCTCACTGACCCCAAACTTTTCAACAGTAGTGCATGTTCCATGAACAAGTAGTAGTACAAGTAGAAAACTTACATTCTCTATGGATACGTTGCTCCCCACAGGGGCCTTTTTCTTTCTTGCGATATTGGGGTTCCAGTGGCACACCAAACTGTCATTCTGAACACTGTAGTTTTTGTGACCAATCAACCAATAGGTGTTCATTTTTCCTTTTCCCTGAAAACATCAAACACATTTATGTCATATTGTTAATGTTAATGTTAATGTTAACATCATTGCATTTTGCAATAATAAATATTACGAAGACAAACATATCGTTGTGGTTTCAACAGCTTAATAAAAACTGATTTTAAGCATAGTACTTCTACAAAATAGATTCTCACCTTTACTTCAATCTCGCCCCGTAATTGCAGTTCATACGCATTGTCCTTCATGAGTGCCAGGTATGTAGCAGAGCTTGCATGAATCTTCTGTGCTGAAGACCAGATAGAAGAAACATTAAATGATTAGTTCACTTCAGAATTAAAATGTCCTGAAAATGTACTCACCCTCATGTCATCCAATATGTTTATGTCTTTCTTTCTTAAGTCAAAAGAAATTAAGGTAAAAAATTAGTGCAAGATGAGCATTTGTGGTTAAAAAGTATATAATTTTTATTCTTTATTTTAGAAAATGGCCGATTATTTCACTAGATAAGACCCTTATTCCTCAGCTGGGATCATGTAGTACCCTTTGAAGCTGCATTGAAACTGCAATTTGGACCTTTAACCCGTTGAACCCTAATAAAGTCCACTATATGGAGAAAAATCCTGGAATGTTTTCCTCAAAAACCTTAATTTCTTTTTGACCGAAGAAAGAAAGACATCTTGGATGACATGGGGGTGAGTAAATTATCAGGAAATTTTAATTCTGAAGTGAACTAATCCTTTAATGATCCCGTTATGCAAAACGACCAAAGAACCGAAGCTAAACTGATGCTGAGGTGAAACTCAGAGACACTATGTTGTTAGCTAAGCCACATGCTAATGTCATGGTTGAAATGGAGGCTGTTATGAGCTCAATGGAGGAATACGATGAGGTCTCTATGGTGATGTAGTGAGTGAAAATATTCATGAATCCTCTGAATACAGAAGAACCAGTGGTGCTAAAATAAAAAAAAAAAAGGTCAGCAAAGGATAAAAAGGCTGCACATGTTAACTAGATAGATGAACATACGTAGACTTGTAGATTCCATTCGAGAGGCTGTGTTGACTGTGTCTCCAAATAAGCAGTACCGGGGCATCTTGTAACCAACAATGCCAGCTACACAAGGGCCTTAAGAGGTATGAGAGACATGAAAGACAACACTGTGAATTACTATAACATCAAATCTATTGTTATGCTATTATTGTCATAATCTTTATTACATTAATGCTAACCGGCATTGATCAAATATTGATTTTAGAAAGAATTTAGGAAGGCTGCACTGAAACTGTAGCTGATGAATCATTGACAAAAAAGATCAGGAATGTTTATTACAATAGTAAATATGGTCGATTTGTTGACAGGCCTAACAGTAACAATACTTCCGCTCTTGAGTCTATGGCAGCCCATGGAACCTTTTGCGGGAAAATTATGAAATTTGGCACACAGATAGAGGACAGTCTGAACAAATTTTGTCTGAACACCACAGAAATTTTGGAGTCTCTAACTCAATCCCTCTAGTGCTACCAACGGCCCAAAATTGCACTCATGTTTATGCTAATAACTTTTTAATCATAAGGGCTAGAAAAAAAAGAGTTTCCATAATAAGAATATTTCCACCATTTTGAATTTTCAAAAAACGTACTTTTTCGAACTCATCCTAGACGGTTCATCCGATTTTCACCAAAACTGGCTCACATCATCTTCAGACCGTGCTGGCAAAAATATTTCAAAAGCTTTTTGATAAACCACACTGTTCTCGAATAACGAGCGAATGAATTTGACGAACAGCATGCAAAAACGAATGCAAGTCTGTATCTCCACAACGCTTTAGCATATTGAGACGACTCTTGGTACATGTCATCAAAAGCATGACCTGAGGTTACGTGCAGCATTTTGGCACAGCACCACCTACTGGACAGGAGATATGAAAAATGGCTTTTTTGCTTATAACTTTTGAACAGTTTACCCAAAAATCATAAAACTGGTCTCTTTTGATTCAGTGCAGCATACCGAGTCAAATGATACCCATTTTGGGTGTAGGCCATACCATCCAATTTTGGGTGTAGGCCATTTTGAATTTTGTCATAAAGTGCTGTATTTGACAAACATATTAGTGTATCATCACGAAACTCGGTATGTGTTATCTGCACCATGCGCTGATGGGACTCAAAAAGTTGAGACAGCACCAAAACAGAATTTGCTAAAAATTATAATGAAATTTCCAAAAATGCTAATAGCTTTTGATTCATTTTGTCTATGTTGATGAAACTTTTAATCTAAAAATGTCTTTAATAACTCATTGTTGAAGTCTGATAACTCCTCATTATGCCTCATCTGCTCTTGACCCCTTAATTTCTGCTTGCAGCTATATTTATTAATAAATCTGTAATCACCAGTTTTTGTGAAAAGAGAGGATACACACACCTGTGTGTATGCCGGCTCGGAGTTGAAGGCGTTTGTTTGGCATGTGGGGTATCGTCACCTGTCTGACCGCAGCCACCAGATCCAGAGACATTTTAGCGATCTCATCTGCATGTTTGTCTCCGTTTCTCTCTGGCAGTCCACTGACCACCATATATGCATCTCCTATAGTTTCCACCTGTTTCATTCAAACACAGAAGCTTGTTAACTAATGGTTGTGATGGACATTAGACATATTTGATTAAATCTAGCAGCATTAAGAATACCTCTTTAAGCTTGAGATAAAAATATAATTACATATATGTTTTGCATATATATATATATATATATATAGCCAAAAGTTTTGGGATGTCTGCCTTTACATTTAACTTTAATGACATCCCATTCTTAATCCGTATAGGGTTTAATATGGAGCATAACAGCTTCAACTCTTCTGGGAAGGCTTTCCACAAGGTTCGGGAGTGTGTTTATAGGAATTTTTGACCATTCTTCTAGAAGCACATTTGTGAGGTCAGGCATTGATGTTGGACGAGAAGCCCTGGCTCACAGTCTCCGCTCTAATTCATCCCAAAGGTGTTCTGTTGGGTTGAGGTCAGGACTCTGTGCAGGCCAGTCAAGTTCCTCCACACCAAACTCGCTTGGTTGTGCACTGGTGCGCAGTTATGTTGGAACAGGAAGGGGCCATCCCCAAACTGTTCCCACAAAGCTGGGAGCATGAAATTGTCCAAAATGTCTTGGTATGCTGAAGCTTTATGCTGAAGCATTAATATCCCCCCTCCACCAAACTTTACACTTGGCACAATGCAGTTAGGCAAGTACCGTTCTCCTGGCAACCACCAAACCCAGACTCAGCAATGGAAACCCATTCCATGAAGCTCTCTATGCACTGTTCTTGAGCTAATCTGAAGGCCACACAAAGTTTGGAGGTCTGTAGCTATTGACTCTGCAGAAAGTTGGTGATTTCTGCCAGTATATACAGATGGTATAGAAAAGAATCACCCCCCTTTATAATAATCACATTTTGTTGCTTTGCAGCCTGAAATTAAGACGGACATAGTTTTGTTTTATCCAGCTGTATTTATGCTTTACAACTTATAACATCCAAGTGAAAGATATCACTCCAACATGTCAGAGAAAAAAAAAAAAAAAAAAATTAAAAACCAGAATCACTGAGTTGGAAAAAGGATCACTCCCCTCCTAGAAATGACTTGTAAACTCAATCAGGTGTAGCTAAACACCTTCTCAATGGCACACAAAGTCATTTGACTTTCAACTGTGATCAGATGTGGTCATTTTGATTAGCTCAGCATGAAAAGAGCTTTCCTGGAGCATTTCAGTCCTTGGTAGTGCAACTAAAGCAAACAATCAACTATGGGCACTGTCAAAAGATCTCCGGGATAAAGTTGTGGACAGGCACAAGTCAGGAGATGGATACAAAAACATTTCAAAGGCTTTATCAATGCCTAGAAGCACAGTGAAGTCTATCATAAAGAAGTGGAAGGTATTTGGTACAACACAGACCCTCCCTGAATCAGGACGTTGCTCCAAACTGGATGAAAGAGCCAGGAGGAAACCGGTCAGTGAGGCTACCAAGAGGCCTACAGCAACTCTGAAGCAGTTGCAGGAATTTATGACAAAGAGTGGTCATTGTGTGCATGTGACAACAATATCACAAATTCTCCACAAATGTAGCTTGTATGGGAGGGTTGCAAGAAAAAAGCCACTCCTCAAGAAAGGCCACATGCAGTCATGACTTGAAGATTCTGAGGGCAAATGGGAAAAGGTGTTATGGTCAGATGAGCCATTGAATTATTTGGCCTAAACACCAAACAATATGTCTGGCGGAAATCCAATATAGCTCACCATCCAAATAACACCATTCCTACAGTAAAGCACGGAGGTGGTAATGTCCTGTTATGGAGGTGTTTCTCTGCAGCAGGGACTGGAGCTCTTGTCAGGATAGAAGGAAAAATGGATGGGGTAAAATAGGATGAGTAAATGAGGAAAATCTGCTGCCCTCTGCCAGAAAGTTGTCAATGGGAAGAAGGTTTACCTTCCAACATGACAATGAATCAAAGCACACATCAAAAACTGACCACACAGTGGTTGAAGGAGAAAAATGTGAATGTCCATGCATGGCCTAGTCAGAGCCCAGACTTAAACCCCATTGAAAATCTCTGGAATGACTTGAAGACTGCAGTCCACAAACAGTCACCATCAAATTTAACTGAACTTGAGCAGTTCTGCAAAGAAGAGTAGGCAAATATTGCAAAGTCTAGATGTGCAAAGTTAGTAGAGACATATCCCAACAGACTGTAATTAAGGCTGTAATTAAAGCAAAAGGTGGTTCAACTAAATACTGACACAAGGGGGTGATCTTTTTTTGTCCAACTCAGTTATTCTGGTTTTTAATTTTTTAATTTTTTTTCTGACATGTTGGAGTTATATCTTTTACTTGGATGTTATAAGTTGTAAAGAGTAAATACAGCTGGATAAAACAAAACTGTGTCCGTCTTCATTTCAGGCTGCAAAGCAACAAAATGTGATTATTTTAAAGGGGGGTGATTCTTTTCTATACACACTGTATATATATATATATATATATATATATATATATATATATAGTATACTACATACTATACCACCATTCAAAAGTTTGGGTCAATACAATTTTTTAATCTTTCTGAGTCTCTTATATTTACCAAGGCTGCATTAATTTGATCAAAAATACAGTAATATGGTGAGATATTTTTACAATTTAAAATAACTGTTTTCTATTTTAATATGTTTTAAAATGTAATTTATTCCTGTGATAGCAAAGCTGAATTTTCAGCAGTCATTACTCCTGTCTTCAGTGTCACATTGGCCTTCAGAAACATTTCTTTTTATTATAAATGTTGAAAACAATGGTCATGCTTAATATTTTTGTGTTCTTTACAATTTCAGTAATACATCATTGCCTCAATTTATTTATTTATTTAGCATTATGGTAACAGAAATTTAGAGTCACAATGCAAACACAAAAGTTCCTAAAAATAGGAATATTTTATTTTTTTAATATAATTCTTTTGATTTTGGGGGGTAAAAATGGACATGTTCTTATAATGAATATTTTCATGAATATTTTCTGTATGGTAATTCATAGAAATTATATATGATTATGAATTTCAGAATATATTGATACCTTGTAGACATCATAGGAGTCAATGCGTGTGTCGAAGCACATGTAGAGGTTATTTAGCATCTCAACAACTTGTAGTGGAGTGCAGGAGGCTGATATAGCAGTAAAACCCACAATGTCAGAGAAGAAAATAGTCACCTGCAAGACAATAAATATATCAGTTGCTTCCTACAAAGAAAAAAAAAAAAAAAATTCAGCCAAGTATATGAATGTCTACATGTCATAGCTAATCGAGAAAAGCATGATTAACTAGATTACATTTTCTGAAAAAGTGGTGCTTGCCCATTATGGGTTTGTTCAGATCACTAACCTTAATTATAAAAAAATAATAGTAGCAATTACAGTATTAAATGTAATAAGCCACTAATAAATGTAACATGCTCATATGAGTGTTTATTTACCTTACACATACTTGACACATACTGTGTTCCTATTTTGAAATTTATACTTATCCTTCTACATGTGACTATATGTCCAGTTCTTCGAAAAATCTATTTGCTTTAAGTGCTCTAAATCTAAGGGGACACGCTTCTGGTGCACAAATTTGCCCATACAGACGTGTGTTATTTACCCCTTTTATCTCCTGATGAATATGGAATACCATAATTACAGGCAATTACTACAACAAAAAGAACAAACAGAATGGGACCATGTGCGCTTTCCTGACACTGCCATCTTGCCAACATCCCTAATGAATATGCTTGTCTTTTTTAGACATGAGTTTGATTTGTTAAAGGGAATGTTGGACGAATGGAAGATTTCTTCTGTTTTAGCAGATCATATGGGAATATACAGTATATCTTATAACAATTTACCTTCTCATAACTCTCAGCCTCTACGTGTTTGTTTTGGCGTAGCTGCTTGGCCACAGTTTTGGGCAACATCTGATGAAGGAGATCTTCTGCGAGACGTCTTTCTCTCTTCAGGTCTTCTGTCTTCTCCCTGAGGCTCTGAGCGTAGTCTTGGATCCATTCTGTCATTTGCTTGAAGGAGAGCAGCACTATGGGGTAAATGAGACAGGCGATGGCAAGAAGGCAGATCTTCAGACTGATGTTGGACGAGATGTCTCTGGATTTCAGTTTCAGAGCCCACCCAGCTCTAGAATGAAAACATCTCAGAGTGTTCTCCAAGGCTAATGTTAACTCTGTGGATCCTTCGGAAGTTGTGGCAGTAGAGTAGATTAAATATCTTATATTAGTCAGGTTTAGCTCAATATCAGGGTTTTCCATCCAGCAGTGATGGAGGTTTTCAGACATGTCTTTTATGACTGACATAAGTGTTGTCGCATGCCATATTTCATCCTGAATATCTTCCTTCTTTTCACCTGTTATCAAGCGATAGTTCAATTCATGGACTGTTAAGAGCAGTTTCAGAGCAAGGACATCTGTCCAGTCCGGATTGTGCTTGAGGAGACCAATGTCAACATCTTTGATGCCCCATGTGTTTAATATATTCTCAATTGCAAGAGTAAAAACTGTGGTACCATTAGAATCTATTAACTCACCTCTCCCTGTAGCATTGAGAAACTCTGAGAGGTTGGATTGAAGTTGCTCACAAAACGCAGGTAACTCAACACCACATGGCTGACCCAAACTGTCCATATCAGTACTAGTACAACAACGGTTAACTGTGAGCATTATCAAGGACCAAGAGCTCAGGAACTTTTCATTCTTGATATTATGAACTGTTTTCTCTCTTGATGAACTGAGGTTTCTTAATGTTTGGAGCTCCATAATGAGTCTGAGTGTGACGTTTGTTCTACAGGACGTTAGCTTTTTAAGTGAAGCTTCAGTGGCTTGCCATTGAGCCAAAGATGAGTTGAAGTCCATGGTCACAGCAGAAAGCAGAGCCAGGAAAGATATTACACAAGCAATCAGTATTCTGCGAACAGTACGGCTGCGACTGCCACAACTGAGTAAAGACAACCTGTGAAAAGAGCATAAAATACAGTCATATATGGTGAGTATTTAAGACTTTGTGGTTGTGAAACCTTAGTGCAACATATCAAGTCAAGTCACCTTTATTTATACTGCACTTTATACAATACATATTGTTTCAAAGTAGCTTCACAGTAATAAATAGGAAAATAAAAAATCAATGATGCAAACTTAAAATATGAAACAAATTCAAATTCTGCTGTAAAGCAGCTCTAAAAAGACAATAGTGTCATTATTCAGTTCAAATCAGTTCAGTGTTGGTTCCTCAATTATGAAACTATTCAATTCCAATTCTGTGTCCACTGTTATATTGACTAGGCTTATACCTCTGCTATGACACCTGTGTGAACTTGAAGAGAACTGACTTAATACATCCACTCAACATCATCAAAACATCAACTGATTAAACATATATCACAAATAAAGGCTCAGAAAGTAATGTTAGTTCTGAGAAAAGCTCTAGCAGCATTTTATTTCATCATTTCTGAAATAAATTCATACATTTTTAATGTAACTTAAGTGTCCACAACTTGAAATACATATATTCTGCATCCTATTTGTTAATGTGTTATGAGGTCATTCGATAAATCATTCATTTGGTTGCTTTGGTGTTCGTTTTACTTAATAAAAACAAAACAACATGCTACCAAACCATATTAATAGATATTAACTATCGTAGTTAAGTTGACAACATATTAACATTAAATAGGCTACATATGCTATTAATTGTTTAGCTAAATTACTAAAAACAAATGGTGTATATCTTTGTAAATAAAAACTAAAATTGTGTGTTACCTGCATAAGTCACATTCTGCTTCTGGCTCCTGTTTCTTTTGGGGTGAGATCTTCTTTCGAGCTTTATGTCTCCGGCTGTTGATTTTAGTTAAAGTGCCTTTCAGAGAGGCCGATGACAGAGTCCCAGACGCAAAACAATCCTTTTTCATGTACTCCAGAGATGACATGAGATTACACTTGTATTTTAAACCACTGGAACTTAAGTTTCTGGCGTGAAAATCCAAATCAAACGCTATAATATCATATTTGACTGTCTTCTTTTCCTGAGAATAATCTCATCGTGTCCGTGTCTCTGCTCTTCTTTGATGTGCAATATGTGACGTAGTTTTAATGACAGGGTTAAAGAGAAATGGTGAAGGTACAGACGGAGACAGAACATTTGAGTAATTGCATGTATTTTGTTTATGTATGTGTGATTTTATTCTTCTTTCGAACGCACTTTTGTTTTTATTCATCACTATTCGTTTAAACAACTGCAAACCATTCATAAACATTATTCCTTGGAAAAAAGAAGGGGAAAAAATTACTTTAGGCCTAAGCATGTTTTGCAACGGAAATGTTACCGATTACTACATGTCGTGCTCTTTTCTGAACTACAAAAAACAACAACAACAACAACAACAAAAACATTGTCCTATTGTGTTAATAATAAAACGGTGACACTTTAACACTTTTGTTAATAAGACATTAGCTAACACTAAGGCCTAGAGACAAATATATAAGTTTAATAGTCATTTGTAATTTAACTACATAACGATCTGTTACGCATTGCTTGTTAATGTTATTAAAGCGATTATAAAGAGTTACCAAATAATAATTTGGTTTATGTAAAAAGAAAATATGTTCTTAAAAATATATATTTTATAAAACAGAACGCAATAAGGCATCGAGATAAGTTCGTGCAATATATTATACATAAACAATTTGGAAAATATTTATTCTTCTTTTCAATTGAATAGACTACTATATAGGTAAATGCACGACAGAGAAAAATGTAAAAAAAAAAAAAAAAAAAAAAAACAATGAAAACAACGTAATAAAACCTAGACATTATTCGAAATAACAAAGAGAAAATCCTTTAAGACTCCATATGTACAACTGAAGTGCACTGAAAATAAATAAAAAATAAATGGCTTAAAACCTCCAGTGTTAAATGAACACTGTTAGTGTTAAATTAACATTGACAATGTTTATATAATCCACACCGGATTATATAAACACCGGGTGTTAATTTAACACTGGATGTTTTGCTGTGTAGCATTTTATTACCATTCATTACATTTTATTAGCATTCAACCACTACTCTTCTTCACACGCTGTCTATCAGTAAATCACATTAAGAGTAAACCTCTTGTTATGGTTTACAAATATAAATGGCTCCTTTTTTGTATTAGTAATAGTAATTGTAATAGTATCAGCATACACATCATATTATAAATGAATGCACATGCTTTCAAATGTAAATGTTTTCTTTTCTCCGCCAGACTGACATACCAGTTAAAATGGCATTTCTCGTACAAGAAGTTTTTTTGTTGTTGTTGTTGTTGTTGCTGCACACAAAGGTTTGTATTATAAAAAAAACCAGATTGCACTTGCAAAATCAGATACAAGATTCCAAGAATGGTTTCAAAAGTTCTCAGAGATGAGTGAGTGCAAAAACCGAACAAACCAGACGAGAAAGTGTAAGAGAAAGTGTAAGTAAAGCGCCATCTAGTGGTTGACAATTGTTAACTTTTTGTGTTGCTTATGACACTGACGCCATAATACAGTAACCCCTGGTTTCACAGACTAGTCCTAGACTAAAATGCATGTTTGAGTTGTTTTAACTGAAAGCAGCTTGTACTGACATATCTTAAAATATGTCAGTTCCATTGTTTTGACTCAAGATGAACACCAGTAATGTTTTTGACTCAAGATGAACACCAGTAGCCTAATGTTTTTTTTTTTTTCTAGTGTACGTTTATAAAAGCTATTTAAATATCCTAATTGAACTGAGGTCTAATCCTGGCTTAGGCTAAGCCCTGTTTGTGAAACTGGGCCTACATGGTTTTTTTTTGTTGTTGTTTTTTTTAATCATGATGTGAATGGATTGTATACATATAGCTACATTTGAAGCAGAGGGAAAGGTAATGACAAAATATTCTTCTGTTTTTCCTCTATTTTTGTCTATTTTTCTTATATAAGCCTTTCAGTCCCCCTAACCAAGGTTCAACTTTTTGAAAGTAATTCAATTACTATTGCCTGCTATGTTAACAAGACCGCTATTCAGCATGTAGTCCAGTTCCTCAAAAACTACAGTTCCCACCATCTGCTAAAAAGGTTAATTATGTCACTGGGGCAGTACCCTAAGGTACAAAAGTGAAAAAGTACACCTAACTTATCCCTAAATGGTACATGTTAGTACTTTAAACATACACATAGTATTAGTAACTTTTCACTTTTGTAGAGTACTGCCCCAGTGACACAGCTGTACCTTTTCTTTTCTTCTAAAAAACATTGTATTTATAATTAAATGAAAATGTATTATAGTTTAAATTATTAAATGCAATTAGATGAATTATTAGAGTGCTTTTTGACCCACTTAAGTGTTGCTTTTTTGACCCACTTTAATGTTGAATGCACTGACATTTATGGTAAACTAAAATACCTTAGCGTCATTTCTATTGAAACTTTAAATATTTAAATATATTTGAAATTACACATTTGTAATGATGTTGCAGTTAAGTAGGCCTACATTTAAATATATATTAACTTTAAAGGCAATATGGAATAGCACACTACAGTTAAAGTTAAAATCAAGTCAAAATAAGTGTTTGCGGAGAGATTATAAAGATCTACTCTGATCCCGAAACCAAACAACATACAACATTAAATGGGTGAGACAAAACAATAAACAATCAGTCTGAATGTATGTGTAGGTGCGACGTGTGTTATACTGTAGCAGAGGGGAATATGTGCAGTGGCTTGAATGACCAGGAGGACAGGTCACTTGGGCATCATGATCCTTCATTGTATTGATCCAGCACAGGGGCCAATGGTCAGTTTCTAGATCTGACTCCCTTCCCTTCCCTTTCTTTCCTCCCCATCAACCCCTGTGCCAGGACAGCTCCGGTCCATGTGGCAGAAGCATCTACCTGGACCAAGAATCGCTGGGAGAAGTTTAGGCTTTGCGGGACTGTGTGAGAGCAAATCCATTCCTTGAGAGTCTTAAAAGCACTCTCACACTCCTCTGTCAATGGTAGCTGGTTCCTCACAGCTTTCAACGTCTCAGTCAGCGGTGTAGCTATGGAGGTGAAGTCTGGGGTGAACTGGGAGGAACGACTTCAACTTCATCTTGGTAGTCGATCATGGGCTGCACTGAATTACCTCCACTTTTCTGACCAGAGGTCTACTCTTAGCTGACCATTGCCTAGAACATATACTAAGTAGCAGGTTTCCTACTGCATTTCCCCATGTGGAATGTGGCAGGTGCGCCATGCAGTCGGGGTCATTTTTATAAATTTAGCTATTTTGTTGTTGTTGTTGTGTATTATATGTAAACATCTTTTATGTAAAATATCTTATTCAGGACAGAACTAAATAAAAAAAAAAATAATGATCCCTCTTATTTTGTTAAAATAATTAACATTTTGCAGATTCTGCAAGGGGTATGTAAACTTTTTATTTGCATGTGCCTACATTAGCTTTAAAAATGGACTGTTTAGGTTTTTGAAAGAAGCCTCTTATGTTTGCCAAAGCTGCATTTATTTGATCAAAAATTCAGTAAAATCACAAAGCACCATCATTCTGAACATTTATACTCATATGTAAATATTGTAATTTAGCGAATAAATGAAACTGTTCTATGGGGTCAACACGCAGACAATACATAGTTCTGTTCTGTAAACTTTCTCTTGCTCTAGACACCTACATATCAATTAGAACTCTTCTGGAGCACCAAAAGAGCATAGAATCTGAAAATATCACACATATTTTTTCCCACATAAAAACAGAGGTAAGGTGAACATACTGTAAGTAGGGAGGTTTTGCTGGAGTCAGAATGGAGCACACATGAAATCTTTATTCTCTTAGCCTTTGAGGTTCTGGTGACGTCACATCCCTTAAATGTGAATTTATTCAAATTCTTCAAAGTAGCCATTGTTTGCCTAGATTTCAGCTCTGCACACTGTGGGCATTTTCTCAACCAACTGTCATCCTCATGGACCAATACATCTACAGGATTTAGGAAAAAAACAGCATTCATATAAAAAGCACACAGGTTTTTATTGCATATCAATTTCATGTATAAATTCTTCATAGCATTGGAAAGATTACATTTGGTATACATATCTATTCTACAGAATTAACATCAGAATCATGTCTTTTCCATGAAATTGCTCTAAAGTACATCTTCAGTAATCACAAGCATCAAAAAAGAACTTCAGAATTTTCAGTATTATTCTACAATCCTTAAATTTTGTCATTATTTCTCTCCCACAAGCATATTGTTCAGTTCAATAACCATCTGCCCATAGTATTTAAGGCAGTAAACAGGACTTAAAGTCAAACCTACTAACCTAACCACATGTACAATAAGTGCATCTACAAATTCATTATTTTTTTTTTTATTATTTTTTCTTTTTAATTTAAGATACACATTTCACAAATGGACACCATTATGACCTCTAAAACACAAGTCATGCACAATATTTTTAATAAACATAACAGAAGCAATATACAACTCATATCCAAATGAAACAAGCACCATCTATTTTCAAACCCATGTTTAAAATGAACTTTCGGACATCTCAATGTCATTTTTTGAAATACTATACACTTTTTTCTTTTTTTTTTCTTTTTAGAGAAACCACGTTATCTATGGTTTTTGAAATGATACGTTTGTTTGCAATGTAACAGTGGGCCAAGGAGATCTGCATTGTTCATTTTTTGACCATTTTCCATGATGATTTTAACAGTGTGGGTCAATCTCTTCACCTACAGCGCTTGCTAAGTACAGTAGTATGTGACATGACTTCATACTCATAATTCCATTACATCCCTAGAAATCCTATGCATCCCACAGGCTTTTTACTCGAGGATTTGAGTAAATTATATAGTGAGGAGATACAGTATGAAACAGGGTAAGAGTGCCACCTGGTAGTATATTCAAATACAACACTGCTGCAAGTTTTTAAACAGCACATTATCAAGCAGATTTCCTGTGATAGGCCAGTCAAATCCATCTTGTTTGGTCTGTGTTCGCAGTGACACCTGAACATTTCTAATTTTCAAAACCGACAAGCTCTTCTGGCAATGCTTGGATATTCTTTGCTGTTTTATTCAAAAGCATCTAACAAAAATGCCTGTTTGACCCATGAGTTAAAGTGCTTGTTAAAACCAGCCTTGCTTAGAAAAATTTCATTAAAATCAGTACTAAGATAAGAGCTCACATGTAAAGGAAAGTACGAACTAGGCAGACATGGGTATGTGTTAGGCAGACAGGGGTGCGCTCGGTTTAAGTGCTGATTCCAGAGAACATAGAGTCAAGAAGTGAGGAGAGGAAGTAAAGGTATGAAATCCTGACCAAAAAGACAATTCAATCAAGAGAAGGTAACTTTATGAGGAGGTTTGACTCATAACCTACATATTAAATCTACTCTACACATTCATGATAAGCATTCAGCTGTTTACGATTCATTCGCTGGCTTCACAGTTCAGAGAAGTTGGATAAGGACTCATGTGTATTCATGGATCTCTCAGAAACCTCTACGCTCTTGTGAACATTAAATGTTGCTGCTCACCATTTGATCACAATCCCATTGTAGCCCTCTCCATTACGGTGTCTCTTTTGGGATGAAAACAATATTAAGAATTTGAATTATGTAGAATTTGATATGATATTTAGGACCAGCTGACAAACAAATGGGACATAGGAAACATGCGATTTGAACCCAGAGATATACTGTCGACCCATTTTTTTTTTTTCTGAAGATGTTTGACTATGAGTGATAAAATGTGTAAGAATGTCAAAATATAATGCCCCTGTATTTGAGTTACCTGATATTTTAATTACTTTTTTTTTTTTTTTAATCACGCAGTGCCTACATTTCTAAATGGTTGAACAGATGCATCATAAACAAGACTTCATGATTATGTGCTCATAAAGGAAACACAGTCTTTTGTAATTCAGATTTTGGCAACTTTCTTTTCTACAAAGAGCTTGAACAATTCTGAATTTCCATGATATTTCAGTAATTTCATTCCTTCAAAAGAGTGGGTAAAACATTTTTTCTTCATTTTTTTCATTAATCAAAAAGAAAAATTAAACAAAAATAAATAAAAGACAAACACTCATCAATGTAAGTAGCAACAACAGAGGAAAAAAAACTACTAACAGTGGAGGCGACCACTTGGGAAAGAAATGATTGTCAAAGAAAAGGGGGTTATTTGGCACACAACACTCTCTGCTACCAACTGTTAACTTAGTTTGTACATCATACAACAATATTGTACAAATTTGGTCCTTCACTAAAGAATTATATTAACATTTAAGCACAGATGTGCTCAAAAAGAAACAATACTGTTTACCGAGGAACAAATCACATAGAAAAAAAAAATCATAATATTACTGAATTCAAGAAGAAGAAGGAGAAAAGATTTTCCAATTGCCCCACTGGAGAATAATTTAACTCTTAAAAACAAATTTTCAGTTGGGACTAAAGGCCTGTATACAGCTAAAATACTTACCATAACAACAATAATTACAATGATGATGATGCTATACACATGAACAACCGTGCTGCGTGATATATCATATGAAGTTTCGTCTGCTTTTATCCGACTGTTGAGCAGCCGAACAAAAATCACAAAGGTTTCCCAGTGACTTCCAGCATAGACTTTTTGAGCCAGTGGCTTGCAAACTGCGGTCAGCCTTGGGGGAAAGTTAGCATGCTAGTTGCGGGCTAGACTTAAGTGCTTCTATTGCCATTGGAAATCAATGTTGATGTCTACGTTAATGATCTACTGTAAGACTTCGGTTGTGAGTTAATATAAAGGAAACCTTGGTACAGTGCTGTAGAAAATCAACTTGAGAATGGAATGCTGTGTAGAAACGGTTAAAATCTCCAGTTGAAGAAACACATCAACTACCCTGTCCACTCAACCCGGCCTGGGCTTCTCCGAGAACATGGTAAAAAACCCTTGAGAGCAGTCTCTGTGAAATGCATATAATTGAAAATGAGGTGGAGAGGTGATTTTAGAGTCATTCAAATGCATCGTCCCCTCTTGATTCAGCTGCTGAGGAGAGAACATCACTATAGTGGCTAGTTGCAGACAGGAAAGATGCTATGGCTGGGATTCGATGATTTCATTCTTGCTTTTATGCTGTGTAATAAAACTCTCCCATCTATGATTGGTTCCTGTGTCTGTTTCGCTCAACAGTACGTTCTCCTCCTTATGCGCATAGTGGTGGTTCATCTACTGTGGCATTGCTGGTCTTCATGTTGGTCTCTTCTCCCATCTCCTTCTTTCTCCCTCCATCTCTTCTGATCTCTCTGTTGTCTTGTTCTTGTTCTCAGATGTTGTTGAGGGGGTGAAAGGAGCTCGTTTCCGACGGCCCTCCTCCCATGTTGAGCCAGGCATCCAAGGAGTTCTGGGAGGATGAATGCAGATTGGCGTTCTCAGACAGAGAGAGCATCATTGCATAAGCCTGGATGAAGAAAACAAGGAAAGTTTAATCCAAAACCAGAGCCAAAACACACATCATCTTTTATCTATTGTCATTCCAAATCCATGTGCTGTTATTTTCAGCTGCTTAATTGAATACTCAAAAAAATTGTTCTCAAAAATAACAGCATGTGGGTTTGAAACACCACATCACGTTTTGGGAAATATTATAATGCAATCTAAACTATACATTTTTTTACATGACATAATATCAATTAGATATAAATCCTATAAATATAATTAGGGATTCCAAATCAGATATTTTCCTGCTGATAAACAACATTAAAGGAAAACCATTAATTGGGTTCACACATATAAGACATGTAACAACTCCACATGAAATGTTGAGACCAGAAGACAATTTAAAGTTAGATATACAAGGCAATGATACAGAAAGCTAATAGTGTTAGTTATGTTAATGTCATTCAGTTAATATTCATGTATCAATGTTGAACATTGAAAATACTATTTATAAAACAAAATAAAAAGGACAATGTTAGGTAGTTTTATTATAACATCTTTTTCTGCATGGGCTATTGCAGTAATTCCCAACTTTTAGTCTAACCCCTATGACCAACCTTAACCTTGCATAAATATAATTCATTTTATCTTATATATATATATATATATATATATATATATAATCTTATAAAATAAGAAAAAATATTGTTTTAATTGTTAATTAAACTTTTACCTAAACTGTCAGATATTTAATATCTACTTGACTACTCCAAACATACTTTAATTTACTTTTTTTTATTTTCGTTTTCCAGTGGATTTTCTGACAAAGTCTACCACAAAACCCCTGGTTGGGAAACCCTGGAATACCTTTAAGGCAATTAAAAAAAAATAAATAAAAAAACTGTGTCTATATTCATAAGATCCTTCTCTCGATGTAACGAGAAGATATGGGCTCATGGCATAGTAGAAGCTCTCTGGAGCAGGTACAGTCACATACCTGTGTTTTAGCCTGCCTGAAAAGTGTTTCTTTCAGCGCCTCCGACTCTACCGAGGTGCTAAAAATGTCTTTAATGTCATAGGGCTCCTCGCCAGCCTTATGGAATTCCAGGCCTTTGGGGAAACCAGCCAGAGGTTCCAGATCTAATAGGCCTGCATCCTCCTCAATACACCTGTACCGGGAAGGGGAGGGGGAAAGGGCCGGGGGTGTGGAGAGGGGAGGGGACCCTCAGTTAGCCCAAAAACTTAAATCTAAATATTGGAACTGGATGCATTTGAGGAGCATGCAGTGGATGAGATGGTGACGGGACATGAAAAATATAGGTGGTCATCACACTAGCGGATGAAAGCACAAAACAAATGGACACAGCTTTGGTGTCAAGAACTCTGTCCATCTCTCTGTCCATGCAGAATTAAACAAGATGCTGGGAAACACTGAATAAGTCTCCCTTGCTTTTGAATACAATATGCCATAAAATATTGATCATTGAAACATTTAGATGCCAGTGGCATTCCAACAGCAATACTGTTCAAGATGAGAACAGCGAAAGAGTGAAGGGGAACTGGACGCTTCAAATTCCATAATTCTATGGAAATGTATGGGTGCAAAATTGCAAGAAAGCAGCAAACTGTTAAACTGACCATTTTTCTTTGTTTTGGCAAAACAAAGTTTCAATGATTAAACACGCATGTACTGACAGATGACTAGTTGCTGATTAGTTGTGTTAGTTATTGTAAGAGGATTGACAGACAATGAGGCATCACAGTGGCAAACACTATGGGAAACAATGAATGTCTATTCAACAACATCTAAAGGTTACAATGGGTCATATCGGCCAGTGTTACACTGACACTCTGTTCCTCAATCTGGTGAGCTGCCTTGCTGTCTACGTATGCAGTTAAAAGGCAGCATACTAACTGAATTGATTTGAAACATTCAAAATTGGGTATAATTTTGCTGGATACCTTCTGGAACAGGCTTTTCCCCATTGCAAGTGTGTCTATGCAGCTCACTGGGTTTTGGAACAGAGCTATAGCATTGTAGGCCCATTGTTCTTTTATTACAGTAAATTTTCATTCTCTGCAATTTCTGATCTTCTTAAATGAACACTCAACCAAAACCGATTCCTTTTCGCATTATAAAAATGTAAATTTAGTGACATTTACAACTGGAGTTAAACAATATGTGTTTGTTTAGGATAATTTTGAATATCTTTAAGTTTTGAATAATTAAGCTTTTTATGTTTTTGAAAGAAATCTTTTATAAGTACCAAGGCTGCATTTATTTGATCAAAGATACAATAAAAACAGTAATATTGTGAGATATTATTATTACTTATTTAAAATAACTTTTGTATTGTAATATATTTCAAAATGTTTTGTATTCCAGTGATGCAAAGCTTCATTACTCCAGTGTCTTCAGTGTCACATGATCCTTCAGAAATCATTCTAATATGCTGATTTGGTGCTCAATTTTTGTTGGTGCTCAATTATTAACAATGGGTCTTATTGTTATTCATGTTAAAAATTGTTTCTGTTGCTTAAAGGAATAGTTAAAATCTGTCAAAAATTAAAATCTATCATCATTTACTCCCCCTCAAGTTGTCCCAAACTTGCATACATTTCTGCTGAACACAAAGGAAGATATTTGGAAGAATGTTTGTAACCAAACAGATTTCGCCCCTCATTGACTATCATAGTAGGTTACAAACATTCTTCCAAATATTTTCCTTTGTGTTCCGCAGAACAAAGAAATTTTGGAACAACTTGAGGGGGAGTAAATGATGACAGAATTTTCATTTTTGGGTGAACTATCCTTTTAATATTTTTGTGGAAACGGTGATACTTTTTTTTTTTTTTTTTTTTTTTAAGGATATCAGAAGAAAATGTTCAATGAACAGCATTTATTAGAAAAAAAACAACAAAATCTTTTGTAATATTATAAATATCTTCACTGTCACTTTTGATCAATTTAATGTGTCCTTGCCAAATAAAATTATTGATTTATTGTAATAAATAATATAGATTACACTATTCATACTTCATACCACTCTCTTAAAGTTAACATGAGATCAAGATCAACCTGCTTAATGTTTCTGGTCTTATTAGAAATATTTCATCAATGCATTTAATCCAAACAAACAAAAAGTAATTACTTGCACCAAATTTCCTTTTTGCTAATGTCACAAAGGCATCATATTGCAGTAAAAAGGATCAAAAAGGCTTAATCATACCAACTGTAAGATCTACATTTTCGCATCTTTAAAAAAATGAGTGTTCATTTAAGTGAGAGTGGCTTTATTTAGGCTTTTCTTAAATAAACAGACAGATGTGTTTTGCTGACCTGCGCGTGTGTTCGTAAGACATAGGGAGAGGGGTCGGTTCCTCATCCTCGTCATAAGTGCCCTGCACCATAGTGGCGGGAGAGGCCGTCTCGTCCTGCGACTTTTCTGTCAACGAGCCCTCCTCATCTTCATCGTCTCCCTCCATCTCCTCTTCCTCCTCCTCCAGTTTGGAGACAGCATGAGTGTGACTCTGAGGATGCTCTTCTTCTGTCAGCTCTGACCTGTAATGCCAAACAGTCGTCAATTAGTTTTACATATGACCATTTTCATCGTCTTTTTGATGCTTTGTATTCAACAGGCTGATTTTACTACTGTACCTTTAACATGTCTACATGCAAAAGACTTCTGGTTTTACTGGCTAAGCTCTTTGCAAACAAAATGAGTAAAAATACCTATTTGAATACTTTGATTTTGAATACAAAATTTTTGTTGATATGTAAACAGGGAAGTCCATATGCCATTGCGCAGCAAAAAAAAAAAAAAAAAAAAAAACTTATACGTGTGTGTGTGTGTGTGTGTATATATATATATATATATATATTAATCAGTGTTTTTGTCATGATTTCCAGTAAAAAAAATACACATCCAAATCTTGTTTTCAGATAATCAGAAGTTTTTTCCCTCATGTAAATGTATCTTGTTTTAAAGGGATAGTTCACCCAAAAATTTAAATGATGTCATCATTTACTCACCCTCAAGTTGTTTCAAACCTGTATGAGTTTCTTTCTTCTGTTGAACACAAAAGAAGACATTTTGAAGAATGTTGGTAACCAGACAGTTGACCGTAGCCATTGACTTCCATAGTATTTTCTTTTCCTACAATGGAAGTCAGTGGCTACCGTCAACTGTCTGATTAACACTCTTCAAAATATCTTCTTTTGTGTTCAGCAGAAGAAAGAAACTCATACAGGTTTTGAACAACTTGGGGGTAAGTAAATGATGACAAATTTTCATTTTTGGGTGAACTATCCCTTTAAGGATACTTAGATATTGTATTGAAAAACAGAACCAAAACCATGCTTTTGGAAATGAATGAATGGAAATAATTTTTGTAGTGTGATTTCTGATTCTGAATGACCCATTTTTCAGTTTAAATTCTATAAATTGTGTGGGTGGATGGGCGAGGGAGCTTTGCAATGTAAATTATATGTTCATATGACTACAAAGTACATCAAACTGTTTTATTTCAAAAAGAGTAATAGTTTTCTACATGAAATATCCCCTTTAAAATATTCAATTCTTACAATGGCCATATTTTTGGAGTGAAACAATATCCTAGCACAAGGACGGCTCCTGTTTTATGTCTTTTGTCTGCATTTCAGTGCTTATTTTTTCATGTTCAAAGCTATCATCTTGCTTTTTCCCATCCAAGTTTCTACCAACTTGGGAATTAAACTTGAAAAACCTTTCAATTTGAACAGGAACAGGAACAGGAAAGCACACACACACACACACACACACACACACACACACACACACACACACACACAAATATGTTTGCATATTTTGGGAATTCCTGTACATATCCCTGTAGTACTGAAATGACAGCAGATTTCTAATGGCCACTGGCGATGAGTTTTTATGTCTTCGGGAAATGGCTATGACATATACTGACACCTCCCCAAAATATCAGATAAAAAAATAAACTATTTTCACCCTGAGAGTCCATTGCGGTAATTCTCTCATCATAATCTGACTGCCAAATATCAGTGCTATGCTGGTCTCTGGGTTGTCATCCATCATTTTGGATTGGTCAGTAATTCCCCTGCCTGGCTCGAGCTCGAAAACACAGATCCACGAATGACAAACACACAGGTTTTGCAATTAATGACAGACATTTCTTGCAAGCGTGGCAATGATGAATTGGCTAATTTCGGAGAGGCGAGACAGAGCGCGCTAGACAGGTCAGGAGCAATCATCATGGTTTGTCTCATTGCCACCAAGTTCCAGAGAAAACGGTTGTTCTGCAAAGCAGCTATCAGCACCACGCCGTTCCACTACCACTCTTTTTCCAAACGTTTCAGCTCATGATGTCATTGCGCAAACCCCTCCAAAGTCGTTTTTACTTCAGCGCTCTGAAACGAACTTCTATTAAGGCAGACGAATGTCGAGTGCACTGTGAGGAGGGGGTGGGGGGTGGGTCGTAAGGTGGGTGGTTAAGCTATGTGAGGTGTAGACTTACCAAAAATGAAAAAAAAAAGGAACAAGAAGAACTGCTTGTTTCCCATTTTCCATCATGCTTAAATATCCCATAATCAAATTTGCCCTGGCCTGAGAGAAAGTCCATGCCACGTGGGAGACAGCAGCGGTCCTGCCACAGACCTGCGCTTTGTCTCTCAGTCTAAACATGTCAGAGCGCTGTTTGCGTTAGCTGCAAGGGAGGGGGGCTCCGTCAATGCAGCGCACAGATAAATGTCTCAGTCTGAGGGTCCCCTGATAGGGCTAAACCTGCAGCCCCCTACAGACTGACAGTCAAACTCAGACAGACCAGCCACACACACTTTGAAACGCCAGTAACCCAGCTGCAGGTAAACCCCATAATGCCTCTGTATATTGAGAAGAGAACAGATTACGTCTTTTTCCACTGCCATTCATGGAGGAAGAGAAAGGAAGAGTACCTAAATTTCTCATTCATGGCTCGTTAGACATAATGGAGCTCTTCATTGAGGTATTGACTTTGTCTCTCCTTAGGGGAAAAAAAAAAAACTTTAGTTTACGGTCCAATTCTCACTATTAATTAGTTGCTTATTAGCATGCATATTACTAGGATATTGGCTGTTTATTAGTGCTTATAAAGCACATATTAATGCCTAAGGGGACGTTCACACAGAACGCGTTTTTCTATTCCAATGCGCTACTTTTCCATTGTTTTTCTATGTAAACATGCGCTGTAAGGATGTGTATGACCGTTGCACTCGCATCTCTTGCAGAGCCTCGCACATGAGCACCGTGTTTTTAAGACGCCGTGTCAAGTAAAAAGAATTTCAACTTTTACACGCAACGCTGCTCATCAATGTCAGTTCCAAAACAGTGGACCAATCAGAAGAACTCGGAGGCAGGGCAAGCGTTGCGAGCTTCTGTTTACAGTAGCAAGATGGCGTTGCAACTGTTTTATTTGTTCGCTATTGCTGTAATTGCATCACGTCTCAAAAGCGCGTCTCGAGACCCTCGCGTTCTGCGCTGCGCTTTTTAAAAAACCATTCCTGAGTGCTGCTTCTCGCGCTTTTTAGACGCAAAGACACGTTCTGTGTGAACGAGAGCTTATTCTGCCTGAACATATTCTACATCCCTTCATCCTACCCAATTCCTAAACTTAACAATGACTTTACTAACTATTAATAAGCAGTAATTAGGAGTTTATTGAGGCAAAGGTCATACTTAATAGTTAGTTAATAGTGAGAATTGGACCCTAATCTAAAGTGTTACCAAAAATGGATAAATTGTTGACACAGTAAAAGTATAAAGGGCCATACACACAGAATTCAACTGAATTTTGCATTCCTCTGTGATGCTTTTTCATTGTTTTTCTATGTGCTAGATGGACATGTTTGACCAATGTGCTTAGGTCTCACTCATAAAACATAAATTTAAAAATGTAGCACCCAAGTAAAAATGAGTTCAACATTTTTTTTCTTTGCATTTTAAAACGCAAAAATGTGTTCTGTATGAACAGCTCCTTTAAGCTATAAATTTGATCTGGATAGTATGATACAGATGATGTCATGTCTCGTTTGAGTATTAACTTTGTCTCAGATGTTACTCATAAAATTCCTTAGTAATAGCAGAAATAAAAAATGGACTTAAATGTGTCAGCTGTTGACACAGTAAGCATTTTATTTATTTAAATATGCTGTATCAGGGTTTTTCCTACATTGAAATTTTTTTGGCGGCCACCAAAACCAATTTTTGTTCCGCCAAAGCCTTATTTGATCAGTTATTGAGAGTTGTTTATTAATGATGCAGATGACTGCTGCTCTGACGGACAGAACGAGCAGAGCTCCTCCCTCGTGCGCGCGAACTCTCTCTGTCTTCAAGTAAGCACTGTCTTTGCACTCTCTCTACCTCGCACATATTAATCTAAATCAACTGACACGATGCTAAAAGTTCGGAAGACCGAATCCATGTTTCACGAGGCGCATTCGGAGAATGTTTTTCCTGAATAACCGCTGGGTGTGAATAGTGCTCAAAAGAACGTCACCTCATCTTCTCTGACAGGCGTCCCGCACATGCAGCTGACATAAACCACACTTTCAGTAAACAAAAAGAAAATCCTATCCAGTGATGAAGTGTTTTCTGTGTTGACAAATCTTTTGCGATGTCCTAATAACAGTCGCGATTCGCACGCAACGCGTCAACGTCCGCTAATATCCGATTCGCGACCTAATGACTCATTTGAACAGATTTATTTTAATGAATCATGAAAACAACTGATCTGCCCACACGGTCTATAACGAATCATTTACTCGAACAACTCTGAAATGAGAACATAAGTGTGCTTACCCCATTTAGCAAGAGTGATTAGTAAAATTAGCCTTAATAATCCACAGTATTTTCAGGTTATTTAAATGACAATGTGTAGTAAATTAGGCCTACCTATAAAATCAGTTAGTTTAGACTGGAGTGAGGTGAAACCAGAACAAAGCAAGTTGTTGCTAGCTAGGTGCATTCAATTGTATATGGTAGAAAATTATATTATTAATGTAACTTTTTAATGCTACTTTTTAATACTGATCATTAATTATTATTATTATACATACCAAAATAATTTTCAGGTCTAGCAAAGAAGCATCTTCTCTTACAAAGCTATGAAATCACAGATTTTTTTGCAAAGAGGGCAAGAAAGAATTACAGTGAGAGTGACGGGTACTTTATTGTCAGTATTGGGCTCGCAGATCACGTGGGTAGGGCACTTTTTACTGTTTGTGTGGATGACCATGTCTGTCACCACCGAAGACCATTTTTGACCCAGGAAAAACCCTGTGTATATAACTATACTATACAGTAAGTGTCCAATTAGTTTGGATAGCATAGCTCATATAATGCATTTCTCAGTTATGTCTCATTTAAGTCTCAACTGTCTCCAAATAAAACCAAAAATGTTGAGACAAATGTTGTTATTTATAAAATAATTTGGATAGCATAACTCAGATGAGTGTTCTCAGTTATGTCTCATTTGACTATCAATGAATGTTTCTCTGAAAATTCCTTATAAGAAAAACAAATGTGATCTAATGACAATTGTTGTTGTCAATGAGGCAATTGTTGTATTTGTCTATTAAATTATTTTGAATAGCATAACTCAGATGAGTGTTCTCAGTTATGTCTCATTTGACTATCAACTACTGTATATCTTTATTGTTTCTCCAAAACAATTGTTTCTTGTATTTATTTAAAAAATTCATTTGGACAGGATAGCTCAGACTAATGTTCTCAGTTATGTCTCATTTGAGTATCAACCATGTCTTGAAGTTTCTTTGAAAAAGCCTTGTGAGAAATACAAATAGGGTCAAATGAGACAGTTACTGCCATTCAGTTTGTATGGAGCGATAAAGCGAAATGTGTATAATTTAGCTCAGATAATTGAGTTCTCATTTATGTCTCACTTGAGAGTGTTTTTCTGAAACTCTAGAAGAAGCAAATGTGAGACTTTTTCTCAGGACAACAACCTAAAAAGTAGGAGACTACCAAATTCTCCATTTTGTCTGCTTCTAGTCTAATTGCTTTATAAGAGAAACAAATGAGATATTACATTTTGTATTATTTCCTACAGAGTAAAAAAGTTCCACCATGAATGCAGACTGGCTGCACAAGAGTGACAGAAAACGAGAGAGAAACAGGCAAACGTCATGAAATAAGATGCATGAGCGCATAGGGGAATATTGCAGCTGCCTGTCCATTTGAAGCGGGTGTTTCTGTGAGGCCGATTTGCAGGGAGACAAAACAGAGCACTTATTTGAATTACAGATATTAAAATGCCAGGCCTGCTTGTACGAGTCAGGACAGGACTATTGGTCCCAGATGGCAGTGTGAGGTTTCAGTCCATGGCAGAGCTTTAAGTGATGAGGTAGACGCATGGAGTGTGGAGGAACCGGCAAAATTGAGGAGGACCATTACACGTCTAAGAAAGAACTTGTGTATTTGGCCATGTATCTGTTCGTACACATTTGTCTGCATGAATCAAACTCCACAGCACCTAAACCAAAATCTGAAGCAACGTGAACCTGGCCACACACCGGCAGGCGTGCTGACGGTTCATGAATTTGGCAGTAATGAGCTTTTGTTTGGTGTTTTCATAAGGCGATGGAATGTGCTCCCTGATGTGTATCTGGCTGTGCTTAATGCAGAACAGAACTCAACAAGGTGAAATGACTCATTGAGATGTCCCGTTCCTCTGCCCACTGAAGGCAAAGTCTGTAATGGGTGCCGCTACACACACACACACGCACACACACACCCACAAGGCTGGTGGGAGTGAAGCAGTACCACAGTCCTCAACTAGAGGGCAGACTGTAACTTTAGGACCAAGAATGTCTGATTCTATACAGTAGGTTATGCGGTCTGTTGCCATAGTTTCAAAACATATTCTGTCCATGTGTGTGTTTGTGCATGCGTGCGAGCTCGTACCTTTTCTCTGAGGAGCTACAGGCCTGGTTCAGCTCACTATTGGAGATGAAGTTCCTAATCTCTGAGAAATACGAGTCCTCCTTCTCATCCAAAAGTGCATGATTGTCAGACTCAGAGTTCGGTGAGGAAATATTTGTTCCTAAATTTGAGAGGATCCCAGACTGCTGACTCACTACAATAAATAAGTAGACAAATTAATAAATAAAGTAAATATCTAAACATATCCAGCCTTAAAACTACAGTTGCATGCGCTCTTGCCAGATACTTCTTGCATTTACTAACTTATAGTTTATATTTATTATTTATTCATTGCACATTTATATTTATTTTGGTTATGGCAGGTATTTTAGCACTAATCACCTCCTAATAAATAAGATAAAATCATGAAAAAAAGTAGTAATATGATTTCAGGTAATCTTTAAATTGGATTATTTACCTCAACTTTTATGCTAAAATAGAAAATGACTATTAACATCATAGATTTGCATTCAAAATTATAAAGAAATATTTAAAATAGAAGGAAATTGATTTTACCTGGAATATTCTCATGTTCATGTTTCTTTAAGTGGCGGTCCAGATTGGTCTGTTGACCGAAGCAGCGATTACAGAGGTGGCACTTGAACGGCTTTTCCTTGTTATGAATGTTACGAACATGTCGCTGGAGGTTGGAGGAGATGCTGAATGAACGGTCACAGTATTTACATCTATGAAGGAAAGAAGGAAAAGAAAAAAAAGATTTCATATGAGGTTTCCGTTGGGCTGAAAAAAATGATCAAAAGCCATATGATACACCATTTTAGGGCTTGTAGGCATTGTATGATTCTAATGTTTCCTACATATCTGTAATTTCAGTCAAGTGTTGATTAGAAATATAGGACATTTTGTGGGAAGTATTTCTTAATATTGTATCATTAAATACAGTATGTACAATGTTTGGTGACAATAACCCCACCAAGAGGCTGACAAAGGTAATGCAGACAGCTTTGCAGGTGTTGACCATTGCTTTCTTCTCTCAGAAAGCTCTTATTTCATTTGTGCATGAAAACAAACACTCCCTTATGTGCTTTTATGTCTCAATGTTTTGCCATCAGGTTTTTCCTTCACGTAAGCCAATAAAATTGGCTTGTGAACATGATAGAAAAACTGCAGTACATTTCCCTTTTTTGATATTTTGATATTTTTGCAATATGTGATATGCGATATCCTCTGTGTGCTAGAGTGTCTCAACAGTCACGGTTCGACTTCCATCGCTGTGGCTTACTTGTTTGCAATGTCAGATCAGCCAGAATAGGCAGGAGAACATCAGTTTAATGCGCTGATAAACAAACATCGCAGCGAGGCAGTGTCAGGAGTTCGTCGGACAGTGCCTCCTTTGTTGGGTGGCCGGCGTAGCTCAGACTCCCGCGGTCGCTGCAAAGTTGACTTTCAGGGCTAATTGCTTTGGGAAAATCGCTCGTCATCAAGTGCTCAGAATCAAGATGCAGGCCCCTTTTCATGTTCCAGTTTATTTGGCGAGCAAATGTGTGTGCGCTTCTGATTTTCCAGACTTGGCACATCACGGTTCATAGAGAATGGTAAAATGCCAAGGCAACGTTCTTTTTTTTTAAGCCAGTCTTTTCTACCCCCCATTTTGTTTATTTTCATTACTTGGTCCAGAGGGACTTTAAATTACTTCATCATCTCAGTTCTTTTTTTCCTCTGTTACAAGGACTGTACATGAAGCGTTACAATCCGAATGGGGTCTTTCAATGGTCAGACCTAGTGGGCCAATTTCGCTACGTAGAGTAGCTGATAGCATCTACAGCAGGCAAATAACCTACTACAATGAAGCCTGAAGCCGACCCGCTCTGATATTGGCCTGACTCGGCCTTTTTTGCTGAAAGTAAGATGGGGAGATGCTGATGATGTCTGCTATTTGTTAGGGTAAATTGTTTCTAAATGAGCTAATCAGGGGATTGTTGTGAAGGAGCCAAGCATGTAGCGCCCGCGTCCCACGGGAGGCTCTCTATCTCGTTAAGTGTGTTCACAGGGCTCTATGGTAGATTTGTAGAACTCAAAGAGGGGTCTGATTCCGCCTGACCTTTTTTGTACGCTAAGGAAAACTCGTGTGAAACTGATATACGTTACAGAACTTCCAAATGCTTTTAAGTAGAATGCCAAAATAGATAAATAAATAAAAATAAAAGAAAGAAAAGAATAATTTTGGAAGGAAACAATGCAGACACAAACATTTTTACACTTTCTGAAGAAAAGGCGATTAGTAGTGCATGCTTGTGTAAAAGTTGGTGCCGTGATGCTACAGTGTTCTGGGTGGTTTCCCAGTGCTATGGCATTGCAGGTAGTTGCTAGACAGCTCTGTGTAGTTGCTAGCTGTCTCTCCATTAATGCCTATGGAATTTTTCGCTTGTTTTATCATCCGCAAAAACCATTTAAGTCTGTTTGCTTAGAAAGATAATAACATATAGTATGTCAAGAAGTCACAAAATTTGAGGTAACATTCATGTCTGTTGCACAAATGGTGCAGGACGGGTTGTGTGTCAGTTTATTACTTATGGTCACGGGTTTGTTCAAATCCCTAACTCTGAGTAATAGTAAAAATCATGTTTAAGCACCACTATTAAGAGATTTTCTCTCGTAAATGAATGCTTTAACTTGAATTTGTTCAGAAGGTGGTCTGTTAAGAAGCAGTAAAAGTCTTTCTTCTTTTACATCTTAGTCATGCCTAGGTCAAAATATCACTTAAAACTTCGAAAGCCCCCCGTCTCCAAAGTGCCCTCATCGCCCTCATAGAGGACTTTTCACAGCTGGTTAGAAGCCAAATCAATGATAATTAAGCTGTTCTATAAACAGAGCGTGGATGTCTCCAGGGTGCTATTACCAGCCAACATTGTCCAGAGCTTGCTCTACCTCCAAAACATCTGCACAGACAGAATCAATCTTCTTTCTTTTTTGATCGTGCTGCCTTTCATGTCTCATGTCTTTTATTGTTTCTATGTGATATTTCTCAGAATGAGCAACGCTTGTATTGCAACATAATACGCCAGAACATATCTCATGTGCTGATCACATAACTTAAAATCTGTCTGTGTGCTTTTGTGTCTACTTGTATATCAGTCTGGGAACATCAAGCATGAGTGAAATTTATTTCTCATGTTTTGAAAAGCAGGTAACACTACCTACACTAACACTAAGTGGGAATAAACTTTTGGATTATGGAGTGATGTGAACAGTTGGATTTTAGGCTATATTGTTTGTGTTGGATGAGTATGTGGCCTCACACCAAGCAATGTAAGTTACTTGAATGTATGTGTATGTGGTACAAAAACTCAAGCTCTGTTCCAAAAACTAATAAGCTGACTACATCAGACACGTTTACAATACAAGGGCTATTCCAACAGGTAGGCAGCTTAATAATCAGCAAATGATTTGCTATGTATTTTTATGCATATTAAAGTATCGTGTCGTTAGCTTAGCAACATGCTAACATCAAACTACTGGAATAAATTGTGAGGTAAGTCTCACACAGGAGGTACAAAGCTTTAGAATTTCAATACTGCATGTGTGTGTGTGTGTGTGTGCATGAAAGAGTGTATGTATAAGAGTGGCTTACCTGTAGGGTTGTTCTCCTGTGTGTGTTCGTAAGTGCCTTGTAAGATTAGCTGACCTGGGAAAGATTTTCCCACAGTACCTGCAAAGGATGGAAACTAGACTTTGATACAGTCATCTAGCATTGTTACAACTCTCATATTCAGAGAGTTCCAACTCATTTTCTGGGGACATTCAATGTAAATTTTGATGACTAATAAAACAAAAGCAGAACAATGGTAATTTTATCTCTATATACTCTATTTCTCAATTATGTGTGTATTAGTGTGTACTTCTAACTACGATATGATATGTTAGAAATGCTCTAAATAAAACTGTAGACTTAAAGGAATCCTTTAATGATGTGTTTACTCTTGTTTCATGAGCGGCGCTCACCTGCAGGTGTATCGCTCCTTGCCTTTGCGTAAGATAGCATCGGAGAGAGAGGGAGGCGGGGAGCGGAAGTTAAAAAGATGGTGTGAGGGGTGCTGGAGGGAATTGGGAGCATCCAGTTTCAGAGCGCTAAAGCTTTCCAACTTCTCAGTCATGTTTTCCATCGCAGACACCTGAGGAGAGAACATGAGGCGAGTTCAGAGAGGAATACTCTATGTTTGATGCACAGCTCAGGGGCTCATTTAATCAGAAACTTCTCTCGAATTGATTTTGTGTGAGATTAGGGTCCATCTGGGACTAAGAAACTTTTTTTTGTATTTGTTTAGGGCAGATACATGAAGAACAAAATAATAGTGGTGGTGAGGAACTCTGACAGAGAGCCTGGGAGTTTGCATCATAACCAGACAGGATGGAAAGCTGGAGGAAGTTATATATCAGAAGGTCGAGTCTTGATTGTGCTGTTGAAGAGTGACCTCCCTAACCTATGGCACGTTGGCAGCCACTCGAGCAGCCCCCTGGGAGCCCCCGGCTCCTACTTTGTTCCCAACAAATCTCTGAGAGAAGCGTCTGAATGAGCCATTCACCTCCGTGAGCGGTAACCATACAATGCAGTTTAAGATACCCCTCGCTGATAGTACTTCCCCTGTTGCAGAACAAAGGCTTCGCTATGTGGCTCTATGGCCAAAAACAGCTTACGTCCTTCCTACTTTTGGAATATGGATAAACACAGAGACAGACAGTGTGTTTTCATTTATTTATACATGTCTTTGTATCACCTTGATTCTGTCAGTGTTTTAGCTTAGAATATTAAAAGGCAATTGTGCTCTTGATAATGCTTATACAGCATGATCACACATACAGTATTTGATCTTCGATTGCTCTAAGACAAATAAAGAGCTAACATAATGCACATTTTAAAAAATGCAGTAAAATGCAATGACAGACAGACAGAGATAGATAGATAGATAGATAGATAGATAGATAGATACTATCACCTATAGATAGATCATCCGTAGATGTCAGAATATAGAGATTTGGATAAATAGAGGGTTGCTGAAAAGAGAGAAGGAAAGAGCTAGAGAAGGTTTTGGATTTGGGGGGAGGTAGGTTAGCATTGATGGAGGCCAGATTTACAGGTCAGATAAGACAGTTCCCAACAAGAGAGGCCATTCTATTACACACAAACACAGGAAGTCCCTGATCGACATGCAGACATTATCTAGGCAGCCAGAGCAAGAAAGAAATGCTAGGAAGTTATTAGCGGTGGGACTCAACGGAGAACTTCCCAGAGACAATGGTCTACTCCGAAAGTATGTGGCATAATTTGTTTCAATTCAAAAGGCCATTATTAATAATATTTTCATTATTGTTGTCACCGTTCAAAGGTGGGAAAGGTTTAGAATACTAACACAAACAATGGGGGTTGTTTTTCTAAGCAAAAGATAAAGAATTCTGAATGCACAACATGCCAGAACAGGCAATACCTCTTTTGAGATTATCTTCATGATGAAAATAATCTAATGAAAATAAATACTAACAGAAGTCAGAACTTTTTAAAACATCAAGGCTCCCCTTGAACCAAACAGGCCTGAGGTGGAGGACACTGGGAATGTGTTTTTGGCTTCTCGGCATACTTCATTGTACTTGAATGCAATGAAGAGCAGGATCTTTACCAAGGCACAAGAGGATGTAAAGCAAATATAAGAAAAAAAATACCTGAGGATGGAAAAGTAGTGGTGCCGGCCTCAGGTACTTCTCCTTTAGAGCTCCTACTGGGTCTATTAGCTTCCTCTTCTCCACCCTGCTGGACAACAACACCAAGGGTTACGTACGAACGAAGGTTGAATGTAAACCTACTGGGCACCAATACTTTTTCAATAACTTTTCACATTTTAACATATCCCTAGCTACAGCTTTGTCATTGTGTTAGGTCATACAATAAAGGCCTACTCGGCTTGAAATACCTGTAGATGGGGTCCATGAAGAACGGCGAGGGCTTGGCGTAGTGGAGCGACGGCTGCTGCTGGGGAGGAGGTGGCTGGGGAAGGGATACTTGCGGCTGAGGCATCTGGGGCTGGTGCAAGTTCTGGGACTGAGTTAGTGCTGGGTGTTCATCTTTAGCTGCTTTGCAGTTTGCGCCATAGACGTGATTCTTGCGCTGTTCATGTGTGCTACCATTCTGGTTGGCTCGGCTTCGACTGCCTATGCTAAGGTCCAGAGGCTGTTCCTCGCCAGGGGCCAGGAGGGCGTTGGATGGCAAGGCTGGCTTGCTGGGGGGTGGAGGGAGAGGTTTGACCTCCTTGGGTTTGGTGGTTAGGTCAAAGGGTGAATCCGCACCAGTGGCTGTAGGTAATTTCTGTATGTGCTCACGAGGGGATTTAGGCTCAGGTTTGAAGAACATGCCAGGATTGAGTGCTCTGTCTGTGAATGGGTACAAGGAATGTGGGAAGTTGGGCAGAAACTGGAAAGGAAACATGGAATGGTAGTTTAAGGAGCCCATCTTCTTCTCCTGCAAGCCCATGAATCCCGGGCCAAAGTACTTTTCTGCAATGGAGGCAATGGCTTTAATGGAGTCAGTGGTGGCCCCGGAGGGTGGAAGTGCTTGCTCTTCTGGTGGTGGGAAAAAGGAATGCTGGGAGGAGAGGAAAGGGCGCTCACAAGGGAGGTTCCCTGAACTGGAGACAGATACTGAACTGCTGGTCACTTCGTCCTGCTTGCTCTCCTGCATCGGTTTCCTCCTGCTCTTCTCCCGTTCGCTCTCTGCCTCGCTTTCTAAGTCGGAGCCAGACACAGTGCCAGTGGTGGTGTCTAGATCTGTGCCACTAGATGTGTTAACATCTTCCAAGTCACTACCATCAGACATGTCGTTCATCTTCACTTTATTCTTGTTGTCTGAGAATGACAATTCCAGTTTGGACTCTCGGTTCTCCTCTGACTGGCTGCTGAGACCACTTCCTACATTGCCATTGCTGTTGTGCATGGATGAGACCACTGAAAGAGTAGGAGCATCAAGAGGAGGCAGCTTCCCATCTTGACTGTTGCTAAGTGGGCTCTTGAGCAGTGGACTAGGAGGTAACAATGGCGGTCTAGGATATAGTGATGGGGGAAAGATCCCTGGGAAGCCATGGGAAATGGCTGGGAATGCAGGGGGTGCTGGGGAAAAGGGCAAACCCGCATGATGTGCCCTGGATGAGAAGTAATCACTGAAGCCAAGTCCACCATGGTTCAAGCCAGGATGAGACTTGGATTTGCCTAAAATGGGACTGGATGTCATTGGTATGCCCGGTGTGAATATGCCTCCGGGATTATAATGGTTCTTGCCCTCGCAAAAGCGCCGGTGCTTGTTGAGGGAGGAGGTAGTGCTGAACATTTGCCCACAGTCTTTACACTTGATCTGGGTGCGGCAGTCTGCATGCATCCGCTTGTGACGACACAGGTTAGAGAACTGGGTATACGATTTGTGACACACCTCACCTGGGAGAACACACATGACTGGTTAATTCTATTAACATACTGTTTTCATTTGGTGTGCATTCAAAAGAAGTGATAATCCGGCAGCTGATTAGATCAACCGATAAACTGTGCATGCTGTTTATTATGTTCAACAATCACATCAGAAGTAGCTAACCCTGCTCCTGGACGGCTACCTTCTTGCAGAGTTTAGCTCCAACCCTAATCAGACATACATCTGAAACAGCTAATCAAGCTGTTCAGGATTACAGGCAGGTATGTTAGGGCAGGGCTGGAACTGAAGTGTCCAGGAAGGCATACCTCCAGGAGCAGAGTTGGCTACATTGAACTCTACTCTGTTTCGAAGGTGAAATAAAAAAATGTTAAAAATATGATCAATTAGCATATTAATAACTTGTTGATGATATTCTTTATTAATAGTATCACTATTTCAAATAATTTTGTATACATACAAATACATGTACACTGGTACAGCATACATGCATTTGGACACTGGATGGTAACACACAGAACATTGTGAAGCCAAGCAAAAAGAAAACGATGTTTTCTCAGTATTGGTAAGAGGGCAGCTAAGACACGGCAGAGACATTTACCTCTAAACATTAAATCTGCCTTGGCCATATACAAGCTTTAATGGGCCCTCAAAAGGAAATGCACAGTTACAAAAAAAAAAAAGAGGAAGGGTAAAATGGAGTAATTAAAAGAGCGAAAAAGAAAGCACGAAAGAAAAGCGCAACAAATGTAGAACAAAACAAAGAATGGCTCTAGAATTTCATTTAGTTTCTCTGACCTATAAAACAACAGCTGTCACAATCTTGGGGTGGAGCTAGCCGGGAGGTCTTTGGACACTGGTAATTGTATCTGAGGCTTAGACAAGACTGCTCAGACTTACAGATGAAAGGCTTGACACTGCTGTGTATGTGCTTGTGCTGCTTGAGGCCCGAGGAGGTGGCAAAGGTCTTGCCACACTCAGGGCAGGTGTGGGCTCGGGCACCGACGTGCTGAGAGCGGATGTGGCGCTGGAGGTTGCTGGGGTCTGTGAACACCTGAAGAACCCATAGAAATATGCCAACTTAGTGCCAAGTGTAAATATACAAATCTAACATTATGTAAAGCAAGGCAATGTAAAATGAAAATAAATGAAAATTAATTGTACTGTTAGCATTATAATGTTTTTAAATTTGAAGTACAGGGGAAGTGAAAAGTAATACTTTTGGAAAGTTGACGTCCTGTGGTGTGACATCCATCTAAAAGAATTTTAAACAAAATTTGGCTAATAAATTTTATAATTATTCTGCAGCTTTCATGACCTCATATTAATCAAGAGACTACATGGAATGTTTGTACTGTTAAAAAATCATTTGTCACATGCATTGCAGGACCTTTTAAAACAAACTACTGCATGTAAAAGATATACATTTTCTTCAAATACATTCTAAAACATAAAATCTTGATATTGTCCATGAGCACGTAGGTTTCACCTTCCCACATATAAAATGATTAACACTTTCATAAATATAAGTGGTTGCAGTAACCTACCTTATCACAGTTTTCACACTCAAAGCGCTTGCCACTGTCATGTGACATCTGATGGCGAATGAGGTTGGATTTCCAGTTGAAAGCTTTGGGGCACTGGTCACACTTATACTCTCTCTCTTCTGTGTGCACGATCATATGCTGCCCGAGACTAAGAATAAATGAGAACACCATAAATATTGTCTGTGACCACCATGTAGGCCAGTGATTCTAAACTGGCCTGTTCTGATAAGATTGCATATCACATCGAAGAATTTTAAATGCAAATAATATAACTAAGCATATTTTTATGTATAATTAGAATAGTAAAATCTTTTAAAAGGGTGTTTTTTTCTTTTCTTTTTTGACATCAAAGTACATTCGAACTCATTTAAAAAAAAAAAAAAAAAATCATCTGCCAAATATGGTTTGTGGTGACCTTTTCCTTTGCGGTCTGTCACGTTATTAATTTTTCATAATGTTTATCTATGTGGTTCATTGTAATTTTAGTAAATTTCACTGTTTGATTCTAAAGACATTTTTGTTTGCTTTTGTAAGATAAACATATTACTCATGCACAAGTTTATTGTATGCATGTTTATCATACACATTTAACATACACATGTGCAATAAACAATTTTGGTTCTGTGTTGGGTCACTGGTACAATGTAAAATCTGGGTCTTAAAGCAAAACCAGTTGAAAACCACTGATGTACGCAGATCAGGCAAATAAACATTACAAAGCATTTTTACCTTTTTTATTATTCTAACAGCTAGGGGTTACCTAAAGCTTGGTGGGTAATTACAACTTGTGCAGTATGGTGGAGCGTGCTGACCTGTACTCGCTAGGGAAGATCTTTTCACAGTCTTTGCACTCGTGCACTGGCTCATCGCTGTCTTCACGCTCCTGTTTGAAGTCTTCGCTTAGCGAGTCAAAGATAGAGTTGCTGCTACTGCAGGAGTATTTCTGATGCCGCCGTAACTCCAGCTTTGATGTAAAGAGCTCATCACAGTGTTCACAGCGGTACATCTGCTCATCTGTTGGGACAGCGTCATACAATTGCTCATGAATAACAATTATAAGGAAATTTTCAATTATAAAAAGGTACAGTCTGCAGAATAAGACCACAAAACGTATTCTGAAACTTAAGCCACATTTAAAAATGTCTTAATGTCATTACATTAGATGACAAAATACTTTACTTTTCCAGCAGGACATCTCACAGAAAACGGTTTTAAATGATAAAACAATAGATATACTGTTTAAAATGAAAACAAAAATATTTGAGCACTTTCTTGTTGTCAAATGTTAGTGGAACATGTCCATAGGTAATTTGATGAACTGCACCTGTGGTTACTCTATAGGACACCTGTGTGAACTTTAGGAGAACTGACTTTACACATCCACTAAAAATCACTGAAACACCAGCTGCTTTCAAAAATGGTTCAGAAAAATTTGATGTTAGTTCTAAGAAAAGCTTTACCAGCATTTGTTTGCAGATGCCACTTGTTTTGATAATTTGTATATCAATAATGTAATGAAATGTATACATCTTTAAATCTAGCTTAGAAAGTACAAATACTTTTTTGTTTTATTATCAAATGCATAACATCCAAAAATGCTTGTAGTTTTGATAGTAACCTTATTTTCGTTGAGTGTAAGGCTAGTGCTTAAAGAAGAACATTTGAAACAAGTTTTGTTTAAGATCAATACTATTTTACAAACCTTGAAAAATTACATAAAACAGTAAAGAGATAACAAGATTAAAGATAAAAAAAATCATGTTTTTTGACTTGCTTTAGACTGAAAATCTATCTTTAGAGTAATTGTTCATATGACCCGGGGTTAAATGGTTAAAAACATGGCTGTTTTATCCTTAGTGATATCCTGACACAAGAGCCAAGTTCACAGTTAACCCTGGAGTCATTCTAAGGTACTAAAGTTTGATGCATTAGCTATCATCATCCACAAATTAAACTCAGTGATAACTCTGATATACTCCATGCACGGCCCAGATCAAGCCAAGTTTGATGACATTCATTATTCTTTGACTCAATATTTTGAAAGCAAAGCCCATGAAATAGTTGTATCGATGCTATTTTAACAAGGATTACAGCATGTATTCTGCTTTATTTTTCAATTCTATCTAATGACATGTATTGACAGAACACGCTCCATGGCAATGCTCATAGACTTCCTGCAAAATAAATGAGTATTTTGAATGAACTACCCTTGTAACCTCAAAGAGGCCTTTACGAGGAAAACTAAAGTGAAAAAAGTCATGAAAAAATTTAGTGCAGATTTCATTTCTGTACTGAATTTAAGACACTATCTCTCCGTCCCATCAGTAGCACTAATGACAAAGGCAGGAATGTTGGGGAAAAAGACAGGGAATGGGAAACTAATAGCTCTTGGAGAGACATAGGGGGAACACAATTATGTGCAGTTTAGCGGCTAATCTGTGAGCATGGGTGAGGTCCCCCGAGACTCCTCTAGCTCCACTCCAAATTCCACCACCGATAAGCCATGAGAAGGAGGTAGATGTAGAGAGCTCTCATTCTGTCTTTCTCTATCTGTCTGTCTCTCTCAGCCTCTCGTCTGACTCCTCTTCGATGACCGTGTTCATTCTACTCTACATTTCCTTTCTTTTGTTCTCTGAATTGATCTGTCTGAGTGGAGCCTGGCTTGCATCTTTTGGCGTCCCCGTCTCTACTAGCCAAGGTCTTTCTCTCAGAGAGCTTTCTTCTTGCCTTTTTGGCAGGGAGATCTGAGGACACATCTCTATCAGATAAAACATTTTGCATGTGTTGGAAAGTGACTGCTGCACTGTGACACACTTCAGTGCCTTTGCAATTTTCTAGTCTGTATCAACTACTCTGAGCTTCAAATCCAAAATTACCAGATCACTTGGAAAAAGATTCAGAAGATTATGAGCTTGTTTCAAAATTGCCAACATACTGTATTCATAAGGAAACTACAAGTGACAACCTCTGCTTTTAAAGAAAAAAAAAAAATTAAAATAAAGAATTAAGGACGTATTTAGAAAAAAAGTAGACCAAAAAACAAAAACAAAACAAAAAAAACACTGCCACTGTGTACAGTGCAGCCTCTCTCTCTCTCTCTCTATATATATATATTAGTGCTGTCAAATCAGTGAATCATGATTAAGTCACATCCAAAATAAAAGTTCGAGTTTACATAATATACGTGTGTACTGTATATAATTATGTCTATATAAGTACACACACATTCATGTATATATTTAAGAAATATTTGCATGTATATATTATTTATAGAATTTATATTATATATAAATATAAATGAATTTTATATAAATATAAAAAAAATTCTTAAATATATATAAATGCGTGTGTGCGACATAACGACATAATTATATACAGTACACACGTATATTATGTAAACGTTTATTTTGGATGCGATTAATCGCGATTATATATATATATATATATATACATACATACATACATAAATACATACATATTTAAACGTGTGTAAATAGTTTTATAAATGTAATGAGCCACCAAAAATAACTACACATGTAGCAACTTCTATAGTACGGCAATTTCATTCTAAAGTTCGTCGAATACTAGTTATGTTGCCTCTGGGCACTTTAAAAATGCACTATAATATTTCTTCATTGCCGAACTTTGTATAACAACAAGACATGCAAAGGCCACATAAAGCATCTTACTAACTGTTGGCAGAGGTGAACGAGTGTGGTCTGTGTGAGTTTGTTTAAAAGAGTGCCTAATGACTTGCATTAATCTCACCTTCCAGGTTCGGTGCCATTGAGCCCTCGGGGAAAACTCCGTCCTTCATGTAAACCAGTAACTCCTCCCCTATTTCAATATCTCTAATAGCTTTATAATAGATCTGCAAAGAGAGAATAAAACGGCATAAGCTTTTTAAAACAACAACAAAAAAGACCTTCAATTTTGCTATTATTATTATTATTAATATTATTATTATTATTACTACTACTGTTATCATTATTTTTATCATCATCATCCGTGTTTTTAGAGAAATAAGGCTTTATTTTAAACATAGCAACTGTAAAAGCAGTAATATTAATTGGTTATATCTTATAATGTTTTTAAGGATAAAAAACACACAGCAAACAATCAGAAAGAAGAGGATAAACAGATAATGCAGTAATTATTAAATGCAAAGCGCATCTGAAATCGCTCATGATTCATTCGGTAATTTACTTACCGAAGGCCAACAAGAAATAAATGAAAACTCACGCACACAAAATACACGAGAGCATCACGAGAATTCCTCTAATAAAATAGGTGAAATTAAAGAATACAATAATAAAATTATATAAATAAAATTTTGATATTTAAATGTAGTAAAAACAATGTAGGTAATCCGATGTGTTTGATATGTTTTCGTTTTTAATTTAATTAATCAAATGAAACACGCACGCAAACAAATAGTTTATTGTTTTTAAAATACAAAACCCATGATAGTATTGTGTTACACGTGCGACAACAAATGTGTAGATTTCCGTATAGCCTAATAGAGTTAAATTGTTTATCCAGGGTAAATGTTTGTATTTGTATTTGTTTTAAATATAAAATCTAAACCGTAAATACAGTTTTATTATCGCGGTCTATTATCAATTTTTCTAAGTCAGTTGTTTTGCTGCAAAGTTTCCTAAATTAACCACATTTAAAATCATTCAAGAGCGCACTGTGATGACAAACCACATCTGTTGTGTGTTTCAACCGAAATGCACTCAAAAATGCCTGCGTTTATTTTGAAAAATAAATTATTTCTAGAGTGCAACTCAACTAAATACACTTAAATAATAATCATAATACAATAAAAGAACTAGCCCGCTTTAAATAGCGCTTTTGATTCTGAATAAAAGACACCACCGACTCTTCACACAGTGAAAATGACAGTACCAGTTGCTCCCTCATGAGGGCGCTCAGGGCTAGGCGACAGCTGCTGATCTGGGCCCCTCTCCGAAATCAAGACATACAGCTAAAAACCTGCACAAACTTCATCTCAGAGCTCTAATGTTGTGACAACTCTAATGTGTGTTACAAAAGTAGGCCAAGGCATCGATTTGCCGCTCAAGAGGGGTGGCCGATGTATAACACAGCTATTATTATTGTTAATATTAATATTACATTTACATTTAAACGAAGGTAAGAGCATATCTGACCTTTTTCTTTCCCGAGAGTTGATAAAGTTGGGCTAGTTGTTGAGCGGTGGATCTCAAAGCCTCCAGTTGTAATAGCAGCTCTGGTCCCGTAGAGTTCAGCACGCAACCCATAGTATCATGACACTGCGCGCGACAGCAGCGCTAGACAGAGTCCGAACACGCGCGTCTTTGATGAGGTGAGTCGCGCTCATTAGTGATTCTCTCTATCGGCCACTCCTCCTCTCTTATCTCCAACCAAAAGGATTGAACCCCTCCCCATGTCCTCTCCTCCTCTGACCACCATATGAATCTATTATTGATGGAAAATGTATCTTTCACAGCTAATGAAAATGTAAAAAATACATCAACTGTTGGGTTGAGCACGAGCCGTGCCCTGCGCGATGTTTTCCACAGAGCTTTAAATATATACACCTGTTTTTACTCGCTGTCTTCTGCCACAAACATTTAGCAGACATTTTAAACGAACTGTATTTGCGTTTTGAAGGACTAAATTCAATATTTGCGCCGACAGAAACACGTTATGTCGTCTGAGACGCTTAACTGTCATATTCTGCCTATATTCAACAACAAAAACAGTTTAAATCTTGAATAACCTGGTCATGAATAACCATTACGTGAATATTAGGCTATTACAGAATTGATATTGATACAGATTAATAGCGTTTTTTTGGGTTGTTGTTCTCCAATTATTCTATTTTTTTTTATATAAATAATAGTAATAATTTCATCCACACATGGCAATAAAGCATACATCGTAGCCTAAATTATTTCATGTATTATAATATTATTTTAGGTCTAATTATAATTAATATAACTTTAGTTTTTTTTTAATAAGCTCTACATTTCAGTTGATTCCCGTTTGATCAATGAATTACCAAAATATAAATATCACATATTTTCAGAGGAGAGTTTGTTGCTTATTGCTTCATTCTTTAAATTGTTTTATATATGGTTATTATACATTGATGAAATTAAACGACTGATTTCATATCAACTGAAAATTATAATTTGTGCATTGGATATTTATAATGTTATAACTGTTTGTTAATGTCAGTTTTTTAGGCCAACTCAAATATATATTATTAAAGTCAATGAATCAACACATAATTAAAAGAATATATGAACACAGATAATGTAAACCATGTACAAATAATTCCAATCACTGGAATTACATATATAAAATAATTACGTCACACATGACAAAAAAAAGTATCACAGTGCAGGTGCTAAACTTTCAATATTTAATGGCTAAGCAAACAGACTGAAACTTGCATTGATCTAAAAGATAAAAGTTGGATGTCAAATTGTGCTGTAGTCCTATGGCCAGTTCTCATTTGCTCTGGGTTCGTGGTAATGCCTTCCTTTCACCCCTAAAGCAATCTATTATGATGGGGCTAAGCTGTCTCTACAGTAAATCTTTTCAGGATCTGACAGCACTGAGAGGGCCATCTTGACCCCCTCACAATGCTTTCAAGTGCTGGGGGCCGATGCATCATCCATCACTTAGGTGACAATAATCCCCTGTCTGTCACACACATGGACACACACACACACACACACACACATTCATATAAGTGCAAGCAGACACACACTGATGTGAATATGTAAGGAAATTCAAATGTAAAAATAACTTTTGTTTGGGTGTGCTTGTTCGCCTGATATAATTCTGATTCTGACATGATTCAGTAAGACAAGATCAGAACAAAGTTCATCATATCTTAAGCAACTCTTTGATCAAATGCCAAAACCATATAAAAACTGCATGAGTAGACGTCAGGGATTTTTACAAGTTCCTGTCTAGCAAACTTGTATATAACTTATATAGCATTTATCAGGCAGTAGCTAATAAGTAATTGAATTCAGTTTGTTTGACAATTGTTATGAAAGTGTTACAAATACGTTTCAGTTATTTCTATTTTTTTAAATACAAAATTATTTTTACCATGAAAATGAGTCAAAAACAATGTCATAATAAGATCAAATTTTACATTTTGACTAACAGAAATAATTTAGCCATCTTATAATTGTGGGATTTGTGTATGTGTGTGTGTGGTCCTGGTAAACCCTATGTTGTGAGGACCATTTGGTCCTCACAAAGATAGTAAAACCAGAAATCTTTCACCTTGTGGGGACATTTTTTTGTCCCCATGAGGGAAACAGCTTATAAATCATATATGATGTTTTTTTTTTTTTTTTGAAAATGTAAAAATGCAGAAAGTTTTCTGTGATTGGTAGGGTTAGGGGATAGAATACACAGTTTGTACTGCATAAAAATCATTATATCAATGGAAAGTCCCCATATAACATGGAAACCCAACATGAGCGTGTGTGTGCGTGTGAGAGTGCGCGTCCTCAGCCCTTCAGAAACAGAAGGCTATGGCATGGCAGATCTGGCTGTGCACTTCAGTTGTTCTGACAAACAGTTTAAGTGCATCTTGAGAGATGAGGGAGGGGGGTCAGAGGTCAACAGTCTTGCTGAATGGACCACGCCATTGTGCAAAAGCCAGAATACGTCCACCAGCTTTATGCCTATTGTCTCAGAGCGCATAGCTTGCTCTTAGTTTGGTCCGAAAACCGGATTACACTTTCTCAGCGCAAGTTGATAACATCAGATTATGTGGTCCAAAGCATTCTTTAAAAATATACTTTTACACAAGAACACATATGAAAGCGTTCGTTATGTCATTAAAAAAAAAAAAAGGCACTTTTTTGATTGGTTCTCACCCTCAGAGTTAATTTTGCACCCTTTATAATAACACAACAAAATATTCTTTTTCTTAAAGCAGAGTGTTGTAACTAACACCCTCGCCCTGCTACAGCACATAACTGCTATTTAGAACCATTCACACCTCAAATGACAGCCATAACATAAAAAAAGTCATTAAAACGTAAGGCCTAAAACTGTGAAATGCACCACTACAACAGTTGAGTCGTGTTTTCAGGGGCCCGAACACAAAAGACAAATGCGTAAACAAGTAAATAAATGATCCAGGTTGATTTTAAAAGGTTACAGGCACATCAGAATTTGCTGGGCGTGTGCATATTTCCATACGGCTCATGCATTGTGCATGCTCAAATAGAACAGCAAAGTACAAAGTTCAATGAATTATGCATTTTTGCATTGTGTCGCCGTTCTGAATAAATAATAGGCTGTTGTCCGTAAGACTGGCTAAAACGTGTACAAAAGATAAGAAAAGGGGTAAGAAAAGGAAAAAACAACCGAAGTAGGGAGAAAGTAAATAGAAACCATGTATTTAGTGGGGCGATTTTAGCTGGAGATATTATTCTCCTGTGGGCCCAGCGGTGGCCGCTCATTGAAGTGAAACGACTTTAATGATTGGGTTATGTAGTTGAAGTCAATTGGTGGTTGTCAGTCTCAGAGGTTGTCCCTCCTCTCCTCCTGTCCTCCCCTGTTTGTTAGCCTTGTGTTTTATGTGTCAGCGTCTAAAACTACGATGGCCACACTAGTTGCCCCTGTTAGTCGAAAGACAAAAGCTAAGACTTTGACTTGTTCCACGAGTCAATCAACTTGTTTTAAGGGAGACAAAAAGCCTAAAAGTGGCAGAATAATAACAAGGAAAGAGATCCACTTATGCATATAATCTAAAATGGGACACTTAAAGGAACGATTCAGCCAAAAATGAAAATTCTGTCATCATTTACTTATAAGCATCAGGAAGCATTGTGTTAGGTTTGGCATAAAAAAAAAAAAAAAAAACATCATTAGATTTCATGCTTCATTGAATCTCGAGGTGCCACATTTGAATGTCCAAGAACACAAATGAGATTTGAGAGTTATCCCAGGTAAGAAAAATATGTCCGAAGAACGTTTTGCTAATGTTCCCATTAAAACGGTATTTCTGAATGATCTCAAAAAATTGAGTTAAAGTTTTAAGCACATTTTTAAAGAACCGATAACTTGGAATGAACGTTCTGTTATTGTCACTGGAAGAGAGTGGATGGAAATATGCAAGACTTCAATTTTTAGATCTCCTTCTCACACAAAGCTATCAAATGACTTCAGAAGATTTGGATTATAGCGCACAAGTGGTTTAGACACCTTTTATGGTGTGTGTGTGTTGTTGTTTTTTTGTTTGTTTGTTTTTTTTTTTTTTGTCATTTATGGAGCCACATTCTTTTTTATTGCATGGACAAGAGCAGCTAGGACATTCTGCCTTTTGCAGAAGAAATAAAATCATACATGAGCAATATCACACATCTTATTTGTTTACACACATGTGCCGTTGAACTTTTGTATAAACACAATATCACACGTAGCCATGCAATATCGCTCCATATCAGCATGGCTGTGATTCGGCCGTAAACAATCACAGCCATGCTGATATAGAGCATTATCGCACGGCTACAGTTCGACAGCATATGTGTGTAAAATCTTAAGTTGACAGTTTAACAGATAAGACCAATCCTCCATTACTAATTCTAAAACGTAACTTTAGAACTAGTAACAAACAAATGCTGAGTTACTTCATTGAAGCTTACTGTATGATGTAGAGTATTATGAGAGAGATCAACTAAGCGAGTGCATTACCTTCATCTAGCTGATATTCTTCAGGTCAATCTTATATTCATAATCAGTTTGAATGTCCGTTGAAGAAAGCGATATCTTTGTCTTTGTCCTTTTAACAATTAAGGGGATTTCCCATGACAGCACTTGTCAATGCATTTGTCAGTTGCGTCTTATAAGGTGTTCTTTAAAGTAAAAACAATGTCCTTGTTTACAGTCCCTTTCAATATAAAAGTCTTTGCTACAGACTCACTCATAAAGACAGTCTTTGCTGCCATCTGCGATAATGTAACTTTCACTGAAGTCGAAATCATAATCACTAACGGACCCTTTTTCAATACTAAATATAGCATGTCATTTATACAAAATATTATTTATTGAAAAATATTTAAATACACAATATTATCCATTATAAAAGTATAAGACGTTTGTACAATAGGACTTAAACACAAGCAAACAGTTCAGTCAAAAGTACAAAATCAAATTATGGTGAGTTTGCTCGTCCGCCATGACACTCGCTGTGAGAAATGCTGCATGCGGAGTGATACAAACAGTTCCCGTGGTGATACTGGTAGAATATCGCATGACTGGAAAAGGCTCTCAGCCAATCATATTCAAGAACCAGAACGAGCTGTTTGTAATTACAAGAGGGTGAGAAAATATTGACAGAATTTTCATTTTTGGTTGAACTGTCCCTTTAAACAAGAAAGTGAGCACAAGCTAGATAAGGCAACCACCAAGGACCCCTCACTTAATCAGATATCATGTAAGCAAAGGAAACAATCCACACTCAACAACAACTACTACACAAGAGCTTCATGATCAGATTAAGACCTCCACAATTGCATCCACTCAATTCCTGGTAGGATTTGACTGAACAAAGCCCTCCGTACAGTAAACACACAGCAATCTTTCCTGCTAGACAACGAGCCTGTTATGAGATCTCCAGCTTTATGAGAGATCAGATATCTTATCTTAAACAGACAACTGCTCGTCTTTTCAAAGGAAGCAAATAACTGAAGACAGTGGATTGCAAGATTCAGGAGTGTCCAAACTTGCTTTGTACGTGATTCTTGTAAATGACTTCTGAGTCACTTCCTCTGACAAAGACAGGGAACAGCCTTCATCAAACAATAGGTTGTTTTTATCTATTGTCTAAGCGGTGACATCTTGACAGCAGCAGGTCCTGTCCACATCTTCCTGACAGTAACATGTGCTTGCTGTCTCTTCAAGCTTCTCACAGGATGTTCTTGATGGGGATTGTCTGCTAGTACTCTCAAAAAAGGCTCATACTCATACTAAACTGTGTCATATCCTATTATATGATACCTCTATTTCAATAACAACTACCAAAATAAGCATGTGATAAACTGTGCTCCCGCAATACATATTGACAACCTGCATACATTTATGACTGCAGTAAACGCTCTGCTGCAATTCTAGAATTGATGCATTGTTGTGCTGACATATTAGTCATGTACATCATAAACTGATTTATAAACGGATAGTTTTGGCCTTAGATGCTGATTGGTCAATTAAACTTTCCAGACATATTACCGTTCAAAACTTTTTGCTTGGTTTGGTAAGATTTTTTTTTTTTTCATGTTTTTGAAAGAAGTCTCTTATGCTCAAGGCGGCGGCATTTATTTGATCACAATACAGTAAAAACAGTAATATTATGAAATATTATTATAATTTTAAATAACTGTTTTCTAATTTAAAAAAAAAAAAAAAAAATAGAAAATGTAATTAATTCCTGGGATAGAAAAGCTGAATTTTCAGTAGCCATCACTCTAGTCTTCAGTGTCACATGATCCTTCTGAAATCATTCTAATATGCTGATTTGCTGCTCAAGAAGCCTTTGTTATTATTGTCAATGTTGAAAACAGTTGCTGTTTACTTTTTTGTAGAAATCATTATACTTGTTTCTTTGATGAATAGAAAACATTTATTTGAAATATTTGAAAAAAATGTAATCAATTCAATGCATCCATGCTGTATTAATATTTTATGTATATTTAATAAAATTATGTCAGCGCTTTAGGTTGAGCTGCATTATAAATATAGTCATGGCACGACCTCTCAGATCGTATTACTTAAAATAATCTAAATTGTCACAATTATTGAAAAATAACAATTGTCAAAATTATTTCAAAACTGTGTGTATAATAACTACTAAATTAACAAATACAATTAATGTAGGAAAATGCACTTTTCGCATTGTGCATTGCTCACCAGAAACAGTCTATACAACAGCTTTAGGGAGTAGAAAACCAATCAGAGAGCGGGGATGACAGGAAAGAGACATGACAGACTGACAGTGACAGAGTGTGCTAACAGCTCACCTGATCTTCGCTGATGTGGCACATGACCAGGTTGTGCTCTTCATGGGAAGGAGCTGTGCGCACATATTTGAGCCAACTCCCACTGGCCTCCAGAGCCCCATCCAGACAGAACTTCACATTGCCCATGTTGTCCATTACCTGGAGACAGAGAAACACAATGCATTTTAAAGGGTGCTGTTATTAAAACATCTGCAGACTACAACGATAAGAGACTACAATGATAAGAGACGTAATATAACAGACGTCATATCAAGGAGCAGCTAGGAAAACATGACGTAACAATTTATTGTGATGGTACACTTTAGACAATCTCCTAACTATAAATAACTTTGCAACTACATGTCAACTAACTCTCGTTAGAGTATTATTAGACTGTGGTAGACTGTTAGGGTTAGGGTTAGTAGAATAAGTTGACATGTAGTTACAAGAATTTGGACCATCGAACCCATGATACCATCTAAATTGGACCATCGAACCCATGTAATGCTGTTTATAATTTGTTATGTCTTGGGGTAGGAAATGAAAAAGAAAATCCACAAAAGTTAGTGGCAAAAAATATAGGTAACACTTAATTTCAATAGTCCATTTTAGACATTCTACTAACTATAAGTAACTTTGCAACTACATGTCAACTACCAGTCAGAGTATTAGTAGTCAGTCTGCTTAATATCTGCTTATATGCATCAATTCTAACACTTATTGATTTGATGGTCCCCCATCATTCTACTGACTACAACTTGTAACTTTTCAAATATATGTCAACTTATTCTACTAACCCTAACCTTAACCCTAACAGTCTACTAATAATGACAGTTTGTTGACATGTAGTTGCAAATTAATGAGTTAGTTGATATGTAGTTGCAAAGTAGAATGTCTAAAGTGGACTATCGAAATGAAGTGTAACCAAAATATATTTACTCTATCTGTAGTTTACATGAATCCATTTTTTTTTCTCTCTGCTCACATTGTTATACATCGAAAGGGTGGATTTAAACATTGAAGACGTCTTCAATGCTGTGTGAAGTCTCAGAGGCTCACGTTGATTAACTTTGGTTAACCTGACACTACTAGGGAAGTAGAGTTTGGGGTGTCTGGTTACTTGTCAAGGGAAATGGAGAGAGAGATGGAGAGACTGAGAGAGGCAAAATGAGACAGGATGTCAGGAAATGACCGGAAGGAGAGCGGACGCTGTTCTCTCACGAGATTTACGGCGCTCTTTTGTTGATATATTACCCAGCAAAAGTGAGAAATGCCACTGAAAACTGTGGAGTCTCTCTTTGAAAACAGAAACTCTGTGTAAATGTTTGCTTCAGCTCTATGAAGTTGAAACCAAATATCAAGTGTGCCGTGAGCGATTAAGACAGAAACGGAATATCCACACAAGTAGCGTGAATCCATGCTAATAAATCTGTCTCTGGGCCCATGTTAGACCTGAACTCCAGAGTGATTATATTCCAGCACATTAACACTCACAGTGGGCTGTATTTGGAACATCTATACGGATTTAAATCAAGACAAAGGAGTTTGATAGTCAGTTCAAATAATTTTGCAATCAAATATTTAATTTTGTGGGTTTTTTTTTTCTTTTCACAAAATTGCATTGTTTCTTACAGTACAATGTTTTTGTGAAAAATTCATCCTACAAGGGTTTTGTAAACATTTTTCAGGTAGGAATGCTTGTTAATGATTGTATGTCTGTATATTTGTGTGTGTTTGTACCTCTCAAATACACACATGCACACACACGCTTTTAATAACAGGTCATTATGTGTACATGAGCCCTCAATTCTGTTTATTTTACACAAACTCACAAAATACAGATTGGAGAGATAATATGGGCAAGAAGGTGAATAAATATATGTGGAATTCGGAGTGAAAACTGTGCTGTGATCAGCTTAGGACAGAAAACAAATTCTGCTGAACTCTATGTGCTGCGATTTACAAATCATATGGCTTAAGTGATCATTTTTCTTGATAACACTTTTCTGGGAGCCCATATGCATAAATGCCCTATAATGCTATTCATAATGCCTTAAAGGGATAGTTCACCCAAAAATGAAAATTCTATCATCATTTACTCACCCTCAAGTTGTTCAAAATCTGTATAAGTTTCTTTGTTCTGTTGAACACAAAGGAAGATATTTTGAAGAATGTGTTAAACTGAACAGTTTTGGGGCACCATTGACTTCCATAGTAGTTTTTTTCCTACTATGGAAGTCAATGGTGCCCCAAAGTGGCCTGGTTACAAACTTTCTTCAAAATATCTTCCTTTGTGTTCAACAGAACAAAGAAATTTATACAGATTTGGAACAACTTTAGGGTGAGTAAATGATGATAGAATTTTCATTTTTGGGTGAACTATCCCTTTAAAATTAAAAAGCCATTCACAGTTTTGGAATTTTATTGCATTATTTATAAAAAGACGTTATGCATTTCAGTGTTTAAAGCATATTTAAACACTGAAATGCATAACGTCTTTTTATAAATAATGCAATAAAATTCCAAAACTGTCAATATAATTATTTTAGGTTGAAATTTATATAAATATATATGGGAAAGTAGATAAATAAATATATAAGGGAAAGTAAAAACATATCTTAATTCTGTGACTGGTCACCATTTGTAATCAACTTTTGCCTTTACTAACAGTCCTACATTGTGGCAAATGATTTTTAAACATACAAGTACTGCATGTGGCCTACCAATGAATATGGGTTCATGAAAGATGTATGCATAATCATTTTAAACAAAGTAGTAAAAATGGTTTTTAAAACAGTTTTTAGTATGTCAATTTTATATGTTTACTACCCACTTATGAATGGTTACACCTTAACCAAGTATAATGCATTGGTGTCATGTGTTAAAACAACGTAATCTTCAAATGGGTACCTGTGAATGGGGAAGTGTTATAATGTCTTATAATGGTGATTTATTCATGTACTTGATAAATTACTGTTTCAGAAGCGGTGTTGGCTGTGAGAGCGCAAGACACACGTGTGAAGTTTGTTAAAGCTGGTTAGGGACACGTTCACATCTACTGCAGTCAAATACAGAAAGCTGAACAACACTTTAAGAATAATTCACCCATGTACACATTTCAAGTACCACAAATGAACAAGGATTTAAATCAAGATAAAGGAGTTGTTACAAAATGTTACAGTATCCCCAGATAAAAATGGACAATTTCAAATTGTTTTTTAAAAATGCAAAGGTTTCAATACATTTCTCGTTTCTTTGCATTACACATATAAATGTAATAAATAAATAAATAAAATATATAAAAAAATAATAATAATAATTTATGCGTTTCTGTATGTTGTTTTGGAGAGCTGAAACGATGTTCTAAAGCCGTATCCAGAAATTCTGGTGCTGTTGTTTACCTGTAAAGACTCCCGATGATGTTATGCAAATTTCCAGCTGTCACTGAAATCTAATGAAACGTTGAAAAGAACAATACGGTACACTGAACACAAGCCCATTCATTCTCAAATATACATATTCAAGTAAGGGTGAACTCATCTGTCTAAACAGACTAACTATAGGTATCACTCACGCTTTATTAAACAATGAGAAACAGGTTTCTCTGAGGAGAGGTGGAGGTATTGGGGCTGTAAAAGGGTTTGCAAACACTGTTTCTCCAGGTGCAACAGTGATTTACACACATCGTAATAAGAGAAATATAACCTATGTATAAATTAGTGGTGTTTGCTATGGCAAGCACTACTATTACTATGGCATTTGAACAAACCTCTAACCCTAAGCACTCAACTTTGGCATGGTGCATGTTCATGTGCTACAAACAAATCATAACTTAAATTGGCTGTGGCTTTCTGAGGAGAGGTGTGCTTTTAGTTTTCAGACTAAATAAGATCAAATGATTTGCACATGGTGGATGATAGAACAGGTTAAATAGGCAAATCAGACTTACATGAAAGGATAGCAATCAGAACACCCAATCAACTGCGTAGCAACATTCAGGCAACCACACACTGATGTCATAGTGACACCTTGCTTGCTTTATAGATGAAATTAACTAATTTAATAATTGATAACCTATTTGATAACGGACTTCAGCTGAACAATGACACTATTCTCTTTTTAGAGCTGCTTTACAGCCGAAATGAACTCTGTTCGCATCATTAAATCATTGTCCTTTTATCACTGTAAAGTTTCTGTGAAACAATCTGTATTGTATAAAGCGCTATATAAATAAAGGTGACTTGACTTGACTGTCCACTGTCAATAGTGTAGCGATATATGAAGTTGATCCTGGAACAACATTCCAATCAACCAATCAGATTTGAGGGACAAGTTTACAGTTTATGTCAAGTTTAGGCTTACAACCAAGTTTAGGTGCTTCTGCATCAGTGTTATTCACCTATCATTTCCCGCTGATTTTAGGGATAACTTATGGGTAGGGTTAGGTTTAGGGGTAATGATATGGTTAGGATTAAATTTTTGGACAAGAATGTTGTTCCAGGATCAACAAAATATGTTGACCCAGGAATGTGTCTAAGGGGCCGTTCACATCACATCTAAAAACGTGTGGAAATCGCCAGCCGTGCCACTTTCTCCTTATTTCCAAAGCGCTCGGGAACTTGCACTCCCATGATGTCTGCCGTTGATAAGCAATCATGAGCCAAGAAGTTTCAACGAGGAAGTTTCAGCAAAGGATAAATGGATTTCCAGTCCTTGCATTAGCTCTACTACCAGATACATTTATGGAGATAAGAAATAAAAAACCCGCCCTGTACAGCTATGATCAGCTGTTCGTCCATCTTGGCTGAGCTTTCAATGTTGTTATGGAAAGGGTAAAGCTAATTGGTTGGTTCTTGTCACATGACCTGCAATGTGCTTGCAGCATTCCGAAAAGCTGAGATTTTTTCATTTCGCTGCGGTGTAGATGCGCCTGGAATAAATGAGTGCATATGACGGTGTTGCTCTTTATTTGAGCATCTACATTTAAAATAAATTGAGCGAGCAAAAGATGTGACATGTGAACAGCCTTTAACTCTGCAAAATCAGGACGTGTCATAGCAACATTCATCAATCGCACAGGCGCCCAGCCTAACTGATGTCATACTGACACCTTGCTGGAAAACCAGCTGTTATGTTGAATAAAGGTGCGGTGACATAAGAGGAATTTTGCACAAAAAATAGGTTGACTGTCCATGTCAACAGTGTAGCGATGTGTGAAGCACCGCTTACACAGAATTCACTATCAAACCGAGCAGATCTCTGTTGGTCTATGTGGCAAATTCATGTGACCAACTTGAACAAAAGCGAAATCTACATGGGGAAATTTTTCGCCCTCACTCGAAACTCCAGACTGTGCAGATTCCTAGTGAAATTACTGTATTTTGTCTGTGAAATTAGCAATGGTAAATGTAAGTAACCACACCTTTATGAACTAATACTGTACACTGCAAGCAAGCAGTGCGTTGCGACTAAACTTATCTCTCCCATTCTAATCAGTTAAGCTCTTTACAATACAAGCATGCAGACGTGACATGATACATTCAAATCCAGGGGCGACTTGAAATCAGGTAAGGTTTTTCCTCTTATCTCACTCTCCCTTCTAAGTTTCAGGCCCATTTTCTCTCTCTTTTCTCTGCTCTCCCAAAAGTTTGAAGGGTCAAATACCAGAGGGACGGCTCTCGAGTCTGCTTTGGGGTTAAGGAGCCCCTCTGTGCCATTTTAAGAGCCCAATTACTCCCATCAGGTGTGAGGAACTGCCTTTGCAGACGAGCTGGTACAAAAACACACACACATGTGCCACAGGGAGTGTTTGAGTCACAAGGTGAAGAATAAGTGTGCTAAACAGCTTGAGCCAAGCTGTATTTCTAAAATGTCGACACCTTCACAGGCTAAATGGGCATAAGTGAGTAATATAACATGATTTTAGTTGTGCTGATAAGTATTGTAGCTGAAGAAGAACAGAAAGAATGAAAGGAAAGAAAGCATGGCAAGACTGGGAGAGTGAGATGACCTCTGAACTCGACATGGAGCTAATCAGAGACAGAAAGAAGGGAGACAAAGACAATGAAATAGACAGAAACTTAACTAACCTGGTTTCAGGTACACATACACACCCAACCAAATGATGAGTGCAAACAGTTTTGTTGATTATAATGGGAGTGATTTAGTTTTGATGCCATTCTTTATGGTTGTTTATAGTTTCCAAGTAATGTTTCAACATGCCGCATTATTATAAAATTCAACAGATGTGCATAAAAATTTTACAGTGGCTTTAAATGTGGCTCATCCAGTCATATTTATAATGAATTGCTTTTTAGCATTACATACTGTGAAGACTGTTTCTGCACTGCTGTACATATACAAAGTTCTGTCATGAAACTCTAGATGGCGCAGGCTAATAGGTCCTTCAACTCAACCTGCTTGTAATCACATTGTTATCTATAGGGCACAGCTGATTCCTGCTGTATACTATATACTTGGGTAGCATTTGCCTTAGCAGTGCAGCACGCTTTCAGAAACCCTCCACCTTCCCCAGCTAAACCTGTATAGATCTGCTATGGGTAATTCATGTACGCTATATTGTACAGCAGCAGCATTTCTTACTTGCTCTGCAGCAGCAGCGTTGCAGATCTATTCCGCCAAGACCAAACATATCAACACTGTTATACCCATTACCATGCCAAACACTCTGAGAGTTGTCATGACAGAAATATATATATATATATATATATATATATTAGGGCTGGGTAAACAATATTGATTTCTCGATTTTTATCGATTCTCATTTTTACAAACCGATATCGATTCTTAAATCCCAAGAATCGATTAGTCTAGTCTGTTTTCAGATGATGAATGAACAGAACATGTAGCGCGCCCCCCATCCAATAAATCACAATAATCTTTGTGCTATTACTTTTGATATGAAACAAAGTCTCAGATTTCAAATGACGTCCATCTTATTATGAGATTCAAAAAATAAATACCATTTTGGCGCTGTTTAATGTGACGTGACAGATCGTTTTAGCGCCTCAGTTAAAGCGGCAGCATGGAGCGCATGTGAACATCCTCTCCGCTTTAATGCCAATTACAGCGCGAAATAAACATGACTAAACATCTGAAGGTATGTTAAAATATACAGTACAACTTACCGAAATCCATATCATGTCTCGTGTAATAGCTTAATCAGTGTTTCAACCTCGGAAAGACGTCAATACAACAGCTTGTAAACAATGTCAAGTAACGTCACATTTACCTCAGAAAAACATATTCAGTGACCATAAACTCATTAGTCAGCTAGAAAAGTGAACTCTAGAAAGCAGCATTCTGATAAATATAGCTATGCACACCGTTAGCTACATATTCATTATAATGTTCTTCAATATTTAATGCATGTTTGAATAAATCAGTTATGACAGCCACGATTTAAATGTTTATATTAAAAAAAAAAAATGAATTGGAGTAGAAATATGATTATGTAATTCTAAACTTTATTATAAAAAAAAAATAATTGATTGTAATTTAAGTGTTTGTATATAAATAAGTTAATTTTAACCTTCAATATTATAGTAAAGTCGTACCAACTGACTCCCATGTGTAGTTTAAGGCATTAGTTGAGAGATTTTTTTCCTCTAGAAAATTTGCCATGTACTGTAACTGATATACTACATTCAAAATAATCAATATCGAATCAAATCGAAATCGAATCGAATCGCAAGCATGTGAATAGAAATCGAATCTAATCGTGAAAATTGTGTCAATACCCAGCCCTAATATATATATATATATATATATACACACACACACACACACACACACATACACACCCAAAACTATTTGACTATCTTTCTTCAACAACAGATATTTTGAAGAATATTGGGAACAAAACAAAAAATGTTCCACAGAAGAACTAAAGTCATATAGCCTTGGAACGACATATGAGTAAATTATGGCAGAATTAAAATTTTTCACTTTGGTTTCAAGTTCTCCGATTCAAAAGTGGGAGCAAATTCCTTTTCAGCACAATTTCACTGCAAAACCCAGCATCTGATTCTACCAGCAATCCATCTTAATCAGGTGCTAAATGTGTTAAAATAGCACTGCATTTTATTTTAAAAGAAATGTTTGTGTACATTTTCTAATGATAATGGCAGCAATAATTCATGAAATGATGGGGGAGAGTGCTATTTCTGCTGATGATCCAGATGTGCGATGCAGTCAAACACACTTTGGCATTTTAAAGAGCCGATTCAGGTGTCTAGATTGCAGTGGTGGAGTGATGCTGCACAATCCCTGTAAAGTACACCAGATCACAGTGGTTTGCTGTATCCTCCATAACCTAGCATTCACAACCAACATGTAAGATGGGGATTTGTGCGTTCAGTGTGTTTGCACCATCACCTAATTTGCATAATTCCCTTAATGAATCAAAAACAATGCTATCAGTGGGCTAAATTCATTCTTGGTGAATTCCTCCCTCGTTTTAATTTGTGTGTGTGTGTGTGATTTCCTCCCTCCGTACAGAAGCCCGACAGGATATATGATAAGACGGACCCTGAATTGAACACTTTTGTTTCTCACAAAGGGAAAAGAGGGAAATTCCCCTACAAACCCTTTTAAACCGGCAGCTGCACACACACATGCAGTCCACCTTTACGCTATACAGCTCCTCAACCTGCATGACTGATGTAGTGTGCAAAGTGAACATCTCATAAAACGTCACCTGCAGTCAGGCCTACATGTACCTGTAACATATCAATATTTTACAACGCCAGCAAACGCCATTTCTGCAGCCATATATAACCGGAGCCTGCAAACGACTGAAACGCAAAGCATTCACACATTATTCATAGTAATAAAGGTCTGAAAACATGTTGAGCTTCTTGTTGTGGCGCTAAAGTTGAAAAACCGTGAAAGTGGGTCAAAGCACTTATTTAAGTGCGAGTGTTTGCAGGGTTTCATTGATTAGGTGTTGTGTGCACTGCCGAGAATAAAATCGCATTGTGTTGAAAGTTCTTATCTCTCACCTGTGTATGTATTTATGTGAAGCAGGGTGTGTGTGTGTAATGTTCTTGAACAGCCCTGCTTTACCCTGTGGTGGTTTTCTATCCTAAACCACAGTGAGAAGAAGTTTTACTTTTTTCACATACAAGATTGATACTGAAAGGACGACATTAAGACACAAATTTTCAAATATAGCCTTTGGGGTCAGATTTATTTTATTAATTTATTTTTTTAATAATAAAATTAATACTTTTATTCAGCAAGCATGCAATAATTTGATCAAAAGTGAAGTGAAGACATTTAAAATGCTACAAAAGATTTATATTTGGTGTTCTTTTGAACTTTCTATTCATCAATTAATCCTGAAAAAAGTGTCAGTTTACACAAAAATACTAAGCAGCACAACTGTTTTCAACATTGATAATGGTTTCTTGAGCACCAAATCCGCATATCAGAATGATTTCTGAAGAATCATGTGACATAGCAGATTGGCTGCTGAAAATTCAGCTTTGCAATCACAGGAAAAAAAATTACATATTATACAGAAAACAATTTTTTTAAATTGTAATAATATTTCACAATAATACTGTTTTACTGTATTTTGTGATCAAATAAATGCAGCTTTGGTGAGGATAAGAGACTTCTTCAAAATAAATAAGATGTGCACAATTACTCAAAATTCACTAAAATATGTTTGAAAACCAAAAATACCCACTATCCATCCAAGATGATGGCATTTTTTGGAATGACCACTTCTGCGATCCACTCAGGAACAGTAACCATGTCAAATTATTCTCACATCTAATATTTCATTAGCCTAACTGTATATGATATTGTAAATATGTTGGCACATTGATATAAAATTTACCTAATCCATGTTTATATTCTATTCTATTTAAATATGAAATTTTATTAGGCCTTTATTTGAAATTCATTGTCCATGTATTGATAATTAGACATAACATAAAAGATTTCTTAAGTGCACAGCCGTCACAAACGTCTCAGGCGGTGTCTGTCCTAATTCAGGCTGAAGCACTTCAGAAATGGGGGACGCTGAGAGAATTCTCAGTGCTTGTCACCCTCATTGTGTAAAACAGGAAGGCTTAGCTGACACCTCTGTAGAGAGCGGCCCAACACAATGGCTAATGCAGTGACACAAGAACTAGCATACACACTCTCAGTGCTCATATCCTGGGGAAGTGTGTGTGTGTGTGTGTGTGTGTGTGGTCCTGGTAAACCCTACACTGTGAGGACCAAATGTCCCCACAAAGACAGTAATACCAGTAATTTTCAACCTTGTGGGGACATTTTCTTTGGTCCCCGTGAGGAAAACAGCTTATAAATCATACTAAATTATGTTTTTTAAAAATGTAAAAATGCAGAAAGTTTTCTGTGATTAGTAGGGTTAGGGTTAGGGGATAGAATATACAGTAGTGTAAAAATCATTATGTCTATTAAAAGTCCCCATAAACCACAACATTACTTACTGTTGTTGTGGTGTTTTGTTGGTCTGTGTGCCACAGTAATGGGCTTACTGGACTGAAGCAACTTAGGTTTACTTGATTATCCATACATAATGTTTATTCCTTATGTACAAGGAATGTTTATTTGTAATTTCTTTGTACAATCATCTCAATCATCATTGTAGTGCATTGCATTATATATTTTGTCCCCCACAATCTACAGTAAGTATTTAGATATCATCCTACCAAGATTCATTATTGGGAGATATATAGTGACAACTGATAATTATATGGGATTTATGTAAGTATTGATAAACTGTTATGAAGCAGAATTTAATTGTACTTTTTTGTCCATATAAATATCAGCAACTGCACTAAATTGTATATTTCTGCTTACTTTTTCCCTCCTTGATTATGAGCCTCATCATGCTATATGAGCCATAAAAGTCTGATGTATTATATATGATACTCAACAAAAACAGATAAGCAAACGTTTTTAAAGTATTTTGTTTAAAGGTTCAATAAACTGTTCCATTAAAAAAAATCTGAGTATTAATTCATATGCCAGGCTTTACAGGGTTAAGAAAATCTGAGTGTGGTTCCCAGGCTGTTATTAGGTTACTAATGTTCTTTATTGTGATGCTATGTGGTTGCTAGGGTGTTTTAGATGGTTGATAGGTGGTTTCTCACTGAGGCAAGTCAAAACTGCCCATAAAAAGTCTCTATAATAGAGATTCTCTATGATATGATGCAAGTCTAAGGGTTATTTTTACTGTTCTATCATCTGCCAGGTTAAACTTTTAGATGGTGAAACCGAAGCAGAGAAGGCAATAAAGATGGGAAGTGAGCGTCTGGCAGCTAGAGGGCAGTCATGTACGGGGGCCGTGGAGACTGGGGACGGACAGAAGAAAGGTCAAACACATCCTCTTCCTTCACACTCACTCTCCATCCTCTCACACTCAAGTCGGCTGCTCCATCAGTTGACCTCCGACTTTAACATGTGTCCCCATGCTGTAATTAACAGCTCTGGTTAGAGTTCATTAAAGTCAGATCCAGGATCAGTTTCCCATAATCAGATTCTTATCGCACACATTACGTCTGGAATCCAAAACTGGCCACGGATCAGAGGAGAAGCACACCTCGTACAACAACCACTTTTATTATGCTGAGTAGGAAAAAAAACCCAACGCTGTGTGTAAGGTAATGCAGAGTCACATGATGCGCTTTGAAACAGGGATTGTACATGATTATTCTGTGATTCATTTTTTCCTTCATTTTTATTCTTCTAGCTTATGGATTTTTTTTAATAGGTTGAAAGGCATGGAGAACATTTTAGAACGTATTTAACTAATGTAATATGATGCATTACATAGTGAATATTTTGCCGGAAATCATGTATTGCGAATTTTATCCATCAGAATTTAAGTGGAAGTTTAGATTCAACTTTAGGTTCAACTTAAACTAATTTATTTCAGTTAGTTGCCAAATCCTATAATATTTATTCCCAGCTTTCATTTAATTACCGAAAATGATCAGACTTGTGATTTCAGCAGGAAGATGGGAAACTGGAAAATCCCATATATGGAGGGACCAGAATCTCGCTTGTGGTGTTTTTTGAGCTATTAAGAATCTACCTAGCAACCACCCAGAACACCCTACCAACTACATAGCAATGCCCTGGTAACACCCAAGAATAAAAAAAATTACATTTTGACAACATAATGAAAAGCTATCCTTTAAAATACATTCACTGAGGAATCATGAGCAACAAGACCCAAGAACGTGTTAAAAAAGCTCAATTTGATTCTATATTGTCTTTAAAGTTCCGCCTCAGGCTAGATAATTTGCACTTTTCTACCATTTCAGAGGGCCAGTGGGTTATATTTATACATATGGCAGTTTCTTGACATTGGCGCGCCCCCCTCCAGCCCTCGCCCAGACAGACAGACACATATACACACACTCATGTCCATTCATTATACCTTATCTAGCCAGGGCTAACCTGCAACCCTGACACAGGATATCCTGCTGCCTTCATTACAGTGCCAGAAGTCATTACTCCACGTCACACACACACTCACGCAGCCGTACACCTCCTAACTCTTTCAAGCTGCCTCCAGACGCACGCCACACACACCAATGGCAAAGCTAGCATCAAAGTCAACAGTGTAGTCTGGGCTGCCAATGAGGTGAGACAGAACAACAGCCATCTCCAGATTGACAGACAGACAGAGAAGAAACATTATTAAAGAGGAAGTCTCACTCAATTTGTGGTCATAGTAAGATAATAGTGCAGTGATAACGTTTATGAGATAAAGATGTGTGTTTGTGTGTTTCCCGATGGACAAATCTTGGTTTACTCTTTTAAAAATGGGTTCCAATAGGGGGTTGCCAATGAAAAACCATTTTTGGTTCTCTTAAGAACCTGTGTGGAGAATGTTTAAAAAAATCTAAATCATTTTTTTTCCACTATAAAGAACCTTGAACCTTAAATAGAAATGGATATTAAGCTTGGTTCTACATGGAACCATAGATGGCAATAAAGAATGGAGAGATTGGAAGTCGTTTCATGTGGATTTAAAGGGATAGTTCATCCAAAAATGAAAATTCTGTCATCATTTACTCACCCTCAAGTTGTTCCAAACCCGTATGTGTTTCTTTCTTCTGCTGAACACAAAAGAAGATATTTTGAAGAATGTCAGTAACCAAACAGTTGATGGGACTTCCATAGTATGGAAAAAAATACTATGTAAGTCAGTGGGGCCCATCAACTGTTTGGTTACTGACATTCTTCAAAATATCTTCTTTTGTGTTCAGCAGAAGAAAGAAAACTTGAGGGGGAGTAAATGATGACAGAATTTTCATTTTTGGGTGAACTATCCCTTTAAGTGCACTGCTGTCTCCTGTCCCCACTGTTCTGATGGACAAGACCCTGTGGAGAGGATCCGACCCAAACCGTACATTTCAGAGGGATAGAGAGAAAAGTCCAATAATCCTATTTTATTAACTTCACTGGACTTGGTTGGATGTGCGTCTAAATGTGTTTGTGTTGCCAAATCTCTCCCGTCATTCTCACCCCCTCTCTCCAAAATCAATCCCAGACATGTATCAATAAAAGTCAGGCCACTGCTGCAGTCTGCAACCACAAACCATCCGTACGGTTCAGGCAGACAGCAGCAGCTCTGCTCATCAGCATGTACTCTGTGACTATCACAACGCCCGATGAGTAATGACTTCACTTCACTGGCTCAGCCCAAAACACATCTGCAAGTCCTGCAAAAGAATGTTTGCTGCCAGTGCAATGCAGATCCAAACCCTTACAGCCATACGGCTTCTATTGAGTAAATGCAATGTCATGGAAAGCCCAAAACAGCTTCCTTCTGTCAAACAAGTTTATGAAATTTCTTTAAATGTGCCCAGAATTGTTTAATGAGACCTTCTTGCACCAAATACATTTTGTTTTGGAGAATAATTACAGTGGAAAAAGAAATTACAGAATGTTTTAACCATGTTATTTGAAAATTAATTTCACAACAACCATCTAGTAGCACATGACACAACAAAATTAGCAAAGCAAGGGAAAGTTTGAAACTCTCACCAGAATTAGTTCACAAAAAATGGAAAATGAGCCACAGCACAGCTAAAATAAGCAATAATACAATAAAAGTGAAATATAATACAAAATATAACACAGCACAAAGAAATCACAGCCAAAAGGAAACCACAATACAAAAATTATCCATAATATAGCGTTTCCTTTATTCCATTAATAGAATGGAAATATATGTAAAAACCACAAAAGTGGTAAAATGCTGGAATTTAAATTATATTTGAAATCTTCTGCAAACTTGAATCTTTTTTTTTTTTAAATTCCTTTTTAAATTCTTCTTTATTTAATTTAATTTATTTATTTATTATTATTACAAATATTTAGTATTGATTCATTTGGTGTTTTTCTTCAACTTCCATTGTGCTAATATAGTTGTTTTCATTGTTGGTTAAATTTGTTAATTTCATCTTTCATGCTTTTATTTTTTATTTTTACTAAAATTGTATTTATTTATTGTTTGTTTGTTTGCTTGTTTGTCTCAGGCTGCATTTATTGAATCAACAATGTAAAAATAGTATTTTTTATTAAATATTATTACAATTTAAAGTAATAGTTTTCTATTTTAATATGTTTTAAAATGTATTTTATTCCTGTGAAGGCAAGGCTGAATTTTCAGCAGTCACTGAGTCATACAGTGTCACATGATCCTTCAGAAATCATTCTGATATGCTGATTTGGTGCTCAAGAAACATTTATTATTATTGTCAATGTACAAAACAGTTGTGCTGCTTAATATTTTTGTGTAAACCGTGGTACTTTTTTTCATGTGCTTTTTTTTTTGGTCATTTTTTTTTACTTGACTCATCTTAATTCATGAATCATTTACATTCATAGTATCCATTAGCAAAAATGGCATGAATTCTGTTCTTTGTTGTACTGGTTACACCTACAAAACAGCATCTGGAATATCTCCTCCTACACACACACTAAAATGTTTGTGGTTTAATCAGGTGTTTGTAGGTGGTGTGTAGGAAAGCCTGGGTGACGGGGGTACAAAACCCCCCACCGGAGGGCCATATCAAGAGTCCGTCTTCTTCACACACACCCAACACCCTCTAATGCCCCAGTGACTGGCTCACTGTTTGGGTACGTAGGGCAAAACTTTCAGAATTTACTACCTGTTTCCCCCTGTGCTGTCATTATGGACGGAACACACAACACAGATGTACCATTACGTACAATAATAAGAGCCATTACCCACACACACACCTTTGTAAATCTGTGAGGAGTCGTAAAATTTATTAGGAAAACCCCCTATTCTGCCGCAATGTGCATATGTGGGAATGTCGAGCTGCGGTTTGTGTTTCGCCGTCATAATTTCTGTGACTCCTCATCTTGCGAGGGCAGGCTCTGGTTAATTAAAAAGTGGGTGAGTCTGGCTGGCTGGCCGGACGCTCTCGTAAAAAACACATCTGGGCTGCGATATGATTGGCGCAAGGGTGGGGCGGTGCTTCACTGCCACTGTTGAGAGTACGAGCGCTCTGATAGTCCCACTGTCACTCTGAGAGTGAGACAGAACTGTGATAGATTACAGATGTACAGTACATGCACAGAGACACATGCAAGATGGCCTGTTTCTCTCAACCATAGCACAGCTGCCGCACACACAAATGTAATCATTACACAGGGCTGCAAATTATCATTTGTATGGTAAATAATATGAATCACTGATAAAATAAGATTTGGTCACACTGAAGGACAGAGTGCTGCAGGGATGACATATTTCTGTTGGCTACAACGAGTTAGCATTTTAGCACTTCCGGTTCCATCGCCCTATAGTCAATGCGTTTTTTGAATGGGTTTTTGGCTATAGGCCTGAAATGGTTAACACAAGCTCAATATATTCCTAAAAGATATTCTACAACATAAAATACATCAGTAATACCCTCAAGCTTTTGCTTGTCTTAAAAAAGGTGGTTGCTAACAAATCGCTAAATGGGACTGCAGCACTGTTCAAAACAGAAAAGGCAATTCAATGCTCTGCAACAAGTTCCATGAGAAAATAAAGGGCATGTAGATTATACATAGATTTAAATTGATTCACTAGTGAAAAGTAGTTTCTTTTAGCCAATATTTGTTTTCTGTTTTATGCTTATAGTATCTTATCATTAGCTTAGCAACATGCTAATGTCAAATCAGATGCTTAAAATGAGACACACTAATGTACTTGTTGCTCATGTAAACTGTTCGAAAATCAGTCACTTATGAGGTTCCATCTCCCTCATATGGAAGCTTGTTTCCTCCATGAAATAAAAAATAAAAATGGCAATTGTGACTTTTTATCTCACAATTCTGACAATTGTGAGTTATAAAGTCAGAATTGCTTGATATAAAGTCAAAATTGCGAGTTATAAAGTCAGAATGTCGTGATATAAAATCAGAATTGCATGATATAAAGTCAGAATTGCGAGTTATAAAGTCAGAATTGCGTAATATAAAGTCAGAATTTCATAAACTCGCAATTCTGAGAAAAAAGACAATTATAAGACATAATTGCGAGTTTATATCATGCAATTCTGACTTTATAACTTGCAATTGTGAGTTTATATCTCGCAATTCTGAGGAAAAAAGTTAGAATTGTGAGATATAAAGTCAGAATTGCGTGATAAAAACTCACAATTGCAAGAAAAAAAAGTCAGTATTGCGACTTTTTATGACTTTATAACATGCAATTCTGACTTTATGTCATGCAATTCTGATTTTATATCATGCAATTCTGACTTTATAACATGCAATTTTGACTTTATAACATGTAATTCTGACTTTATATCACGCAATTCTGACTTTATAACTCGCAATTGTGAGTTTAAATCTCGCAATTGTGAGAAAAAAAGTCAAGAATTGTGAGATGCAAACTTGCAATTGCGAGAAAAAAAGACAGAATTGTGAGATAAAATGTCGCAATTACCTTTTTAATTTTTTTATTTAGTGGCGGAAACAAGCTTCCATACTCTCAGGATGCTGCCTTAGAAGACAACTCCTACTCTACAAGTTTACCCGGTTGAGGAACAGGACCTTAGAGAAGGTGTAGAGTAGAACTTGAAAACAGTGGAGCGACAGCCGTAGGACTCATTTTCCTGTCTTGACCCGTCCTCTTGATAGCACAACGGCTGGTATGTATTAAGGTTTGACAGCACTAGGCCCCCATTAGACAGCCAGACAGATTCCGCTTACAGAAAAACGGCCCATTATCAAAGACACTCAGATGGAAATACAACACTGATGGGAGGAGGAGTGGAGAGGCACAGGATGGGCCCCTGAATACTCATTTGGTCACAGTGGTCAAAAAGCCCAACCACACAAACTTTCTCAAATACCTTCAACTGCGTGATTTACAGTATCGTTCATGACCATTTCAATGAGAAATGAGTTATGCTCTGAAGTTTAATACTTTTTAATAGTTATAATAACTTGCTATCTCTGGATCATCTACTAGCTTTCGATAAAGGGCCAAGTAGGCAGTTTTACGCAAAAAAAAAAAAAAAAAAAAACCCTAGTGGTTTTGCAAAAAAAGAGATACATTTCAAACTGCACCTCTATAATGAAACCCCCTGTATGTAATTTATGGGTCCTCGTTAAGGCCGGCTCAGGAATGGCACTATTGCATTATGCTTTCCTTCTTTACTGGCCGGCTTTGGAAGTCCGCGTTTTACAGCCAAGCTTTATGATATGTATTTAGGGCAATTAGGGTGGAGATATATTGACTCATTACGACAGAGCAGGTGCAGGGGGAGAGAGTGGCATGTATATAAATGCCCCATGAGGGGATTGGAGCCCTGCTCCGACTGCATAGAGACGCCACAGAGCGTGTCCTCTTGCCTTAAGAAGTCCAGGGGGCCATCGCAGGATTTCATCTACACCACAACAGGGCCACATCGCCCTTGTTCTCATTTAATGCCCGGTCTGGGCACTGGATCTGTCATGCATTTGGTCATAAAGTCTAGTATAGGATTGGGACATTAAGGGCTGAAAACCAGATCAATGCTTGTAAATTTCCTGTTAAATATACAAAGAGAAATATGTGCAATGTAGTGCATGTTAACAAGTGTGTAAAAGCAAGTTCTAGTCTTGAAAAGTTCAATTGGAATACAAGAATTCAAGAATTCTTTTTAAGAAAAGAGCTTGATTAAGCACAAAAGTGCCACACTGTAATATACATTTATACATAATAAATTTAAAAGAAAAAAAATAATCAAACCTAATAATTCATTAGAAATCATTTTAATATAATTGTAAAAAAAACAAAAAAACAAAAAAACAACAACTAGTAATATGTTGCATTGTTGTCATATCGCCTCAGTGTTTGCATCCAGTTATTATTAGTTATTAATACATTTGGTTATTTTGCATTTTTATCAATTTTTGTGTAAAATGTCTTAAAATTTGGCAATCTGATTAAATTATTGAGTCAAGAAAGAGCTTAAAAATTAAGCTGATATCATTTCCATTAGATTTTGAATTAGATTTTATTTTTGTATTTTCTGTTTTCATTTGAATTTTAGACTTGTTTGCAAATGTAGTATGCAATCCAGATATTCCATGCATACAGAAAATGTACATATTGTGCACATTTTATAGTAATAAGAGTACTATGGTAGTACGCTATTCCAAACATAACCTGTGAATTTTTTCCCCCACACTCTAAATTGACCTTTTTTTCATTTGCATGCCTCATCATAAGATCAGGCCCATTATAAAATGAGTACATATAGACTCTGATGGCTAAAGCACTAAACTAAATGACTCTTAACTGTGAGCACACACTGACTTTGAATAATGAGGCTAATCACGGCTGTGCCCCCCACATGGCAAGAAGGAAAATGTGCCACACATGGGGTAAAATGACACGGCTTCTCTAATTGTGGCCAAGGACTTCAACAGAGATCTGCGGCCGTTGACTTTGACCAGGGAACGACATCAGTCGACGCTCATTGTGGCCTCTTCAACATTTTCATGACTGGATCTTGAAAAGAAATTCATACGCCAATTACGATAGCCAGAGCTTCACAGAGAGAATTTAACAGAATGTGAATATTGTACAAATTACCAGACCAGCGTTCACTTTAAACATCAAGAGCAATTGAACACGCACAACTTACAGCAATCAAGAAAAGAGTCAATTGCGTTATTCAACCCGAATTGATCAGAGCAGTGTCTTGGATTTCACTTATATGACTTTTGTTTGCCATGTTTCAGATACCTTAAACATCATAGTCTCCTCATTTAGTTTAGTTTTGTTCAGAAAGATTCTCCAAAAGATCTAGTCTAGTGGCACAGAAATTACACCTCTACGATCAGCATGCTTTTAACTGGCCAACTAAAACCCAATGACTAAAATACTTCTATATTTCTTTAATATAAGCAAATAGGCTGAGGGTAGAGAGATTGAGAGAAAGAGAATTTCATATATGAACAAAAGCACTGGGGATAAGGTCATTCACAGAATTATTATTTAGAACAAATTAAATGATAAATCAAATTCTGTTGACACAGAACACTTTGTTTGATTCTTACAATAACACATTTTCAATTGTGTTCATTTCATTTTTAGATGACACCCAGGTAGAATTAGAGGTCATACTTTAGATTAGGTTCCAATTCTCACTAAATAACTATTAACTATGACTTTTTCCTCAATGAACTCCTAATTAGTGCTTATTAATAGTTAGTAAGGTAGTTGTTAAGTTTAGGTATTGGGTAGGATTAAGGGATATAGAATATGGTCATGCAGAATAAGGTATTAATATGTGCTTTATAAGTACTAATAAGCAGCCAATATACAAGTAATATGCATGCTAATAAGCAACTAGTTAATAGTGAGAACTGGACCCTAAACTAAAGTGTTACTGAATTAGAATTAAAATTAAAACATTATTAAAACCAGACATTCACTGAAAACATGAAATATAGACCCATGAGCTGGGCTAAACTTTTAAAGCAGCCCTTGAATTAACCTTTACCAAAATTTTTGGTAATGGTCTTTTTGTTACCCCAAGGTAGGAGACAAACTCTCTAGCAAGATGTCATATTTATCAAAGTCACTTAAATTTGTAGATTTCAGGTGTGTGTTCTCTTCGTAACTGCTGAGAAAAAAGAAAAAAGCCTAGGAAAAGCTCCCTGGCAAGTGATGGTACAAAACCTGTCATTGGGGCGGTACCCTTTCAAAATGTTCTAATATGTACCATTTAGGTACTAATATGTTCACTTTTGGTACCAATATGCACTCTTCAGGTACCTTTTAATCACCCTAGGGAAACTTTTGTACATTTTTTTTTTCCTGAGTCCAGTAGAAGCCATTTAAACTCAGCTGATATAGAAAGTAGAATGTGATCTAAAGGTAAAAGGTGTCAGTATGTGCTGTTTCAGCCTGTAAACTCTTCTTATGTTAATATTTCTTGGCCCTTTGTTGTATAAAAAAAAAAAGTTAAAAAAATGTTTATGTGTTTTCAAGATTTTTTTTTATCTGAAGAACTGTTCCAATTGCATCAAATCCCTGTTATTGTCGGAAGAACTAAGCTAATGAAAAAAGTTGCATTGTTGCAGCCTTTCGCTGTTTTCAAGCCTCACAAACAACAGTGCTAGTCCTGCACTTGTCTAGTATTAAAGTAATGTGAGATATTAAGAGATGCTCATGCAGCAATAACAATGACATCACATAAAACAAAGCCAATTCCTAGAAACCATATTACAGTTCATTTTTAACTAAGCTTTCCCTCAAACATCAGTGAGGTAATGTTCTTCATCAGATACAGTATCTAACAGTGTTTAAAGACTTATTTTAAGATTTGGTGGACAAGTCTCTTGGGGTGCTATCAAAAAAAAAAAAAAAAAGACTCCAGCTAAAACGTGGATTTTCAAGAAGGAAACGTTCTGAACACATACTGGGAGAACAAATGTTAAAAATAGAAAATCCACATGTTGCTTTCTTTCTAGGAGACTTCTATTTCTAAAACACTTTAATTTAATTTTTATGGAAGAAAAGAACAAGACAGACAGACAGAAAATATGAAAAGCCCAATAGCATTAACAGAAACAGTAAAAATACAGAAAAACCAATTATATTACACCTTTAACACACACACACACACACACACACACAAACACACACACACACACGCATAGCTAAATGCAAGCTCATATTTTAAACAAATACAGCTAACCACCTCTGCTGGTTGGCATTAACAAACTGTCTTTCCCCCCAAAACTAAGCTTGGTATGTGTGGTTTTCCCTTTCCTCTCTCTCTCTCTCTATCTCTCTTTCTCTTCATTCTTCCCATTTCGAGGGCCTGGTAGGATTAGCCTCAGAAATTACAAGCCAGCGTGAAAGGACCGTGAATTAATATCCAAAAACTAAAAAATTATATTTGGGTGGAAGAGGCTGGGGTAAAACTTAAAAATTATGTTATTGCTACAGAAAAAAAAGAAAGAAAAAAAAAAAAGAAGGCATGTCATACAGGTAAGTCTTGGGATATAGCTATGGTACAATGAATATTTTGCATGCTTTCAAATATGACTGAAGGTTTAGATTGCTTCAACCAATGCATTCCTGACATTACTGCAATTATGCATTTTAAACAGTTTTATACAAATTCACTTTCAATAATTCAATGTATACATTTTGTTTGATTGTAACCAATGACCTACCTAATCTTAGCCCCTTGTTTTATTTTATAAATTGCTTGTTTTATAAAGTATGTCTTAATCCATTAAAATGCATTTCATCAAATATAAAGTAGCATTTGATTCAAATTTGGAGACGTTGCAGTAGTATTGCAATCTTTTTGCCTGACAAGCAAATCTTTTAACCACAATAATGGCGAATAAGAAGTTGCTGACTGTGGTTTGATTTATTTTCTTATATTTGACAGACATATGACAAAGAGAGAGCGAGAGAGTGAGACAGAGAGAGAGAGAGGGGTCCCAATTATTCCTTAACTGAAAACAGACAGAAAATCTCCAATTCCAAACAAAAATTTACAGGCATACTCTGTGGCATACCTGCTCAAGATCAGACTGAATCTATACAATCAACTTCCCAAAAATTTCAAAGCCAGTGCAATTTCTCAAACTCAATTTGTAAATTTGCAGTGATATAGAGTAAACAGTTGAGTCAACGCTGGCAATCGCATCTGCCTGGTGACGAAGAAGTGTTCAATTACACCTCACTTGGAGTTTCAATGAGATGGAGGATTTTCGAATGTACCTCATTGATGCTAATTAATTCAAGACGTTTACTTTTCAGTAATATGATTAGCCTGCATGCTAACATGCATTAGCCAGCTTGTTCTGTGCAGCACTAGCTGAGCAACAAAAGTTAAACTGAACTACAGAAATTTGAATTAATGTCTCAGTATTTGGTATGTCCTACTTTTGCATGTTCTTCAGCATGATTTGAGAACGTTCCCAAGTGCAACTTGTGATTCAGTGGAAGCAAGAAAATCTGACTTATTGTACAAAGGAATTCATGTGATCAACGTCACAAATTTGCTGAAAAATGCCATAAAATGTCATAACTTTTCTTTATTTTAAATTATTCATATATGAATAATTTAAATCATCATATATGAATAATTTAAAATAAAGAGAAGTTATGACGTAAAAAAAAATAATAAATAAATAAAAAGACTAAATGTGAAAATTACCCCGATTGGTTTGAATAGTATCCTCCAGATACATACTTGTTTCGTTTTGGCATGGAAACAAGAAAAAAAAAAAAGATCAATATATTGCTAATTTTTTTTTCTTGTTTCCATGCCAAAACGAAAAAAGTATGTATCTGGAGGATACTATTCAAACCAATTGGGGTAATTTTCACATTTAGTTGAAAGGTTTAAGCCTATAATGTAAGAATAGCTTTTATATTGTCAGTGATATTTCAACACGATCACTTACTAGACTGAAGCAAATTAGTTCTACATGATTATCCATACATAACTTTTTTTAGAAAAATCATGTCAAAATGTAAAATCAAATATGATGCAGCAGGCTTTTGAGGAATGTTTATTTGTAAATCTCTCTATTAACATCCGACCACCCTCCACCACCACACGCTTGATCATAAAATTAATCATTTAAATATCATCTTACTTAGACATATTATTGGGAGATATAGAGTGACAACTGATATTTATATGCATTTTACATAAATAGTCTGTTATAAAGAGCTCAAATTTCATTTTATTTTCTGGTCATATAAATATCAGCAACTGTGCCAAATTGCATATTTTTGAATAAAGTTGAATTTCAATTAAATTTAGTTTTCCCCCTCAAGTGTTCTCCTACTGTATATCATAACATATGAGCCATAAAGCCCAATGTATCAAATATGATACTAAAAAAAGCCCTAAAAACATACGCTAACTTTTTTAGATTTGAAAAACATTTAAATTTCAATAAACTGTTCCATTTTTCTGTTTAAAAAAAGTTATTTTTCTGATTATTATTTCAGATGTCATGCTTTACAATGTGCTGACCAAACTATAGACAAACATTTCTGACTGCAGCTCAGTGACCTCCAACAATACGAGACCAAATCGCATACAAGCGCATGAACACAACCCTCAGCTGCACCGCAGGCTGTGAAAGTGGCTACAGTATAAACAAAAAGTACAGAATCACTGGACCTCTGTGCTTTCTCACCGTGCCATTGGGCCACCCGCCCTCTCCCGACATACAGGCCCTGCGGTGCAGCACATAATTGTAAAGTGCTGCTTTATGAAGACTGGAGGAGACTTTAAACCATTGTTTAAAGTCGGACGTTTAATATTTCGTAGCTTGCTGGCGTGTTGTCAAGCCTCAGACAATAAAGCTATTGAGCTTGAGCCGTACCTCTGGCTTGATTCATTCTAAGCGCTGGTTTTAGCGCCCTTACTGTTCTCGATTTCGGCACCAGAAGCTCCAAAATCTAGTTCTGACACAAACTCCTTAACCACGAAGTTTGGTTTTGTGATGAACTACACTTTTAAAAAGCTTTATTATTAAGAATAGCTATTAAAATGTGTTTGGCTACATTTTTTTTTTTTTTTTTGGTATCTTTATTACATTATTGTGAATGCTTCATAATACATTAATAATACATTTATATAGGTTGTGTGACACAAAATTTCTGAAATGAAAGCTCTGGTTTTTAGCACTTTTTCTGTTCTTGATTTCAGCACCAGAAGCTCAAAAATCTAGTTCTAGGAATCTAATTCGTCTGACAGTTGCCGTACAATATATCACTGTAGGTTGACACTGAGGGAAAGCTCCTCTGCACTGATCTTGAGAAATGTTTACGGCTACCGTTGGCCTTAACCTCCAGGCCCTCTGGCCTCAACCTTCACCCTCACAAAAGACTCGGCCCCCTCCACCCCCCCAGCCCTATGATGGATTCTCAAAGAGACTTGGCCGCTAAGGGGGCCGATATATCTGACAGCCCTTTTAATTAAGCCACACGTCTAATAAAGGAGGTGAGCCATTTGCTCATTGTTTAACACAGTATGGAGAACACACCAGTCAAGCCCCAGGACGTGCATTAATTCACCTCTTGGATTGGGAACGAGGAGGGCTGGACGGGTGGGGGCGGCTTAATGTATGGACGCCACAGTAACGGGCCTGACAGTAATGGCCGATGCTTGTGCATTAGGATGATTGCGAGGGCCAGGCACTTTCAGACAAACCAATCCACCACGCGGAGATGCAACAGTCACATGATCGGGCTCTCAGCCCCATTAGAGACAGCGGGAGAGCTGGCTGGGTAATCAATGGGTGTGGGTGTGTAGGATGGAGGATGGGGGCAGAGGCTGGAGTTTGTGAAAAATTCGAGCAATATTAATCTCTTTCTGTCTTGAGTCATATTCCTCTTGCCACATATTACAGTAAAGTGACACTTGATTTTCTCACAGGAACATTCAGAACGCCTGCTATTACATGGTAGCAGTGCCTTGTTATGCCATTTATAGGAAAAAAATTTCTAGGAAAATTTCTATGAAACCTATAAACATACTGAATTATAGGATATTCTAAATGCTTCTCCTTAATCATGAAGTTTGGTGTTGATCGTGATGAATTACACTTTTTAAAAGCATTATCAAGAATAGGTAAGTATTATAATGTGTGTGGCTAAAATTCTTTGCGAGAAAAATCAAATGGTTATGAGGTATCTTTATTACATTATTATGAATGCTTCATAATGCATTAATAATACATGTATAGGTTTTGTGACAATTTGTTGGTTGTGTGAAATGTTTTAAAGGATATTTACTCAAATTAATTTTTTTGTAATTGAAAATAGAAATCCATTGGTAACGTCAGTCAAAACGATCAAAACTTAATTATATGCACAAAAAATCCTTTCAACTAGGCTATGTTAAAGGATTAGTTCACTTCAGAATTAAATGTATTTCCTGATAAAATTTAGAATTAAATTTCCCATCCACGACTGCACGTATTAAAGGGATAGTTCACCCAAAAACGAAAATTCTGTCATCATTTACTCACCCTCAGGTTGTTCCAAACTGGTATAAATTTCTTTGTTTTGTTGAAAAGAATGGAAGATATTTTGAAGAACGTTTGCAACCAGGCCGCTTTGGGCCACCACTGACTTCCACAGTATTTTTTTCCTACTATGGAAGTCAATGGTGGCCCAAAGCGGCCTGGTTACAAACCTTCTTCGAAATATTTTCCTTTGCGTTCAGCAGAATTTTCATTTTTGGGTGAACTATCCCTTTAAGTAGTCACATTGGAAAGGCCATGCATGACATAGGCGGAAGTACCAATCCAGTGTCTACAAAGCGAATGTGCAAAGACTAAGTCAAAAACCCTTTAAAAAAAAAAAAGGTAAAAACGATGTCGGACAATTTTAAAGTTGGAGGAGAAAATGAGATGGAGTTTTTCACCCTACCCTACCTTCCGCCTACATCATGCGTTACCTTTTTCAACGTGATTACGTAATGCGTGAAGTCGTGGATGCACATCGCAGAGCTATTGCAAGACGAGCATTTGTGGTTAAAAAGTATATAATTTTTTTTTTTTTTAAATGACCTATCATTTGCTAGATAAGATCCTTATTCCTTGGCTGGGATCGTGTAGAGCCCTTTAAAGCTGCACTGAAACTGCAATTTGGACCTTCAAATCGTTGGTATTGTTGAAGTACACTATATGGAGAAAAATCATGAAATGTTTTCCTCAAAAAACTTAATTTCGACTGAAGAAAGAAAGATATGAACATCTTGGATGACATGGGGGTGAGTAAATTATCAGAAAACTTTAATTCTGAAGTGAACTAATCCTTTAAGGTGGTTGTACCTTGGCAAAGCCCATTGCAAAAACGGCAGAACTTTTGCTGTAATATTCTAGTACTTATGTCTGTGTATGTGTATTTGTGAGAGAAAAGGAAATAAATGTCTCATTTTTTTAACAATTGGAGGGATGAGACAGTCATGCTCCTCTGAATAAGATAACATTTAGGATAACATTTGGTTAACAACAAATACAAAGTTAGTCATTAATTCCCCACATACACAAACTCACAGTTATAAATAAATATAATGATAACACTGTGAAACTGTGACTGATTTCTGTGGGTTATTCCACCCAGATATTTTTTTTTTTCTCTAAATGTCATCATATCTATTTGACATTGTGTTGTACATTTCGATGTACACAGGATCAGTTTTAATTAATGATAAATCATGTAGATTCTCTATTAATCATTAGCTGTGCAGACTGGATCAGCAGCAAATCAAGTCAAAGTTGACATTGCTTGAATTTTGGAGGTCACCTTACAAGCTATGCACCAAGGGTAACACAGTTTGACAGTTCATTCCATAGCATTCAATGAACTGGGGAATGCTGACGTAAATCATGTGCATTTAGCTTGAGTTGAACTTAAGAAACAAAACCTACTACACCGTTTTTTGACATTCTTTTACATTGCATTCATGTTATTGAATGCAGGGGTGTTACCAAGATGGTTGCAGAGGGGACAGACTTGCTTTAAAAAGGACTTTAAAAAGAACACAGGTAGAATGAATTACTGAGTTACTGAGATCCCCCATCCTGCCCGACCTTGAGCGAGTAACTAAACACCAGGGTGCTCTGGCACCTGCAGTTAACACTTAGTACGTCACTTTGCTGTAAAGTATCTGCTAAATGATGAAGTAACTGAATGTTTTATATTATCATGCTATTTCACTATGAACCATAAAATAATCTTTGCTTTCCTCAGAGCGGTTTTCCGCTAAAGAGCTACTGATGAAAAAGCACTGTGTGTCGTTTTATTCCGTAATTAACTCAGCGGGGAGACACGAGTTAGCCTCTGGTCATTGAGTCATTAAAACCACCCGTCTCTGATGACTCAACTAACGAACGAGCTGTGCATTTAGCCGGTTAGATAACAACGGTGTAAACTAACAAACGGTACTGTGTGTGTGATGCGAAATAAATTTAACAGCTCTGGCATCCTCCTGTTTCTATTCTCTATCTAATCCAGATTTAACAGGGAAAAAGTAATTTATTAGTGCTCCAGCTAGCCTTTCTACCTGGCACTAGGCTGCATGCTAATGATGTGGGCTTGTTTGTTTTTGTGTTGTTTTGTTCCCTGGCAGAGCTGAGAACTAGTGTGCGTGTGTATCCTTTGCTGACTGGACAGTTCCGTTGTTTTGTGCTATGAAAATAGTCTGAACCTCCAGAGAGAAATGTAATGAAACACCCGTAAGAGCTAATGTATCCACGCATGATGGGCTAGAGTGCAACCTATGCTAGAACACACACAAACACAGAGGCAAAAATAGCTGCAACCTATCTAATTGACTGACTGATTGATTGATTGGAGAAATGAGTGCTGACTTACAGAATAAAAGAGAAAGAGGAGAGAGAGTGAGCAGGTTCGAGACCCCCAGCAGGCCTGGCTAAGATCAGAGTTCACAGGTTATCACTCAAGCTCTCAGTTTGACCTCATTACCTAATGTGGCGGCATCGGCTACTATCTCACTCTTACAGCTGTTAGCACTCCAGCTGAGCGCGCATGTGTGTGTGTGTGTGTGTGTGAGAATGTGAGAATGTGAGCGTACTTCACTGAATTCATAACAATAGTGCACTTTCAATAGGAATCTAAACACTCCTAAGAGGGCTGGGCGTTATGACAGTATATTGTGTTTATTTCGAGATTTTGCTTTACTGTGATACTGCACATCAGTCGGCAGGATTGCTTTACATTATTTACAAGTGAGAGCTATCAAAAAATATGGAGTAATGCAAAATTACAGAGTGGGAAATTGTCCCAAATAAGTAAAGAAAAGGTAAAACTTGGGATTTATAGGGAGTGTTTTTAGGCACAACACAGATGTTTAATTGTTTACTGTTGCCAAGCAATGCATTAATATACAATTCAACTGATATACAACTGACACCTAGTCACAGGTGTGCCAGCATCTGCTAATATAGAAAATAGAAGCTAATATTTTAGAAAATATGTGCTAAATTAACGCTTGTTTTAGGTTAAAAACCTGGGTACAATCGTTGTAATTGCACTCAATACAATCAAAGTCCCTTTAAGACAAGTCATTTCACTCGGCGGCCATCTTTGAAACGCCTCTCGGGCATTCAAGTGCAGCTCCTATCTCTTTGAATGGGGAAACATCAAATTCTCCAAAGCTGTTTGCCAAGCTTTTGATTAAATTTCATATTTGAAATCACCAATGAAATCTGACAACAACTGTCTCATAAATTTTGTTTCTAAATGCTCGAATCATGACAAAAAAACGGTATTTTTCAGGCTGGCTCAAGCTAATGCGCATGCGCAGTCCTAAATGCACGTCTCGTCTCTATCATTTCGGAGGCGCGCGTCTGACTGTTTCTATAGAAACCGGAGCTTCTAACGGCCGCTGCAGTGACGCGATGACTTTACCAATCGGCGATTGGCTCTTATTTAGAAGGCGGGACTTATTCCGCCATATTGCGCGTTGCACTTTCTCCCATTCAAAACAGTACGAGTGACGCGTCTTGTGTTATTCTATAGTCTTTGATACAATTCACCAAAAATCACACTATAAAAAAAAAAAAATACTTTATATATATATATTTATATATACATACATACATACAGTCAAACCAAAATTTATTCAAACACTAGATTTAATTTTTTATATTTTTTTTACTAGTGGGTGCAGGACACTATAATTCATTTATGTAAGTGAGGATAGCAAAAAAAAGTAAACTGTGACATATTATACCCAAAAATTCTTCATACAGTGGACTACCAGTAAAATTTATAAAAATTTGGGACCAAAAATTATTCATACTCTTTGTCCTGACCATGTTTTGCTTAAGTGTTATCTGACATAATTAAGATTTTTTTTTTTTTTTGACACAGTTTAACTCGTTAATCTTGTCATATTTCATTACCATTTTTTAAAACTATAGTGAATAAACTGTAATAATGAATGAAATGTTAAAGGTGTCTGAATAAATTTTGGTTTGACTGTATATATATATATATATATATATATATACAATTTTATCTAAATAAACTATATATAAAGGGTCTGTGCAGCTGCCCAACGAGGAAATGTGTGGGTCAAGTTGACCCGCGAACATCTATCATATGGTACACACGTTTCACAACACATAAGAATGTCGACACTTTGCAGGCATGTTTATGACACTAAATGAAAGAAAGTCACAAAAATTTAAGAAGGTACTCAAAAAATGATTAACCCACAATCTACCTTTGTAGTTTGTGTGTTTTTTTCTACTGTGCAGTGTTTGTGTGTCAATTTTATGCCCATCTATGTTTGTTCACTGGTGCATATTTATGTGATAGGATAATTACATTCTCAAAGCAAGGGCATGATTATTGCCCTATGGGTTCAGTTTTGTGAACCCACTGCCAACGTCGGGCTGATGCGTAGGTGTGAAGTAAACAATTCAAGCCACACAAACACACACACGCACGCCAAACTATTTACTCCCACAGTGAGAACAATTCACCCGAGCAGCTAATTTGGACTAAACATACTTCTATGCAAATGAGAGACACAAAGCAAGCTGATTAATGAATCACATAAAACTCACTCACACACACTCACAAACACACAGGTGACACGGGTACAACAACGCTATGCTAACGGCTCACACGGGGCTCATAACTAAACAAAACTAATTAAAAAAGCATAACAAGAGGATGAGTTATTACTGACAGCTGGCTATGTGTGTGTTTGTGTAGGGGGAAACTTGACCCCTGCCTATCATCTGTTGTGTGAGCTTGGTCCGCACAGGCACATTAGCTATTAGCCATTAGTGACACAAGGCCATTACAAAAGACATTGTGGTCCAATAAGCATCTAAATGCCAGCTCCCATTAAAGTATGATACCGTAAACAAGAAACTTTTATGAACAATAACACTGAAACTCCATTGAAAAAAAAAAAAGCACTAAAGAAATCCACCAGGGGTGGTAAAAAATAAAGCAAGCGTTTGTTCGAGTAGGACAGTGGTGGTACATTGATCCTCACAGCAGAGCAAGAGCAAAAGAGATCACCCCGCTAGGCTAAAAGGCATAGCTGTCTAGTGGCAGCACGCCAGAACCGTAGCCTAACAGCGACTTCTCTAATAGTGTCTGTTTCAGTGTCCCGCTATCATCTGACTATTCATCTCATGAGCCGCATATCCCCGCTGTTCTTTACAAAACGCACACGCGACCTTAGCGCGCTTGCACAAACAGATACATGCAGACAGCAAACACATCGCCGGCATCTGCTAACATTTACTTAATAATTTAACACCATGCTGCCGCCAATAACATTTTCATAAGAGAGAGGAAAGCCTGGTGGAGGACAGAGGCAGAGAAATAAAACAATTGTAGGATCGATGGTGCAAAAAATTGGTTTATTGAGTGTTCTATCTCACATTTCCCCGTAGACACGGACAAGAGAATGGAGCACACACCGCCAAGAGAGACGGGGGGAAAAATAAATGAGATTATTGATGTTACACGTCAAAAATAATTGCTCAGATTTCTGCTCAGAGGAAAGAATAAGATGCTGATGGATTTGTTGATCCATGAAAAGGCTTCATTTCGCAGGTGGGCCGAGGAGTCGGAACCTTTTAGTTTTTTTTTCTTTTTCTTTTGACCCCAGGAGTGTTTTGCAGGTACATGTGGCTCCTCAGATGGCTAAAATCTTTACTTCATCAGATGGAATTCACTGTAAAGGACTGGAACGCATAGCCTAGGGACATAGTAATGACTTGATTAAATAGCAGCTGTATTGTGATGTTCTGTGTTTTATTTATTAAGTCAGTGTTCATAGTGTAACAGCGAGACATTGGTGTCAGTACACATTATGCCTTCTATTTATGCACATGAATGAACCTGATCCCCAACTTTAATCCAGCTAATTAGATCTAATTTAACAGTGTCAGACAAGACAATTTCATCCATATAAATTAACTGAGATAATGTCATCAAAGTAAACTGATAATCAGTGATGAATGAGCAAAGTATGCTAATTAAAAATCAGTCAATCATATTAATAAGGGCATATCCAAGAATGAATAATAAAAGAAAAACAATCATTGAACGAATGAAAGGCACAAAGCAATGCAAGTATATGTCGTTCTACAATGGGTGTTAGTGCAAACTGTCTTCTTCTGTTGTCATTTTTTATTTTTTTTTCACATTCAAGTGAACTACTGTCATGGCTGAGCAACAATTTTAATCAAGTAACTTAAAGTTAGTTAAACTGTCATTAGCATGATTGACTTGGAGCCATGGTTCACAGCAGCATAACTTTAAAAAACTAACCTTAACACTGGGATTAAAAGAAGGGAAGAGGAAGAAAACAATGTAGGCTTTTCAAAGGACATTTTGATGTTGAGTGTCTTTAAACTGTCGGCTCAGACTCTCTGATCGTGGTGGGCTGCAGTAGCGTAGGGTAGTTGGACTACGCCCCACTTCTAAGCGTAGAGTATATCTGTGGGTCCCTGCCAGCGCTGATGTACAATAGGCAGTGTCGGGCGATTGAAATTCACTCCGGCTTGTCCCCGCTCTGTCCTGAAAGCGATCTGGGCTGAGGGGGAAGATAGGCGCTGACCCACTGGCCTCAGCGCCTCCTCTGAGCTGGCCATTTGAGCGCCCGTCTGAATGAAAGCGGGCCTACGTCACACACGGCACACACACACGTGCAGTGGCCTCATCAGATAGCGTTTCTACAAGCTAAATGGCTCCAATGCTTGGCCACTGTGTGTGGCATCAATGGACACTTTTCATTTTGCCGCCTTCAAATGGAACGTCGGCAAGTGTCTCTTTTCCACATAGATTTTTTTTTCTAACCCTGGCATTGATACAGTAGCTGATGAGATAAGAGCTCTTAGCCATTGAACTGGGAGTAAATCATTGTGTAGACTGTATAACAGTAATATTAATTGGCTTTTCTTTAAAATGAATCAGCTAGAATCAGACCAAATATATGTTTGAAGAATTATTGCAAGATTAAGCATTAAGCAAGACAACCACAAATCTGTTAGACTCCAACAATGGAAAGCACAATCACAAAAAGCTACTGGAAGAAAACTGGTAAAGTGGTAAGTGGAATTTGTAAGAAACACCTGAGAACAAACATTCTTGTAACAGAAGACAAAACAAAGACAGCAGTGATAATTAACTAAATTCACAGCATGTAACATGCATGCATGTCTCCCCATTTAGCTCTACAGCACAAATAGTCTTTGCAGCCGCCTTTGGAGCGGTGAGTAAGTGTGTGTGGCGAGGAGATAACTTTACGAGCCTCATCTCGGTGGCCAAATGTTTCCAGGCCTCGTGTTCTGCTCCCGGGGGCACTTCCTAGCCCTCTCGGCTTACCCGTGAAGGGGGCACGGCGTAATCAGATCGCAGTGGTCGACCATTGTCTCCCGTTGTGAATCTCATCTTTTCAAGCTGACCATTTTACTATGGAATCTGTAAAATAATTCGGCCAGGCCCACCTCTCGGCTCTGGGGTCAGTAAATAGCTGTCATCAAAGTGTCTCTGTGCGGTAATGTTGCACAGATGGGGATGAACTTGTTCAGTATTTTGAGAGGAGGTGGGATGTTTGCTCTTTCAATCTCTAATCTCCCATATCTTAGGCCATAAACAATTATTATAATGTAGAAAAATCATTAAAAAATTGCATTATTTTATCATTTATTAAGAAGAGACTGTGATTTTAGGGAAACTGACTGAATTTAGTTCAACTGAGTTGAGTATGCAAGTAAATATTTGTGTCCAGATACTGCTTTCTTTGCAAAATGTTTAGTTCAGTTTAGAGTTGGTGCTTCTCATCTATTTGGTGGAGTAAGTTTTTCGCCAGTAGGGGTGCTAGGCTGCCTGTCTTCAAGAAGACTCTATGGCCATATCTGAACATAACAGCCGCAAACAGGCCCAATGGATTGATCTGTTTCACCTTGAGAGTCAAGATCAATGCTATTGATGGCCACCTGGAGTTTTTCTCCAGTTCATTTGTCATAATCACTCAATATGTCAGCGTAGTAGAACACTATGTTCACACGGAACTCGTTCACAGATGGAGAAGCTCCACATCAAAACCAGAGCCTCTATAACCTCTCTCACTCTGTGTCGCCTTTCCCCTCTCTATTTCTCTCTCAGTCTCTCTTGCACGGCCGTTATTGACATTTTACCTCTAACCTTCTCTTTTACACTAACTTTAATGCGGAGTCTGTTATCAGATGTGCTGGAGGTGTGGAGTTTCAGCTGCCCTCCTCCTCCTTTTCTCTACGTTATTCATCCCTTCTTCCTGTGCTCTGAAAGTCAAGCTTCCCTTTACAAAACCCCATGGCCTTATCTTCCTGACCCTCCTCCCTCTCTCTCTCAAGTCCTTCTCTCCAATCCCCCCTGGCAGTCAGTAGACCGGTGCCCCCTCTCCTGGGACGAGCCATGGGCACAGGGGCACAGCACTCCGCTGCTTCTGAGGAGCGGGATCACTGATCAAACTGCGGGGCCAGTTCCCCAAGGGACGCAGTATTTACTGCGGCACTGTTCCGACATGGCTGATAACACGGAGGGTGAAGCGCCGCCACATGCGCCGTTACGTACTGTATAGATCTGCCACTCTTCCAGTCTTTTCCTACAATTTATGCAGAGAAAGAACTTTCTTTAAACATGACCAAAGAGTTAGAATTGGCAAAAAGCCAATTCTCATCAGAACTGTGAGAATTCAATTTAAGAAGAAGCATGCAGACACTGGTAACAACTGCAGGAACAGTATAAATCTCTATGGTGAACATGAGTGGTCCCACAAGTTCATATCAATAGTGCAATATAACACCTTGAGTTCATTATGAAGTGAGACAAGTTAACTAGCTCCTAGAGGAAGTTTAGAGACTTAGGGAGAAGAAGAAATTGGTAAATACTCAAACTGGAGTTATCCATGAGTACCACAGCTAGAAAACAAGATATAACCAAGTCTAGCTTTATCAAGAATTATGCGTGGTACGGAATTCAGTCCATAGTTCCACAGAACACTCAACAGTGTTGCATACTGTTGTACAGAATGCACCAGACTGTCGACCAAAAAACCCCCGACCCTATAGGTCATTTTTCAAGCACCTTATTACGACCTATATTTACGTTTTAAAGTCATGCGTCATACGTCTGTTGTCATGAAATGACGTATGACTGTCGTTACCAATCAAAATGCGTGTTCATTTAAATGCAATGTGTGGACTTTTTACACCATTTGTCCTTTTTTCATTTAGCAAAACTCATTTTTTTTTATTAACGACTACACCCACCCCACCCCTAAACCTAACCCTTAGTGATTTATAGTGCATATACACTTTATGAGCACATGCGTTCCCTGGGATCGAACCCACGATGGCATGATCGCATATTGTTATATATTGCAATGCTCTGCCAATTGAGCTATGCGAAACCTGAATTATGACGCAGATAAAAGGGAACAATGCATTAAAATGAAAGTGTCCTGTTGTTGATATAGGGGCGCAACTTTAGTAAACGCTCCTATGGGTCGTATTTCAGGGAAGTGACAAACGACCTATATAGGCGTATTGGTTGGAGAACATGTTGGAATGCACATACCAGAACTATTATAAGTATTTTTTGGAGTTTTGATGGGTACGAGGTTCTGGAATGGGACACAGGACAGAGCCACAAGCTGGGTGGGTGGTCAGATATCAGTCGTCCTGGCTGGCTCAGAATTCAATCTCGTTCTGTCTGCAGGACTCTTACATCGTCACCCCAGTGATAGGGATCACGGGCAGGGAAAGTAGTGGGGAAACACAGAGCTTTTAAAGAGGCCCCAAGCTCCTCTCTCTGGCCCCTCAGTCAAAGTCAAGAGGTGCCTCCCTGACTCTATAACGCAAGTTACATTTTACTTCAATTAATTGTAGTGAATACTTCAATATGTGTAAATCATAAATCATGATAGACTTTTTTGCCTATCCCCTAGCTTTGAACACATATCACCTTCATTTAAGGAATTGGTCAATAAATAGGCTGGACTAGAGTTTGTGCATGAAAGTGAATCGGTGTGTGAGAAAGATGAAACGACCAGAGAGATAACTATACTAGGAAGGAGGGGTCACGTTTAATAAAGAAATAGAAGGGCTGTCTTCTCCACTTTTTGAGGAGAGGATGTAGGCTGGAATGCATCCACCGGAGTGGGATTGCCTTTCCTTTTCCTTTTTTTTTTTCCCTGCGTGGCCTTTTGTCCGGGGGGTCTGCAGGTGCTCAAGAGGGCACAATATCCCCATATTCATATCCTGAATCTATTCTGATGCCAAAGCCCTGTCCCAGTGGACAACACCTGCTCCTTCGGCCGTCTTAGCCTCACACAATGCCTGTTGTTCTGGCCGGTACATTCTCATCCATCCCCACATAGCCAATCAGTGTCTGAGACTGAGAAACAGCCTGAGACTAGAGTCCTTTCAAATACACCCCCCATCCAACCGGAGAGAGCATCCTGTATCTTGGTTCCCATCCATGCAAACGTCCAGTGATATTAAATTCGATGGCAATTCAGCTTGGACATATTTCATTGAACACTCTAGAGTTCTTTTAAAGGTGTCTATGGGTTTTACTATTTATCAATTTCATTTTTATTTGACCCTCAATCTAAAAATTTCCTGCAAGTGTGATGCTAAACTAGGCGCAAAAAAAAAAAAATAAAATAAATACTTTCACTGACATCCTTGAAGTTATCCGGAGCTCTCCGATTGTAATCACAGGTTAAAGCGGGAGGGAAAGAGTGTCCGCCACCCATCTACTTGGCCGACAGTAATTGTGGCGATTTCATATGCTAACGCGGAGCACTCCATCTTTGTGCTTCTCCATGGTGACGAGAGGTGTCAGATCAGGCGTGAGGTGGCTGGAGACGCCATTACCTATAAATAAGGTACAATTTGGTTGTCACAAGGTTGCCTATAATCTCGCCCCAGATCTGCAGCTCGGGCTGCCTGGCTAAGCTGCAGGGGCCACAGGCCAGGCCTCCGGTGAGAGAGAGGTTAGAATAGCTGGGGTGGGGGGTTGAGAGCTAATTGAAAGCTGATTCCTGTCAGGAGCTCCTTTCTATGGGAGACAGAGGGGACATTGTGTCCCTCTGAGCTTGAGTGTGGCCTCAACTGCTGCCAGAAACCCACCTTTTTATCCATGAGACAAAACAGAGACCCCCTCCTTCTCTCTTCTCTCTCTCTGTTGGACCTCTCTGCTGGCTGATGAAAGGGGATATATTAGGAGGGTAATTCTGAGAGGGAGATAACTGCAGGACAGGATGAAAAATGCTGTCTATCTGCAGGATGAAGGACTCAGACCATGTCAAAACTACAACTTTAGGGCTCAACAGGCCTTGGCGAGCTTGCCGAGGCTAGCCAGCATCTAATTGAGTTCTTTGGCCTCTCCTCTTACTGAGCAGGCTACAGTACAGCACAGGATCCTGTTTAAATATAATGTTGGAAACATGTAGGCCTTTTTGGAATGTTTAACATTAACTTAAAGGGAAATTTATTGCTCAGAGGTTGCACTTTTATGGCAACTTAATTGAGTTCTCAGTTAAGTCTCATTAAGCATCAACTTCTAAGCAGCAGAAGACTCAAGCAAAAGGTCTCTATTTGCTCTCATTTTTATCTCCTGGATAGCTACAGTCAACATAAAGCCATTTATATAATGCACATAGTTTTGTGTAAATGTTGAGAATAGGGCCTGAATCATAACAGTCTCATAGAGGTGTACTCCTGCAGATGGCTTATCTGCATTGTTTGGGGAGACAGGCTAATTTCTTGCAGCTGCAGTAAAGGGAGGGAGAAACGACAGATTTACTCTCTTCTTAAACACCAAGGACAGCTTCCGTCTCCACGAGCTGTCAGGGGGGCTTGTTGGAAGGTTTCCTGTTGCTGGATACCACTCATTGTGATCTCTTTTTATGACACTTATTATATCTATGTTTTGGCTTTCTTACTAAAGCTAAAAACTAAATAAATTATGCTTATTTACAGACACCTTTTGGGATGTTTTATTTATTTATTTATTTGACTAAGACATTATTTGACCCATTGATGACATTTTTACGAATTGGATTAAATAAATTTGACTTATTTCCAGAGATTTGTCTCTTACAAGTACAATGAAACACACACACACACACACACATACACACACACACATTAGTCATTCTCACTGGGAAGGGAGACACTTACAGAGATGTCTAGGTTAATCTGTAGAATAACATTTGAACAATGGGTCATTTTAGCAAAGTGCACTAGAGCACTGAACAGTTTTTTTTCTTCACTGGGACATTGGTGCACTAACACAGATGGGGAGAGTGTACACTTGATATATGCCGTTAGTGTTAAAAAGTGTCTATGCATTGAAAAGAAAATTGTATTTAAGACACATATGTACACACCCATATGTGTGTGTGTAACACAGGGGTCAGAGCACAGTGGACAGCCAGACTGTAGTGCTGGCGTCACTGCCACTGAAGCCAATCACTGGCAAATCCCCAGCCAATTTACAACAGTGGAGGACACGGGGCCTTACCCCATAAAAATATTCACTCATAGCTGCTTAAATCTGATACTGCAGTGACCACGTAGAGTCTGCTTGTAAAGCTCTGCTGTACCAAAGGGAAAAAAAAGCACCATAACTTCATTAGCTGATGCAGCGTATTTTACATGAGCATGATTTATGAATTGTGGCATGTCGGTTTTGTAGTGTGTGACGGCACATATTGAGAATATGGGAGGAGTATAGAACAGAGCTCTAGTTTATGATAATAAAACGCTAAAGATTTGTGGGAAATATCATTTAGCAACAGACATAAAAGTCAAACTTTAAATGTTTCGCATCATTGAATAATTAATGAATAATTGTTCCTCTAATGCAGTTAATTTTCTTTAAATTAACTGTAATATATATAATTTTTTTTTTTTTTTTAAGTGGTCCAATATGTTGTAACATGTCCTGGTTTGTGCAAGGGTCATAAAGGCCTCATATGTGTACAAGTGCTCCCAAGTTTCATCTTAAAGGTTGAGCAGAAAACCATGAGTGTAGATGTAGTGCGTGAGAAAGAGGGGAGAGCAGCCTCTACTCCCTCTGCGTCGGACCTCTGTGGCATATATTTGGACAACCGAATAAAATCAGGTAGAAAAACAAACCCTGTTGGCTCTGATAATGTGTTGGCTTAGAGTTGAGTAAAGCACCACAGTGAGGTCACCACACATGTGTTCCTGTCTCACTTACTACCACCACATTCCTGAAACACTTTCAAACCCATACCATACTCAGTAAATATGAACAATGATCTACTTATCAATATACTTCAAGTTATTTTATTTTATGTTTGGCACAGGTTATAAGCTTCAACTATACACTTCTTCCACTGAACATGCGAACCTACACAGGCAGTGATTGCAGTTTCGAGATTCTGCAATTTTGACTTATGCTGAGCTATTGATATTCACTGAATTTCACAATGTAAAATCCATGAGCAGTAGAGCTAACACCATAACGCACCCACACACCACCACAATACAGTATGTAGTCTCCAAAAACAAAGGGAGAAGAAGTAAGTGGAGAGATAATGAGGGGGGGAAAAAAAACAGGAAAAAAAATACTGCAGTATAATTTTACATAATCAGCCGCTGCATGAAGCTGCAATTACACAGTGTCCGGTAGCTGTTGACTGTGGGGAGTGAAGGTTAAATTTGATAATTATAATTCTAAATGTCTAAAAGTTTAGTGGCCTCCATGTTCTCTCAACTAGCTGGATTTAATAAGCTCTTTCTGGTCTAAATAATTAATAATGCATCATAAACGCATAGAAGTACAGTATCACAGAACTGTGTGATGACAATTACACTGTAAATGTCTATTAAACAAGACGTGAAAACAACATTTTGCTATTATTATTATTTTACATCCTTTTTGAAGTTTGAAAGCTGCAGTATTAAATACAATTAATGAAAAAAGTAACTATAGTTAACTTATTCCACAGAAGAAATAAAATCATATTCATTGGTAACAATGTACATAAATGATGATAACACTTTTATTTTGTGCTAAACTGTTTCTTTAAGATGTGGAAGGAGATACACACACACACACATAGAGACAGAGAAAGTGAGAAATCCCCTTCTCTGAGACAGAGCGAGGTCTTTATCTGTGTGGTCCAGCTCGCCTTTCTGCAAGTCCTCTGCCGCTCAATACCGCCTCTTGTTCTCTGTCCGGTGGATAAAAGCGTGCATGAAGTCCGATATGCTCCCATGAGATGTCATTTAAAGCCATTGTCGGACACACAGTGTCATTTCAGCGTGTAACCTCCATCTTTCTATGATTCCCTCCATCATGGCCCTTCTCGGTTGCATCTCGTTGCTTGTATCCTCCTAGACTTACACCACATCTACCTTTTAAGTGCCCAATGGCCAACTTTATTATAATAAGAACTTTGCAACAGCATGATACCATCATTACATTCAGGAGCAGGTTTGGACTATTTTGTGCTAGTTCTAGAACTGATCTAAGATCAGGCTGATCTATGGTTCTCTTCTTTTATACTGGCCATAGTCACGATGAGCTAAAGGGCTCAAACTGACCCACAAACAGCTTAGCCTCCTGCAGGACATCCTAAGTAGAAGCTCTAAACCTTTGCGACTGTGTATTATTCCTGTTGAGATAAAACGCTGTCTGTGAAAACAGGATATGTCCAGGCCCCTATCAGCTTTCATCTTGTCTGCATTAATGATGTCAAGACGTGTTTTGAAAGCAACTAAGCCTCCCGCAATTCCATTCAAAGAAAATACACAGTACCGAATAGTGTCGATTTTAAAACATGCCAAGAGCAGAGATTCATTTATTTTCATGTGGGGCTCCTTCACCTTCACAAGTGTGTGTGTGTGTGTGTGTGCGCATAATCCCCGTCATGTCCATTGCAGATTATCTTTCAGGATTTGAGAGGGCTTCACAACACACAAGATTTCTGAACTCAAAGAATGTGTCTGGAATCCGCTGAAGACAAATAACTCAGAAAAGTGCTGGCTGCGTGGTAAGGGGAGGCAGCAGGTGTTTTTATAGATTTAGAACATGCTGAGTGAACAGAGAGAGGGGGAAAGAATTTAACACTCTTTTCCTCTGTCTTGAGGTGAGACATTCCTCTATCTATCTCTCTGTCTGTTTTGATTGTGAAAAATCTTAAAAGTACATTTTAAAAAAAAATCTGTACTTGCAGATCTTATAATTTTAATGAAATAAAAGGCCCCTTGAGAGTACACTTTCATGACTATGTTTCTGAAGACACTTAAAGGATTAGTTCACTTCAGAATTAAAATTTCCTGATAATTTACTCACCCCCATGTCATCCAAGATGTTTATGTCTTCAGTCAAAAAGAAATTAAACATTTCAGGATTTTTCCTGACAGGGTTCAACAGGTTGAAGGTTCAAATTGCAGTTTCAGTGCAGCTTCAAAGGGCTCTACACGATCCCAGACGAGGAATAAGGGTCTTATCTAGTGAAACAATCGATCATTTTATAAAAAAATAAAAATTATATACTTTTTAACCACAAATGTTGTTCTTGCACTAGCTCTGCGATGTGCCACACATTATGTAATCAAGTTGGAAAGGTGACGCGTGATGTAGGCGGAAGTACCAAGCAAGTGTTTACAAAGTGAACGTGCAAAGACTAAGTCAAACGGCCTGTACAAAAAAAAAAAAAAAGGTAAAACAACAATGTTGGACAATTTTGAAGTTGGAAGACAAAATGAGATAAAGTTTTTCGCCCTATCGCGGTACTTCCACCAACGACCTTTCCAACGTGATTACATAATGTGTGGTGCATCGCAGAGCTAGTGCAAAGATGAGAATTTGTGGTTAAAAAATATACAATTTTTATTTTTGTAGAAAATGACCAATTGTTTCGCTAGACAAGACCCTTATTCCTCATCTGGGACACAAGACAAATATTTGGATGACATGGGGGTGAGTAAATTATCAGGAAATTCTAATTCTGAAATGAACTAATCCTTTAAGTAGAGGTTTTGGTAACAATTTATTTTGATGGTCCACTTTAGACATTCTACCAACTATTCTAGTTATTCTAGTAGCTTTGCAACTACATGTCAACTAACTCTCATTAGAGTATTAATAGACTGTCTGCTTAATATCTGCTAACACTTTATTTTGATGGTCCGCCAACAGACATTCTACTGACTATAAGTAACTTTGCAACTACACGTCAACTTATTCTACGTTGGACTTACTTAATTTTTTTTATGTCAACAGGTTCCACGTAACTTGGTTATGTTGCATTTAATTAACATTATTTATTTCAGTTGACTTAAATTTATTACATAAGGTTAACTCAATGCCATTTAGCTGAATCAGGTTAACATTCTTAATTTTGTCCAAAACCATTACATTTAGTTATCCTAAAAATCCAGTTTAATTGATTAGTTTATATAGTGGATGCGTTCAAGAACTAATTTCACAACTTTTACAAAATCTTTACTCCGTAAAGACTGTTATTGTTAGGTGTTAGCCAGAAGATGGTTTTATTCCATCTATGGCATGCCCAAAATAGTTGTTTTTATTATCGAAACAACTTTAATTGTTGTCAGCAGGTCCTCAACCCAAGCACATGTTCTACACTTCACCACAATGGTAACCCCAAAACCATTAACATAACAGAAACTTTTAAATACCAACATAATAGAACAGTAAACATTAAAAAGTCTCTCCATTTTCTCATGTTGCTAAAAACTGCTTAAAATAACACTTTATTTCAACATTTACTCTCCCAGATCAGCCCCTTTGCAAAGCATGATGGGAAGTGAAAGTCCTGTTTGATTGAGTCCTGGCTGAGTTTACTTGATTGAAACATGTTATTTTAATATGAAAACATCAAGTTAAGTCAAAAAGTAATCGTTTCAAGTCAATTTAACATGAAGCAATTAAATTTGAACCAGAAACCTAATACAATGGTGTTGAATCAAAATAAGTTGAACAAATAAAGTGAACAGCATCAAAAAATCATTTTTTGAGTGTAACACCTAACCCTAACAGTCTACTAATAGTCTAATGAGAGTTAGTAGACTAGTAGTTGCAAAGTTACTTGTAGTTAGTAGAATGTCTAAAGTGGACAATCAAAATAAAGTGTAACCGACTTTTTATTAAGTGCTCTTTATAATGTCAAAGTAAAAGTTTTACTTCAAATTTAATTTAACCATTATGTTTTAAAAACCTTATTTTAAAGTACAGTTATTTTAATGTGTTTACTAACACAAAGCCCATGTAAAGTACTTGATTGTAACTTAACTGTATTGTGTTATTCAATATTACATTTAAAGTTAGTAGTTGCAACCACATCACTACAAATGTGTAATTACAAATAAATTTAAATAAATTACATTATCCGTGGGTCTAAGTAACAAGTCTTATATTATGTAGCAGATGCATTTATCCAAAGTGACTTATAGTACACTTATTGCAGAGCTTCTGAGCTTACCCCACATCAGATTTCAGCTACTGCTGACACTATTTTCCAAATCTTCAAAAAAATTTTAACATTATGCTGTTTTCCAGACCTATAGCACTATGGAAACCTTGCCTGTGGAAATCCCACAGCCCCAACATACCACAGCACCTGTTTTAGACAGGAAATGTAAGACCTCCCAAAAATAAATGTCAACTTTTGCTAACAGTGTCAGAATGACTCAAACAGAACTTGTCTAAAGGTAAATTTTAAGACCAGCAGAGAGCAAGACAGAGAGAGTGAGAGCTTGCATTTTCCAGAGGTAGTCTGGGCAGGGCAATCGACGCGGCCACACCACTGGAATGTATTGGCCAACCACTCAACTTCCTCTCTGCGTTTAAAGTAAATCAGACACTGGCACCTGCCGCTGCAGCCTGGACCTTTTCCCTACATGTTTCATAAAGAAATGACTAATTATTAGAATTATTTGCTAAAGTGATCATCACTATAGGCCTAAATTTAAGATTTATGTATACTGCACATAAAATTTCCATCCATTAGAATGATACAAGTTTAACATAAACAAACTTAATGTGATGAATATTTGTCAGTCATACATAAATGAAATTATTGTGTTACACTGAATGTGTAACACAATAATATGGTTTTTATATGTATTCATCATCAATAAATCCAACTTGTTTCAATCACATTTGATTTGTTATTTTGTTTAATTGTCTAATTTGTTATTTTGTCATTTGTTTCAATCTTTTCAATCAATACATTTTAACTAACTGAATATTGCTTGTTCCACAGCTAGCCATATTTGAACCATGTTCATACCTTTTTACTGAATAAATGTAATTGGTTTCACAATTAACACATTTATGCTGATTCTGAGCAATTTAAATAAATGCATTTTGGTAATAATAGGAAATAATAAACTATGCCATGATTTTCATACCTGTTTCTTACCCGTTTTCTTTATGTATTACTGACAAATATGCATCTCAGTAGTTTATTAGTTAATATTAAAACTGTATAATTGGATAGAGATTCAAATGGATGGAAATATTATATGCAATTTCAATATATAAAAAATCATAAATCTAGGCCTAAATATTTTTTGAGTGTAATTAAGTGTATGGATTTCCACTATTTACCAAACTGTTTTCTAGATAAAATTTGCAAAACAAAAATTGGCCACTGGAAGTCAAAATGCTATTTTCCTTGTCAAAAATACGAAACTATAAAGTGGTGACTATAAAATATACAGAACATGATGTGTGGCTTGAAGTAAAAAATGTAATCGGTCATGATGTTTTTAGTAAAGTTTAGTCAAATTATAAGCTTTGTGTAATCTATATAGATGATTGTTTAAAATCTGTTATGGTTCCCAGATTCTTTCAAAATATCTCATTTGTTTTGGGATTTGTGATCCCATGGAGGCTCAGACGGACGGACGGCCTCCTGCTGTGAGCGGCCTTTGCCCCACGCACGACAAAATAGTTTCTAGGCAAGATCCTGAGCCTCTGTGTTAGAAAACATTCGCGTGCTCGAGTTGGAGCAGGGAAACCATGTAAAAGGGTAAGGTTTGGTAAACACGCCAGAAAAAATAAAGAAACTGTTTTCTTTGGCTGCCTGGTCAGGACAACACAGCAGTATTTCGATGACACAGATGTGTTTTTTTTTCTTCCCATTTTTTAAAGAATAACGGAGGAGCGAACATAAGTGAGAGACTGATAGAGTCGGAGGGAACGGGCCCCGCTGCAGCGGCGGCGGCCCCTGTCAGCACTCGGGGCCGCGTCCAGACTGAACGCATTACAAGTGTTCCTGCTGTAAGATTATATTTGGATTCTCTAGGCTCTCTTCCAATTATTACTGGCACTTAATACTTTTCACACCATTCACAGATCCCCTTACCCCACCTCCCTCCGGTTTGCACCAGTTTTGGCTTAGAGCAGCACTTTCAGCAGAAGAAGAGAGAGAGACAGAGAGAAGGACAAAAAGAAAAAAAAAATATCCAGCCCTCTCAAGCTGCAAGGAAAAAAGCTTGATGCATTCACCGGGATCCAGGATAGTAAAACCATTAGTGTTGAAAAAAGCAATATAGATGAGCGCAAATAAGTGAAATAATCAGGGGTTGTAATCATAAGACTCTTGTTCAGATAAAGTGTGTAATTTCTATGCCACTAGCAAAACTGAATGGAACTGCAAAATAAATGTGAATGACGTTTCATTTTGATTTCCTGTCCCTTTACAATTCTTTTAATACTGATTCACTTGAGGTTTAAGAACTGCTTTGACTTCAATGACTAAGTGAGTCATTACACCAATTCGAACCAATAATTCATTATTAGAGAGTGATTTGTGAGTCTTTTTGACCGAACGGAACTGCAAAATAAATCGCAAATGACTTTTCATGTTGACTTTAACAATACCTGTCCCTTTACGATTCTTTTAGTATTTTTTCATAAGCAAAAAAGTCAAGTTGACAAGTTCAGTGAACAAGTCAAGAACCACACTGAGTATTGAATCATTAGACCAACTCAAGCCAATAACCTATGAGACAGAGACTAATTTGTGAGTCATTTGAACTCAATTTATTAAAAAGAATCAGACCATAAGAGTCATTCGTAAAAGTCATTCAGTCGCTGATATTTCAGTATGAAAGAAGGTAGACCTTGAAGAACCGAATGACATGAAAATCATTTGGTAATCGGGTTTTCATATATTACATGCAGGGCCTAAAACTAACTTTTTGCACACTTGCCAATGGGCCAGTGACTTCAGAAAATTTACCGGCCATGAAACTGTTTTTGTAAAAACAGGCAGTAATGACACCAAAATTTTAGATACCAATGAAAATTCACAATTCTGTATTCCAATTTCGATACCACAGTAAAACTACTAGCCTAACTAATATATATTTAAAACATTATTAAAGACAAGTAAATAGTAAAAAATAAGAACAAATAATCAAATTAAAAGCAATAGCACAAATAAATATAGTAGAACAAAGATACAAAAGAAATAAACAGTGCTTTTCAGGTTTTTCAGATAGGTCTAACAGTTTTTTTAGGTATAGAAATTGTAATCAAAAGTAATCAAATGTAAAAATAACTGCATATAGCCTTCACTGTATAAATTAAATATAGATTAATCCTTAATAAAAAGTTACAAAAGTTATTCAGTCAAGAGCAGTGAGTGATTTTTTGATTCTTTGTCCTTTTTGTTTAATTAACATTAAAAACACAGACAGCAGCAGAAATATTAGGCTGCTGTCACTTTAAGAGCTAATGCATGGATCCAGTATACTGATACTGTATACATGCTTTGTCTTTCTGGACTGTTTATGTTCACTTAAGCCATAACCGACTATGTTTACTAGGATACTCACCGAGACAGGCATTTTTTTATTTTTTTACATAATTTTGTGTGAATTTGTCCGTTCAAGCGCAAGACGATGTGAAAGAGAGCACAATTCAGTATTTGCGCGCTGTCTGAGACGCGGCTTTCTGGGCGTGTGCTTCGAATGTTTGAGAACAGAAAACTTCCCGCACTGTACGCGAGTAATGAATTGAGTTCCATTTGCATCTTCTTGCGCTTGAATATTTAAATTGGCAAGGCTCAAACATTCGTGATGATGCAGCACTGGCCCAATAACTGTCCCGAGTGTCGTTTATGTTTGTTCACGTTCATGTTCTCACAACATTGCATTGTTCGGATTCATAAAAATGTTACCGGCTACGTGGCGATTGACATATAGTCGCCAATGCTGAATTTTACCAGCATTTGGCGCTTGGCGAGTGTCAATTTTAGGCCCTGAAGTCTATACAGTATGTGTAAGATATAAAAGAGGGAAATGGTGAAAAAAAGAAGCAAACGCTCAAGAGGAGAGAATGACAGGTAGCAACAGAGCAGGGATTGTTTGACGGCTCTTCTGGTTTTCATTAGTGAGTTGAGGTGATAGACTTAGATTGAGCAGAATACAGGCCCCTTTTCTAACTCTAACCCACAACCCCTCCTCGTCTTCCTGTAGATAGCTACATCTTTCTCCTTATCCCAATATTTCTTTTGCTCTCTTTCCATCTATTTGAATCAGATGGCTACGGTAACTGAGAAGAGAAAGTGTCTCATTTCCCTCCACCAATCATAATCTTCGTTTTCAGGGTGGGCAGGAGTACAACAGATAGAGGGAGGGAGGATATTTCCCTCCAGGGTTTGGTGGTCAACACTGACAAGCTATCATTCGTAAAGACGGTATTGATTTATCACACAACACAGCCTCCCCGAAGACATATCCTCTCTCACACACATATGCGACTTTTAGACCCCCATACATCATCGAAAAATTAGAGCACACACACCACTTTCTTTGCATATTGCTCCTGTTTTTGAATTTGAAAAGGAAATATACCGATATTTTAATATGTTAATTTTACATCCATCTCTGGCTGCTGCCCGCAGGCAGTTGGAGAGTTGGAAGTCTATACCCGACTTCCTCTGGAGAGTCAGGGGTGAGTGAGCTTGAGCTTTTGGAGTGTGTTAACGCATAAATTCAGCTCTCATCTGCACAACATCCCGCAAAGTGAAATACTAAACAGAAAATGGTGCCACAAAGCTGCAGGAACTTAAACGTATCCGTAGTCAAATAATTCATAAACATGGTATACCTAAAAAGAGACTCAACAAGAAAGAAAAGTTTCCAAGAGCTAACAGTGAATTAACTTTTTTTTTTTTGAGCAAGGTAGAAGGTATCCTATCATTCAAAAGTTTGAATGATTTCACAGAAAAAAATGTTTTTATAATTATACTAAAAGACCTTTTACTTAGTAAAAAAGTATAAACTATCAATGACACAACAGAAGGCAGATTTTGTAACAGGTTTTTGATCATTTCGATAATTTAGACACCTTAGAAATTTGCGTATCAAATATGATACTGTAGGCTTTATAGGGTTAAATCTACTTGCATACTGAATATATTTTATTTTTTATTTTTGTGCAATTATTTTCATACTGAAATGCAATCTTTTTTTGATACATTTATTTTCATAATGAATTCATCCATTTAACCACCTACAGAACTTTTACACTGCCATAATGGGAATGCATGGTGTATTCTTTTAATACCTTGGAAGCACTGCTATTTCCTTTAGGAAATACAAATCTAGTTTAATCCAGATATTCCTTCGCAGCATAGTCTGTTATGCCATAAATATTCTCCTTGAGCAGTGATATATCAGAAAGCAGACTCCTCAAGACAAACAAATCTCTCCACGACCCGCTCACACCTGCCTGAAAACTCATTCGGAAGAAACAACAACATCATTTTCCCGCTCTGCTCCGGGGCTCGCTCCCTCGTGACCGCCGGTTCACGCCCTTGTGTACCTTGCAGCTTCCTCAGCTGTGAGAAAATAATGGAATTATATTTACTAGCAACGCATCAAAGTTCACTGGGCTGATGAGCTAGCTTACTGCCTCCGGCAATACAGTCTTTCCCATTACCGCCATGTCCTGTTTCATAGATGGATGGATCTCGACAGAGGCATCCATGCGACATTCAACCACATATTATTACTGGAATCAATGTCCATGTCCGCAAAGATTTATGATTGCGAGGTCTACGGCTTTATGATGTAAATGGAACGTGGTTTGATCCTGTATGAAGCTTTTGCGTTTCAAGCTCGAAAAAATTCAAGCTTGAAAATGGCATAAAACATTCCATTAGAGAATTATTAGCAAAACTATTTTTAGATTGCTCTTTTAAATTTAGCTGCATTTAATGAAAACACATTCTTTCAGCAACACCGCAGAGAGACAAGACCCCATGGAATTGAAAGATGTGCTTTTCCACTGACGTTGGACATTTTGGAGATGAATCCTGCTGATGACACGTGTCACTGATGTGGGAGGGGGTGCTATGACAGCCGTTTTCAGCACCCTCACAAACAGTTTTAGACCCGCGAGGTGGAGGAGAGCACCATTGCAAGTTCTTTTCTCTGTACCAATGGAAATGCCATCTCAGTGTCTAGAATCATCAGTTTGGCAGTCTTAAAAATAAAGGTTCAACTAGAAAGAGTTTTGGCTTTAAGTTTAAAATGCTTGTGCCAAGTAATTATGCAGGTTTCATGTTTTTTGAAAAACATTCAAACCATTTTAAACAAAAGTTTTCAAAAATGTCACGTTATTTTTAAATAAATAAATGTATTCAAGTTATTATTATTATTATTATATTTGTAATTATTGACCTTGACACACACAGCAAGTTAGTTATTAGTACAGACAAACTTATTTATATAATAAATTCAGCCATAAGATTTTTTATTCCTAAAGATTTTTAATTCCTTTTTTATTCCTATTTTTTAAACCATAATGCTCAAAATAATTAATTGGTTAGCACAAACTTAAATTAAACAAATTAGTTCAGTCAAATGAACTTTCATGAGTATTTAGCACTTTCTTTTTCTTTCAAGTTCACAGAACTGATATATTTTAAGTAAACTGAACTGTTTCATTGTTTTGAGCTTTATGAACTTATTTCTTTTAATTTAGAAGAACTTAAGTTTGCCCATGGCACTCGAAACTGCACTCATTCAGCAAGTGCTATACCATGCTATGTTACCATGTGACATGTTAGCAAATTAGCATTTTCTGAATTAGCTTGTTATATCTAGCTAAGTTTACACTAATAAAAATGTTCACATTGAGGTTACATGAACATTTTAAATGTATGAATTAGTGTACTCAAACATTTCAAGTTAAGAACAATTAAAATGTATGAGTATAAAATAAAATTCTGGCAGTTCTGCTTACTTAAACTTTGAATTTCTTAACTTAAAAAAAATGAGGCAACTGATTGCCTCAAATTTTTTGATTTTTGCCAACTTATTCAGGTTTACAGTGCATGATAGTTACACAATTTTGAGGAAATTATATATATATATATGTACTTATGCTTTAAAACCCAGAAAACACCATGCTGATCTGAAAAACTTCTAATTTACTAAGAACTTTTTAATCACCAAAGCACCATATATACTCTAAAAATGCTGGGTTGTTTCAACTCAAATTTGGGTAAAATAAGTACAAACCCAACCGTTGGGTTAAATTTTAAATAACTCAAGAACTCTGTACAGGTTATTTGCTGATCAAAAGAACCATCAAATAACCTTATTATTATGAATATACTGTAGCAGAGCAAAAGGTAATGTTAGAAAAAAATCTCCATCAAGCCACAGATTCTTTACTGTGAGCGTATGGAGTGTGTGTACTTCATTTTCACCAGAAATCTACAACGTGAGGACATTTTAACTGTCCCGACAAATCAAATGGCTAAATAAACATATTCAATTCTGTCTTAATGACAATGTAAAAATGCCAAAAGGTTTATGTCAGTGTTAGGTTTAGGGGCAGGAGATAGAAAATATTTCTAGCTCAGTATAAAAACAATAGGAGTCAATGTGTGTGTGTGTGCGTGTGTGTGTGTGTGTGTGATGGTGACTCTTCACAGCTGGTGGAGCCAGGGAAGCGCTGGGAGCACTCGGAGCTGGGAGCGTCGCCCACCCCTCATAAACTCACAAAGACACTTAATAAGCCCCCTGACGAGTGATGCTTATGGATTTCTGCGCCGCTAATTTCCGTAACTATCACTGTTTGAAAGATAGCCCTGAGGATTTGGGGAGCAGAAGGGCCCTTGTCTTGGCTAAACACAAGAGACGTATTATGCTATAAAAAAAAAAATCTTGTTGCGTCCCTTTCCTCCCGCTAAGCTCTGTATCTTGCTTCGATGCAGCAATGTCATTCGAAACCATTATATCAAAAATTTCAGCCATCTAATGTCCATAAAATATCTTATGAAATATCTCATGAGCACAACAATTCATATACATACCACCAAATGATCTGAACAAGACGGTATTGTGTGAAGGAAAACAAAAAGGCCAGATGCCAACTTGGGAGAGAACATAATGTTCTGCAATTGTCTAGTCCACTACAAGAAAAAGAAAAGTTGTAGTTGGCTGTGAAATATGTGATAAAGGTGTTTTGTTACCCTATTGAGTTGATTTCTCCAGGCCACTGCCCAAAAATCCCTTAATTATATAGTAAAGACACATGCAGGCAACTTGAGCTTCAACAGCTGAGCGAGGCTGAGGAGATTAGGACATTGCGATAAAACTCGCTTGCCATCGCAACACGCACATGTGTCTGACAATACTCGCTGTTTCCTCCCCTGGAAATAGTTCTTCTCTGATACTGAGCAAATCATTTGGAGCATCACTGGCCAGTTTAATGAGAACCATGAAGCCATGGCTTGAACTGATTACCGTTGCTCTGTACGAACGGTCTGTAAATTGAGTCAAGGCAAAGAAACAGTAGGATGAATGTACATTGTGTCTAACAGATTTTCACGGCTCTAAACCCAGACGTTGGTGGATGGAAAGAGTCTGAACCCGCAGACATGTTCATTTCTTGTTCATTCGTTTATTCTTGATGGACTGGTTCAGCAGTTATAGATTTAGCCTGGCTTTGGACTTAGGTGTGATTTACGGCCTTTTTCCACTGTCAGAACCGAGCACGTCAAATGGTACCAAATTGGAAGTTGGGTCTACTTTGGACTACTACTGTGATCAAGATCATGTCTTTATGGATTCTGCTGCTCAGTGCACATGCTTTCAACATGACGGAGAATGAAATGTTCATCAAATATGACAGCAGCATTGAGGAGGAACTAAGCAGCAATACTAATTCATTCCCTCGTTTTAATTTACTTTTAGTTTTTAGTTTTTAATTTAATTTAGTCATGGCCATGAGATCGAGTTTGAATGAATTCGCCATGTCCACGCTTTACCTAAAATGAGGTTGAGGGAACAAGTTCCTAATTAGTGACCACAATACATATTTTTTTCTCCTATATAAACATATATATATAATTTAGACAATTAAACACAATGATAAACAGCAGCAGGTGCCGTTCAAAAGTTTGGGATCGGTAAGATTTTTTTAATGTTTTTAAAAGAAGTCTGTTATGCTCACCAAGGCTGCATTGATTATTAAAAAAAAAAAAATAAATGTGAAATATTATTACAATTTAAAATAACTGTTTTCTATTTAAATATATTTTAAAATGTAATTTATTCCTTTGATCAAAGCTGAATTATCAGCATCATTACTCGTCTTCAGTGTCACATGATCCTTCAGAAATCATTCTAAATATGCTGATTTGCTGCTCAAGAAACATTTATTTTTATTATCAATGTTGAATTTGAATTTTTTTCAGGATTCTTTGATGAATAGAAAGTTCAAAGAACAGCATTTATTTGAAATAGAATCTTTTGTAACATTATAAATGTCTTTACTGTGACTTTTGATAAGTTTAATGCATCATTGCTGAATAAAAGTATTAATTTCTTTCATTTCTTTCCAAAAAAAAAAAAAAGGACGCCAAACTTTTACTCTTACTGACCCCAAACGTTTGAATGGTAGTATATATGGTACCGCTCAAAAGTCATTATTTTCCTGTTTATTCCTGTAAAGCTGCTTTGAAACAATCTGTATTGTATACAACGCTAAATAATATACATATATACATATAAACTGCTGTTTATCATTAGGCTTATATAATAATGATTCAATGTTGATTGAAAAACGAAAGCTCTAAAAAGAAAATGGTGTGATTGTTCAGCTGAGGTCAGTTCAGTGTTGATTCAGTTTGGTTCAATAACTGTGTAAAGTTCATCCAAGATAAAATGATTTCAATTCAGCTATAAAGCAGCTCTGTAGAAAACAGTGATGTCATCATCCAGCTCAGTTCAGTTCTCATCCAATAGTGTCAGTGCAGTCAAATCAATAATATTGCTGAATATCATGTGTCCCCAACTAAGCAAGCCAGAGGCGACAGTGGCAAGGAACCCAAACTCCATCGGTGACATTGGTAAATTAGGGAGTTTTTCAGTTGTATTACTTTATTATGCAGAGAATCAAATTTTAGAGCGGCATATTATATATCATAAGTGTTCTTCTACCTTTGCAATAACAGTTGTGTCTGCAGACTGGTTCATAATGTGGTTCTTGACTCCACTCCGGGGTCTTCTGTCCTCTCGACCTGATACATACAGGCATTTGGTAATATGGCGTAGTGAGTATGGTGTTCCCACCGCATCTCGACGCAGCTCGAGTTCCCATGAAAAGGAACGTCTCAGGTTATGTATGTAACCCTGGTTCCCTGAATAGGGAACGAGACGTTGTGTCGCTCTGCCATACTCCCTGCATGCCTGTGAGCGTCTTGCTTCATCCAATCAGAAGCTAGCGTTCTTTGTTCTGGGTATGCTTTATAGTTTCCTGGTCTGTGACATCACCCGCCTATGACGTTCCGTCACGCTATTGGACAGTTTACACGTGTGCTTCATGACGCAATCACGCAGAGGCGTTCCCACCGCGTCTCGACGCAGCGTCTCGTTCCCTATTCAGGGAACCAGGGTTACATACGTAACCCGAGACGTTTTCTCTGCATAGCTTTCAACCCATCCACAACTATAGATAAAGTCCAAAAAATGTCTCAGCTCTGGAAGAGTTTTAAGAATCATGTGTGTTCTGATATCCTCACATCTCTCACCCATGCCCTAGATACATACGTATCTTATGTTCACAAGACTGCAAGTAAAACAGTAATATTGTGAAATATTAATACAACTTAAAATAAAAAAAAATATTTAATAATAATAAGAAATGTTTCTTGAGCACCAAATCAGCATTTTAGAGCGATTTCTAAAGGATCATGTGACACTGAAGACTGGAGTAATAGTCGTTGAGAATTCAGCTTTGCCATCACAGGAATAAATGGATTTTTTAAATAATTTTAAATTGTAATAATATTTCACAATTTCAGTACATACATGGATTGTACTGTAATCTGACAACCTGATTGGAGATTGTCTAAAAAGCAAGAAAGCTCTTGAAAAGCAAGATCTTCCCTGTCAAACCAGCATTACTTTGGAGAGTGTACTTGACCTTAATATACTGTCTGATGTCAGTTACAATGCTATTGAACACTCTCATTGTAATGTAATGTTAAAAGAGTAAGATGACAAATATCTTACTGACACTACAGCTGTTAAAAATGACTCAAATGACTCCAAAGTGGGCCTAAAATTGATCTAAATCATGTGTCTCATTCAGATGAGAAAACAGCACAATGTTTGCTGATTTTGCTACCTTTTCATGCAGAACTTGAGCCAGATTGTTTACCTGGAATTGTCTGGAATGTACAAACAACACTCATTTCTAATGAATTTACATGTTCTTCCTTGGGAGGCTAACATGCAATCAATCTTCTCTGATCAATGTTCCTCGGCTTCCTTGATTAATGGATTTGTCATCTTTAGTGCTGTATGTCTGGTCTCTCTCTCTCTCTCTCTCTCTCTCTCTCTCTCAGAGGGTGAGCGCTCTCTCCTCCAGTGCCAGGGATGCCAGAGTACCTGGGCCGACACTGCGGCAGCTGCCAACTTTCTGTCAGTCAGGAATGTAATTAGTAAGAATTAAGCTGCTCCGAGCTAAAGAAAGGGGTCAGCCAGAGCTGGGAAGGTCGAGGCGGGTCATTACCGAGCATTTTCTTCTCAGCCGGGGTGAAAAGGTGTCATGTTTACGCAGCACTGAGGTGGGCTTAGCCTGTGACTTCCATTCTCTCCTCTTTTTCCCTTCAGTCACTCTAGTCTAAATAGCTCTGGCTTTTTAGACCCATCTGACATATTGTTTTAAGATATGTTTTTACAAAAATGGCTGTTTGCAAGTAGTAATTTTCCTAATAGATTCAATATTTGGTAATTTTCTGTCTTTTGGAAAGCTTTGAATCTATTATTTATTTTATGTTTAATATCTGTTCTTGACATTAAACAGTTATTTACAAATTTGATACATTTCTAATAGTGCTGTTAAATCGACTTTATACATATACACACATATATTATATATTTACAAACTTATGTTAATTGCGATTAATCGCAGTTAATCGATTTTATAGCATTAATTTCTAACAATTGTCCATGGTCTTACTGAACATGATTCATTGGTGTGCATTATATAAAAACAACAACAACAAAATAGGATCACATTAACCTATGACCATCCACATATCTATATCTATTGAGTATTCAGCAGTTAGGTTACAAATGCACACTTCAGAGGATCTAACAGCTGGATTTGTTAAAGTTTGCAAGGTTAGTGGAATTAAATATTAATTAGTTATTCAAAGTTGAATGCCATCCCAATGGTAAAAATAGGAAAGGGTAAAAAAAAAAAAAATACATCACACAGCTCTTTATATAAAGTTGGCTATATATGGTATATTCAACTTTATCCGCATACATACAGTATACTCAGATAAAATGATATATTCTAGCAAATATCAACTGCTTGATTTTTTATATCGTCGCAAAATGTAAACAATATATTTTTGCCCCGCACTTTATGTAAAGTTGGATTTAATATGTCCAGCTTTATCCAAATACATACAGTATACTCATGTAGGGTGGTATATACTATAGCATTTTGCAACAACTGCTTGTTTGCTTGTATCATCGAAAATGTAAACTATATTAGCGACCAGCTAGATGTCTGAATAGCCCTTTACATATATGTATTCAGGGCTGTGTATTCCCAAGTTGTGGAAATGAGACATGATTGCTTAGTTTTAATAGGTTTTAAAAGTAACCAAAATACTAAACATTAAAATTAAAGCAGAACAAACATAAACAGAAATGTTTGATCCGAGCTTGTTCAGTTTGGTTATGATCTGATGTGACTTTTAAATTTTTAAGCTCTAAACAACAACAACAACAATAATAATACTGCAATAGATAATTTATCACATTTGTAAAATATTTTTATTGTTGAGACCCATTCAAAAGTATGGAACGTGTAACATTTAAAAACTTGCAGAAATTGAGAAGAAATAATTAAAATTAAATTTAAAAATGCAATTTATTTATAGTAAAGTGTGTGTGTGTGTGTGTGTGTGACCTTGAAGTAATCCAAAAGTAATCAGATTACATTACTTTCATATTGTGGTACTTGGATTACGTTACTGAATACTTTTTTATGAAGTAATTTGTAACTGTAACGGAATACATTTTTAAAGTAACCCTCCCAAGCCTGTTGTCAATATAAAAGTCTTGACTTTAGACTTGTCGGCTAAACAGAAAATTGTATTAGCCGATGCTGATATTTAAAAAAATGCCAAACATCGGCCAATATATTGACTTTAGTGATATATTGGTCAACCCTAATTAAACACACTTGAACCAGCTAATCAAGCTCTTCAGGATCGCTTGAAAAAAAACAGGCAGGTGTGCTGAAGCAGATTGGAAATAAACTTTGCAGGACAGTGGGTTCCCAGCATCAGGGTTGAAGACCTCTTGTTTAACATGCAAAGATATTTGCCAATCACACAAACTCATTTACACAGAGAAGTCTTAAAGCTACAGTTGCACAAAAAGCCAATTTAATTTTAAGTGCCACAGAGAGGGTGAAAACGGTCAGGAAAACTAAATTATAACTATTGAACACCAAGGTCATGGGCTTGATTGCTTTCATTGAGCCAACTCTAATAACAGTTTTGCTTAAGGCAATATGTCCTGGTTCAAAAGCCAGCGGTGATTATGATGTCACAGGAAGTGAGCTAATATACTGATGTAGCCAATAAACTATGCAAAAGCACAGTTACTCTTATTTATGCAGGGCCACAAAGGGGAAGTTAAGGTGATTCTTTGACCTCTTGGTACGGTCTATAACTACTACTGTGGCATCTGAGAAAGTGGGATTGTGTAACATCAGAGCCTGTGGTAATTACCTCTGTCCAGCACAGACACACAGACATGAAGTCTGCTATGAGCGACACGACTTTATCAGAGGCCAGAGAACAGACTCCACACGTTTAACTTTCCCGTCTCAGTTTCCTCGCTGCAGCTGGGTTTTTATTGCATCTATGCGGAGGGGATTTCCCTCACGGTGCAGCGAGCTGTCAGAATCTGCGCTCGTCTTCAATGGGCGGCTCCTGCAGCGGCGAGATGACCGAGAACTACCTAACCATTTTCTCACTGGCATCAGAATGCCTTAATGACCTAACAAGGGATTTACAGCGGTACCATGTGAAATGAAGGCCAGTTCTTTCCCTCCTTTGTGTCATCCTTCTTTTTCACAAATTATGAGATTGATAGTCTCTGTTTCCCCCTGTCCTCTTGCATTTCACTTAAGTGCCGCTTTTATGGTCTCACCGAGGGCTCAAACACAAAGCGTGTTCTTAAATGTGTGTGGTTTCTATAAGGGGAGCAGTTATATAAGAGTTGTGGGGGCTGCGGACAAACACATGATGAAGGAGGTGCTGTAAAGATGAGACAAGAAAGACAGTGGGGGGAAGAAGAATGAAAAGAAGTAATGGAGCAACTTTAAGACCAGATAAAGTTATTGTGAAACTCCACTAGACAACACATACAAATGATGGGTTTAGCCTAATCTGTTGCATATGGTGAATCATGTAGAGATGTCCCTGTCACGTAATTGCATTCAAGCAGCACTCTATTGCAGATTTAGGAATGTCATCTGTAATCGACATGCTGTGCTGATGACACCTTTGTTTCACCACCAGGTTCCTATCAGCTCTTCTCAGACAGTGAAACCTGTCAAGGACACGTCCAAGTCAGATTTCATCACAAAAGAAAAAAAAAAAGTAAGAAAATAAACCCTTACTGTACAGCAAGGTGTTAGTCAACATTACTGTCTGTTGCAATTAGTGTTATTTTAGTATCACTGATATACTAACATGGTTTTTGTTCATATTTTTAATTATTTTTAATTATTTTCTCTTTCATTTTAAAGTTAAGTTTGTTCTGTTTTCTCTCTCTCTCTCTCTCTATATATATATATACATTGTCACCACTGACAATGATAATTTAAAAAAAAAAATATGATAATGAGAATTGTTTTGGGAGGAAATATGCTTAATTGTCACAAAATCATGTCAATTTTTTTTGTATGACATTATTTTTGTTACAATTGAGCATATTTTCTCCCACAATTCTCATTATAATTTTTTAAATTCTCATTGTCAGTGGTGATTCTCATTTTTTTCTACTAACGACACTAACTATATATAAAACAACATTAAAAAACATGAACTGAACTGATATAAAATAAAATATAAAAAAACTTAAGCTTATTTTATTTCACATATGGTAGTTGCCAAGGCAATAATTCTCATTTTCATTTAGTTTAAGTACTAAAATTACTAAAACTAAACAAACTAAAAATAACATATAATAATACTAAAATAATAATACTATACAATAACACACAAACGCACATTACATATATATATATATATATATATATACACACACACTATATTGCCAAAAGTATTGGGACACCCCTCCAAATCATTGAATTCAGGTGTTCCAATCACTTCCATGGCCACAGGTGTATAAAATCAAGCACCTAGGCATGCAGACTGCTTCTACAAACATTTGTGAAAGAATGGGTCGCTCTCAGGAGCTCAGTGAATTCAAGCGTGGCACCGTGATAGGTTGCCACCTGCGTAATAAGTCCATTCGTGAAATTTCCTCACTACTAAATATTCCACGGTCAACTATTAGTGGTATCATATCAAAGTGGAAGCAATTGGGAACAACAGCAACTCAGCCACAAAGTGGTAGGCCAAGTTAAATCACAGAGCGGGGTCAGCGCATGCTGAGGCACACAGTGCGCAGAAGTTGCCAACTTTCTGCAGAGTCAATAGCTACAGACCTTCAAACTTCGTGTGGCCTTCAGATTAGCTCAAGAACAGTGTGTAGAGAGCTTCATGGAATGGGTTTCCATGGCCGAACAGCTGCATCCAAGCCTTACATCACCAAGTGCAATGCAAAGCATCGGATGCAGTGGTGTAAAGCACGCCGCCACTGGACTCTAGAGCAGTGGAGACGTGTTCTCTGGAGTGACGAATCACGCTTCTCTGTCTGGCAATCCGATGGACGAGTCTGGGTTTGGCGGTTGCCAGGAGAACGGTACTTGCCTGATTGCATTGTGTCAAGTGTAAAGTTTGGTGGAGGGGGGCTTATGGTGTGGGGTTGTTTTTCAGGGGTTGGGCTTGGCCCCTTAGTTCCAGTGAAAGGAACTCTTAATGCTTCAGCATACCAAGACATTTTGGACAATTTCATGCTCCCAACCTTGTGGGAACAGTTTGGGGATGGCCCCTTCCTGTTCCGACATGACTGCGCACCAGTGCACAAAGCAAGGTCCATGAAGACATGGATGAGCGAGTTTGGTGTGGAGGAACTTGACTGGCCTGCACAGAGTCCTGACCTCAACCCAATAGAACACCTTTGGGATGAATTAGAGCGGAGACTGTGAGCCAGGCCTTCTCGCCAACATCACTGCCTGACCTCACAAATGCACTTCTAGAAGAATGGTCAAAAATTCCCATAAACACACTCCTAAACCTTGTGGAAAGCCTTCCCAGAAGAGTTGAAGCTGTTATAGCTGCAAAGGGTGGGCCAACTCCATATTAAACCCTATGGATTAAGAATGGGATGTCATTAAAGTTCATGTGCATGTAAAGGCAGGCGTCCCAAAACTTTTGTCAATATTGTGTGTGTGTATATATATATATATATATATATATATATATATATGACAAAAAGCACAGAACAAAGTTACTAACTTTAAAATGAAAGAGAAATAAAATTATTTAAAATATTGACAAAAACCATGTTAGTATATCAGTGATACTAAAATAACACTAATTGCAACAGACAATAATGTTGACTAACACCTTGCTGTACAATAAGGGTTTAAAAGCAGAAATATGAGGTTTGTATTTTTGTTGAAGCACTTGTATGAATTATTCAGTAAAAAAGTTGGGCACCGCAGCTATAAAGTTGTCTAAATCGTCGTTTTTGAGGTGGTACTATTAGGTGCAGGACCTTCTGGTGTTACAGTTCCTTGTTTCTGTGTTTTATTCTTCTCAGTATTATGAGTTATAATAAAAACGGCAAGTAGCGATTTGTAAATCTTTCTTGCCTCTGGCTATTGCGCTCAGGTACGCCTGTGCTCCAGCACACATCTGCTGAAGAGTGACCCAGCCCACCCCCCTTCACCCTCCCGCACCCTGCCAGTGTTTCATTAAAGGATGGGTGTAGAGATGGTTCTGCTCTTTAATGAGCACTGGAGGATTGGATCCAGACCCGCCAAGCTGCCAGAAACAGGATGGGTGTCTACTGTTCATAAAACAAGGGCTGCACACACAGACATGTAGACGCTCACATGTACGCACACGCTCAACCACACACATGTGGGACTTGATTTCCTTCGGCGAGGTAATGGGTGACCCATCTCTTCAATGAAGATATATCCTTCATCAGAATGATGCTGGACCTTTAAGACATGAGCCGCTATATGGGCCCACTGGCTCTAACATCTGGCTCTCATCACCGGCAGACGTCAGGTTTTTTGGGTTTTTTTGGGTGAGGGGATTTGGGAGGGGAAGTGGGAGGGGGGCATTGGTATTGACTTGATTCAATTACTCGCACCACTGTGAGGGAACACTACCTCAAGGGAAGAGAGAAGAGGAAACGCATCACTGCCCTTACACTGAGCTATGAGGAAGCCAAATTATTAGCATAAAGTCTGCTGACTTTATCACTTTGGCTGAAAAAAGAAAAAAAAAAATCCAATAATTGGCCCCCTCATTTCACACCTCCACCAAAAAGATGACATTTACATTTTAATAGTGTCAGACTGATAAAGGTAAAGGGTCAAACAAATATGTGTGGTGATAGGATTTCATTTTTTCATGTCCCAGCCTGAGGTAAACTCACCTTTAACGGCTTGATGACTTCTTTCTATTCTTTTTGGAAAGGGTGGTGAATTGTTTGGCAGATGTTCATAAACATTTTTTTTAAATAACGACATGTTCAATGCACACCTCATCCCAGTGCATGCAAAAATTGATGCAATCCATATAAAATGGTTTGTTCCGGGAACAGGGCACTTCTCTTCCAGAGAAGACTGTAATGCAGGGTGACATTTATCATCCAGAGGGAAAAAAAACGTAAATGTGAGTGTTTCAAGAGGAAAGGGTGGGCTGCCTCATTAATAAAGGAAACTTTAAGAAGGAGCCTTAATATAAACATTACAAATGTTACTTTGGATATAACCATATCCGAAAGAACCTTTAGTAGAAAATAAAAATTAAATGGACAAACATTATAATTTATATCACACTATTATTTATGTAAAGACATGATATGTGCATCAAAAATTGCCTGTACATTTTCGGAAACTTTTCTGCCAGTACGGCAACATTTACTATCTGGAATATAAGCTGCGTTTCCACCGAAATTACCCAGAACAATTTCTCCTAGGAATTTTTTCCCCCAGACCTGTTGCTGTCTGCGTTTCCATCACGGTCTAAAGTACCGTGAAGATTAGGTAAATTAGTCCGGTGACGTAGGACTGTGCGCGACTTTCCAGTTCCCGCTGGATTTCGTAATCTGCATATAAGCTTAATAAAGCCTGAACCTCATCGTCGGTCCATCGGTCATATTTTTAAACTCCATTGTTGGTTTGAATCGCAAACAACTCTTACTGCACACACTGCAACAGACTTTTAAAAATGGCGGTTGAAATAAAATGCTGCGTGGAGTCAACTAATCAAAATGCTGCGTGAACTCAACCAATCAGCATGTCAAACGCTCAAGTCCCACCCCTGAAAGTGCCTGAACTTTGAAAAAGTACTACCTCACAAGCAGGGACTTTCTGAGGGGGAGATTTTTACCCGGAACTTCATTTCGGGGACAACCCTGGTCCCTGCAGTCGAAACACACCGAGTACCATCCCAAAGTCCCTAGTTCCTGAGGAAAGTTCTTGCGGTGGAAACACGGCTATATATGTTCGAGATCGGCACCAGATCCGGGTCATGGCACCAGATTAGAGTTCTCTATGTGAAAGTAAGAGAATGTGACAGTCCTGTCGATGTGCTCAGTGTGCTTACAGCTTATTTCACTGCGTCTGATTTCCGTCTATCACTCTATCAGAGTCCCGGCAGCTGCAGGGGCTGCTGGGATACGCAAATATATCTAACACAGATGTATCAGTTCATTTAATGCTGCCGTCTGCTACTGTTCTCTCAGAAGCACATGTACTGTAAATCTCGGTAATATCTGTCAGGCTCATCGCAACATTCTCACATATCTAATTTTACTGGCGTCTGAATGAGTTACACGTGTTCGAGCGGCCGCACTAACATCATGCTAGTATAAATAATGCATTCCTGTGTCAGATGCAAACATGCAGCCCTATGCAACAATTCCCCAGTCACTGAAAGTGTGTGAGTGCTCTCTCCTTCCAGACCACAAACCAAATGACTCTGCCTGCAGTTTGAATTGGAATCAATTCACTAGTTTGCAGACAGAAGTTATTGTGGTTAAGGGGTTAACAAAACCTTCAATGACCCCCTGCTCAAAACGTACTCCCTCTTTCTGCCTCGTACACATCCTCCTTCCCCAAACTAAGAAGAACCATCTTGAGTTAACCACAAATTTGGACCGCGGCTCACAGCGCTACGATATCACGACAACGTTGCTGAACATGAACAAGTATCACTTGATTTGAGATATTAGACACAACAAACTCAGGTAAAGTATGTGGAGAACGCAGGAAGTCTGAAGCGACTTTTGTAGCTACACGTGTAGACAAGGAAAAAAACTGGGAAATAAAGAGGATTTGGCAGGGACAGCATGTGCCATAGAGAAACGGTGAAATATCAGCGGGTTTGCTGTTGAGGCGAGAGCTGATAAAAGAGAGGTTCTTTTATGCGAAGGGGCAGAAATTCACATGGCTTTCTCACGCCTCTCAATCTCCCTCGCGCTGAAACAGACCTGCATCTCGCAATATAATACTACTCCTGGACAGACAGAGACGGAAAAAAATCCAGCAACGATTTAAACTCTCAATTTCCTCTTTCGTTTAAGAGCATTTGTAACCTTCACTTATAGACGCTGAGTGTGAAGGTATCAGTGCAACCAGTCATTCCTTCACAGCTTTTTAGACATACATCTTTGCAGAAATTGTCTCAACGAATTAAAAACTAAAATTCAAGATAAATTCAATTAAAAAAAAAAAAAAAAATCAAAGGATTAATTATAACAGTAATAATAATAATAATATAAATACATATAGTGCTGTCAAACGATTAATTGCGATTAATCACATCCAAAATAAAAGCTTGTTTACATAATATATGTATGTGTACTGTGTATATTTATTATGTATATATATATATATATACACACACACACACGCATGCATGAATATATTTAATAAAAATATATTATATTTATATATAAAATATTTATATATATATATATATATATATATATATATATACACACACATACACACAAATGTATACATGTAAATATTTCTTAAATATAATGTATGTGTGTGTATTTATACAGTATATACATAATAAATATACATAGTACACACACATATATTATGTAAACAAACTTTTATCTCGGATGCGATTAATCACAAATAATCGTTTGACAGGACTTTATATATATATATATATATATATATATATCTCTCGAAATATATATAAGAATCGAAAGTAAATAAATAAATATACACTGTAAAAAAATACTTTCATGATTTCAACTTCAATAATTAATGTGGTTCAGATAACATAATATTTTGAGTTTCTGTTTATTAAACCAATCGCCTTCATTGTATTAACTCAAATTTTTAATTTCAATGAACTCAAAATTTTAAGGCAACCAGGTAACCTAATTTTTTTAATTTAAACCAACAATTCTTTTTTACAGTGTAAAAGAAAAAATGTTCAAGTTAGCCCTTCATTTTATCAGATATTAATTTATCTCTAAATATTACGGGTAGTATAAATATCAAACCAATAAAAGAAGGACTATATGGAGATTATTGGATTGGATTATATACAGTTATTCATATTTCATACTCTGTCATATTCCACTGAATGTTTTATATTATTAATAATAAATGTATATAAGTTTAAAAAAATATACAGGGATTTGTGGAGAAAGTAACAGTTCACAGACATGCATTCCTCAATGCTCTACTGCTCTTTATTGAAGAATATTATTATAAAGTGAAGAGAAGACAACAAACATCTCTTGAAGCGAGCACAGGCTGTCTGAGTTGTCAGATGGCTTCATTGAGATCAGAAAGTGTTGAATGGTAGCTAAGGGGGGCTAATTTGTAAGAGCCACATTCACTGTATCGTTTTCAGAGCGCAGCGGGAGAAAGCCAAACATTCAGCAGTTGTCTAAACAGATTCTGAGCGTAACACTGGTTAGACATGCAACTTTTATCCAAAACATCCTCTTTTACTTCTCCATCTTTGTTCCAGATAGTGTTTGCTGGTCTATTGTAGTTGTTTGATTTTGTATCTGAATTTGTCTATTAAACATTACAGATATTCAACAAGAAAATATGATACACAGCAGTGTATTGCAGAGCAGCACAAGACTGAATTTGGTCGTGACAGTTCATACAACACCAAAGAAAAACATGGAGGAATGGAGATTTGTTTTGTTTACTTAATGCAGACGTGCACTGCAAAACTGCATATTTGGTTTTTATGGCACATTACTTTAGTATAGTGCTTGTTTTATACTGCACAAGACGTAGTGGAGCAGTCCCCATGACGAGTCCAGCACACACACACTGGGCTTTGGCAATAGAGGGCGCCTGTGCACAGCAGGATTTCCTGCAGCAGGACGGCTGGCTTTTATAGCACACACACACACAAATATAGGACAAAAATTCAAAGCATCAAGTCCCCAAACTCAATGAAATTCACAAATAAACCCAACTGAACATTCAGAACATTCAGCTGGAGTGCCAAAAACTGCCTAGTCAAACCGAAAGAGAGTGCACAAGGCTTTCACATTTGATACAAACAAGAAAGTGATGTCATAACCAGACTGCACAATGGTTTTTCACCTCCGCGGATGCAAGTAAACAGCCGTGATGGAGGCCGGAGCGAACAAGGGGGCTTAGGGTTTCGTCCACCCTCCACTGTGACGTTTGTTTATACTGTTGTTGCTGCCTAATGCAAAGTAAACTGTTGAGGGGGCTTGGGACGAGAGCTCGCCTTCCCCGTCTTGCCTTGCCACGCCTTATCATAATACACAAACTAATTGTAGCCTCCTGCGATTGTTTGAAACACGGCCGCTTTGCTATTTTTTATTTTTTATTTTTTTCCCTCAACGAGCAAGGAAACAGGGTTTTTTTTTTAAAACAATATGCGGTTCTGGAGGAGAGGAGACAGGAGGGAGGTCCCAGTGCCTTTCACCACGTCTCCGTAGCAACACAAACAGACCTTTCCTCCCGGTGAGACCACAGGAAGTTGAGAGAGAATGGCCCCGAGTGCTGTGAACGCAGAGATTCTTCAGCATGTCAACCTGCTGGGTCCTGACCCCAGATCAGCTACCAGAAACCCCGCACACTATGGATGTGTTTATAAGGCTTCAGAATGTATACTAGACATTGCTTTTTAAATAAACTATTATTACTATTAAATAGCTGGGAAAGACAAATGTGACCCTGGACCACAAAGTCATAAGTTGGGTATATTTGTAGCAATAGCCAACAATACATTATATGGGTCAAAATGATTGATTTTTCTTTTATGCCAAAAAATCATTAGGATATTAAGTAAAGATCATGTTCCATGAAAATATTTTGTAAATTGCCTACCATAAATATATCAAAAATTTATTTTTGTGAGTGGGTATGCATTGCTAAGGACTTCATTTGGACAACTTTAAAGGCAATTTTCTCAATATTTTGATTTTTTTGCATCCTCAGATTCCAGATTTTCAAATAGTTGTATCTCGGCCAAATATTGTCCTATAACAAACCATACATCAGTGGAAAGCATTATTTATTCAGATGATGTATAAATCTCAATTAAAAACAAAAAAAAAAATAAAAAATTTACCCTTATGACTTATTTTGTGGTCCAGGGTCACATATGTATTGCTCTGCATGTAATTTCTTGAACATTTTTATGAAATACTGCCAAATATTAGAAACTTACCAATGTACTTGATAAAAAAGTATATATTTTTTTTAGAACATAATGTTTATCGTGGTTGTATAACATAGGTCAAATTGCACCCTAAATATTATTTAATGCATTGCTAAAAACAAAAAGGAAAAGAAAAAAAGTGCAGACTAGCAATGCTGATTTAATATATATATATATATATATATATATATTTTTTTTTTTTTTTTTTTTTTTTTTTTTTTCATGAATTTTGGAAACTTGCCAATGTACTTGTCAAAATATATTTTTTCAGAATGTAAAATTTACCATTGTTCTATTATATAGGTCAAATCGCACCCTATAAATGATTTAATATTACTAAAAGCAAAACACTACAAATCAAAAGAGAACAAAACAAACAAACAAAAAAAACAACAACAAAAAAACAAACGAAATGAAATGAAACAAAACAAAACAATGGGATTCAAAACAAAACAAGCAAAAACAAAACAAAGCATTAAAAAACAAACAAAAACAACAAACAATTCAAAACAATGTTGTTACCCAGTTTCTCCAACTATCCCAATTCAAATAATTAGACCAGACTCGCATGCTGAATAAACCTTTTTATGAAACCTTTTTATGAAACAATATGGGAAAGTTACCAATGTACTTGTCAAAATACTTTTTTTTTGTTTTGTTTTGGACATTAAACTGTTCTTAAAACTTTCATAAAAAGGTTGTTTTGTATATGTCAAAATGTGCCCTATGTTTAATTTAATGCATTACTAAAAACAAAAACAATGCATTCAAAATAATGTTGTTTCCCAGTTTATCTAACCTCTGGTTGAAATAATTAGTGCAGAATAATAGTGAAGCAAGCAAGGAATCAAGCAATATTATGTGCAATACTGTTTTAATGGCATGTTCTTCCCTCTGACACCCCCTGTTGAGCACTTCAGAGCACTCACATGAGGAATGGGACTCAATAGGCGGGTCATCCAGGATAACCCCTATATCCTGATTGCTCATATAACGTGCCCTTCGCTACTAAACTAGGAAATGGCAGCCAACTATGTCCTCAGAGTCAGAAGTATCCTGACTGGTAAACAGCTTGGATTGAGACAGGCATGATGAGATTAGCTGGCATTAATTTTCACACAACTGCTTTCAAAACATTTCAAAGTCCAATGTTGTTAGAGAATGCCACTTTGTTTTTTTTTTTCCTAAACATTTATATCATAATTGGAAATCTGTTGTAAACACTATTAACCTTAGTTTTTAACCTTAACCTAAAATGATTTTTTTTTTTTATGTTGTAATATTTTTTAGTTATAAAAGCAATAAACAACTCCAGGTAGTGCTATAGTCTGAATAACAACTCCCTTTAGGAATGACTATATACACAACATAGCACAGTCTTATTGCCTAATTATTTGATCAAAACATTAATTACTACTTAATTTAAAGGAACTTTCTAATAGGTACCTTTCTTTATTACTCAACACTCTGACCTTTCCTAACTGTTCAGATTTGCGATGCATTGCTGCAGATCAGAGCGGACTTGAGCTCGTGGCTGGTGTGTTTTAAGATCTCATTAGTCTCCAGCTGAAGAGGAACGGCTACATTTGACTGGGTTTGCTGACCAGGTCAATGGAGGCACTTTTGTCTTGACTACGAGCCTCTAAGTGTGCAAGCGCTGGCAGATTCATGTGTTCTCCGAGCGCCCGGGACGACACAGCTTCTAAATAACCACGATATGCCCAGAGAGTGAGCCAAAGGGAGAGCTGGATGTCCATAAATATCTCTTTAATCATCACTACTGACCCATGTGAAATAAAACACAACCGATGGACTGAGCAGTGGCATTCTTTAACTCTCAGGACGCTCTCAAAAAGCTCTGAAAACCCCTCTTATTTTTGGTGCTTTCACCTTCTATATCTTCTTTTCACACACACACTTTCCTTCCCCTCCCCTTCACATGGGCCATTTTCTAACAATGCTTTGAGAAGCACTTTCCTCACTGACTGCTGCCCTTCCCTACAGCTCTGTTTGTATTGAACATTGTATTGTGTCTTTTTGCACACTTGCGCATGTGTGTAAGTAATAGATGTCTGATAAATGTTTTATTATCATGACCTCTTTGTGTGGATATCACATTAGAAACATCATTCATCTTCTGTCCCAATCAGTCAATATTGCTTTAAGGGCTGAATCATTTGCTGGAATGAGGCTTGGAAGTATCACTGAAGGACTTCACGTAGAAGAATAGATGCATTTGCATTTTAACACACGGTCAAAGCCATGAACATTTAAGAAATAGTTCACCTCATGTTGTTCTGAACCCACAATTCTAAAAATAAAGGTTCTTTATTGGCATATTTTGCTCTATGAAGAACCTTTAGCATCCATGGAACCTTTCCATTGCACAAAAGTATCTCTCTTTTTTTTTGTGGAAAAAGGTTCTTTAGATTATTAAAATGTTCTAAGAATAAAATGTTCTTTTAAAAAGTGTTCACTGTAAGATTCTTTGGGGAACCCAAAATTGTCCTTCTATGGCATCACTGTGAAACCCCCCTTTTGGATCCTTTGTTTTTAAGAGTGCATATGACTTTCTTTTTGACGTGGAACATTTTGTATGTAAAAATACAATGATTTTATTTCTGCTACATGATACATTGTATGTGTTTGCCCAAACAAACACACACACCCTGTTGTATAAGAGGTGAGTACACTCATATGCTTCGCCTCTGGCCCTCAGAGCGGCGCACGGCAGTTTATGGGGTACGAGAGTCCGCCCCGGGGCAGATCTGATGTCCAAGAGCGGGACACTTTGATGAATAGCCAGTTTATTGTGCTGTCAAGCTCTGCATGTCTATTGGGAAATTGCGGCAGCCGGGACAGCCCAGCTGATTGCCAAACCTGCGGCCTTGCTGATGATCAATCAACCTGATTGGCTATGGCAAATATGCTTACCAATAGGGAAGAGAAAAATAGATTACAGCACTGCATGGGGGTCTGGAAAAGGGGGGTCAGGGTCAAACAAATGAAACATGAATGAATGAGAGAGGTCAGAGTACACTGACAGAGGAAAGAATGGCTAATATCTCACTCCAACACAAACATACGGACGTATATGTAGCAGCAGGCCATGTTCTCAGGTTTTTTGAGCAAGTGTAAATAACCTATGTGTGAAACATTTCATCGCAAGTTCATTGTACTTAAGAACGGGGATGGGGTAATATGTGTGTGTGTGTGTTTTTGGCAGTTGTTTAACCATCCTTTTGATCAACGTGTTTGACACAGAGGTCATCTTTAATACACTTTGATCTGGTGTCCAGCCTAGCGCGCTCTACCAAGCACATCTTGCTTTAGCATGGACGACATGATGTGCGCACTATCAAATTGGCCTTTAATAGCCATTTTCTCTTCATTTTCTTCAGCCCAGGGGGGACTAAGCGGCAAGAAGGGGAGAATGGGTCATTTTTTATCACTAACTATATTGTCTACGAAGCAGCTTATGATCGTTTTCAAGAGATCATGGCACGTGGAAAAAAGGGAAGGTTGTCATACTCTTTATTTAAGTGAATATTTCATATGATAAAAAAATATATATACACTACTGTTATAAGTTTGGGGTCTGTAATAAGTTTTTATTTTATTTTATTTTACAGTGTCCTTGTTACAAATGTTACATGTATGTAATAACTATGTAACACTGTAGTAATAACAGTATATTATGCAAATTTACATACAACTAACCCTAAACCAAACCCTGTTCCTAACCCTAACCCTATAGTAAGAACATGCTATTAATTAATATTACTCAGTACTTAAATATATAATTACACTGTAACATGGACATCTTATAAACATTAATATTGTGAAATAATGTTACAATTTAAAATAACCGTTTTCTATTTTAATATATTTTTTAAAATGTAATTTATTCCTGTAATCATTACTCCAGTCTTCAGTGTCACATGATCCTTTAGGAATCATTCTAATGTGCTGACTTGGTGCTCAAGAAACATGATTTTTGAAATAAGAAATGTTTTATTATATTATTGTCTTCACTGTCACTTTGATTGATTTAATCCATCCTTGTTGAAAAAAAAAAAATAATAATTTCTTAAAAAAAAAAAAAAATCTCACCAACCCCAAATTTTTGAAAGGTAGTGTACCTTCATTATATGGGTGATGATCTCATTATTAACATTAACATACAAAAGCACTTTGATTGGACTGTAACAGGACTTAATTGGTCTCATGCATGCAAATGAGACTGACCTTGAAATAAACTGAATTCCATTTCATAATATTAAATACACAAAAATTGAGGAAATAGGCTACAGATAAAGAGAAAATGAACATTAAACCAACTTCAGGAAGCGAGCCGTCCTCCCCTTCAACCCCCACTCTCTCTCTCTGAAGTTGAGAGCAAAGATATATAATTTCTCCAAACACAAGAGATGGAATCAAAGTCCATTTCTCCATTCTCTCCCCCGTCTCTGCCGTCAATCATCTCACAGTGAGCGACGCGTGGAAGTGGCGGGCTGAGGAAGCCATGCGGCGCATCCCTGGAGTTTTATATATTCCAGGAAAAGATGCAGGCGCTGCACGGCCCTCATTAACAACGATCCACCCCGACCTCTCAGGCAGGTGCTACTGTAATTAACTATTGTTTGACTATCAAAAAGTCGGCCGCTGATTAAATGCACTATAAATGCAGAGGAGCACTTTCTCGGCCGCCGTAATTTCAGAGGCAGCGTGCGCATGCTGGGACCCTTTCAGCTCGGCCACTGCCTCCAGCGCGAGCTAAGAGCCTGTTGCCAGCGGTAATCAAAACTCACATGTACAGAAAAGCTTCCCGCGCTTCGGCTCAAGCAGCGCGCCTTCCATTACAAACGTGTTACTTTATGAAATCCGCCGAAAAACGCGCCTTCTCGAGGCAATTGAATGGCATCTCTTTAGTGATTAGAGCCGCAATAATGGGCACCCCTGCTATTAGGGCTCTAAGTCCATTTTATTGCTAATTCATTTATGTGCTGGTTCAGAAAATACTTGACGCAAATCACCTGCTAAGAAGTCATGTTTGTCAAGCCGATATTGCCATTATGGGCAAGATCTTAAATCAAATCACGCGTAATGACAAAAGGGAATGGGTGGTAAAGCAGCTTACGAGGGGCTGATAACTCCGAGAAAGCATTATTGTGATCAAAGATGAAAATTTACCAACTAATCATCTTTTCTTGTAAATTAAGGCACTTTTACTTAGGTGGGGGTGTGCGTCAAATCATGGAAAATCCTGTCATACATGGAGAAATTTAGTGAGACAAAAACACTGCATGCGACATTCATTTCAGGTTTTTATAAAACGAAGACCTTTGCTAAAAATGCATATGCCTGCAAATACAAAATTTCTCCTTTACACACTCACATACAAAATTGTACTATAAAAAAGGCCTTTACAGGTGGAATTGCAGGAGCGTTTCGATCAAAATAAATGGCGGTGCTTTGTCTGTATTGCTCAGTATTGTGAATTATTGCACTGGGGTCTTTGTGATTTCCTGACTAATGTTCTGGATCGCATCATGTAATAGCACATTTTATATGATAATGCCTGCATTACGAGGGTATTTGCATTTTTTCCATCTGCTTGTGTTCTGTGTCCAGTACAGACAGTCTGTATTATTTGATTTATTTATTTATTTTACAAAGAGAGAGAGGTTCAGAGATTCTATAAACCTCCAGAGGAAATCATTATATATATATATATATATATATATATATATATACTTATTTACCAGAACATGATGCCACGGTGCACGACTTAACCGCAGTCACAGACAGAGTCTGAAAACCCTTCATGGTCTTTATTCTCTTTTCATCATAGCTGTATAAAATGTGAATGGGCTATTTCACAGACTGAAGGGATTATTGAGGATGAATTGAAAGGAGCAAGACCGGCGTATTGTGTAGGACAGCACCGAGGGGTCCCGAGCATCCCTGCCCCCTGCTTAGGATAATCATTGTTTCTCAATCAGATAATTCCAGTGTCGAACCCTCCTCTCGACGAGCAGTCGGTAATTAACACGACACTCTCTCCCCTCCTCACTTTAATGGCTTAATTAGGGGTGACAGCCTAACAACCTTGTTTACTCAATTGCTTTTCCTCTTTAATTATCCTAATGACTTGCGGATATTCAGACCGTCCTGTTCCTCCGCATTCGTTTATTTAATGAAGCCTGCTGTTTGTGACACTAAACGATCTGTGTTTGTGGTGATGAAGGCCTTTTGCACCCTGAGAGTCACGAGGTTATGTCGCCACACGCCATAATGTGTAACTGGCGCTGATCATTATGTCCTAATTAACAAATAAGGTGCAACTGTTCATTTGCATAAATGAATGTTTCCATCCTAGAGGCAAAATAAACTGGGCTTTTATTTCATTAAATAAAGAACTCTTCTTTATCTGGGTCATTCCGCAAAATGGGTCCCACGTGTGCGTCAAAAATAATTAAACATAGCTGATGCCAATTTTTACATTTGTTAATACATGTTTCTAAACCTCATCAAAAAAAAAAAAGTAACTTTATTTTATCAATATGCTTTCTATTTCTTTCTTCATAAGGAATGTTTGGGCCTAATCCCAATTTCCCTCTGCTGGATTAGCAAATATATACACATTTTTAATTAAACAATGGATATGAAAGTTAGCATTTTATCTCTCTTTTAATTGATTGTGTATTATTGTGTATTATTGGAAAGACTTTAAGTTATGCGTCAACCCCGTTACCCTAGTGATTTTTCCTTTGTAAAGTAATAAACTATTCTTTTAATAATAAAAAAGGCATACTGACATCATATTTTAGTTAATGTCTCATTTTAATAACTTTACAGTATGTTTTGTTATATTTATTAATTGGAAACAATCTTTAAAAGTCAACTCTGTTGACACAGTAACAGAGTGAAAACTGATCATTTAATAGTGAATATTTGTAGAAATCTCTCTTTCTAAGTTATTTCTCTTTCTAAGAAGCACCTTATAGTTTCACAACCTTGAGCATGGTAAAACTGTCAATCCTGTTACAATCCACCCTGAAGGCTTATTTATGAACCAATATGTATTAAAATGTAGCTTTATTTAATTTGAGATACACTTAAATACAATGTTAATCTAAAAGAATGTTTACATAAAAAAATGACGCTATCAAACTGGAAAAGTTACCCTTTTAAAACAATGACACAGCTGAAGACTTAATAGCTGCTGTTGGATAAAATAAACAGCTTTCTTACAGAAACAAACCATTAGCATCAGTTCATCTGAGTCAGACTGGGCGATAGAGGGTGATGTAGACTCTGATTATCTTTTCCTTCTCAATTCCCTCATGCTCAAACCTTCTTTGCGGGATTCTAGTAAGATTGTCCCGAGATGCCCGCCACTTTCTACATGTATAATTAATGATAAATCTCCAAAGCCTAAGAGCTTGATTGATGGATGGAAAATGGATGTTCCAAGCACCTATTGTTTCAGGGGCTCAGGATTAGGTGGAGTTATTTAACAGTTCATTTGAGCGGGTGAGGTCTGTGTGCGTGTGTGTGTACCGGCTCTGTGGTGCCAGGCGGGACCAGAGAGCGCGCAGTGGGGTAATGCTCTATAATAAAGATTAAACCCTCAAAGCCCAAATGCTGAGGAGGGGGGTGAATCCCTGTTTTATTAACATATCTGAAAAAGGGTGCAAATTGCGAAAGCTTAGCGGAACTCGAACTTTAAACCTCCCCATGTTCTTATTGACTAATTCCATCCACACGTCCTTTGTTTTTATGTTGCTTTATTACCCTGAACAAGAGCTGCTTTTGTTCAGTAACTGGATTTTTTATAGGAAAACATGAGCTAAAAATGTGAAAAGCACCATTCCATTGAGTGAAATTTTGCTATCGATGTGATAAAATTCATAAAGGGAACTGTGTCTGGCATTTGGCTATAAACTTAGGAATTAATGATAATCCGGTAAAGACTAACACGAAATAACAGTCTGAAAATTCTATTTTTTTTTTTAATTGGAACAGTTTATTGAATCTTTAGACTATATATATATATATATATATATATATATATTTGCATGTGTTTTTTTGTTTTTTTTGTTTTGTTTTTTTTGTTTTTTGAGTATCATATCTGATATCGTAGATAAGGCTTGTTTAGCTCATATGATATAGAAGAATATGGAGTTCACAAAACAACTTTTTTTGAGACGCAAACTGAGAAAAAGATAATAAATTTGGTGCAGTTGCTGTTATTTATATGGCTGAAAAGTAAGATGGAATTCTGATAGCTTGTAATGTAAATCAATCAATGAGAACAGTACAGCAGACTACTTACAGTTGTCAATCTATATCTCCCATTAATATGTCTTAATAAGATTTAAATGCTTAGTTTAAGATTGAAGTTCTGTAGTTTTTATAGTGGGGGGCAAAACATATAATGCAATGCAATACAATGATTATTGAATAAATTGAAATTGTTCCTCTAAATCCTGATTTATCATATTTGATACTCACAATTTAACATGATTTTTCTATTAAAAAAATAATGTGTGGATAATTAAACTTAAGTTGCTTCAGTCCAGTAAGTGTCCATCTAGATAATATTACTAACAATATTAAAGTTATTCTTATGTAAAAATAGGTAAGGTTTCACAGCAAAAAGATTTTTTAGAATTATACTAACAGGACTTTTATTTGCTAGAAAAAAACTAAAAAACAAACTGTCAATCAGCTGACAATCATCATCAAGTTTGATCATGTTTATCATTTAGAGTCCTTAGAAATTTGCATATCAAATGTGATACAGTAGACTTTATAGGGTTAAGTTGAATTTTAAAACCTTAAGGAACATTTTTGGCTGTACAGGATTCTTGAATTTCTCAAAAGTGTTTGCTTTAGATTGAACAAACTCTCAGAGTTGATTTGCAACTTATTATTATTAAAATACTGCTAATTTGTGATTTATAATTTAACATTGACTAACCATTTTTGAAACTGTTAAGTGACACTCTGAAACACAGGCTTTAATCGTGTGTGTGTGTGTGTGTGTGTGTGTGTGTGTGTGTGTGTGTGCGTATAGCTTGGCTCATTGATAACAGAGAACCTGTGAAAAATCAAGGGCTCAGGCTGCGAGTGACCCTGAATTGTTCCCACTACTACACAATCTCTCCCATGTGTGCCACAGATGGAGTCACGTTAGCTTCCACCCGCACATCCACACACATCTGGATTCCTCTAGAACAACACTCAGCTTCAAGAGGGCTTTATCTGCTCATGTGTGCGGTCCTACAAAACAGACACATCACACCACGCTGCATACACTCCGCTAATGTAAAACAGTACAAATACATACAGCTCCTTCTGACAACAATTACACATTTCTGTCAATAATTTACCTGTCATCAACTATTTAAAGCTGTAAAATCAGATCTGAAGAATATGACATATAGTAAGAAAAAGTATAATTAATAGTTAATAATTATAAACTAGATAATCATGGTTCTGGTAGGTCAATTTTCAAGTTGACACTATAAAATGCTAAAATACATGATGTATTAACAAATATGATGTGCAACACCTGTTCATCAGCATATCACTGCATAGCACCAATAAAGACCCAACTATTAACCTACTGGAAGGATGATACTTAACCCCATAAAGCCTACTGTATCACTTTTGATATACAAATTTCTTCTAAGGCCTCAAAACTTTGCTGCAAGTAAAAGCCTTTTAGTATAATTCTAAAAATACCACCTTCAGGTTGTAGTACACATATCTTTTTGCTGTCTTCATTTATCATTTTTTAGAAAAATCATAGTAAAATGTGAGTATAAAAGTAATCAAGTGTGAGCTCCCTATTCTCACTACTGTATATGAGCCATAAAAGCCTGATGTATCAAATATGATACTGAGAAAAAAAAATAAAAAAATAAAAAAACATATATGCAAACTTCTTTTAGATTTTAGAAAATAGACAATTTCATATGTCAGGCATTACAAGGTTAATGAATTTGTTTAATGAAACAATGTTTTAATGCAAATTTGTGTAATATATATTGTTACATTTTATAACTGTTGCAAGGCACTCAAGATCTTGTTGTATTATGAATTATGAATGCTAAAGGGGTTGCAACACCTTTCATACTACTTTATTGCTTAGGCATACTGTACTGTAGATCTAAATAGCTCAGCATTACAAAAAAAAAAAAAAAAGAAAAAGAAAAATCCAATACAAACGGCATAACATTATTTTTTTTAAGGATTCATCTGATACATAATCATTCTTATCAGTTCTGTTTGATCAATAGCATCATAACCCTCATTTTCAAACAATACAAGTGCTCTGTTACATCCTCATAACGAGTATTATTTCTTTGCAAATATAACTAGGAAGCTTTCAAAGATTCTTTGGCAAACAAAAGATTTCTCAAAGCGCATGATCAGCGCTGCAGTCCGGCCTCCACAGTGCACTCTCAGGTCAGCCATCCTCAACGCTAGCGCCGTAGCATTTATCACATGATCTCCAAAACAAACGAGGGATTTGGGTTCTTTTCTGCAGCCATGGGCTGAGGTGACAGCCACCACAATAGGATGAGAAACGAGCTGTTTGTGAACTTCAGCTCGATCTGCTTTTGAAAGGGATTTTGCAAGACGGTGGAGTGTTCAGCGTGCTAGCGACAACAGAATTCAAAGAGATAAGAGTGATTCAAAAACACCATTTATCAACTAATACTAACAATGCTAAGAAATGGGGTCAGCTAAGTAGAGTGACATCAGAAACTGGCTAAAGTTGTCATAGGGATAGCAAGTCTGCTGTCTGATGGGTTAAACATTTTCAGCTGCCCTGAAACATTAGATTCAGTCAACATGCTAACTTGTGTCCCAGCTTTCAAAACTTTAAAACACATCTTACCTGTGCAGAAATACACTGGAATGCAAAAAAAAATGAGCCAAATCACATCAAAACTACTCACGAATAAAACATACTATTATGGAGAGTTCATTCAAATATATCGAATCAATAAAGTGAAATCTGTATGGAGGAAATATATTGTCAGACAAGAGAGCCCTAAACTATGGAACATACACTAAAAGTTCCAAAAAAGGGGTTTTTACAACAATGCCATTGAAGAACCATTTTTGATTCCCCAAAGAACTTCGTGTGAAGAACATTTTAATAATTTAAAGAACCTTTTTCAACCATAAAGAACCTTTTGTGCAATGGAAAAGTTCCAAGGATGTTAAAGGTTCTTCATGGAACCACCGATGCCAAAAAATGAACCTTTATTTTTAAGAGTTGCTTTATTTTACACATATTTCACTTGTTTCTGTCATATTATTTCTACAATAAAATTTTGGGAGAAAATTTGAGAACAAAATCTTCTGAGCAATGAAAGAGAAATGTAGAAGCTTTTGAGCATTTGAACATTTGAAGCTCTGAATATTTTCCTAACAGGTCTAACATTCCCTTCACCCTCTGTTATCTTTGGTAAATCCATTTCTTTTGATTGTTTTCTATTGCTAGATGAAATGGTCCAGATTTGGTGATTTGGTGTGTCCAGGAATGAGGTGGTTTGCTTTCACATGACCTTCTCTGCGTCAGACAGTGGCTCTGGCTGGCAGAGTCTCTATCCTGGGCATTCAGACATTCCTCTGCCCTGCTCCTTCTTGCTATCATTTTCATTTCTTTTCATTCTTTCTCATTCTCTTACTCAGTAAACGTAAGTATTAGCATTACATTATGAGAGTTGAGGATACCATGAAATCCAAATTGATGATTTATATTTTAGTCACACTTTAGATTAGGGTCCAATTCTCACTATTAACTGTTTCCCCGCCAGCGTTTTTGAAAAAAAGTTGCCAGCCAGCGCCAGCATTTTTGATCATTTTTACAAAAGTTTCATGGCCCCCAGAATAGTTTGTTGTATGAATATTTGAACATGCAATATATCATGCAATAAGAAAGAACAGACCCTCTGCCTTTAAACAAAAAGCTGAGAAAATCACGTTTTTGTCAAAGACTACATCTGGATCGGATTCACAACGATCTAACATAGATGGAGTAGATTGAGCCCATCGACACCCCCAAAGCTTGCACAGTCCTATAGTTCGTCCTGGGTCGACGTTAGGCAGTTTTGATTTATATGCTGTTCAATGTTGATGATTGCATTATTTTACATATACATCTGCTTACATAGGCTATCACTTGTTTCTGCTTCTTCACCTGTGTTTTCTGTGATTCTGTACTCTTTCAGAAGATGCATAATAGCGCCCCCTACCGTATAACAGTGAAAACATGGAAAGTAGGAAAAATCTGTCATTGGCGGGGAAGTGTTGTCTTTCGCAAAAAGTCCAAAATAGAAGTAATAACTTATGACATTCCAGGAAATCCCTTATAAGGACAAAGGCATCCAGCTATCGCTGTAGCTTTATAAAAAGCAGGAATGTTTTGACTGATGAAACATGCAGACAATAAACACATGATTGTGACAATGTATGGTTTATGTGTGTTCTTAGGTCATCTCAGGGTATTATCATAACAATATGAATAATGCAGTGCTAACTGACATAGCATTTACTACAGTATAGAAACTATAAAATATATTTTCTTCCTCATACTGTGATAAAAATTAAAAAAAAAAAAGAGTAGTAAATAAACCAGTCACAAAATTGTGCTTAGGAAAATATAGGAAAAAATATTATAGAATACAAATGATTGGTTATTGATCAGCAGTGTAACAGAGACATGAACTATGGAAATTTTCCACTAACATTTGACAACCACAAAGAGTAACAAAACTTTTTTTTAACAGTATCAATCATTTTATCACTTTAAACCTAGCAAAATACTTTTCATTTTGCCTGAAAACTGTGTTTGTGCTATCTCTCTTTAAAATAAATGCCACTTGGTTTGATATTTCGTAATATAATTCAGTGACATTTTAGGAGTTTAGTGTCCAAATAGTTTTGGGGCCACTGCACACATAGTTCCAGGCCAGAAATGGGCCTGGGGACATGGCTGTCCCTGCTCTGAGACAGCGAAAAACAAATGCATCCCCAGTAAAGAGTACGAGAGGGTCCCAGACCACCATTACCACATGAGCACCCCAACCGTCCCGAACCTATAAGGTCTTTAGAAAGGGTTTCCATGTCAACCGCAGCCCGGTCGCATGTTATTATATGAGTGCAGCTCAGACTTCATTCATACAACTGAATTAATGAACACCCACTCAGAGAAATAGAAGAGGACTTTGAGTAAAGACAAAGCAAGCCACTTTATCCTGCCTTTGTTCACAGACAGTTGAGGAAAGTTCCCTTTCAGACATCATAGAGAGAAAATAGAGTGATGCCGTTTTAAATAGTTAATATACTGCTCATTCAGCAGCCTTCTATTTGCTCTCCATCCCTCTTCACTTTCTCCCACTTGAATTCCAGCACAGCCGAGCGGAGCTGTGCCGTCACAGACCAGCTTCTGTCCACAATGGATCATTCCATCCTCAATCACTGATCTTTCTCTTTCACAATCTCTCTCGCTCTCTTTCTGCCCCTCATACCCCTCTCGCTCTCTCACACACACACATTTTACTTTTCACACTGTATCCGAGGCTCTAGTCCTGTGAACGCTGGGAAGATCAGGGATAATGACAGCATTCTGCTCCGGAAAGGACAATTCCCACAGATGTGGCAGAAAGAGACATTTGTTTTCTGTTCTTGTCAAAGAGGAGCGATAGTATGACAGGAGATGCCTTTGGGAATAAGAGGCCAGATAAAAAATGTCTCGCATCCGCCTTCGCAAACAACCTTCACATACTTCAGTGGTTTCATGTACATGTATATATGTGCATATGCGCTCTGAAAAGCTGAAAAGCCACAAATTGACAATCAAAAGACAATGTTGGTATCCTTCCATTCGTTTGACTCATGACACATGAATAAGTGTTTTGATAGCATCAGTGTCATTCCGTCCATTACCAGAGAAAATCATTCCTAAGTTTGAAAGAACAAACAAAAATTGAGTGCAATGTATAGTAATGCTCTAATAGTGGAATATTTAAAATCAAAATGTAAAATGTTAAAGCCTTTTATTGCATATTAAAGGCTTAGTTCACCCGAAAATCTAATTTTTGTCATCACTCACCATCATATTGTTCTAAAACCCACAAGTCACTTATCTTCAGAAACACAAATGAAGATATGTTTAATGAAATCTGAGAGACTTCTGTCCCTCTATTGAAAGTCCATTTCAATAAAACGTTTGACGCTTCAGAAAGTTCATAAACACATTTTAAAAGAAATCTGTATGAATCGAGTGGTTTAATTTAAGTCTTCTGAGGAAACATAATCACTTTATATGAGAAACAGATAGAAATTAGTCTTTTATCCACATATAAACATGGATGAACGCACACGCAAAGAGCACATCAAATATGGTAAACGGAAGCTCAGATGTGCTTGCTTGATGTGAAAGAACCAATGAGGTTTGTTCTCGCGCATCAAGAAAATCCGCTCGATTTTATATGGATTACTTTTACAATTTCTTTATACACTTTTGGTAACACTTTACAATAAGGTTTCATTTGTTAACATTAGTTAACTACGTAATGTAACATGAACTAATGTTGGGTACACACTAAAAGATTTTTAAAATCTTATAAGATTTTTAAAATCTGAGAAACCACAAACACGAAGACAAAAAATCCTAGATTTAACCGTTTTGCTCCTATAGTGTGTGGTGTGCCGTGAATGTGACAAAGACAGCACACAACACACGAACAGATTTTCAACCCGACTGTGAACACGGAAAATCTCTCGAGACTTCGGAATAAACATGGCGGACAATAGGCAGGAAGAAATTGCGATGATAGTGTTTGGAATGATTTTGGTATGTTTTACAGGACACGTTTGTTACGATATTCGGCATATGTCTTTTTTTTTTTTTTTTTTAAATGTCTGTGCAGGGATTGGTTGCTGCAGAGAAAACGTCATTGGCTGAGCCTGCAGTTGCTCCGTTTAAAAAGGGCGGCATTCCTGGAAGATGGCGAGCTCATTCTGGCGTTGGCCTTCTGGCGTGAGGAGCTCCGGATTCCTTCTCCCATCGGCAGATCTCGAACCACTTGTTTTTTGTAAACTGTTCCTGTTTTTGTTGTGAAGTGATTTAACTAAGTTTCTGTTTATGCTTTAGGAGCGTAGGGGTGTCCTGCCATTTATTTTGACTTTGTTTGCGATTTGTTTATTTTAGGGAGTTAGGGAAGTTGATTGTATTTTTGTTTCTTTTGTTAGGACATTTATTTATGTTTTATTTGTAAGTTATTTTGTTTGTTGTTTTGGCCTTGGGGCACCCTGAAGCTGTGGCTCCTTTATTTAATTTTCTTTATTCCACTTTAATAAATCATTTGTGGATCTTATTTTGATGTCTGTGGTGATCTGTCGGCTGGAGTCGGTTTCCTCGTTTACCCACAAACTCACGTCAGCCCCTTTTCTTATTAGAACGGGGCGTAACACATTGTATAAACACTCATGCTGTTGCCACAAATCGACAAGCTGATCCTCCATCCCTGCTGTTCAAATCCATTTAACTTTGTCCTGCGCCATGACTGCATTTGTTATGCTTCCGTCTTCTGTCAGCTCGCTTTCTGATTGGATATTGTTTAGCTTCACGTGATAATCTCCAGAGTGTGCGCGAGTTTGTCCTCAGGGTTCCCCCCACACATCAGGATTTCTGATCGCAAATATTCAACATGTTGATTCGTGATCGGGCGTCTCCGATGTCAAAGACTATAGATATAGAAAGACGCTTCACTCCTATTAGTTATGAATGGGAGAAACTGCAACGTGCAATATGGGCGGAATATGTCCCACCTTCTACGTAAAACAGCTGCAGCTGTCGTTTGAAGCTCCGGTTCCCATAGAAACCTGAGACTCGCGCTTAGGACTGCAGATGCGCATTGACTTGTCTAGCCTGAAAAATAAGCTTTTTTAACGCTATTTGAGCATAAGAAACAACATTTATGGGCCAGTTCATGTCAGATTTTGTTGTTGATTTGAAATATGTTATTTAATTGTGAGTTCGCCGAGCAGTTTTTGAGATTTCAGGATTCCCCCATTCAATTAGATAGGACTTGGTCTTGGATGCCTGAAATAGCTGCCCAGAGGCATTGCAAATATGGCCGCCAAGTGAACAGACTTTCCTTGAAAGGGACTTTGCCGACGTTCTTCCGAGCAGATTCAGAGTCACTCTTAACAAACCTCACACCACAGGAAAATCTGATAAGATCATCTGTAGAACCATCAAGATAATCGGGACATTACCTAGGATTGTCGGAAGGGGAGAAATCGGCCCAAAATCAGCCCGATTATCTTGTGGTGTGTACCCAGCATTACAATGAAAAATACATCTAAAGCATTTATTAATCTTAGCTAATGTTAATTTCAACATTTAGCAATACATTACTAAAATCAAAAAGTGCATCTGTTAATATAATTTAAAGGACCAACATTAACTAATGGGACCTTATTGTAAAGTGTTACCAAACTTTTTTGTCTAAAGCATCAACGTTTTGGTGGAATGGACTTTCAAAGGAGGGATAAAAATCTCTAAGGTTTCATTAAAAATATTGTTATTTGTGTTTTGAAGATGAACGAAAGTCTTGAGTTTGGAATTGGAACAACATGAGGGTGAGTAAATGATGACCAACTTATCAATTTAACTATCAATTTAATTAATGCACATTAATTCTTCCGTACAAAAATGTGTGTTATTTGAGGTGTAAAGTTGGGTAAACCATACTGTTAGCAGTGAGTCTACTGCTTTCAATTAAGTTCTAGTTTTTGCATTACAGACGTAATTCCAAAGAGTTACAGTAAGTTTGTTTCTTAACGATAAGTTTTATCATCATAGAACAGCATTCACAAACTATTTAAGTTCCGTAATTATTTAGTGAAATGATCATTCAATGAGAAACAAATGACATCAGCTGAACTGAAAGGTTGTTTCATGGTTATTGCATTCTGATGACAGATAAAGAATTGGATTGTTTTTTTTTTTTTGGAAATACATATACTGATCAATTTTGCTTCCCCCCACCCCCCTCAGAAAAAAAGTCCATTTTTATTTCCATTCAACCACAGTATTGGTTGAGTATTAGCTATTGCAGATAAAAGAGTATGTAAACAATCATACACACCCTAATTGATTGTTCTCCTCAAAGAACAAAGTATCTTTATATACTGTTCAGTATATGCCACTTCAACAAGCGCACACACAGAAAAAAAAAGATTGTCAGTCAAGGGCCAATAAAACGTAACCCAGCCAGGGGCCAAAAAGGGATATTATCATTAAGTCTTCTCATAGTCATGCTAAAAACCACAAATATTATTTCTACACAGCCCTCCTCCCCTCGTAGTGACAGAAAAGGCTAAACGTCTTCAATTGCCCCGTGTTTTCAGACCGTCTAGCACTCGAGTGCATGAGAAAGCTTTCTGTTTTAATTGAACAGGCATGTTCCGGCGTGGAATCACTTTCCTTCAAATGAGCTCCTAAAGTGACAGTTAGAAAGCGCTGTTAAAAGCGTTCGAGGGGGTGCGCTCTAATCGCTTAGATTTGTGTTTACAAGCATACAGAGGGACACTTGTAAAACTTTTAATGTGCTTTGAAGGACTCGTTATGAAATGTAATTTTTGAAATCGCATCAATTGTTATTCAGATCGTATAAATCGGGCTTGTACAATAATGCCTGATTAGCTTGTCAAGTTTTCTTCACACATTTTAAGCAACGTCATGTGATGAAAAAGGAGGAAAGATTTTCAATTCCTTTCCCACCGGCCTCAGAGTATGTGTTTGTGTGTGTGAGTGTATTGGGTGGTCAGGACCCCTCTGCATTCTTCAGGTCGATCTACTGCCCCTGGGGCTGCCTGGCCTGGCGTATAATTGCCCTCCGCTACAGATAGTTACCAGCCTTCCCTGTCCCTCTCCTCTTCTCTTCTTCCCCCTGTTTATTCTCTCTGATTTCAGGCTCCTTTGGGTCATCATTCATCAATGGGGCCCCCCAGCCCCTGAGGACCCGACCGGGAGGCCCCTGTTACTACGCCTCCATAACCAGAGGCCATTTCTGATGGAGGCGCATTATACGAGGGAACAAGAGAGCATGAAAATGCAGCACGAGGCAGGGGGTGAACGGCGGTGATTATTATATCCAGATAATCATTTCAAACAAATTATCATGATAATCAATCAATCGTCACATTTGAAGCAACTTGCCTCAGGCTTGCACAACACCCCTTGCTACCTATAATGTATTTTGGGGCATAATCAAATGCCCTAAATTTACAGGGTTGCTTGAGATGATATTTTTACAGGAGCGGATTTCCCTGGTTCAGTTAAGCTAACATTAGAGATTCATCATTTCCCCTGCGGACAGACCTCCTTGTGCTGATGTTAACGGGTACAGCAACTCTCCTTTCACCTTTTCATGAAATGTGGTGCAGTGTACCACATTGTTGAACGCTAACGATTAAGGTACAATATGTAGTTGACCATAAAGGTATATACACACACACACATATATATACACATTATATATATATAATATAATATATACACATTTACTGACAAAAACTGTCTTGTGATTGTACTATCAGACCATAATCATTTGTCGATAAAAACAGTGCAAGTTAAAATAACACTGGCCATTTTTTAAAGTCTATGAGAGATCCGTCACAGCAGGGGCCACAAAAGCACTGATAGCGTCTCAGAGAGCTTGTCAAAAGAGCCATTAATCTCTTTCCCATTAAAACATCAGCCGTCTGTTTTAGCTACATTTACAAAGCGAAATGTTTTAATATCCAGCCAGACACGTAGGCACAATGCCGGAGGCGATCTGTTTCAAATACAATTACGACACATTGATTTTCTATAATTAATCTATGTCTCTGTGTACTATCATTGTCAGTTCACTGTAAGCTTACGTGTCACACAGACACACACTCACGCTTACACGCACTTTTGGGACAAAGTGTGGTGGATTACATCTAAAAGAGCTCAAATCAAGGCTCAGGAACGTGTGTGTGTTTGTGGGCACTGGACAGATAGACTCAGATAGGCATCTCTGTTTCAGAGAGTGTTTGTGTTGTGAAGGAGGGATAACTGGTTAAAAGCAAAGGATAAATAAATAAAATAAGATCTTTTCTCTTTTGGTCTATCTGCTGGGATTTGACTTAAGAAATCGTTCAGCTCTCATAATAACAGTGTTTTTTTTCTGTCTGAGCAGATGCATCTCAGAGACACAGGGTAGGATGTGAGAAAAATAGATGGATGATGTTATAGATTATCTGGCACAGATGCTTCCATTACATAACCTCAGGGCTGGTTCTGCCCTCACACACACACACACACACACACACACACACACAATATTGGCCACATATTTGAACTCACACACACATAGACAAATATTGGCTCTTATTTGCTGGCACATTTAGACGTATTCAGACGTGTGACAGTGCATTTAGTCTATTAGGGTAGATGATGAGTGATGCAGTTATTCATAACGCCTCATGCATTATTCATAATATTAATAAGGATGCTTGGATCATGTCTGATGAGTTCTTTTGGTGACTCAACTTAGTGAATAAAAGATTTCTTAAAAAGATCTCATCCCCAGTTCTGAAAGACTTTGATGTGCAAAACAATTTTGTTGAGAGGTCTCGTTAGTTTAGTGAATCAGTTCATTTGGACAGTGGAAATGCTTTGTAAAATCATCACTCTATTACTCTTAGAGGTTCCTGTACAGTATGTTTAAGTTATATATAGTCAAATGTTGCATTGTTTAAAGTGCAGTTAAACTGATTGTTTCACAAACTCTCTGCAAATTGGTTTGTGTGAATAATAATAATAAAAAAAAGTTCATTAAACATGAATCAAACGTACCGAAATCAAGATGTACCGCAATAAAGAAAGAAAAAAGAAAGAAAGAAAGAATACACTTAAATATTAATTTCTAATATATATATAGCTAACTGAAGGCGAAAATAAATATATTCATAGTTCAGTCATGAAACTCTTAGCTGCTGACTGGTTCTCTTAAAGCAAACCACTTTGGCTAATCAACTTGTTTGTTCTATCTATGTAACCTATTTATTCCCGTCCCGAACTGGCTTAACTCAGTGCAGCGCGCCATGGGAATTTCCCTAGCCCTCCACCTTCCCCAGCACCACCTGCCTAGATCTGCTAGGGGGTTCTCCCTACTTTCCTTGCAGCAGCTCGCATTATATTCACTGTATTTATGTGAATGTTATGGCAGTAGCCTTCACTCATGCAGCAGCATAGCAGATCTAGTCCGTAGATATAGATATATAGATATATAGATATATTCATTATAGTGATATATAAATATATTCATACTCCCTGTCTCTGTAATTAATATATATATATTTATTTTTGCCTTCAGTTAGCATAAAAACCCCTATTAGGAGCAAATTGCTGTTTCTCATTTTGCTTTTGTGTTGTTCATATTTGTGTGTGGTGAGATCAGCATATCTTTTAGATCTGTAAAGAAGGATGGACTGGCATGAAATAAATCCTACCTTTTTAATACAGCTGTCTTGAGACGACGTTTCATGATCATTCAGCATTTGCTGTGAAGACAAAAGATAAACAGTTAATGATTAGCTACTAAACATTAGTTAATGATTACTAATGACTACTAACATCATGTCATTTTTATGGCCTGAAATCAGCACTTCATTGAATATTCAAAAGACTAATGTACAGTATGACTTCAAATATTCTCATTTTACACTGTGCAATTGTTTCAGTAGGTTTAAAAACAGAAATGATACTTTGGTTTGCCAGTAAAAATGAATTAATATTTGACCTGTAAAAATGATCCTGTTGATGTGATACTACTTTTACAGGTGGAGGCACTTGTATTTTTTCAATGACTTGTATTTTTTCAATGGTAATTGTTAGTATGCCACAAATGCTCTTTATTTCAGTATGAATCCGAATATTGTAAAAACTGTGACTAGCTAAGATTAGATGTGGGCTTTGAAATGTGTCGAGATGTGAGCATTAAATGGCTACTGAGTGATGATTCTGTCGTTTGAATCTGCACCCCCTGCTGGGTCGCCACTACAGCAGCGCAGGTTAAACCATCCCGAGTGTGATGAAATGAATGCTGCAAAGTTTTAACCTAGACAGTTGGAGTAGATGTGGAATTAGAGGCCTTCAGGAATATTTATACAGAGTGGGTTTTTGAGAATGCACCCAGTGTCTTTAAGGGCTCCCACTCATATGAGAAGCGAGCTTGTTCCAGGTTTGGAGATAATGGGACCTCATATGAATCTCAGTGGCCTTCATTCAGAGTAAAACAGGAAGAGGCTGTGCTCTGGGATTATTGGGCCGTATGCAGGTTTTAAAGTAATCTGCAGTGCCCACAGCCCACCCGTTTCCTGTCTCATCCTCTGAATGAAGGGTGTGTGAGCATGTGCAAAGGTTCTGCTGGATACTTGTGGCTCGTTTCCACCGAGCGGTACGGTTCAGTACAGTTCAGTACGGTACGCAATTTTTGCCGTTTCCATTGTCAGAAGTTGTGAATGGTACCCTAATTCCGAACCGTACCACATTTTTGGGACCATTCTGTTGGGGTACCTAGCACAAAAGTACCAAAAGTATCGGTACCAAAAGGGTGGAGCTACACTTACTGCAGAACGTTGATTGGCTGACAGAGAATCATCACTTGCGCGTGCTACAAGGGGAATGACAACACAATACCGTTGCAACACAACGTGTATTTTTCAGCTGTTTTTCCTTGCAGCCTTCAGCTTTTACTCAAACAAGCTGCTGTATGTCCTCCATTGTTGTTTACTGTCACTTTCCGCTACTTTCCGGCATACACCACGCCTATCAAGTAAGGGTACTGTTGGCGGTGGAAACGCAAGCCGGATCAGGGTTTACCATCCTGAATCGTATCGTACTGTACCGTAATGAACTAAACCGTACCGTAACGCTCGGTGGAAACGAGTCATTGGATTGAATCAGACAGTTGAAGATTTCAGATGGGCATAACCACACACACAATCACACACATACTGAATCGGAGTGAGGTGAGTCAAATATTTTTGATAGGAGCCGACAGATGTTAGCAGTCTGCCATTTTTGGTTCAATAAACTGAATTTTATATAATTAATAATTCCTTATAAATTATGAATATATTTTAAAAATAAATAATAATGCCTTTTTCTTAATGAGGATTACTTTTTTGGCCTGACCAGAGTCCAAACTTGTCTTATATTACTGAACGCACATTTAAATTTAAAATAAAAATGCAAACATAAGCTAGCATTCTGTCTTTATTCTATCAATATATATTGTTAGATTTTATCTGACATAACACATAATTAAAAATAAATGTGTCAACCCTGTTACCATTTCATAAATAATAAATGTATTTTATCTTAATAAAGATATAAAATCTCATCTTATTTTTTTTTTCAAAAAGTGAACTCTGCAAGTAAATGTCTATAAATGTACCATCACGCTTATCTTTCTTTTTTTTTCTTATATTTTGTTTTAGCTGTCCCAAGTGATGACCTTAAACACAATGCTACACTGTAAAAAATAATTTTCATGATTTGTTATCATAACATTTTTTCTTTTGTCAAATCAACTTAGATAATTAATGTAGTTCAGATAACATAATATTTTGAGTTTCTGTTGATTAAATCAATCACCTTTATTGTATTAACTCAAACTTTTAATTTCAATGAACTCAATTTTAAGGCAACCAGGTAACTTACTTTTTTACAGTGTAGCAATGGCCAAATAAACACAGAAAGACCCTATAATATAGCATACACCTTGGTTTTGCACATTCCATCTGTAAGTAACCACGTGAATGAGGTGAATGTGATTGCAAAGGTGAGTCACTGAGGGGGAAAAGCAAACAGAATAAGTGACTCTTTTACAGAATACTCTCTACAGTCTGTACCGCCTTTATCAGGGTTTGATTGACAGCTCTGCAGACTGCCCAAAAACTGTGGTTCTCTAAATTAGGCTGTCAATGTATCCAAGCCGCCCGAGTGGAAGCAATTACATCACAAATACTCAAACAAGTCTACTTAAACTACTTACATCCATAATTCAATCCTGCAGCTATGTCAGAGCAGCACGTATCCAAAACAACCTTCTGCCGTGTTCACATGACACATTTTAATAAAGAACCTCAACCCAATATCTACATATTCCTCATTCATTTATTTGTTTTTTTTTTTTCTCATTCATGTCTTTCATTTTTTGCACCGCAGCATGTGAAAGCAATAATCTCACACATATGCACAAACACATACAGTGTGTGCAATCACATGCATACATCAGCCCACACTAAACACACACACGGACACACACACACACTTACAGACGTATAAGTGTGTGTAGTGTAATTACTCTGCAGTTTGCTGCCAGACCAATGCTCTACAAGAAGGTGAGTTTAAAGGTGTTAAAATTTGTTGAATCTCTAATAATGTAACTAAAAAAATAGAGCCGAGAGTTGTGAATTGCTGGTGGGGTGAGGAGAATGTGTGAAACACTGTGAAACAGAATTCATAAACAGAGTTTATAGCACAACAGCTCTGTTTAGATTGTAAAACACTACCAGGTGCTCTCAGGTAAGTGAATAGTTTCATGCCAGATGTATATACGCAAATTAAATTGTGCAAAACCGACCCAAAACTGTACAACATGCTCCAAACACACTAATGCTTGTTGTGTATATATATATATATATATATGTGTGTGTGTGTGTGTGTGTGTGTATATATATATATATGTTTTTTTTCTCCCTGTCTTGTGCTCTTCCAACTCATTCCACTTTTTCTTTTTTTTTTCTTTTTTTTTTGATCAACTTCAGAATTGCTGAAATTTTAAACAGGTGAATGCAATTTTCTCAGTATGATCAATTGAATGGTAAAGTCAGGAAAACACGGCATTACCATGCTACCTAAAATTAGCTAAATCTGGCAAAACATCAGACTTCCTTATCCGCAATCAAACAATGAAATTTAATCCAATGAAAAAAAAAAGTTTCTATACTAGTCAGGCTTTGTTAATCTGAAGTCCTTTTTTAGTTTTCATAGAATTCTGTAGTATGTCCTTACTGAAAAATCTGTGTGTGTGTGTGTGTGTGTGTGTGTGTGTGTGTGTGTGTGTGATTATCTACATGTGCTTCGGCACTCGGCCATACAAATGACTTACACTCACGTGTATGTGTGTGTGTGTGTGTCAAGCAAATAAATAATGTATTAATTAGATGGTTGGAAAAAATGATTTGCCACAAGTGCTGGTGTGATTTATGACACGTCAGAATCATTTTAACTTTCCTCCCTATTTTTTTTTTCTTTGGCGACAGGACAATTTGTGCCACAGATAGAGAGGCAAGAGAGTGAGAACGCTTTTCCCAAACAGACGTACAACGCACAATTGAACCTCTCACAAGCTTCTCGAAACGTTTGCTTACACAAGTTTGTCAGGGTTTCTTATGTAAATGAAAAACGCTGTGAAGCTCTAGTGATTAGCGTGTCATGCTGACAGTGCTCGAAAGTGTCCGAAAACAGAGGCACTATGGTGGAGAACTGTAAAAATAAATATGAGCAGGCCGTGCTTGATGAAAGCGTAGCCACCTGTGCAGTGATTCAGCGCAAGTGTCTGAAGCAAATTAGCACCAGGGAGTAAGTGTGTGTTGTTATTACTGTTATAAGCCCACCTTTGTTAGCAGGCACCATCAGGACTTCTTCTTCTCAACCTCAGCCCTATTTATATTGACACACAGACTGAACAAAAGAAAACAAGCTCACCGCACACATTCTAGCAACATTTTCCAGCACAGCTGCCCTAATAGACACACGACGGACAAAGAAAACAGTGCTTTGCCTCACAGGCTGGATTTTCCTGTGCTCTGCGTAACACTCAACGTGCCAGTTTGAAGAGAAGACGGCCTCGATCACGCATATAACAATGAGTCCTCGTCGTAGGCTAATTGGACTTCGCTCTAATTGCAATTAGAGAAGCTCAGTAAACCTTGGTGAGCCAACGAGGCAGTTTGTCTCCCAGCTTGACGTTGGGGGTATGGAGTAAAACAAGCACATTTTAAGGGCTTTGCAGTGGGAAAATTTCAGAGAACGTTGCCAAAAACAATTCCCCTCAAGTCTGGATAATGTGAGGCAATATAGCAGTGCGGCCAATAGATGGTTATGGATGTCAAAAGCCGCAAGTTTCCAAAAAGAACTAGTAGAGACCAACCTCAAGGCCTTTTGAACCGAGTGAGTGACATCCTGTTGGCTCGGACGACCACACCAAGAAAGCCACAAAGTGAAAGTTTTGCTTCGCAGTTATTGAGAATGTACTCTCGTTTTGGTGAGCATGGAGAGTTTAGATATGTAAATGCGTGATTGTTATTTATCTTGTCAATTAATGCGGAAGCGGTCGCAGCTCAGTTTGTGGCATATGCAAACCTGGTTTTAGAAACTGGGGTTTGCTCATTCTGGACATCATTGTTCCAGTCTGAAACAGAACAAAACCATGATGTCAATCATAATAAAGCGAATTAATTACTGCGATCACAAACACACACACATATCTAAAACATTTTGTTAAAGGCTGTCTAATCTTCTAAATGCATGCAACCCAGGATCACTGGAAAAACGTGCCTTTGATGACATTTCTGCAAAATGATTTTATGCTGTTTCTTGCATGCATCGCGACTTTTTCAAAGTGAAATTTATAGTGAGTAGTGCTAAAAGCTGTTCAGTTTTCCTGAAACTGGCAAAGTTTTATGACGTTGGTTGTTATACGTATTGCGGGAATTCGGTAATGAAATATCCGGTGAGAGGCACTAAAAGGTTAATGCTATATCGCATTTAAAAATTATGTACCACCTACATTAACCACCCGTGAAAACACTACCCCCCGCGAAAAAGCACAAAATAGTATCATTCTGAAGCTTAGAAACTCAGCTTTTTAATGCATCCAACAATTTTGATCAACTATTAACGAGTGCTGAGTAGTCCCTCTAAACCGGAGTGTACCGCCCATGGCGCCACCTAGCTACAAAAAAATTAATAATCATATTTTTCAAAAGTACTGCCTTGATCAACACAAAATAGGTGTCATTTGAAAGCTTAGAGTCCAATTTGATTAATTCCTAAGCAGTGCTGAGTTATTTGCTGATAAATAATTTTTTGTACTACGTACTGCAATGTGTCAAAAATATCATACAGCTCAGATAGTCATGTGTCATATGTCATTTGAAAGATCTCACAGAGTAGAATATAACAAGCATAATTGTTTTAGGCTTTGACTAATATTGAGCTAGTTTTTGTACATGAAGCCCCGCAAGACACGCTCGTAACTTCATGAAACATGCTCAGATTATGGAAAATGGCACATCATTATTTACAGCAGATTTTCACAATTAAAATGAAAAATCAAAGTCCAAAATCAACATAATCCCTTGCGTCAATCACAAGATATTCCTCATGGAGTAACGATTTTTAAAAATGCACATTAGGGGGCGTCAAGGGCTAAACAAAAAGGCTCCCTTGGTTCCAAATGCTGTAACTTTTGATTACTTTGATTACTATCACCACAAAATTTGATCCAGATGCAGCTCATATATAGGACAACAAAACTTACAGTCAAATAAGAAAGATATGTAAAATTATAATACATATATATATATATATTGTATTTTATCAGTAGTTTCTCAGCATGAGAATGTCTATATGTAATCAATTTTTTTTTCTCTCTAAAAATTTAAAAAGTTTTCTATCAAACGACCTACCTTTTGACTTTCCTTGCTATAGATTTGGAGTTATGAGTCTTTACTTTTGTGTAAAAGGGCTTAAAGGGTTAAACCCTACCCTAAACATAACCGATAGTGTTAACAAAATAGACAAAAATGCATTTGCCATGCCATTTTAACTTGCTTCTATGAATCTTTGAGCTTTTTTTTTTTTTTTAAATCAAGTGGCGTGACTCGTGCCAGAGCGCTAGTGCAATGCTGTGTCAGATGAGCTACCGAGCAAGTTTACTACGTCAGAAAAGTCATACATATGGAGCTGGTTATGTAAAGCAAGCATAAAAATGTATTAGTATTCATAGACTATGGTAAAAGTGTTTTCAGGTCACAATATACACTGCCCGGCCAAAAAAAAAAGGTCGCTGTTTGGATTTTAATAGGCAAATACTTAAGAATCTATGAAGGGATCATTATTACAGTAATTATTATGTTTCTAGCATGTTTTATGTTTGGCAACGGTTCTTTTAACCCTAATAGATGGAGTGTGTAGCTTTTCATTTCTTAAACAACCATGTTGGAATATGTATCATGGCCATATTCCAGGATGACAATGCCAATATTCATCAGGGTTAAAATTGTGAAAAAATGGTTCAGAGAGCACAAAGAATCATTTTCACACATGAATTGGAACTTCTGAGTCCTGACTTTAACTTCAGTGTAAGTTTGGGATGTGCTAGAGGAGACTACAGAGTGCTCACCTCTTGTATTGTACATATAAGATCGTGACAAAAAATTGATGCACCTCTTAATGGAAATAACATCACAACAACATTTATTTCCATCAAGAGGTGCATCATTTTTGGTCAAGATCTTGTGTTGACAATGCAAGAGGTGAGCACTCTGTAAAGTCTCCTCTAGCACATCCCAAAGACTTTCAATGAATTTAAGGTCTGGTGTCAGAGGTGCCAATTCATGGGTGAAAATGATTCTTCATGCTCTCTGAACCATTCTTTTACAATGTGAGCCTGATGAATCTTAACATTGTCATCCATGGCCATGATACATCTTCCGACATGGTTGTTTAAGAAATGAAAAGCTACACACTCCATCTTTTAGGGTTAAAAGAACCGTTGCCAAACATATAACATGCCAGAAATGTAATAATCACTGTAATATTGATCCATCCATAGACTCTTAAGTATTTTTGCCTATTAAAATCCAAACAGTGATTTTTTTTTTTTTTTTTTTGGCCGGGAAGTGTAGCATTGTGCAAGGAACCATATGGAAATATGTCTGTAATAAAAGATAATGGTGTTTTACTGCTACTAGTAATAATTTCATCTGGAAACTGCAGTGAATTATAGATATAGGTACATTTTGGACCACAACCCTACACAGGACAAGCGGTTTGGAGAATGGATGGATGTTATGTTATGTTTTGTTAAAAAAAATGTAGGTAAAGGAAATGTTTTCCAATGTGTTTGTCCCACAAATACAAAGCTCCAGCATCAAGCAGTCGATGTAACGACTCCATGTGAATCAAAGCTATCTACATGGACCTATGCTTTTACTGTACAAGCCTTTTTTCATCAAGGAGTTGTCATGGAAAAACCTCAACGAAATAAAAACAGTTCTGCTGTAAATACCAGGAAGCCAGCAACAATCTGATAAACCATATATCACGAGTTTAATAAGCTCATGGCTTGCCACTTTTTTTGTAGGCCAAGGCAAACATTAAGAGTGCACTGATAGTGAACGCTCCACCGTGGGTAATTAAAAATAATCGCTCCCAGCTTAGCATTGTTTGATTCTCTATTATACTCTTATCAACATCTCCTGTCCTGTCAGTGCATGTGAGAAAGACACAGCGGGCAGTGAAACGGATGACTAAAGGAATGTCAAATTCCCATTGTGCGAGCACAAAGGTGAGAAGGGAGAGAGCCACAGAAAGTGAGTTTGTTTAACACTTATCACATGGCTAGAGCTAACAGAAGCCCTGGCGCTTGGGTCGGGATGAGATGGGTGCGGAGAGAGATAGAGGGCAAAACACAATGACAGATTTAATAGACAAACACTCAAGACTTTTGTGCAGAAGGTCACGGTAACCTTTCATGAACGATATGTATGTTTTTTGCACTTTGTGACTGCTGTTTGTCCAGGATGATATCATATGAGATGTGTGAGATAACTGAATGAGATCATATGAGATAACTGAAGAACACAAAAAAACACTGAGAGAGAAGCTTTTGAATCATTTATCCGATGAGAAACGATCCATATGGACCCTTCATATTGAGTTTGCAACAAAGTATTTTTTTTCTTTTACTGCTTATGGAATTTGATTTTCTCTCTTCACTAGAAATAGGAATACTAAGAAAAAGTAATAGAAAAAAAAAGTAAGTGTTGTGGGTCACGTGACTAACTGAGAATTCCCACTATATTTTTGTATTCTAACTATATTTTGTATTGAAATTATAATACATAATTTGTATTGAACGGTTAATTTTTATAGTTATTTTTCTCTTCTGTAATTTCCATGTAAAATAATAATATTAATAAGTTACTATTAATAGAATACATATATTATTACATTAGTTATATTATATTAGTTAATAAGCATATTAATAAGTACCATACTAATTCAGCTGAAGCTTGAGTTGATTTCATATAAGGTTAATAAAGGTATTATAAAAAATGATAAACTAAATAAAAGTGTGTATGCATACATATATATTTAAACATTTATATATATATATTTCCAACTATATCTGATTACCATGCCACAGAACGTTTTTTTTTTTTTTTTTAACATGCATAGCAAATGAGGACTCAATAACAAAATGAATGACAGTTACTGCTCATAATATTCCTCGATCCAAAATCTGATGCTTGCTCAGCCAGCACTCTTGTACAAAGCTATAACCAGATGAAATTGACATTTCTGTATAACAATATGTCTGAAATATATTAAAAGGGCCATATTCTAATTTATGATGGCATCATTCATCCGTTCCTTCGGTGCAGCTCATATTGACAGAGTGATACAGATAAATAATGGTGCAGACAGCGTTTATTGACAAGTCATTTGTGAAGATGATCAGTAATAATCAAGGAGGAGTAAAGGAAATATCCCACCACTGACTGCTGATTTCTCAACGGCCTTCCATTCAACACACTATCAAATAACAGCAATGACAGCAACCATGTCAAAACACAGGGAGGAAGAAAATACAATATAATTTTGGCATCATTATATGGGAGCAATGCAATTACGATAAAATCTGTAGTTTTAATAATATGTATGAATAAAAGCAATTTTTTTTTTTTTTGATTATTGTTGCTTCTAAAGTGATATATCAATGTGTATTTGAAAAAATAAAACATTTTTTAGAGTCTCAAAAGCACTTGACATGCATTTTTTTTAGCGTAGATATGCAGCTAGAAAATATCTAATTTTATAAATGCTTTTATTTATGTTGTTGCCAGCATTATGATTGACTGTTTGAGAAGCGATACTGCTTCATCAATACGTGCAGAATGTAAAATATTGACGATCTATCAATATTATGCCGAGTCAGACTGAGCAATGTGCTTTTGGATGAAAGTGCTTCTGTGGTGTCTGTGGAAGATCAATATGAGCTCTTAATTCAAAGCAGGACTTCTCGAGTATAAAAATGCATATAGAAACATACTTGCAAGATGAGATTATTCATCATGTGCAGTCTGAAGGCAAGCCCGAGGGAAATTGTCACATGATGACAGACACAATGAAGAAAAAAAAAAATACCATTCCGTTTATCCCTCTAAAATAAATGCTCTCTAAATATTTGCTGCATATTCATGTTGGAGCAGCAATGAAGAAGAAAAAAAAAGTTCATCTGAGACGTCTGAAGAACCGCGGTGTGGTTGCATTAGCTCAGAGCTCAGGAGAACAAGTTTTCCAGTCTTCTATTTAAGTTTCACTCTTCGAGAGTTTGACATATGGAAGGAGAAAAAGGAGAGAGGTTAGGAGAAGTCACTCTAACATCCGGACTGCGGCTCTCCAAATATGAATGCGGAGAGCAGACTGAGTCCTGCCAAACATTAAAGTGAAAAGTCTCTTGTGAGTTGCATAAGTGCATATATATGTGGGTCGAGGGGCACAAACGCTGGCTTTCTTCGGTTTGGGGTTGATTCTGGGGTCAGCCCCATCTGACACCCTCCAGCCCAGAGAAATGCAAAATAAGTCACTGATGGGATTTTTTTTTTCCTAAATAAATAAATGGCTGATGTGTGTTTCTTGCCTGCTCACGCTAGCTGATGTCAGAGCGGAGAATAAGAGGTGAGCACACCTGAGGGAAGCAAACTTTGTTAAAGTCTATATAAAAGGGTAACTTAAAACGGCCATCAGCATAGCTTAAATTATTCTATAGGTTGCCATCTTCTCTTTTGACTGTTAAAGTCAATGTTAAATAGTAATTAAAGATTTAGTTTAATAATAAATGTACAAGCTATTCTTTAATAAAAGAAAAGTGTTTTCCTTTCCTCTGAAATGACTTATTTTGTGCTGATGTAATCAAGGCCTTGTGGGTGGGAAAAAAATATTAACCAATAACATCATAGCCTAATCATTGTTGTTTGGGTATTATTTATATGCTATTATAGTGTTTATTATATATTTATAACAAATAGTATATAAATATACTTTTATTTTTTCAGTTATCATTTTAGTTTAGTTTTAATAATTTTAAGTTTTTCATGTAATATTTTATTTCAATTACCGACAATGATTTTAATAGTTTTAGTTAGCAATAACAACATGTTCTAATCCCACCCATAAATTCAAATCCTGCCCAACACTATTTCCAAATAAATATTGCTTTTTGTTTTAGGAAACATGTGAAGTTAAATGTGTTGCAAGTGTTGTTTGCATAATGTTTTTATTTAGTGATAGCATATATTAAGACAAAGGACAAGAAAAATTATGTTTCAATGAGAAACGTGGGTGTGGGGATCACTAAATCTGTCTCATCATAATCACAGCGAATCATTCCGCCAATCAAAACACAAATTTTATGAGCCAGCCGTTTGTGTCTAAACACACACATGCTAACCACTCCGCTCTATGGACTCTCCATTACATCCCACATATTTGGACAATCTAATTCATTGCTACCACTGGTGGGTCATATACTATGAAATTCTGTGCAGCAAATGGAAACCAACATTTTCCAAAGAGACAGTGAATCTTTTTATGACTTTGCAACATGTATTTATGGACATGTGATAGAATTATGACAACACAATCATTTTTGGCTGCATTCTCTTGATGGAAACGATCCAGCTTCAAGATGTGCTGAAAAAGCACTAGGGTGATGAAGTCGAGTTGGGCATGTCTGTAGCATAGCGTGATGTGACCTTTGCTTGACATTAAAGTCAGTTGGTAAAGGGAACACACCATGAAGTCTGTAGTCTTTTGTGAAGATTTAATGCTCAAGATTCTTAAGACACATTTGAGGTTCTTAACTTTATGGCTGGTGTTCCAAACGTCCAAATCATATTTACATCTGGCAAAAGAGAACTTTATGAAGAAGAGCTTCTTTAGACCTACAGTCTGTTCCAAATCCTATAGTGTGCTGCCTACTTAGTCAACATTTCAAGGTATTACAAACATGCTTCAAAAGGTAGGCAACAACATTACTGCCTTATAAGATAGGTACAAATTGTGGCAAGTTCAGTGAAAAAGGTCACCATGATCAAATGCAAAAGACTTAATTCAATACAAACATTAGATAAACAATTAAAAAGGGACTATGTTACACTATATGTGTGTGCGGTGTGTATTTTTTTATGTAAAACCATAAAATTTCTCATAGAAATCTCTTCAGCAGCTTAAACTAAACTGTCAAACTGAATTTCTCTGAAAGATACATATTTCAATAATAATCAATAGTGCTATTCAGAGGTGTAAAGAGTACCTGAAAACCATACTAAAGTAAAAGTACAGATACCTTACAGCAAAAATGACTCCATTACAAGTTACAAGTCATCAATTCCAATACCACTTAAGTAAAAGTCTTAGGGTACGTTTACATGACAACGATGTACAAAAAACGTAACCGTTTACAGACAACAATGTTGTTAAAATGATCCCCGTTCACACGGATCTGCGAAAATGACTAAAAAATGCTGTATGCTGTACGTTTACAAATACACGTCAAAGTCTCAGATATAGTATCTTCAATGCCCTGTAGATGGCGATATCTTTTCTTTTGCAGCAGAAATAAACTGCTGCAGAAAAAGTTGGGTGCCATGCAAAATCAGTAATTACACTACTCATTACAAATGTATTGGAGTGAAGAGTACATATATTTAAAATAATAATAATAATAATAATAATAATCAAGAAGAGAGTAAACGTTACTAATATCTGTAATACTCAGTCAAGGTGCAAAGTAGCCAAAAAGGTACTTAAGTACAGTAACCAATTACACTTACTCAAATACTTTAGATTCATTACATTAAAATATTCTGAAGAATTAAGGCCTGTTCACGTCAAGGATGATAACTATAATGATAACGATAAAGATATAGTTCTAAAAATTGTTCTAAATATAAAAGAATAGAAGAGTTTACACCACAACTATAACGATAAAGGCACAGAGAAACGATATCTTTGGAATCTCTTTCAGAACGATTTTTTGTCAGCTGATGAACAATAAAAACATTGACAACCAATCAGAATCCATCCTGCTTTAAAGAGCTTGAGCACCTAAAGTGGCACACGACAAAACTGCAGAGCGCTTAGAATAAACAGAACAATATCCTCCGATGGTGTGGACACTAATATAGTTATCGTTACAGTTATCTTTATAGTTATTGTTCTTGGTGAATTAACCAATGTAATGTCAATGTACCACTTTTTTGAGTGGCATGATGTTATAGATAGATACGATGTATTAGCACCTGTCTCATTTCTTCTTAACTAGAGGACAACTTGACTAAAATATGGCACATCTTACCCCACTCTCACATTATATAAAAAGCAATGTGCATTTTCAGTACTGTAATGGCCATTTATTAAACCACTGAGCTTGTGTAATATCTGAAGTATCTGCTATGAGTCAAACTTTCAAAAACTCATTGTTCATACAAAAACAGCACAAGGAACAAAACAAGCCTCAACTCTATAATCAACTATATCAAACCAGGTATCAAGAACTGCTTTTGCCCATCAGCTGGAGCTGAGTGGAAAACAATTACCTCTGACGATAATTGAACCAATGCTTGAATGAGTGAATTCACCAAGAATAACACGACTCTAATAGTTTTAATTGCAGGATAAGAATTTGTATCATTTTAGCTCTCCACGCTCAGGCAACACAAAACACGGCTGTGCGCGTCAAATGAACTGTAGCTAGAGAACCGTTTACCCTCCTGGCTTGAGAGGCGTCCAAATCAGATTAGTCGTCGCATTGACCACTAAAAAATTCAAAGAGTGAAATCTAAGGCTGCAGCCAAGAGATACCGTCTGGAGATACAGGGGAGGGATCACAAACAAGATATTTCCTCTACCAGTGTGGTTGATGAGGGACAAAGTTCATGCAGCCAGGTTTATTCATCCACTGCCAGCGATCTCAGTTGAGGGAAACGTTTCAGCAATTTCAGACTGTTAAATGTGATGAGAAGCCTTAATGTGAAAAAAACTGGCGTACAGTGAAATAACAATAAAAAAACGGAATGTTTGTAGATTTAAACGTCAATAACTTCATTTAAAAATGAAGTATTTTTTCCAGTGTTAAACTTATTGACGTAGCAACACTGTCTCAACCAGTGGTTTGAGTTTGGGGCGGGACTATCTGTTTGCATCCAATGACAGACAAGTAGCATGTTCAGGAAGTCTGTTTGAAAACAGTAAAATATTTTGCAATTCCATTTAGTGACACTAGTGGCGCAGATATTACACTCTTCATTCTCAAGTTTGTTTGAGCGTACTGGTAAATCAACATACCACGGGTATTGTTTAGACCGTTGTAACATTGCCTTCCAAGGTAAACATAATATGTAAAAGAAAATGTATCCTTTGCATTTTTGTCCACTTGATTCTGTATATGAGCTAATGGACACCAGTGAATTGCTGACTGTATGTAAATGCAACAGTAATAAGGATGGATGTATAAATCTCCCTAGCTTGCCAACTCTTCTTTCCCACAAAAGACTGTAGTCTATTTATTCTCTCTTTCTAGAGATAGCAACATTTATCACTGTAGCCGCCTGTCCCCGAGTCCACCAGATCAACCCATCACCACCACAATAAACGTCAAGCGCCGATGATTGATGCAGCTAATGAAATTGATTAGTCTGTCGCCGCACATTGCATTCCCATGATTCACAGCGTGCTGTTTACTTTAACCACAAAGATTAGCTGAAAGATGAGACGTCTGAGGCGTATCGCGTGATGTTGGGAACATCCTTGGACACTCTTTATGACTGGCCTTGACTCACTCTCCTTTTTTCCCTGCGGAAAAATCAATATGGAAGAGTGGTAAAGGACAGCGTTTAGGGATCACTTCAAAGGGATTGTCAATTGTTTTTCTCTAGCAAAGATCAATGTATAGTTATGCTCTCTAGTGAGAGAAGAATGTTAAACGTTCTTGTAAATTTCAGCCACACCAAACAAACATGACTTCTTTGGCCACAAATGTGTTTTGTGTTTAATATTACTAGAAAAAGTGCTACAACAAAATATACTTGACCATATGCTAGGGTAGTAATATTAAAAGTTAATAAATGCACATCTTCTGAAAAAAAAAAAAACGTTGATGCAGTGTCCTCATCGTTGTTACTTCAAAGAGTACGACCACTCCCTAATATGGAGAGGATGACTTTCCTAATCTGACATCCGCTCCAGAGACAGGTGTCGTCTGCAGCCGCCTTTCTGAGCGTGAACTTCGGCTCATCACAAATGACTTTATTAGCCACTAGATAACACAAAACAGCCCTATCAGCCCCCTGAGCAAGGTGATTACTAGTTTATCTGTCTGGGACAAACACTCAGATGAGTATTAAAAAATATCTAAGATGACATGACACCCAGCTAGAGGCAAATCTAATTACCGAACCCCCTCCGAGACCATAATTGTCATTTTTCTGCTATGGTTGATAGTGTTAAGTTGTTTCTATGGACGCCAACGCCATCTTGTCAGCGCTAGTCGACGTCTTAACGGTGAGAATTTCACCAGCCCCAGACGCCTCTGCTTGACCTATGGTTTATAATGGTCTCATCATCATTTATGCTGAATGATCACTTTATGAGGGTGCAAACCATCTTAACTTCACTGGAACTTTCCATTAGTCATGTAAGTAGAGTAATCAGCAGGGAAACTGTTTGCAAAAGCAACTCCAACCAATTTTTTTCCCTCGCTGTTTTTATATCTACACCCACATTGAACCAAAACATCAAAAAAGAGAGGTGGAATGAAAATGAGTGCAGTGCAAAGGAAAAGGCAACACGTTTCGCATGGCTTGCTTAGCCATGTTGCTTCATGGGCCCTGAGATTTTATGGATGTGGCCGGCGGCGGGATGCAGCGAGTTGGCAGTGCTGACTGAGAACTCATCCATACCTCACATGAGAAAACACAAATCCAGCCTTATGCACCCCACGGCCTTAAGTTAAGTAACGATGACACACTCATGTGGCGAGCATTAGACTTTACGGTGTGATTTGTGAGACTCTTGGCCAAAAGCTAGGAGACCAGGGAAAAAATTCAGCTAAGGTCTTCTGCCAAACGAGCAGTTTCTTTTTCAATGTTAATATTGGACGACATGCAAATGCGCTGAGGTAGGGCGGGGGCTAAGATGTCAAAGCTTAAGACCTCTCTAATATGTCATGGTGTCACATAGCTGTTGTTAAGAGCATTATCGCTGTCGACTATCTGAGATAAGTGGTGTAGTGCTGATGGGAGAGACGGAGGAATCTGCCTCTGCTCAATGCCAGTGGGCAGGGCGGCACACAGGGGTTGGGGGAGGGAGGCAGCGGTGTGGCCACTAATGTTGTTTGGGTTTGCATCCAGACAGGAATTCTGGTTTATCGGGGCCTGGGGACCTACCAGAGTAGCCCATCCCCTCAAAGTGTCCATTATAGGAGTGATAGGGCATGAGCTCAGTGTTTCCCATGGAAGTGGCCTCACAATGTTGAGTGACATTGGGTCTCTCTCTTTCACTCACATAAATATACACATACTCTCTCTCTTGCTACGTTATTCCTTCCTAACTTTCTTTACAAGGATCTGCTCATTGGAAAAATGTTGCTCTTTATGAATCCAAATAGCTTCTTCAGTTAACACACCTAGCATTGAGACAGTAGCTTAGCTAATAAGTAGGGGTGTAACAATATATTGTGTCACAATATATCGCAATACAAAAACGTGGATAGTGACAATATGTATTGTGTATAGTTCAGTACAGTCAGTACGACATTAAACTATAATGTTGAATATAATGTATAATAATGCAATGGGGGAATATTTGTGGGTCCTGATAATGCCAAATGTCTTGTGTTACCAGTAAAAAGTGGCCTACATTATTTTAAATATATCTAGTCAGTGACAGAGTGCAAACATATTTATCTAAAATAAATCTGTGTTTCACCATTAGAATCATGAATATTTTTATTCTGGTATCAACATTGTCCTGTGCATTGGGTTACCAGCACCAAGTCCAAACCTATTCATTTTCACCCCCAATGTAATACCAAATTTAGCATTTTAATCAACAGTTAATTTTATGTTATCCTTTTACCATACGTCTTGAAGTATCGCAATAATATCGTATCGTGAGTTCAGTATCGTGATATGTATCGAATCGTGACATGAGGGTATCGTTACACCCCTACTAATAAGCATAGCATTTTGTGTGTTGCAGCAAAATACTTCTGCATTTCAATTGCTTGGTTTCTCTTTCTTTTGGCGTAGCTTTGCTAGCATCTGTTAGCAGCTTATACTGTATTTAACTACTTTAAAGAGTAGCTTGACTGTAGTTTACCTACTAAGTAAGCTACAGTGTGATTATGATTAGCTTAACAGGGTACACTTTCTATTTTTCTAAAAACTCTAGTAGTGATGCTAATAACTTAAAGGGTTAGTTCACCCAAAAATAAAAATTCTGTCATTAATTACTCACCCTCATGTCGTTCCACACCCGTAAGACCTTCGTTCATCTTCTAAACACAAATTAAGATATTTTTGATAAAATCCGGCATTGACAGCAAGATAATTAACACTTTCAAATGCCCAGGGTGCGTTTCCCAAAAGCATCGTTAGCCAACTAACATTACAAGTTCCGTCGTTACTAACATAGTTCAACGATTTGGTATATAGTTCAAACGAACATTCGCAAACTGCATCGCAAACTTGTGTGGTTGGAACGACAGCTCTCGAGCTGTGGCTAGAAGCATAGTTTCTTGTTTTTATGACGTGGACTTAATAAATCGTTATCTTGAGCAAAATAAGCAAGCTGACATTAAGTACAATGTATATATTTTATTTCTAATATATACAAATGTCATTTACATATTTTAGTTTGTCAAGAGATTTTAAGCACCATTTTTGAAGAGTGCGCATGTGCGTACGTGCTCTGGTACGTAAGAACGAGCCTATGATTGAATCTGGAAATAAAGCAAAATAACTGAGAAAAATGAGGATTAGTCCTCAGATGCCATGTCCATAATTTATAGCAAAAATCTAGCATTAATTCGTTCTCAAACGGATTCATTAAAAGAAGATATTACTCCACCACCTGCGTGACATCATTCACCAACGTGTCTGAACGACAGGTTTACGACAATATGGTTTCGGGAAACAGTCATGACTAGCTAGTTGTTCAACAATGCATCGTACTATGGTAAATGCACCCCAGAAAGGTACAAAAGACATATTTAAAACAGTTCATGTGACTACAGTGGTTCAACCTTGATGTTATGAAGCGACGAGAATACTAAGCGATTTCAAAACACTGCTTCATGAAGCTTCGAAGCTTTACGAATCTTTTGTTTCGAATCAGTGGTTTGGAGTGTGTATCAAACTGCCAAAGTCACGTGATTTCAGTAAACAAGGCTTCGTTACGTCATAAGTGTTTCGAAACGTTTTGAAATTTCAATGGTTCACGTGACTTTGGTAGTTTGATACACGCTCCGAACCACTGATTCGAAACAAAAGATTTGTAAAGCTTCGAAGCTTCATGGAGCAGTGTTTTGAAATCGCCCATCACTAGATATTGTTGAATAAAGTCGTTATTTTGTTTTTTTGGCGCACAAAAAGTATTCTCGTCGCTTCATAACATTAAGGTTGAACCACTGTAGTCACATGAACTGTTTTAAATATGTCTGTAGTAGCTTTCTGGGCGTTAAAAGTGCTGTCAATGCAGGCCTCACTGAGCCATCGAATTTTATCAAAAACATCTTAATTTGTGTTCCGAAGATGAACGAAGGTCTTACGGGTGTGGAACGACATGAGGGTGAATAATTAATGACAGAATTTTCATTTTTGGGTGAACTAACCCTTTAACTATAGTTTGGCAGCAGAATGACAGTTAGCTAAACAGTGTAGCATTTGTGTATTTCAGCAAAATAGTGTAGCAATTGTTTTGGGAATGTAGTGCCATAGTATGACAAAATGCTATATTGGTGATTTTTATATAACATTGTATTGCACAGTTACAAGTGCTAAAAACTCTCTACTGTAATCTCTACTGTATGTTTTTGTTTCTACTGTAGCCATTCCAGCCACAAGCGAAGTGCAACACAGGCTTTTGTGTCAATCGCTTGGTTTCAATTTTTGTGGTGTTGCACTGAGTAGATCTGCTAGCATACGTTAGCAGCTTGTAGTGTAGTTAACTGCTTTTCTGAAGTGCAGCTTGACTGTACTTTACCTACTAAGTTACTGTCTGATTATGAGTAGCCTGTAGTTTAACAAGCTACACTTTTTTTCAGTGCTTAATGAATCAGCTCACTGTTCTCAGATCTAGTCTGTTGATAGATATGTTTGACCAACTAATTCCTCAAAACTCCCATGTCTTGTTGATGCTTGAGAGGACAAAAAGCAGAGTGGACAGTTTACTGTCATTATCATATATGTTGTGGCTGTTGCTGGTAAATTGAATACTGTTATATGCTAGTCTTTGTTCTAAGAACAACACTCTGTCCACATGTCTGCCAGCCAAGGCTAACAAGTCTTAGTGATCTCCTGTGCTCTCCAGCCCCCTGAGGAGCTTTGGGACTCTGAGGCAGCTCCAGACAGACAATACGCATGTTGTTACTATATGCTGCTTTTGCACAGAACAGACAGTTGGGGCTGGTGTTGTGCCCGCTGGCCTGACCCTCTTTAGAGTCACTGGGTGGCTTTTGGGGGTATGTTCAATGCTGTGAAACACTGTCAAATGCCGCCTTTCATGGCAATGACATGCTGAAGATTAAGACATCAAGGCCTGTCTGCCAGCAGGAAATTCACAATTCTTCTTGGGTTAATTGGAAATCCAAATGTTTTGAGGTGGAAGACAGTGGGCCAATGCAGAGAGAGCCTTCGTTTGTTACATTTACAATCCTTTCAAAGTGTTCTATCAAAAATGCTAGGGTAGAAACATGGTTAAGATTATACCTGAAAGCCTTTTAACCAGACTAGTCCTTTTATACTCCATCAGTATCGCTGAAATGCACTTTCGCAACCACACACACAAATAATCGCATCAGGCCCCTGCTGGCTTGGAGCAGCACACTAAAAGCCAATGAATAGCTTAGTTCACTAGTATACAATGTCGAAACACTATGAATTGATTTCTTCTCCCTTTCTTCTATGTAATTGGCGTCGCCAAAGATTTTTTTTTCATCTCCTTTCGGCCTATTTTTGAAAATGAATAATGCGACAAGCCCCAGATCCAACTTTTCCGCCATGCTGTTTATTTATCTATTCCCCCCTCCCCTCTTCGTCTTACGACACTTCACATGAAAAGTGGCCACAGAATAGTGGTGACAGCCATGTCTAATATCTCTTTCTGCCAATTTTGGCTTCTTTCCCCTCCTCCGCACTTGATGTCTTTATATTCTCCTGAGAGTGCAGTGGGAATGAAAGGACGAGGCCTAGCCGCTGACCTCCGAGGGAGGAGAGTATTAAAAGACGGGAGCGAGAGAGAGGGCGAAGGATGGCGGGAGAGAGAAAGAGAGGGAGCAGTCTTTCCTGCTGAGAGTCGGCTATCTGGACTGGCAGGCTAAAGCTGGCCTTCAGACGCCTTTTGTCAAACGGGTTGAGAAGAAGAGAGCCTCCTCTTCACTGGAGCTGAGACAATGCTGGGTTTGTCATCCCTGAGGAGTCTCCCGGTGAGAAAGAGAAGAGCTCATCGTGGTCAGGGGTAGCCTTTGGGCCTTGCAGATGTTGAAATAGGGATGATTTATTAGGCCCGGTGTCCTCGGTGGCACTTGGCCACCGTCCCAGACAAGAGCGCGAGAAGAAGACAACAGGGGAGATCAGCGGGCCTCTGTGGATCAGAGACATCTTAATACCGTGTATGGGCATGGAGAAATTTGCTCTGCGACCGTCATGGTATTTTTGCCCTCTTTTCACTGAGAAAATAACTCAAGATTAAACCAAAACCCCACAGAGGAGGGTCCTCACAAAGATCTCTTTCTATCTCTCGCCTTTCTGTTATTATTAGAAGATCTGAAAAAAATATTTTACTATTTAGTGGTGGCATGGAGTGTCCTTTAAGCCATTAGAAATCAGTTAAAAAATTGCATGTTGCAACTGCAATATGTCAAACTGGCCATATTTACGTCAACACAGCACAACAGCAACTGTATCTGAATGGTTGGAGGCAAACAATCATTTTTTTATAGATTCCTTAGAGTTTAATACTTGGAATTTGATCAAACTCTTTAAGTATGAGAAATAGTAACAATTTCGGTAACACTTAATATTACAATGTACTTGTTACACATGTCACATGTAATTACGATTGCAATTATTAAAGGGTTAGTTCACCCAAAAATTTTACTAATGTACTAATGACAGAAATTTAATTTGTGGGTGAACTAACCCTTTAATGGTAAATTATGCACAATTACAAGCAACTAACCTTAAAGTCCCCCTGTGGTGAAAATCAAGCTTTTAATGTTGTCTATCTGGTGTTTTTAACAAGCTTTAAGATGAACCATGTGCAAATTCATAAGTCAACACCATTTATGAGTATTTTCTCTTTAAAACTGCAGTAAACCAAAGACAGTCTCAACCCCGTGGTTTGAAATTGATGGTGTTTCTGACGTCACAAACTACCTTGTAACCAATCACGTCAACGTGCCGGCGGGCTTTAGCATATCATTAACTGACTGCGAGGTTATTTTCTGTTTTATTTTAAAAATCGGGTAGATTTAGCAATATGGCGGATGTATGATTACGCTGTTATGATGAACTATATGTCTTTCTCCACTGACATAATGAGTTGCTCAAAGCATTTCTAAGGATACTGATTGTAAGAAGGCAGCTGTCTGACTCGTGAACGTAAACATGGTTTGTGTAACATTAGCAACACATTATTAGCTGTTTGATAATGTAGTCAAGCAAAACGCTAATCATATTAATTACCGTTATGTGTCCGATGCTGTAAAAAGCGATACCATTGTGCAGCGTTTACCTCAGTAAGTTGACCGAGTGGATCTCGTCTGAGCTTGTGCGAGTGAGTGGAGGCGGGGCTAATTATCATATTCATAGATCCTTGTATATTAAATGAGGCAAGGGTGTAGTTAGATTCAAGCTATTTTAAGGCATTAAGAATTTTTTTCACAGGAAAATGTTTTTAAATATGTAATTTTGGTGATCAAAGATGAGTTTTAAGGGGTAAAATTATTGACTACAGGGGAACTTTAAACCAAACCCTGACCCTATACTCATTACTTGTTTGTGTATTTACACTGTAACAAACACTACTAACGATCTTGTTTAAAGTCAGACAGCTTGAAGAAAGTCACCCAAAATTAAGTGGTATTGTCTGAGAAAAACAACAAAAAATGGCTTAACCACCAGCTACTTCTCCATTCTTAGACAGCAATGTTTTCTGGAGCTAACTGTTGAACCCAACAGCCTCACTCGTTCTCCCAAAGAAACCACTTCTCAAGCACCTCTAGCAGAACTGAATGGCTTTTAATCTCAGCTGTTGTTTGTCCAGTTTACGTCGGGCATTCTTAATAGACCTCAGAGGGTTAGTTAAAGAGCGAAAGTTTAGACAGCTTTCATCAAGTCGGTGGAGAAGATTGATTGGCAATGTAATTTACCCCCACCCCAATGTCCAGCCGGTAAGTGCCTAGAGGAACTGTATGTGTGTAAAAGTGAGAGTGCACAGATGAAAAGACTGATTGCTTCTCTGTGTCAGGGACAGAGGTCCATTGGTGAGCAGTTGCACAATGTGGCATGTGACCGGCTAGAGTAACAGGGCTGACGGGACCCGGAGGGGGGGTCATCAGTCATCCGGGCCGCACGCTCTTGTGCCGTCTCTCACATCTGTCATCTTCCTATGCTTGCATTTTGACGGAGACATGCACAATAACACCAACATCAACTGACACCTACAGCTGCAGACAAGCGTGAACTCACCCAGACGCACCCTTTCAAATTCAGGATCCTGTGTTTCCTGTATCAAACTCCGTTCATAAGCAGGAACGTGAATGAGGAGCTAAAGGGCTTATTTTTGATGGACAGGACACTGTGACAGCACAGAGAAAGCACGGCAAGGTAGATGGAGAGAAAGAGAAACTGTCAGGCTTCCTGGCCAAAATTATTTTCCATTTCGCTCATTCAAACCACCGACGGTGTCCGCTCGGATCTTTGCGCTCTGTTGTCTGTCAAAACTTTCTGCATCAGCATAAAACCTTTCAAAATGTTTGAGTTTTCTCCCACTAGACATGATTAAATGCTTTTTTTTCCCAGGGTGGTAAAAAAAAAGTGCTGTCTTTGTATAAAAAGTGGCAGCTCCATCCGGGAGCTACAGCAAAGGTTAATGACAAACAACGGACAATGAACACAGGACAAAGAGTGGCATACACATCGCCTCTCTCTCTACGTTTTCCTCTCTCTCTTCCCCCTCTTTTTTCTCATCCTCTCAATAGCTGTTTTTCATTTCTGTAAATGGGTCATTCTATGAAATGGGTGCCTCTTCCAGTTTGATGAGTTTTCTTAAGGTTTTTTTTTTTTCACATTCTATAAGTAAAATAATAAGTTTAAGACTTCTCAAACTAAATTAATACATTTTATTATATATTTGGACATAATTATGCTAATTAAGGTAACAGGGTTGACGGTATTAGGGTGGAAGTTTAATGGATTCATTTGGTGTTCACATATTATGCTCAAAATTGTGAAACTACAAGGTAAATTTAATGCTGATATTTCTACAAAAATCAACTTTTAAATCATCAGTTGTTTGCTATATATTGTCTTTTTAGAGATGCTTTAAGCTGAATTTGAATTTGTCTTTATGAAGTTTGCGTAATTGATTCTGTTATTTTACTTTATTAGCTGCTTTGAAACGACCGGTATAGTATAAAGTGCTGTATAAGTAATGCTGACTTGACTTGCTATGCAAAATCAATGTAACAGGGTTGAAATTTTAAGATTAAATACTGTTTTTCAATGCTTATTTTATGGACACAAATGGCAATTGTAGACTGACCCAAATGCATTCTTCACAACGATCGTCTCTTCCCATTCACTAGCTAAAAATGAACAGAGAGACTGATAGAGAGAGTGTTGATGGGAGGGAACAAGTGAGAGAAAGTTGCAGAAATGCCTCCTCTTCTTTCTTTCTAAGTCTCATCCCTTTCATGTCGGACTCTCTGCCGTTTCTTTGCCCATGTGAATCAGAACAATGAGATGTATGAGCGTCTGAGGGGGCAGCGCGGAGAATACTGGCCTTGTCCTCCAGTTGAAGCTTGACGTTGATTAATGAGAGTGCGGACATGGGCAGAATGTTGAGGAAGGTTCCGGAAGACCTCAGGGGTGTAAAGGGAGGAAGAGGGTATGGGCGGTGACGAAAAACATGGGCTGCCTCAGGAGGGGAGAGGTAAGGGCCCACGGCCTGGACACAACTCATGAGTCACGACTAACAATTCACAACTCGCAGACAAATATCCCTCAAGAAAAACAAGAGTTGAATGGAGCACCTTATAAAATCATTAGCAAAGACAAGTGAAAAACAACCCTTGGGATTTTGAACGCAAACATTGGGAAAAGAAAGTAATAAAAAACTAAAGGACAATGACCTGTAAGCATTTAACTATGATTTCAGACATTAAGGATCATGTATTAAGGAAATGTATTTATTTAAGTTTGCCGGTACAGACGGATGTGAAATGGCAAACTGACAAACTGTTACCTCAACCAGTATAAAAAAAAAATAAATAAAAAAAAAAAGCAAACAAGGAGCAAAGCATTTTTACTTGCTGCTACAAGCAAAAAACATCGTGATAAAAAATGTTTTAGTACCTAAAAAGACAGCCAAAGCAACAATTATGAACCACTTTTAGAAATATAAGATGCATAATTCCTACCAGTGTTATTTTAGAATCACTGATATAGAATTATATAGCTTTTGTTTGTTCATATTTTGGATTAGATTTTATTTTTAGTAAATTTGTGTGTGTATATATATATATATATATATATATATATATATATGATTAAGTTGTATTTATTAGTTTAAGTTTATTTAGTTTTAGTTATTTTAGTAATTCCAGTTCAATTAAACAAAAATGTGAAATGTGGCAACAAGCCGAAATAAAATGTTTATGTTTTTTTTTTGTTTGTTTTTTTGTTTTTTTTTCTGGAAATGTTTATTTTGTTTCAAGTAACTATTTTTATAGCTTTAGCTTTAGTTTAATTTAACGATAACATCCCTTTATTTTATTTATTATAATTATTATAAAATAATACAAAGAAAAAAGAAAGATTTCCAACATTTTATTATTTTTTTTATTTTTTATTTTTTTTTATGTGTGATATTTAAAGATCCTAAAAAGTACTTTAGAACTAATATTACAACTAGAAAACTCTCTTTTTTTTTTCTTTTTTTTTTACTTCAATCTTCAGATTCAATCTTACATTTTCCTCACTTTTATTAAAACTACTGTGGAAAGTTTATTTCTTTTGCTGCGTGTAAAATGCCAAACCCATCATTTTAAAGCCGTACCCTCCTCCTGAAAGCCTGTCCTCCAGCGGTCTCTCTCTCCAGTCTGTGCCGCGCGGCTCCATTGTCTCAACTTTCATCTGTAGGTAAGCACCTCACTAAAGCCCCAGCCACTTCAAAACACGTGACAATAGCCAGATTTCCTCCCAATTTGCTTGTGGAGAAAGAGCCCAGAAGCTTTTCAGGAGGACCTGAATAGTCTGGCTAATTCAAGCACAATCCAGGCCTGACCCCCCATTTCCCCTTTACTTCTCAGACCCTATTTAGGTGCCCCTGACTTTCCTAATTCAAGAACAATCCCTGCTGCTTTTCATAAGCCTGTGTTTCACTGAAAATATGTGAGTGTGTGTCTGTATCTGTGTGTGTGTGTGAGCGAGAGATCATAGAGCAGTGATTCTCAACGTGGGTTGGACCGCAGGTCTGTTCTGATAGCAGCGAAAAACTAAACCGTAAAGTTAAAATTACAAAATAAATATCAATATTTTACTGGCAGTTTCAATTTATTACATCACAAGTAAAACATTTTGGTGTTATTCTTTGTTTAGTCAAACAACCCTGTTCTAAGAAATCGTTTCTATCAGTTGCGAATTATTTCTAAACTTAAATTGTTTTTCTGCTTTCCGGATTTGAAGGAAGTTATTTACATTTTTATTATATCACGACTGGAATATTGCAATTCCCTCTGCCTTGGCCTTTCTCAATATTCGTTTTTGTGCCTACAGATGGTGCAGAATGATGCTGCAAAGTGTGTCATCAGCAAAAAAAAATGTGATCATATTATCCCAATTTTAGCCTCTCTTCATTGGCGTCCAGTTTACTTTAGGATTCAATTTGAAATACTGTTGATAAAATACTGCTTTTAATGCCCTTAGCGATCAGGTAGTTTACATTTACAGTAGTTGCCAAAAGAAATGTCCGACCTAGGAAAATTGGCTTCTTTGCACTTTATTCAATCTTTTTACTAAATATTTATTAAATGTTTTATATGCATGTTGTGAAGTTGTACCTGCAGTGTAAAACTAATGTACGCATTCCATGTTTCAACTGTTTCATTTGTCATCATGATGCAATGCAACATACCAAATTGTGTGGACGTCATTTTTGGCCGAGTAAACATACCAAGCTTGCGCTCATTATTCCCAGCCTATAATTTCATAAATCTCTATGTTGCACTGGCAGGTATTAGCTATATTATTAGATGTTATTTTATGGCCTTTAGTGAAAATGGCTAAATGGAAGGAGCTTTCCTCTGCAACCAAAATGGCTATATGGATCAATCGGTTTTGGACATTGCTCATGCGCTGGACGTGAATGGTCACAAACTCCACAGAATTATTTCAAAGCACAGTGAGACCACTACCACACAGAATGAAAAGTGCTGTGGCTGGTCAAGGAAGACTAGTGAGCTTTTGACATGAAAGAGGATGAAAAACACCTGAATGTGGGAACACCTCAAAACAGCTTCTAAAGACCTGAATGAGACCTCCAACCTCCATTTTCATCTTGAACTGTAAGCCAACGACTATAAGAGGCTGGACTGAGAGGTTGTGTACAAGCAAAGAAACCATTTATTAGTTTTATCAACTGCAAAAAACATCTTGCATTTGCCAAAGAACATAAGGATTGAAGTATGGAAGATTAGAGCCATGTTCTGCAGTCCGACAAGTCAAAATTTAACAACCTAGCATTGGATGGTGTCAGGTATGTTCATTGGAGATGACTGGAATGTTTTAATACCAAATGCATGTGTACCACCATTATGCATGGCAGGGGAAACATAATGGTATTGGGGACGTATGTTTGCAGCAGGTGTTCTACAAAGTTGCTGGCGCTTTGAAAACGGACCAATACTTAGGAATCCTGCTGAACACAATGTAGTCTGTTTGGAGAGCAAATGTGCATTTTCCAACATGATAATGATTCAAACACATGGTGAATGCAACAAAGTTGCATGCTTATTGCAAGTTGCATTGCAAAGTTCATGTTCAGCATTTTGAAGTCTTCAAGTAGCCTCCTAGTCCCCTGACCTTAAAGGGTTAGTTCACCCAAAAATGAAATTTCTCTCAAAGACATTGTTAAAATAGTCAACATGACTACAGTGGTTCAACCTTAATGTTATGAAGCTACAAAAACAAAACAACAACAAGAGTTGGCATTCTGACACAAAACACGGAAGCTCTGTAGTGTCCTCAGCGTAAACTGCAAAGGAGAATGACAGGGTATAGAAGAAACTGTTGAATAAAGTTGTTATTTTTGTTTTGTTTTTTGCGCACAAAAAGTATTCTCGTCGCATCATAACATTAAGGTTAAACCACTGTAGTCATGTTGACTATTTTAACAATGTCTTTACTACTTTTCTGGACCTTGAATGTAGTAATTTCGTTGCAATTTAATTGCAAGATAGAAAAACCTCTCAGATTTCATCAAAAATATCTTAATTTGTGTTCTGAAGAACTTTGGGAAGAACATAAGGAGGACTAGAAAAAAGTTAAGTACGACAGTTAAGTACGAAAAAAATTAAGTACATGAGTCTATTCCCAGGAGAATGGCTGCTGTAATCAAAAAAATAAATAAATAAATAAATAAATAAATGATTACATTGTAGTCAGTGTGTTTTATTTCCTGTGAGCTTTTTGTGTATATATATATATATATATATATTATACACACACATATATATATTGTATTTGCATTGTTTTGTTTAAATCAGCTTTATAAATTTAATTTACTTTTATAAGGGAGGAGACAATGCTTTCCATATCTTTTGTTGTGGACATTAAAGCAAGTGTGTGAAGCTCTCGTTTGGCAAAACCAGCCAAACTACATATTCCAACATGGACAGGTTGTATAACATGCCCTCGTTCCTCAAAATACATGAAGAAAAAGAAAAACAATAAATGGTTAAAGCTAACCACAGTTTGTTTTATGATAATTAATTATTGTTGAGAGCATAAAACCATCAAACTTTTAGAGATATTTAAAAAGCAAGATTGTCAGTTTTGCTTTTAATGACGTTAAGTTTGTATATTGAACTCAGTTCATGAAAATATTAATACATTTCAATGCATACATTTTTGTTACATTTTGTACAAAGAAAATGTTGGTACAGTGTTAAAAAGTCTAAAGTAAAATCTAAATAATAATAATAATAATAATAAAGGTTAAGCAGCACTGTTTGTTGAGAATGGAGAAAGGAAGGTAAAAATGTGTGTCTGCTTTCTAACTATTGCTTGCTCTATTTTTCTCAGGTATTTGTATCTCTTTTTTCTCTTTGACACTTCATTGTGACCCTAATCAACCTCCCCAGTGCCAGAGAGCAGATTTCCTCCTTATGCGTGTTAATATGCTCCTCTGTAGGGCCTCTCCAGCACCTCTCACTTCCCAGGCCGCCGTATTGTTATTAAAGCAATCAAGGCCTTTCTTCGCTAGGTTAAGTGCTAAGAGTTCATAGGGAAACACATTTAAATTGCGTTTCAAACAGTTGGTAATCCTCGTTTCAGATAAAAAGACAATTTAAAGAAATTTAAACCACAAGTGATGACATGATGCCAGAGCAAAAGGAGCACCGTGCGGGAGAGAATCGTATTTTTGTCGATGTCATTTTCATGGTTTGGTTTTCACAAGGAAACCACAAAGCCTTTAAATACAGGTCAGAGGACGTGGTATTGAGTTCCATTAAACAGCCAGAAGCAGACGGAGAGACCCAGAGAACTCAAAAAGAGGGGTGAGATATTAAAAACACCAGTGTTGCGGGTAACACATTTTCAAGAAAAGACTACAATAACGTGCTATTTGTTCAAATCCCCCTGAGTTTTATGTTTTAAAAACTTCAGAACTGCTGATAAACAAAAATAAGTCTTAACATATTAGTGGTAAAATTTACCATTTATTGCCAATAGCTGCCTGGTTTGAAAGTGATGCTATGCTTCATACATCTCTACGCTATTGACCATGGACACTGGACATGTTTTTGGTAATGTGACTGCATTTACATTGCATTAAATATAATCATGTATCATAAGTTTTTTTTTTTTTTTAAATGAGTACTGCAATATTGTAACTTATAAAAGTAACGTCTCCCAACACTGAAAGGCAGTAAAAGTGCATTGAGGAAAGAAAAAGAGAAGAATGCTTATTGTTGTCGTGTTACTTGCAGGCCATGAGAAGATCAGCTTTCTGCAAGAGCATTCAGGAGCTGTGCATGGCCGCCCTGCGCAGGATACAGTGACCGGACGGAAGAGTGAGAGGGTTTTATCTTGAAATGTGATGGCCGAGGAGACTATGAGAGGTGTGCTATGACTGTCCAACGAGCATGCAACTGTAGATTTTTAAGAACTTCTCAAGGCATCACAGGAAACCTAGAGCGTAACACCAAATCCTTCCCATCTATTCCAGTGCGTAAATTATACGGTGACTTTCAGGGGGAGTCTTTTAAAAACAATTGAAATGTATAATTGTCAGGCCACAATTTTGTCATTTTGATTTAATATGTTTCTCCAAGCCAGAAATAAAATAAATGGAGTACAAAAAATTCAAGTCAAAACTAATTTTATAAATCTATATATAATGTCTCAACAATGGACACTTTTCACATTTTCCGGAATTCCCAGAAGTGGAAGTCGTCACAGTTGGGTAAAAATCTTTAGTGGTGAATGGGAGACTACATCAGATATGCATTCTCATTTGCTCCAATAGCAAAAGAAAAAAATCCACAATAATGTTTTCTCGACTTTGCAAAAGAGGAAAAAATTACTGCAGTAACACTTTATTTCAATGGTCCACTTCTGACATTCTACTTACTACATGTCAACAAACTTTTATTAGAGTATTAGTAGACTGTCTAACACTTTATTTTGATGGCCCCCAACAGACATTCTACTGACTAAGTAACTAAAGTACGCTAATTTTACTAACCCGAACCCCAACACCTAATAGTCTACTAACAGTCTACTAATACCCTAATGAGAGTTAGTTGACATGTATTCGTAAGTTACTTATAGTTAGTAGAATGTCTACTATAGAGTGAACATCGAAATTACAGCTGTCATTTTTTAATTTAATGTCAAGGAAATGTAACACAAAGTATAGTGCTATGAATGTACATTAAAAAAATTAATATATAAAAAGCTAGATTTACAGTATGATGTTAATAACTGAAAGTGCATCATCACAGTATGATAAAAATAATAATAGTACTTATTTGCTGAATATTGATTGTATCCTATCATAAGGTTTTTTTTTTTTTTTTAATCAGTTAAAAATAATCACTGGCATTGAACAGTAACTGCATTGTAACTTAAATGTTAGATATAGAATGTGATTTACATACATTTAAGCATGTATTAATTCAAATACAACTTTGTATTGTTTACTAAATCAAACTTAAGTGCATCTTATAGATCTGTAAATAGTGTCTCAAATGCAGTCAGGTTTGTGGTTATGTTAGAACAGGTAGAGTTATCTGTCCGTAGCAGTGAAAGGATATACTCTACTACCTACACACTGACCTCCCTGTCCCGCTCTTGGCCGTGGGCCATATTAAGTGCCTGTCGTAAACAGACTTGATTTCCTGATCTGCTATCACATGGAGTCAAAACAATCTGTCTACAACTGCCGTGCTGATTTGTTTATGGACGGAATCAGTCGTCTTTGAATTAATCAGAGCTTCCTGACTAAAACAATTACCAATTTTACCATGATAATGACTTTTCTGTAACATAATTTCAGACTTTTAAGAAATTATTTACCTTGACAAAGCACTCTAGTTTCAAATTAAAGCTTATATTATCTTTTAATGATGTAAACACTTCATGAACTTTTTTTTTTCCCCGTGACCACCTGTTTCACCCACAATGTGCATAGACTACACTGAAAAAAATCCAAGAATAAAAGAAAGAAAGAAAGAAAGCAGCAAAGAAAGAAAGCACAGGGACACTGTATGAGCCGAAATCCTCTCTCAGGACCGTCATGTGAAGAATTCTCTCTCTCTCCTCTGTCACTCCCTCCTGCTCAGCCTCTCTTCTTCTCTGTTTTTTAATAAAGCTGTTTGCTTGTCAGCTCTTTTCAGGCACGGACCCCCAGCCATGTGAAAAGTTAATCCCTGTGTGTCTGCGAGCAGGCTCCATCTCCCTGGGAACCCCCTCGCTCAGGCAGACTCAAGGACGACCCTGACAAGGTTGGAGTGGGCGGCCCGGGCCTGACCAGCCACTTGAGGCTGGGCCTCTCTCAACCACTTCTGCTCTATTCCATCCTTTCAGGGAGCTTTCGATGGGACAGCCTGACAGACAGTGGGATTTTGGATTTACATCTTCAAGTGCTAATCAAGTTGAAAGATGACAGTGGAGGAAAATAGTTCTTTTAATGTACCCCCTCCATCACAGCTTCCACCCTATTCTTCCCTGAGACACCACTGTGCTCAGAAGACTTCAGGTTTCATGTCAATAATAAATGTGAATAAGCTATGACAGTTAAAATTGGAGACTGGAATGCACAAACTAGTCCAAAACTAGATCCATTAGATTTTACCCTTTGATTTATATTCTTATAGCAAGTGCTTTTCTAATCAAATCGAAGACATGTTGCTAAAAATTCAAATGTCAATTTTAGGCCCCAAAAGCTGAGCAGAACATCAAGAAAGTTTAAAAAAAAAAAATTCTTGCAACAATTAAGAATACAGTATTATGTTTAGGTGTGCAGTAAGGGTTGGACCTTCATGCTTTTTTTTAAAACATTATGTATGAATCACAAATTACCATCTCATAAAATAGTTATGTTTTCTCATGAGATTTAGCTTGTCTGATCAAGCAACAGTAACCTATGAAGGCTGGAGCTTAGCAAGGAGTGAATTTGGACTTGTATGAATTTGATGAGAAATGTTTCAGTTCAAAAAGAGTTAATATCTGTCACTTTTGATTGCAAGCTTTGGTATCCTGGCAACTCTGAGCAAAGTTTGAGACATTGTTGAGATCTCCCCTGAAAGATTACTGGGATCTTTGCTGTCTAGGAAAAACAACTGAGATATTAATGAGATTCCATGTGTGATTTTTCTTTCCTATGGGGAAGGTCATTTGCACCAGACTGCATGCGAGTATGAAGAGACTCAAAGCAGCTCATTATGAAGAGGGATGTGTTTTACTGACTAGTGTGGAAGAGCGCAGCCAGGGGCAGCCAGCCATCTAAATCCTCTCTTTCTCCCTCCCCCTCTCCCACTCTCCCTGTTCATCCCCCGTCTTACGCTCTCCCAGGCCTGAAAGCAGCAGAAATTAGTTTTGAGGGAAACAAGTGCGATTGGGTCTGTATAGGTCAAGACGGACTTTGTTCCGTCTGAGGGTTTATCTAAACTACAGCTGCGTTGGACAATGGGCCAGGGGTGGCTGACAGAAACCCAAGCTGTGAGGGCTAAATTACTGCACTGATAAGACTGAATTAGACGCTATGAAGTCCAAGAGCTCAAGAGACACTGAAGAGGAGACGAGAGACTTGGTCGATGACACAGAGAAAGAAATACAAAACTAGAGAGAAAAAAGCAGTGCCCTAAAACCTGAGAAGCTGCCTATATAGGCAGCATCCTAACTGAAAAATTAATGTCAAATGTGATTGATTTGGAAAACATAGACAGCAACTCTTATATCACACAAATGGGGCTCCTCGTGAAGCAACTGAAAGACTCGACTCAATATTGATTCTATAGTTTGAGTTTGACATTAGCATGTTGCTAAGCTAACCCTGCAGTTGAAGTCTGCGTGAGATTGATTTTTCAGTCCTGCTCCTGCAAGATTCTGTCCCCTCTTGCGAAAAATAAGTTATATTTCTTTCCACTCCTGCCCGCAACATTTATGTTTTGCAAAATCCGCTTGCAAAAACCTGCAGGTAGAGATCAATGTGGATTTATCAGTCCCATTTCAGTACGATTCTGTCTCGCTCTGGTGTCATAGGCTATTTTTAGCAATTATCACAAACACACAACGTTTTAAACCTGAAACATAAGGCAAAAGGAAGGTGCTTTCCCTTACTGTCGCATATAACCAAAAATCATTCAGAAAATCTAACACTGTGTAACCGGTCATACTCGACCCACTCTGAGCGGATTCGAACTGCAGTCTCCAGCATGGGAGGTGGGCACGGATGCTTTAACAAGGATGCTAAAGACAGCAGTCTCTAGCATGCCAGGGGAGTGACGTTTTACCTGCACCTGCACTCACCCCCCTAAACCTCACACCCGTCCGGGTCACGGCACCAAATGTCACTTTAGGACTCTAAAGACCGCAGTCTCTAGCGTCAGTCGCTAGTGCGCCTCTTGAGGCCAGGGGAGTGAGGTTTTACCTGCACAGATCTTTACTAGCTGGCCTCCATTACACCTGCACCTCTATGCTGTTTATTTCTGTTGAGCAATAGATGAATAACATTCTGTATCTTAAGACATTAATTAAATTTGGGTAACTTGCTTTATTTTAGAGATACTTTAAATTTGTGTAAATGTGTAAGGTTTCTCCAAGAATATGTGCTTGCTGAAGTCAAGAATCTTTCACTGTAGCTGCCAGTGTTTGTATCATCCAGTGATCTATCATGCAGGATTGTAACATACAGTAGTTTGTGCCAGAGCAGCCTCTCTATAAGGTAAAAGTGGCCCAGCGCCAACTGATTTAGCCCAAACCCCATGTAGACGGCAGACTTTTCTCTGTGCTTCGTTAGGAACATGTATGCATTGAGATTTGACCTCATTCATTGATTTTCACCCCTCTCCAGCAGAGGGTAGTACACTGAGAACGCTACTAAGAAAAGAAAACAACATCAGATTTGCTCATATCACACCTTGCATACTGCTAGACGACTTTTGATATCCGCCAGTTCTATTAAGCATGGCGTGTCTTTGACTTATCAAGCCATGTGACATGTTGTGTATTTTAAGACTATAGATCTTGTTACCCACCTTGTTCTACAAGTGCACCTATCTGGCATTATTGTCAAATCTACCCTTGAGCCACCAGACACAAACTTCAGTTCACCCAAAAATGAAAATTCATCATTTACTCAGTATCACGTTAGTCCAAACCAATAATAATTTGTTCATCTTTGAAACACAAATGAAGATTTTTTAGTGAAAGCTGAGAGATTTCTGTCCCATCGAATGTCTATTCCAGCAATTTAATCTGAGTCTTCTGAACTCATCCGCACATCAAATATGCTAAACAGAAGCACAAACATGCTTGCTTGATATGCAAGAACAAACCTCATTTGTTCCTTTGCATCAAGCAACCACATCTTCATTTGGGTTTCAAAAATAAACAAATGTCTTTTAGAACAACTTGAGGGTGAGTAATTGACCGTTCGCAAAGACCCGCCTCCTATAGTTACCGTTGCTATGCCCGACAAGCCATGCCGATCTCACGCCACAAATGTTCTCACGCAGTGAAAAATACATCGCGGAGCAAAGAGGACACTGACAACGTGTCGACAGACAAGACACAGCAGGTTACTTTTGATATGAAACAAAGTCTCAAATTTCAAATTTTGTAATTTTTAAAGAAATATAAACAATAAATACCATTTTGTGGCTCTTTAATGTGTCGTGACAGATCGCTGTAGTGCCTCAGATCAAGCGGTTCATGAACCGATCATCTTACTAGTTAATTTATATCATCAAATAAACATGAATGAACCACATTTCAACCACAGAAAGACGTCAGTACACATCATTTTTCAAGTTCAAGTCCACCAACGTTAATCTACTAACTCCCCTGACTGCTTTGTCGGACAAAATGTCGGATTCTGCGTTATGATTGGTTAGATCGCCTGTCAATCAAACTCCCGGCAAAGGGTCAATTGATAAGAGAATCTTCAGTTTTGGGTGGACAAACTTTTTAAATAGTACATATACTGTATCTGTGTCATTAAAAAGCACTTAAGCATTAGAAAAGCACATCACGTCCTGTCAAGAAGGTGTATGTACAATATATTATCTTCAATGAGTGCTTATGTTAGTATATTTAAGAAAGAAAGATTCTTGTGATCCTATTAGCAAACAGGATTTGTGGTACCACCAAGTACTAGATGTCTGACACTGATATTTTCCCAACAAATGAGGTGTTGTTTTACTGAATTAGCGCAGTAAAGAAACTCCAGAAATCTGTTTTACAAAGGAATTAGTCCAAATATTTAATATGAAAACTGATTTGACAATTATTCTCATGGCAGACATTAAGTAAACATGAGGGGTGACGGTTCCTGCTGATACATACATGATATCACTTGGACTCATAGTCATCTTTAAATAGGCTCTGTAGAAAAGCAAGTGGTGTCATTGATGGAAATTAGTGTGAAAAATGTGTCCCACAGACCAGGACGACAGATTTACAGGGATGGGTTAAGCTGCCGAGAGACACAAGCACAGAAACAGTCATTATTCCTACAACTCAACCACAACTTGACACACGGCTGGGTTTCAGAAAAAGACGAGAGAGCTGGTGAACGGGCCAAGTCTCCTTTCCAGAATAATGACAAATTTAACATTTCTGCACAGTGAAACAGAATGTCGTCATTGTCTTTGGGCTCCTAAATGGCTGTTATTTCACAAAGTCGTCTTGAGGAAAGAATAACAGTCAAACATCAGTCTTTTCTGAAGAGAGACACACACATTATGGCACACCTGGGGCGCTTGAGTGTTGCTCTAACTATGACAAAGAGCTTGAACTTTGAGTGACTTAAGAGACGTTTTTTTCCACACCGTTATTATGCTTGTCTGGTTATTAATTTATTGTATTTTGTATTGCTATCATGGTTGGTAATCAAAACAGTATTGTGCACCTATTTTTGGCTGTAATGATCTGAAAACATTTGCGGCCAACAAAAAGAGGGTGGCAACCAGGATGAAAACTACGCCTCCTATTTTTCCACGAAAGAAACGGTGGACTTTAAATACATAGACTTTCCATATACATTTTAAGTCAAATGACAATGCAAGATGACCTGTGACCATTTATTTTATGATGTAAGTTTATATTTATGCACGATGTGCCATATTAAATAAAAGCAGTGGGTCTCTTTCAGGAAACGGAGCTTTATTATCCCTCAAGAGACAAATGCTTACAGATGCTTACTTTTTTACAGAATGTTTAAAAAATTGCATTAACCTTCAACCCCATAACATTCAACGCCAAAACATTTTAATGTAACAGGGCTGAATAGTCATTGAAAAAAAAATGTTTTTAGACATTTTGAGGTGTTATTTACGGAGCCCCTAAAGCAGGATTCCTCAAATCCGGCCCTGGAAGGCCACTGTCCTGCAGAGTTTAGTTCAGACCCTGATCAAACTCACCTACCTGCAATTTTCTAGTAACTCTGAAGACATTGATTAGCTTGTTTGATTAGGGTTGAAACTAAACTCTGCAGGCCAGTGGCCCTCTAGGACTGGATCTGAGGAACTCTGCCCTTAAGGGACCTTGCAAAAAAAAAAAAAAGACTTTCGCGTGCATACGAGAAATTACTGCAGAAATATTCAACAAATATTAAATATTCAAATATTGTGAAAAGTTTCTTGTGCCCACGGGAATTTTTTGTATGCTCGCGTTTGACAATTTTCGGTTTATGTATACTGTAACCTATTTCCTTTGTGCATTACAACCATTACTATTAAAAAAATTAGCAAAATGGGATGATGGCGCTATATGCAGCTCAGTGTGCATTGTCCTATATACTAAAAAGATTGGTACAGTAAAAAGTGCTCAAAATTTGGACTTCGTTAGAGCAGTTCATCTAGTATGGGGATAAATCTAGCTACATATTCGTTTGGTATTAATTAATGCATGATCCACCCCGTTATTATACCGCAACGCTTCCTGAAAGGTTTACCCAAAAGTTCACCCAAAAATGAAAATTCTGTCATTACTCACCCTCATGTCGTTCCACACCCGTAAGACCTTCGTTCATCTTCGGAACACAAATTAAGATATTTTTGATGAAATCCGAGATGTTAACATTAAGATTGAACCACTGTAGTCAGGTGGACTATTTTAACGATGTCTTTAGTACCTTTCTGGACCTTGAAAGTGGTGGTGAAATTGCTGTCTATGGAGGAGTCAGACAGCTCTTGGATTTCATCAAAAATATCTTAATTTGTGTTCCGAAGATGAACGAAGGTCTTACAGGTGTGGAACGACATGAGGGTGAGTAATTAAGGAGAGAATTTTCATTTTTGGGTGAACTAACCCTTTAAGCTCTCTGTGTTTATGGTGCTGCTCGCAGTAAGTGCTGCTAGAATTGAATGAAGAAATTCAGCATTTCTCCGACACCTGGAAGGATGCGTTAAATCTGACAAAGTGGTTTATTAAAGGGTGTATTAATGTTTTTCTAGCACATTTTACTGTACCAATATTTTTTAATTGGCCGTTATTTTTTTATGGGACAATATAAATACACTGCCCTAACAAAATCTGAATCCTGAGCACTTTTTACTGTACCAGTCTTTTTTTATGGACCCTTGAACTTGGCAAATAGGAAAATGCACACAGCCGTATTGTGCCATCAGCCCATTTTGCGGCGTGGTTTCTCGGCTGCAACAGAGGATGCGGACATATCAGCGGTTCTGCCCAAACAAAATCCAAATTTTGAGCAAGCAGATCTCTATTAATTCATGTGCATCCATGCTCTCGCTTTCTTAATAGTAAGATGGTAGTGACACACAAAGGAAACAGGCTCTAAATAAACTGGAAATTGTAACGTGTGAGCGCGCAAAAAATGTTTCAAAAAGTTTTGTGAGCACACAAAAGTAATTTTTAGCTGTTTTTAGTCGTTCAACTCTGAAACATTTGAAATGTAACAGGTTTGAATGATAATTGCACAAAACATGTTTTTAAAAGAGAAATATCTTATAGGTCATTACCTTTTTTTTTTTCTTTTTTGATGCATTTACTACAATCAACACCAAAAATGCCTATTCAAAAGATAAATATATGCATTTCATATGAACTCTGTGACAGATTTGAAATAATGTAGCACTTTAGGATGTTTTTAGAAATATGGTGAGCTTTAGCAGTAACATTTATTTCGAATGAAATAAGTAAAAACTTTCCTGAAAATTTGATGTACAAAAGGCACAGTTTCCTGAAAATGACCTCAGTGTCAAAACCACACATCAGTTATTTAGTACGACCTAACGGACTGTAGGAGCCATTGATCTTAGCTTCTGTAAAGAAAACACAAAGTCGTTGAAAACACTGACTCGAATGTGAATTTGATTAACTTCAGTGAGAAGAGACAAATATCATCGTGAAGAAACAAATACACACTTTCAATGTGAAAATATCACTGTAATTAGCAACATAAACATCCCAGACAAACGTCATCATTCAGTGTAGTGGAGAGAGGAGGCAGTGTCTGCAGTGGCCTCAGGGCACAAGAGACCGTGATGGGCCTATTCATCAACACACGCATGAATGATGGGTTTTCACTGCACACACAACTCACAGGCCTCCAGTAACCTGCTCATACCCAGATGGAAACAGAGGTTAAGGGAATGTTTGATTAATGTCGCTGGGCGATCCACCTGGTACTTGGTCGGGAAACTTGCATGCATCACAAATCAATGTAAATAACGCGTACAGAGCAGTGATTGCCCACTTTTTCGGTTTGAGTAAAGTACTAGTAGAGATGCTTGCCTTAGAAAACACCTCTAATAATGCTATGCAAGATGGAGAATAGCAAAAGATGAGAAAACCGAATTAAAGACCTTGTTATCGCCCGGCTGTATGAACAATTTTCATTAAAGTGCAAGATTAATTAACAGATGGGGTAATTGGTTATGAACAAATGATAAGGCATCAATGCACTAATAAATCTTGACATTTAATTTGCTGCCCGCTTCCCCTGCTATCAATTACTGTGTTCCTGGGAATAATTGACAATGTTTCAGTAAGACGTAAGAAAGGCGGGCATCTTTCAAAGCTCCTAAAATGCTCCTTTGGTGTAGACACCGCAGCATGGACCATATGTTTAATATTAGGTGTAATCTGTCCTACTCAAGTGCTCTGAAAACTGGGAAAATTGGATTAAATTGGCTAATGGCATGTTTAAAACCTCCATAAAATGAATGTGAGTGGAAGGTATTACAGTGTTTTTGACTTGCGCCTTCTTCTCTTTGTGCATAAACAAAGGTTGGCTCTCAATGATGCAAAACTAATATATGCTGGTCAACAGAGATCTCAAAGTCCACAGGAGACATATTGATTAATATCATGTGGGTCGGAAAGTGAGAATATTTGCACAATATATGAGCCTGTGGCATTATAATATGTTTTTTCCAACAAATATTTTGCACACACACCTACCTACCTATCTACCTATCTACCTTATACAACTGTCTAAGATAGATAGCTTAAGGGATAGTTCAACCAAAAATGAAAATTCTTCCATCATTTACATTGTACCTGTATTCCTGTCATTTATCTCAGGTGATGTCCTCAAAAAAAAACAAAAAAAAAAAACACTAACATAAAGCTTTCTTCAGGTATTACCGACTTCCTTGATTTTAAGCAGGGCTTAAAAACGAAAAAACAATTCAATATCAAGATATTTTAAAATGTTTGCTGCATCATTTAAAATACCGACGCTATTCCTGAGAGGAAAAAAAGATAGGCTACGTCGCATTTTATTATTACATTCAGAAATAATGTAATTTATCGGTAAATAAAATAAAATGTTTACAAATAGCCTATCATATAGCTTTGTTTATAATGTGTGTAAACATCCATTATGAATAAAACTGACCTATTTTATTTTACCACAAAACCTCTAAAGTTAACAGTTGGCCTATTCAGCCAAAACGAATTTTAAAAAATTATTAGACATAAAACGAAATAAGATGCGAAACAAATTAATTTAAAGTGAATCTGAAGCCTACCTTTCTCATTCGACACTGTTTCCATTTTCGAGACGAATGCTAAACTATTAAGCTTTGTACTTCACTCGCATTATTGACATCGACATAGCACAGTCAGGCGGTGGTCATGGGTGGTAAACGGCAGATTGTATCACAGAATTGAATTGAGCAGTGTAACGTTTTATATGTTTGGTTGATTGTATTTTATTTTAATTATTTAATAGGCTGCGATATCAAGTAGGCAATGCAAGAATTTGTGTGAGCGCGCATGAGGCGCCGGCGCGACCACTGGATTTTTTTTTTCCCCTTCTAAACTGTAACGTTACTCCGTAATTTAATGCAAGACATAATTCATACATTTACAAAAGACACTTAAATAATGAAAACAAGCAGAATGTCTGTTTCCTTTCCTAGATCCTTGGACTGCGCCACAATGAACCACTTTCGTTTTGTTAATCTGTAGACCTAATTATTTAAGTGAAATATTTCGCGTAGCCTATAGGCCTAAATATTCCCTTTTTATTTTATGTGTTATGTAGGCCTATTGTTTTATTCTGTTTTCTCCGTTCACAGAAGCACTGCATGTGCGTGATGTGACATTGTGTGAACTCGTTCTACATATCCTGCAATTTTCGCTAGTTTCAAAACGCACAACAATCTGCATATTACTTGACATTCATTTTCACTTAAATGCTTGACGGTTGGTGACATATATCATCGGAAAAACTAATGCCAGGGCATTGCCATTGTGACTTAGCTAACCTATGATGACTTGACAGCTGAGCCTGAGCGCGTCAGCGCGGGCATTTCACTCACTGTAGAGCCTGAGCGCGTCAGCGCGGGCATTTCACTCACTGTAGAGCCTGAGCGCGGGCATTTCACACACTTTGGATGCGTCAGCGTCACATTTGCATAGGCTGTACTATTTGAATTCGTGATTGGTTGACTGCCAAATCAAAATATTAAACAGAACGATAAAATAACGTTATTAACCGGTTAATGGCCATTTCAAATTAGCGTTTCTGTTCAGAACGATTAAATTTGATTTCGTTTCCGTTTCTGGTTACGTTCCGGTCAAAATTTTGTTCGTTTCCAGTTTTCGTTTTCGTTCCTTGAACCGGTTCAGAGCCCTGATTTTAAGATTGAAAAAATGACTCACATCACCTTTAATGTTTCTAAATCACAGAGGATATTTCCACATGCTGCATCTCTTTAAATCTCTCATCTAATTGAAAATCATTCTCAGTCTTTCTTTCCAAAAACCATTAGCACTGTTCACATTTAAGGCAACCACTCTGTACATTCTTCACAAGATGTTCAACAAACTGAGCAGACAAGTTGCAACTGTGCCGATGGAGTATCTCCACAAATGCTTAGTGGCTAAGCAATTCGACACAAAAGCTGGCAAACAGAAAGGTGAAAGGCAGGGTCAGGACAGATAGCGCCGAGGCGTGGCGCTCAAGTCAAGAGGGATGTTAGCGTAAGGACAAACAAAGTCAACCACGGGCATGAAAGCTGCCTGTCAGAGGCGGATCAGGAAACAAAAGAATTCGGGCAAAAATATGAGGAACAACCATGGAGAATCAAACATCTGTCACGTAGACCAAAGGCGCAAAGCGAACACTTCCAGCACCAGGTATCGCTAAGTCAACAGCACGGCAAATATGAGAAAATGGCGAGGTAGAGCTTTTTTCAGCAGGATGAATAATGCTGATATGGAAAAGTACCTTGTGTCATAAAGGCAAATAGAGAGTTTGCGTTGCAACAAAGTCATCTCTAGGTCAAAGCCTTTGAAGTTTTCGGAGAGGTGGAGAAATAGAGGATGGGTGGCATCGAAATCAAAATAGAACATAGCTTTGGTCTAGAGATCTCTATGAAACAGAATCGGAAGTAAATGCTGAAGCGCACATTTGAGCACTGTAAAATCACTGTTGAGTTGTACTGGCAAAATCAATGAGAGGTTATTCATTACATACAGAGTGGACAAAAACACCTTTCAGCCGAATCGCCAACAGATTTCACTGTCTTGAAAACTTTTTTCCTGTCTATTTTCATTTATTTTTGATATTAAATGTCTTTTATGTACAGAATTGATTGTTTTACCCCTTATGTTTATATATAACACCTGATCAGTGTGTGTGTGTATATATATATATATATATTTCCACTGTTGGCGCTTTCGGCGGTGGACAGGGGTCAGCATGGGCACCCCGACTGGTCTGCGGCTATGCAGCCCCATACGCAACAAAATGCGATGCTCTGTGTATTCTGACACCTTTCTATCAGAACCAGCATTAACTTCTTGAGCAATTTGAGCTACAGTAGCTCATCTGTTGGATCAGACCACACGGGCCAGCCTTCGCTCCAAACGTGCATCAATGAGCCTTGGCCACCCATGACCCTGTCGCCGGTTCACCACTGTTCCTTCCTTGGACCACTTTTGATAGATACTGACCACTGCAGACCGGGAACACCCCACAAGAGCTGCAGTTTTGGAGATGCTCTGACCCAGTTGTCTAGCCATCACAATTTGGCCCTTGTCAAACTCGCTCAAATCCTTACGCTTGCCCATTTTTCCTGCTTCTAACACGTCGGCTTTGAGGACAAAATGTTCACTTGCTGCCTAATATAGTGGTCATAATGTTATGCCTGATCGGTGTATATATAAAATGCAAAAAGTGTGGAAAATATTATGTAATATTATGTAAATTTGTGTATTTACAATATACATGAAATGCTAGCTAAAACATTAGCCTAAGCAAGGCTAGTATTTTAATATTTTATTAAATGAATTTTGAGATTGTTGGTTACTATGAAAATGACTACTTTTTAAAAGACTAAAAAAAATAAATAAATAAAAAACAAAGATGACAGAATTCTCCTGTGATGCGCATACATTCACTGCAGTCTCAAAGGTTTGGCATGTTAACACAGCTTATAACTGGATTGTTTAGTTTCGCTCAAGCATTACAGAATCCAGTGATACTTAGAAGCAGTTCCTGTTACATGTTGATAAAAAATGAACGAGTCTGTCCTTCCGTTTTCATAACATACTTAAATATCTGACAGTATAAATCAGAACATAAGGGATGGGTACAGAAAATCTTACGATAAATGACACCAAACAGCATCACTGAGGTCAAACTGGGTTTAACATCAAATCTACCACACCCGCTGACACTGCCAGGGCACGGCGTGTGTACACATCATTTATCTGGCTTTTGAAGAAATGCCATAGCAAGCTTTCTCCTTCTCTGATTCCCTCATACATTGATTCTTTTGTTTCTTGGTGGAATAAAGAGTCTCCTTATAAGTTTGTTGTTGAAATAAAGTTCTATCAGTGTCACCACCCCCCTAAACTATTCATTTACTGCTAAAAATACTCACTGAGGTTGCTAATTTTATTTACATGTAAAAATCAGTAGATGTGTCCTTCACCAGAGGACCAACTTTTTCTGAAAGTTAAAGCACATTAATAATATTTAAACAAAAAGAAAAAAGAGCAACAACCAACCATTATTTTGCCAAGAAATGGCAGACCATAATTAAGTATCACTTCCCTGGCGGGAAGTTCTGCAAAATAGGTGAATTATCCAGTATTCATGTGAACATTCAAATATGGCGCAAGACATTTTATGCAATGAGAACAAATTTTATTTCACAGACATCAAATAATCTTATTGCATTTTTCTTTTTGTGTTCTACAACAGTATTAACGGTAACGCTTTACAATAAGGTTCATTAGTTAACATTAGTTAACTACATTAGTTAACATGAACTAATAATGAACTGCACTTCTACAGCATTTATTAATCTTTGTTAATGTTAATTTCAACATTTACTAATACATTATTAAAATCTTGTTAACATTAGTTAATGCACTGTGAACTAACATGAACAAACAATGAACAACTGTATTTTCATTAACTAACGTTAACAAAGATTAGTAAATACAGTAACAAATGTATTGCTCATGGTTAGCTCATGTTAATACATTAACTAATGTTTAACTAATGAACCTTATTGTAAAGTGTTACCGTATTAACTAAAACTAATGAAAATATTTTTGTTAACTGAAATAAAGCTAAAATAAAATAAGACTTAAGTATTAGAAAGAATGTTAGAAAGAAAACATTTTTTTAAAAAACTGCAAATGAGTTTAGGTTGAAGTACTAAAATGACTAAAACTGAAAAGAAAAGGCTAAACAGAAAAATGTTTGGCTCAGTGTCAATCTATGGCACTATTAGCTAAATTGAATTTTTTTTTTTTTTTTTTTAAATGACAAAGCACATAAAATTTCTAAAACTTACACTAAAATTAAAAACGAAAACTGAAAATATAAAAATAAAAGCTAGTTCAAAAAATGAATAAATACTATAATATAAAAATATACTATAATATATAAAAATATATAAATAATACTAATGTAACTGGTTCCACAAAAGAAAAAAAAAGCAAGGTTTGAAACAGGGTGAATATATGATGCCAGAATTTTTTTATTTTTAGGGGGACGACTATCCCTTTAAAATTCAGTTAAATAAACTTGGATTAAAGATACACTATGTAACTTTTTTGTTCAAAATTAACAAAATTAAAATAATGAATCAATACATCATCAGTCCTTCTTCCAAAACGTGTTTTTGTCTTACCCTGATTCCCTATGGTAAGCCTATTATAAGCGTTTAGGATTTTAGACCTGTCTGGATGTTTTTTGTTTGTTTTTTTTCGGGAAATTGCGTTCATGCCGTCATATCCATAAATAGAGAAAAGTTGCTCCGGCTACTTTGAGAGTGGCAAAGGTTAGTTGTCACAATGAGCAAGAAAGGTTGACATGAAGCAAGCCAAATCTTGAACCTCTGGGGAATCACACGTTTAAAAAAACAGCGAACAGAGAAGAGGCTGCTGGCAAAAAGAGAACGCGACATTTGCTTGGATTTTCGGAGATGGCGAGAACTGAGGCATTTGAAATGTTGTAAAAGCAACATGGAGATGGTGTTTTTATTACTCAACAGGTGAGTAAGGTATTTTATTGAACAGATAAATTGCCATATGTAGCTCTCTAACAGAGTTCATTGTGGTATCTATTGTGAAGGGTCATATTATGTACAGTCACACAGAGCCACAATGTTCTTCTGCAAAATGCGTGCAGTTTTGTTTTTGACCGCTAGAGGGCCAAAAGTTACATAGTGTACCTTTAACTAATTGATTATGAAAATTCACTGTTGATTTCACTACTATGTTTTATAGTGTTTTTTTCTTGCTCTTGTTGACGTTCCCTATGTCAGTAAAGGAAGATGTTAATTCAGAAACACACACACGGCCTGTCCCCTCTAGTCATATCTGGCAGTAGACGGACACACACACACAAAGGCACGGTGACAGCAGTCCCCTATGGAACTAATCTGACAGCATCTCACGTTGGATTGCCAGCGTCCCACCTCACGTTCTATAGTGTGTTCGGCACTTCCGTCAATACCCCAGCTAGTGCCATCACACCATCGACCCCCTTAAACCGACAGGGCCACTGGCTATAAACCTTCCTCTCCAGGACCCCAGAGTCCCGCTCAGAAACAGATCTGATTGAAAGCGTCTGTGTCCGGGGTCGTTGTTATAATATGTTGTGATAAAGAGAATCATAATGGCTTTTAAATAGACGGGCTCTGTCTCTTGTTCCTGAGCAGTGCTTTGTGGGTAGAGAGAGAGTGTCTCTGGGAGTGAAGCCCTGGGGCTAAGCATCTCGGAGATTGAGCTGTCCGTCTCGCTGAAATGAATCTGAGTTAACACCTCTTCAGTCGAGACAGGACAGCCTGGGGGACAGACAGAAGACGACTTCCTGTTCTACCTGCAGTCTCTTCTCATTAACCCACACCTGCAGCAGCAAGCAAACGCTCACAGACATCAGTTCGGTTCGAAAGCCTGGTGAGCTGCCTATCTAGACAGCATTTTAAGGCATATTCATGACTGTTGGAGGTAGGCAGCATAATTATGCTGCCAAGTAAGCAGACTAAAATGCTGAAAACAATTGAATTACACAAAATATTTCATAACAGATTTTGTTTGGTTCGGCTTACAAGAAGTGAAGGCCATTCCAGAATGCTTTGCCATGAGCTCAGATAACAAAAATCCCTCTAAAATGCCAGACAAGAGAGAGAAGTGTTCTTTACTTAACCATGTTGAAATAAAACACACTAGTTTTTCTGGTTTAGCTGATTTGACCAGCCCCTTGTGATAAAGTAGTGTGATTAACTGTATTGATTGTGCACTTGTAGTGTTTTTCAAATCTTAAATGTATATTTTAAAAAAAGCAATTGCAGATAATATAATATTTATTAAATAAAAGGCTACTTAAGTGCACTTAGAAAAAGTACACTTTTGAGACTAGGGCACTTAACACACTTAAGTACACTTTTAATAATGTCAAATTAAAAGTGTGGTAACACTTCACTTAAAGCCTTTTATAATACATAATGCATTATAAAAGTATTTTTAATGCATTAATAATGCCTTGTAATGCACCTTATAATGCATTGTATGGTCTCATGAATAATTGTAACAGTTATAATACATTATAATACTTATGTTACGTAGTAAGTATAAGTAAGTATAGTTTAAAGGAACACTCCACTTTTTTTTTGAAAATAGGCTCATTTTCCAACTCCACTAGAGTTAAACAGTTGAGTTTTACCGTTTTCGAATCCATTCAGCCGATCTCCGGGTCTGGCGGTACCACTTTTAGCATAGCTTAGCATAGTTCATTGAATCTGATTAGACCGTTAGCATCTCGCTCAAAAATGACCAAAGAGTTTCGGTATTTTTCCTATTTAAAACTTGACTCTTCTGTAGTTACATCGTGCACTAAGACCGACGGAAAATGAAAAGTTGCGATTTTCTAGGCCGATATGGCTAGGAACTATACTCTCATTCCGGCGTAATAATCAAGGAACTTTGCTGCCATACCATGGGTGCAGCAGGCGCAATGATATTACGCAGCGCCTGTGATCCCCTGCTTGCACAGGGAGCGTGCCTTGCAACCATGGAGACATTTGTGAGAGACGCTGCGTCGGTCTTAGTACACGATGTAACTACAGAAGAGTCAAGTTTTAAATAGGAAAAATATCGAAACTCTTTGGTCATTTTTGAGCGAGATGCTAACGGTCTAATCAGATTCAATGAACTATGCTAAGCTATGCTAAAAGTGGTACCGCCAGACCCGGAGATCGGCTGAATGGATTCGAAAACGGTAACACTCAACTGTTTAACTCTAGGGGAGTTGGAAAATGAGCCTATTTTCAAAAAAAGTGGAGCGTTCCTTTAAGTTTAGTAAGTATAATTCATTAAAGCACATGACAAATAACCATTTTCAGATGAAACAAGGAATCTGCAAATATTATAATGCATTTTAACTTTAGTTACAATTATTTATGAAAAGACATAATGCATTATAACATACGTTATGAATACCTTTATAATGCATTATACATAAAGGCTTTAGTGTTACCAAAAGTTTTACTTTAAAGTGCATTTTAAATAATTTTGTTTTAATAATCTTTCATCAAGCTTTAAAAGAAGTACACATTTTGATGTGACTAACATAAAGCACATGTAAAGTACTTGATTATAACTGTACTGTGTTATTCGATATTACATTTGAAGTTAATATATTTTTAAATGTCATTTTGAATTGCAACTTCATCATTACGAATGTGTACTTTCAAATATACTTAAATACATTACATACAAGTTTAAATAGAAATGACATGAAAGTATATTTTAGGTTACCATAAATGCTTGTCAGTACATTCAGCAGTACACTTTAACCATATTCCAAAGACAATAGAAGTAATTATGAAATTTAATAGAAAGAAGTTCTTAAGTTCTATAAGTGGGTCATTAAACCACTCTAAAGTTCAGCTAATTGTATACAATATAAATTTAAACTAATACATTTTCATTTTCTTTTAAAATAAATTATTTTAAAGTAACCTACTCTTTTTTAAAAGTAACAAGTACTCTTTTTCACAATGGGCTTGTCTTCCAGTCTAGGGTGCATTTCTCGTACAACTAGCTCTCATTTTTCTCAGTTATTTTGCCTTATTTCCAGATTCAATCATAGGCTCGTTCAAAAACTGCGCTATAAATCTCTTGACAAACTAACAGACAAAAATGACATTTATATTCGAAATAAAAGATATAGATTGTACTAACTGTCAGCTTGCTTATTTTGCTACAGATAATGATTTATTAAGTACACATGTCATGCAAACGAGAAACTTTGCTTCTAACCACAAGTCGAGAGCTGTCGTTCCAACCACACAGCTTTGCGATGCTGTTTGCGAATGTTCTTTGGAACTTTGGTTTCGGGAAACACTGACTCATTGAACTATGCTGATAACAACGGAACTTGCGACTATAGTTGGCTAACAATGCTTTCGGGAAACAAACCCCTGACCAGCGGACAAGTATCCAAACCCCAAAAACAGATTAAACTAGCTAGCTATAACAAATATTTGTGTGTTCTATGTACAAATATTCTTTTTAGAAGGAGTTGGTTTAGCAATACGTCAACTAAACTTAGCTTAGCAAAAGCTAATGCTAAACTCTAACACTATGGCATGTGAAGTTGCTGAACATGTAGAGCCTTACAAATTTGGTTACTTATAAGGTTCTTTTTCATGTGGATGTGTAGACAGTGGACAGCAAGGAAGCTCAAAAATTAAAGCTAAATGAATAAGGCATTGAATGCTTTGTTTGCATGTATTTTGAGCCTAAAATATAGACAAGTCATGATTGTACCACAGACGGAAGCTTTAGAGAATGACATTGGTTATCCAGCACAGTCATGAGAAACCATGTGAGCTCTTAGCGCATATGATCCGAGATCCAAACACTTGGTGGATATCTGTCTGTGTTTGGCCCATTGTGGCCGGTCTGTAATCCCGCTCTATTAACACCTCTGACTCTTTGCTCTTAGCTGCTCTGCTCTCTCACTTCTGTCTATTTATCTAAGGGTTGGGCGGCGTGATGACGTAGCCGAGTCCAGCTCCCCAGGGACAGCGGCGATGGCTATCTGTGTCTGACTGTTATGACTATCTCTAATAAGAGCACAGAACCCTCCAACCATGGCGAATGGGGCAGACAGGATGTGGCTTAAGATGTTTTCTTTTATTTTTCCACCTTTTCAAGCAGATGTTTTATGAGCTTGAGGTTTCTGAATGATTGTTTTCATTTTTCTTTTGAGTAAAACATTTAATGCCCTAAAACGTAACACAAAGTATAGCTGTAACAGCCGTGAGTGAAATGATTGCCACATACAACGCTTAAAGGGATAGTTCACCCAAAAATGAAAATTATCCCATGATTTACTCACTCTCAAGCCATCCTAAGGTGTATATGACAATCTTCTTTCAGATGAACACAATCGGAGATATATGTAAAAATACCCTTGCTCCTACAATCTTTATAATGGTTGTGAATGGGGGCCCACATTTTGAAAAATTGCATCCATCTATAATAAAAGTAACCCATACGACTCCAGGGGGTTAATAAAGGTCTTGTGAAGCAAAGCGATGCGTTTTTGTAAGACAAATATCCATATTTAAAACTTTATAAACTCAAATAACTAGCTTCCAGCGGACGACCATACGCATACTGCGCAAGTTGACTTGCGCCAAATGAATAACCTCTGAAAAGAGGTTGCTTTTCCAGCACAAATCGATGCGTACAGCCATCTGCCGAAAGCTAGTTATCACAGTTAATAAAGTTTTAAATGTGGATATTTTTCTCACAAAAACCCATCACTTCACTTCAAAGGGCTTTATTAACCCACTGGAGCTGTATGGATTACTTTTATTATGGATGGATGCAATTTTTTTTTGGCTTCAAAATGTGGCCCCCCCATTCACAACCATTATAAAGATTGGAGGAGCAAAGATATTTTTAAATATATCTCCAATTGTGTTCGTCTGAAAGAAAATAGTCATATACACCTAGGATGGCTTGAGGTTGAGTAAATCATAGGATAATTTTCATTTTTGGGTGAACTAACCCTTTAAAAGTTAAAGAGTGTGGTTTCTGCACCATTAGCAGCAACAAAAGAATTGCAAAAATATTTCCAAAACACTCCCCTCTCTGTCATTGGCCGGACAAACAGATAGCCCCGCCCCAACGTCACACCATTGGTTGTTGCTGTGTGAGGATGCTCAAACAAACAAAGCAATGTTTTGAAACTGCCACAGAGTCACTATGTAAATAGTATTTTTTTTTTTTTTTTTTTACTTGTAGTTATCTGCTTATTAAAGTGGGATTGGGGGAAGTATTTTAACACTGAAAAATGGCCATTAAAATTCACACACACACACAAAAAAAGACATGCAATTAAACAGAAAATCCTAAAATTAAGGCAACACACAGTCATCCGCTTTCCGGCAGCTGCTAACAAGTATCATTTTTATAGATGGTTTGTCACAGATGGTCCAACAGATGTCTCGCTGGTCTTTAGCAAGTGTGTGTATGTGTGTGTGTGCATGAGCAGATACCCATAGATGTGCTCCTTGTCAATCGTTACGCTGTCAACCAGGGCCTTGAGTGTACTCTTTATAAAACATAAAGCCAAAGTACTTGAGCGTGTAAATTAGGGCTGAAATTTGAGCGTTGTGTCAGGCAGACAGAGACAGCAAGAGAGAGAGAGCTTTCTCTTGGGCTCGGATTCTGATGAGCATCATTAGTGGCGAATCCAACCCAAAGCAGCAAGACAGAATGCCTTTTTCTGGGGAATTAAACTATGCATGTCGAAAGCAGAAATATGAATTCTTTGAAAGAAAAAAAAAATTTTATATATATATATATATATGAAAGCATGGTGTTTAGCTGATGCCTCTTGACTGATTACTACTTCAATGGCTATTTTTGGAACGCTAGGGTACTGCATACTGCCAAAAGCTGTCAATTGATTAAAAAAAAAAAACTAATTAATCACACATATCTTTCTGTAATTAATTGCAAATAACATTACATTTTTCAATATATTTTTATATTGTAATAATTTCACATTTAATCTCAAAATTATTCTAGAAACAACAAGGACAGTATATTTTAAATATTTGGTCTAACATACAGAAGTTGAATAAAGGTATCAAAACACTTCACAGTCTTTACTGCATAAATTATAAATTAAATTTAGATTTTATTAAAGCTACAAAAGTTATGCAATCAAGAGCAGTGAGTGAATTTCTCTTTTTCTTTTGTTCTATGATTAATATTAATAACAGATTCCAGCAGGTTTATTAGGCTGCTGTCACTTTAAGACACATGACACAGATCTAACACGCATACCATTTTCTCACAACACTTTATGTCCATTCAAGACTTTATTAACTCATTTAAAACTGTGCTTATGAGGATACTAGATAAAACTGGCATTTTGGCATAATTTTGTGTGTTTTGTTCATTTAAGCGTGAAAGAGAATGGATACTGTGTTAATTGCGCTAAATATCTAATGCGTTAAACGGAAAAAAATTATATGTGTGTGTGTGTGTAATTAAGAAAATGTAAAAAAAAAAATTATTACCTCAGACAAATGGTTATTTTGCATTTAAAAAAAAAAAATATTAAAAATCAATGTTTCCCTGTTTATTCTTTGCAATAAAAACGAAAGGTCAAGTCGAGTGCTTTGCGCGAAGGTTGTATACTGCACTTTTTTTTCTTTTCTTTTTTTTTACAAATGCAGTAGGTCAGCTGAGTGAAATAACATACTGTTTATAGCGTGCATACACATTTATCTGACTATTTCTGCATTGATTTTAGGGAAAATCTTCAGAATTCTTCAAAACGCATTTAAAAAAGATAAAATGTGTTAAATGGACCAGAGAATACTACACTCCTAATGCTAGCTGAAAGCATAAAAAAGTCCAAATGTTTCAGAAAAAAATTCTCACTCAGGCCCAACAAGTAGGACCTTTGTGGGCCCCCCTCCATCACAGAGCCCAGGACAACATTTCTGGTTGCCCCCCAACAACGGGCCTGCTCATATGTAATTCTAAATGAGTGTAATGGTATATATCAGTGTAGCTGAGTACCCAGAGTGAGAGAAGAGAAAAAGAGAGAGAGCGGCTCACGTCTGATCAGTCATGTGGGGGGAATCAGCATGTGCCCTAATGAGCTTACCGAAGCAACTTCAATATCCTCCGATGTCATGTTGAAATGAAAATTAATAGTTCAATATGGCTCCACGCAAATGCCACGCGTCTCCCATAACCCATATCATGTGGCGTGACCAAATGAGTGTATTCTAATAGATGTAGGCAGAAGAGAAAAGCTGATATCTTCAGTAATCAGGGTTTTGAAAATCACCATTAAATGAAATTTAGGGATGGATGGAAAAGAAAGGGGGAGACGAAAAAAAACCCAGAGACATGGAATGAACATCTTTACCCCATAATGTGCTCATGTCTTTTCCACAGGCTGTGAGCTAGTCACCGCAGGGTTGACTTACCACATACACCAGTCAAATTGGGCCTTGAATCACTAGAGGCCCTGTTCATCTTCATAGTCTAAACTAAGGTTCTGTCTCAAATGGCCCCCTTGACCCTTGCAGACCTCCTACGAGTCCACACTTTGGTGAAGTAGTGTTGCTTGAATATAATGTTCTTGGTTCCTAGAACATTTTGAAGTCAGCCAAACCAGTACAGACATGCTTGAAAGAAGCTTAAGCGACTGGATGTCCACTTCAAGTGAGCCATTAGGGACAGGGCCTAAATTGTGTTCTTTCAAATTCAAATCGAACAATTTCAACTTTCTAATGCTAATAAAAAGGAATATGTAAAGTGCACGTCATATCATCTCCACGTACCTCCCATCCATAAGTGGTCTCTTTTACCGTGGCGCTCTGCAGTCCGTTGTATGGTCCGAAGCGTTCTCCCATCCGAATTTTGACTTTAGCCCAGATCCCAAGGCCAGCCCCTGGAACCGAAGACTCGCGGAGCTCCAAGTCAGCAGGGATGGGAATATCATCGGGAATGTAGACGGGCACCTCATAGGGTGAGCCCTCTTTAGGAGTGAAGTCCTCATTGCAGGGCTGAGGGGACGTGGGCCCCACCGCAATGGGGGACATGATGCTGTCTTCTGTCTCCTCTTCCGCGCTCTCGCCAGTCACGAGATTGGGCTCTGTGTCGTACATGCTGTCTACTGCCTCACTGTCATCTGAAAGACAATACAGAGACATTTGCAATACATTAGCAGAATAAAGAGATGCAAAGCACGTCAAATGCTCTTCAGCTTCATTTCTCCAGATTACCATTGTATTTGATTTGCTGATTTTGAAAGGCGTAGTTCACCCAAAAATTAAAATTCTGTCATTATTACTCATGTCACTCCAAACCCATATGATTGTCTTATTATTGAACACAAAAGAAGAACTTTTGAAGAATGTTCATGCAGCTCTTTTCCATGTAATGACATAGTGACCATGTGTTTGGGGCTCCAAAAAGGACCAAAAATAACACTATAAATCTGAAAATCTTGCACTATAGCTTTCAAATCAAATCAAATGGACATCATTGGCTGCTCTTACTTAATTTTGTGGTGTTTCTTCCTTTTTGGAGCTTGACAGACACGACACCATGAATTGTTAGAAAAAGAACCATGTGAAGATTCTTGATTAAATAATTAAATGATGATTAAAAATCATATTTGTGTTCCACAGAAAAAAAAAAAATAACATCATACAGGGTTGGAACAAAAATAATGGTTAAATAATGACAGAATTTACATTTTTGTATGAACTATACATTTAAATATATAATCATTTGCACTGCACGTTGAACATCCTGTGCTTTGAACATCATCTTTTTATATGTATATTGTTTTTAGGAAAATGTAAGCGGTGTAAGTCCTCTTTACACCAAGAACGATAACTATAAAAATAACTGTAACAATAATTATTAGTGTCCACACCAAAGCACGATAATGTTCCATTTTCATAAGCATGCGCGGCAATGATGTCATCTGCAACTTTAAATGCTTGAACTCTTTAAAGGATTTTGATTGGCTGTCAATGTTTTTTATCATTCATCATTCATCAGCTATAACATGTTATAACTGTTGTATGGACTTTCTTATTCCCATAGAATTAGAATGATTATTAAAACTTTATAGTTATTTTCCCTGGTGTGAATGGGCCTTTAGTCTATTCAAAACTCACTGAAACAATGCTAGGATGTTCTGGCAGGCTGCCAGGGTGTTGCTAATTGGTTGTGAGTGGCCCAAGTCAAAAAAAAAATCGACCCTCAAGTCTTCTACGATGTTCTGATATCTAAACGGGTTCCATCCCCACCCCCATTTTATCTTCTAAAAGGCAAAAAAGTAATAGCATACACTCAACAAGCCATACAATTTAAGGTATCATTCATATCCGTACGAACGTACCAAAGTTTAATACTTAGGGATATGGGTTGTTCAAATCACTAACCATAAGTATAAGGAAAATAACCATCATTCCATATGGATATTAAACCATCAACCTTTCTGTCACAAGTCCATGTTCTTAACCACTTTGCCACACCAACCAACAAGAGACCACCAACATCCATTCAAACAAGCAAGAACGTTTCAAACCAAACTTTTATTTTTCTATTGCTGGTTATACAGTGATGTGCACTGATCTGTGAATAATGCGCTCTGCGTAAACCAAAAAAACAAAACAAAACAGACACTCGTGAAGGATTCAAGCTTTGTTAGATCTTCTGTAGCTTAGTGAGTCTGGCACAGGGACGATCTCATTTATTTCATAGTCACCGCCATTTCCTGTCTGATCATTTTACAAATAATGGCAGCAAATGACCCTGTGGCCTGACGCCACTGCCAGCCATCTATGTTTATTGTCACTCTTTGCCTGACAGCATAATTATGGTACTCATCATTCATGCTAGCTAAAGGAACAACTCCGATTGCTAAAAATAGGTTCTGTTTCTCTGCATTAGTTTTACACATATCACAAAGTACAAAGGACGTGAAAGCCCTTTAATACCACGCTATAGGACCATCGGAGCTGGAGCTGTCAATCTTGGAGAGATCTCACCTGCATCGGAGTTCTAAAATTTCTTAGATGAGGGTCTGAGGCAGGACACATGACACTTTTGATCGGTATCCATGACGACAACTATGCCAGTACACATGGATGGACTCGCTGTAATTTGTAGCAGCACCACTGCAGTTTGCTATCCAAACACAGGACCAGCAATCAGGGCTAACTAGGCCGCAATTACACCAGGAGTGCTTCCAATCAACCAGACTCGGCCCCCCTGCCAGCACTGCCAAGAACACAAGTTTATGACTCCAAACTGTGTTCTCTCGCATTCAAACGCTACTTATAAACAACAGCAAAGTCATGAATAAGTATAAATTTTAGTTACTGCTAAGTTGGCTTTAAGTCAAACAACAGCGGTTTCACCCAGTCAGTTAAAAGGTAGGGAGAAAGAACAGAAATGTTCCCCATGAAAACCCTGGGAACTTTGGAAAGTTTGACCTTTAATACAAAATTAATAAAATACATTATTACTCTGTGCTCTGCAATATTCGATTTTGATTGTTCAATCGCAGCTAAACTGCATTATCGACTGTTGATTCTCTACACACAGCTGTGCTAGTGTGCTGTCTCTTTTTTTTCTTGCATAATAAAATAATCTATATAGCATGATTTCAAATATTTCATGTCATTTCATGTCATTTCTGAGGTCCTGATCACCTGTCATTCCCAAACCATAAGACTGTTGTTCATCTTTGAAACATAAATAAAGATATTTTAATGAAGCTTGAGAAAGTTCTGTCCCTCCATTGAAAGTCCATCTGCCTAAAAATTTGACACTTCAAAAAGTTCATAAAAGCATTGTAAAAGTAATCCATATGCTTTGAGCATTTTGAACCAAGTCTTCTGAAGAGTTATAATCGCTTTATATGATGAACTGGTTTAATTTAGGCTGTTATTGCCATATAAACACTGATCACCACACATACAGCTGCAAACAGAAGCTCAAACGTACTTTCTTGACATGCGAGAACCAGTGAGGTTTGTTCTCACGCTTCACTCAAGCACGTTTGAGCTTTGCACCAGTGAGATTTGTTCTTAGAACATGAACGAAAGTCTTTTGGTTTAGAAACGACATGAGAGTGAGTAATTGATGATAGAATTTTCATAAGTAGGTGAACTATTTCTTTAAATCAAAAGATGTCCTACCATCCCATGGTAACTTACAGTATGCAAAAGTTAGGACTGGAAATTCAAATGTTTGTGACAAAACCTTTTTAAAAACCAGCAATTCTCAACAATCGGGGAATGTATCATATAAAAAGCTCCACAGTAAAAAAAATTAAAAGCTTTAAAAACAGATCCTGCGTCATCTTGCGATTTTGAGGGCAAAGAAATGTTTTACCAATTTCTTTAATGATCAGACTTTCATTGGAGTCTCAATGGAGTCTCAAAGCAGCCAGGCAATTAACTTAAGAACATATGGCCCAGTAGTAGCTTCCCCTTTTCACAGATCAGTTAAAGTTTTATAACCTCTGCCTATCTGGTGCTGTTTGCAAGAATCAAAAGTGTTTTCAAACCATTAAAACTTTTTTTCCTCTTCTCATTTTTGGCATATGACCTGAGTAAATTTTCAACAACCATAGAAAGGGTTGGAAAATCTATTAAATACGCCAGTTAAAAAAGGCTGTAGTGTACGAACAGATAGCTACACTAGAAGAGTGATTTAAATGACATTTAAAGGACTTAAATGTGATGAACAAAACATCAGAACCATCAGAACGCAACACAATTTTCACAAACATATATCTACGTGTTATACGTGTTGCTTATGACTCCAAAAGGGAAGTTTTTAGGGTGTTTTCAGACAAAAGAAAAGAAAAACTGTCCTCTCATTGGTCAGAGTAAACCTGTTTATGTTCTTTATAGCATCATCAAGATAGATTGACAAGATAGCCGCTGCATAATTTCCCATTATGAATTATGATACAGATTGGTTTGTTAGTCCGTTTGGTCAGATTGCCTTCTCACCACAGAATGCGTTTTCAATTGGACCGAGACCACCTTGTTCAGGCGATTTCGGATTGATCGTTTTGGTGCGGATCCAAACGTTATTGCCATTCAGTATGCCTAAACAATGATGTACTAAAAACGGAAAAGTTTTTCCTTTGTTTTTTGCGTGCAGACGAGAACGTTGTCAAAATGATCTTTGTTCACACGGATCCGCAAAAACGACTAAAAACGTTGTATTATGCTGCCAGGCCAGTAGTTGGTGATGTCACTGTAAAGAAACACTACTGGTGCCTATAGATCTATAGAGAGCCTTTAGAGAGTGTAGCCGGTCCTACTCAACCCACTCAGAGTGGGATTCGAACCGCCGTCTCTGGCATGGGAGGTGGGCACGCTAACAAGGATGCTAAAGGCCGCAGTCTCTAGTGTCAGTCACTAGCGCACCTCTTGAGGCCAGGGGAGTGAGGTTTACATGCACAGCTCTTACTAGCTTGCTTCTGTTACACTCACCCCCCTAAACCTCACTCCCATCCGGGTCACGGCACCAAATGTAACTGGTCCTACTCGATCTGGTCTGAGCAGGATTCGGCATCTCTGGCATAAAGACCACAGTCTCTAATGTCAGTCGCTAGAGTGAGGTTTACATGTACAGCTCTTACTAGCTTGCTACCATTACAAGAGCACGTAATACGCCCCCAAAACACCATTGTCGTGTAATGAATAGCCAAAACGCATAAAAAGTTTTCAGTTGAAAGCGGTGTCGTGTAAACGGCCCCTAAGGGAGAAAACACGCCAGGTACTGAAACAAATGCTCCAAACGAGCCAGGCGTGAAAACTTGATCTCAGATGGCACCCCCACGGACCGCCCAAAATCTGTTCACTGACTTTTTGATACACTTTTCACATAAAAACAAAACAGTGTGACAAAGGTTGGTTGGTTTCCATGTCAGTCAGATGGTCTCTTCCTGTCTAAGTGAGCAGTTCTTGGCCAGAATAAGCTGCAATGTGAACCAGATTCCACGCCACAAGTCAAAAATCTACCAAATTACCAGAAGAGTGGACTGAATAAAGAAGCATTATAAACTGAGGCGCTGATGTTCTTTGGATGGGGATCTCTGTTGGAGACTGATGTTCAAAATGTCTCCCGGAAGTGAAGTGCCTTCTTCTGTCTGTGTTTGCTCTCGCTCTCATACTGAACTGTTTATCCTGATTACATCAGGCCGTCATCATTAATTCGCACCTTGGGGGTCCTTCTCTCCTCTGAGCTACGGCCACAATGAAACGCTTGTTCTGCTTTGTTATTCCACTGGAAACTACTGTGCAGCCGGGCCGTAGACATGAAGGCATCAGATTTATTTGATAAATTGTAAAAGCGTCACTTAAGCAGGAGAACAGGGGCCTTTATTATTGCAAGCTGCAATAGAGTCGAGGGGAGACACTGCTATGCTCTGTGTTCTTCTTCCTGAAGAGCTGATCTGTACTAGTCCAGCGATCTCAGGCCTTTGACCTACATATGTTTTCACTGTCATTTCAACACACTGAAGTGAATCTGTGCTAGAGCTGCCTGACCAGAGTCTCATTATGACATCTTCTAACAATAAACTCCTAAATATGGCTTCAATCTTTAGGCCAAATTGCCAAAAAGTTAGTGGTGTTTGCTAAAGCAACTATCACTATTAATATTTTTTGTGCATAAGGTTAAAGATAAAAATAAAAAAATAAAAAATAAAAAAAAATAAAAAATGATGCTAAATATGAAGCTTTGGTATGCAACTCGTATTACACCATTTGTTAATCGTAATAAAACCATAATCACAATATGGCTTAGTGCAATTAAGCCATCAAATTGCAAGCTGTGATTAGAATAGATATATGCACTGAATATTTCAGAGTGAAGTTCAGAACTATTTTCTTTTACATGTGAGCAGCTCATGATTCTGTGTTTTCAGTGTCTCAGAGCGGCTTTGTTCACAGTTATTATTGCTGCTGCACATAAACTCATCTCTACATCTGCTCTGACTTATAACGTTAATTTGGGAACACAATACACGGCAACTATCCTCCCAAACTCGTAATTCGAAGTGCTTATAAATCAGATGTTGTCAACAAAAGAGAAGCTCTAAGTAGTGTCCTATGATTTCCGCGATGTGGAAAATGCCAACAGAATCACAAAATTGTGCAGCCCTTCAAACAAACACAGCAAACCTGGAATTTTCGCATTTTAAATTGCAATCGCAAATTTTATCAGGAAAAAAAAAAAATTACAATTCGATTTTTCTTCAAATTGTGCAGCCCTACTAGAAACCACACAGCAATGCTCTATAATCACTCAGAACACCTTAACAGCAATACAGAAATGCCCTGCCAACCTCCCAGAATGCATAGCAATGGCCAAGCAAGTGGCGAGATGTTTTGCATGGGCTAGCAGTAGGGGTGTAATGGTTCACAAAAATGGCGGTTTCGGTTTTGCAGAGGGAAGCTACAAACTATTTTTTTGTTTGTTTGTTTGTTTATATATATATATATATATATATATATATATATACATACACACACACAGTATCTCACAGAAGTGAGTACACCCCTCACATTTTTGTAAATATTTTATTATATCTTTTCATGTGACAACACTGAAGAAATGACACTTTGCTACAATGTAAAGTAGTGAGTGTACAGCTTGTATAACAGTGTAAATTTGCTGTCCCCTCAAAATAACTCAACACACAGCCATTAATGTCTAAACCGCTGGCCACAAAAGTGAGTACACCCCTGAGTGAAAATGTCCAAATTGGGCCCAAAGTGTCAATATTTTGTGTGGCCACCATTATTTTCCAGCACTGCCTTAACCCTCTTGGGCATGGAGTTCACCAGAGCTTCACAGGTTGCCACTGGAGTCCTCTTCCACTCCTCCATGGCGACATCACGGAGCTGGTGGATGTTAGAGACCTTGCGCTCCTCCACCTTCTGTTTGAGGATGCCCCACAGATGCTCCATAGGGTTTAGGTACCCTCAGCTTCTTTAGCAAGGCAGTGGTCGTCTTGGAGGTGTGTTTGGGGTCGTTATCATGTTGGAATACTGCCCTGCGGCCCAGTCTCCGAAGGGAGGGGATCATGCTCTGCTTCAGTATGTCACAGTACATGTTGGCATTCATGGTTCCCTCAATGAACTGTAGCTCCCCAGTGCCGGCAGCACTCATGCAGCCCCAGACCATGACACTCCCACCACCATGCTTGACTGTAGGCAAGACACACTTGTCTTTGTACTCCTCACCTGGTTGCCGCCACACACGCTTGACACCATCTGAACCAAATAAGTTTATCTTGGTCTCATCAGACCACAGGACATGGTTCCAGTAATCCATGTCCTTAGTCTGCTTGTCTTCAGCAAACTGTTTGCGGGCTTTCTTGTGCATCATCTTTAGAAGAGGCTTCCTTCTGAGACGACAGCCATGCAGACCAATTTGATGCAGTGTGCGGCGTATGGTCTGAGCACAGCAATGCTGGCAGCACTCATACGTCTATTTCCCAAACACAACCTCTGGATATGACGCTGAGCACGTACACTCAACTTCTTTGGTCGACCATGGCGAGGTCTGTTCTGAGTGGAACCTGTCCTGTTAAACCGCTGTATGGTCTTGGCCACCGTGCTGCAGCTCAGTTTCAGGGTCTTGGCCATCTTCTTATAGCCTACGCCATCTTTATGTAGAGCAACAATTCTTTTTTTCAGATCCTCAGAGAGTTCTTTGCCATGAGGTGCCATGTTGAACTTCCAGTGACCAGTATGAGAGAGTGAGAGCGGGTGTGTCTCAATCAGCTCCCTTGCCCCCGAGCTCGTGAATCAGTATATCGTGTACACGAATTCAGGCACTGGTAAGGACAGTAAAGGGCACTGGTTCACTTACACATTGGGACACTTATGACTCTATTTCCGGCGACATGACAACGTCCTCATTGTACAACATCACTACTGGTATTTATGAACAAAAGCAGAGCTGATATCTTTCTGACATTACTTGTAATGTTATTTAAAGTACATTATTAGAAATTCTTTGCTTGTTACATATACGTGCAACATTTCAGCAGTAAATAAATTATAAATGTTAGCTAGATTATGTACATTACCTGTCTAGCGATGTATGTTTATGCTTAAATATAATAAAATAATGGTTTGTATTTTAAAAAACATCTATCGCACGTCGTTATGTATAGTGAGTTTGCTCACGTGATTTAAATTGCGCGCTTCAGAACTTCCGTTAAGGGAGCATAGTGAGCATCGATGCTCCCTGGTTTTCACGGTGCATTGTGGGACTTTTTAGGGAGTGAACATTTCAGTGCCCTGGAAGGATTCTGCGATTGAGACAGCCCTTAAAATGGCTGACTCCCTGAACAGTGCCCTGACTACAGAACTAGGGAGCTGATTGAGACACACCCAGCGATAACACCAAATTTAACACACCTGCTCCCCATTCACACCTGAGACCTTGTAACACTAACGAGTCACATGACACCGGGGAGAGAAAATGGCTAATTGGGCCCAATTTGGACATTTTCACTTAGGGGTGTACTCACTTTTGTGGTCAGCGGTTTAGACATTAATGGCTGTGTGTTGAGTTATTTTGAGGGGACAGCAAATTTACACTGTTATACAAGCTGTACACTCGCTACATTGTAGCAAAGTGTCATTTCTTCAGTGTTGTCACATGAAAAGATATAATAAAATATTTACAAAAATGTGAGGGGTGTACTCACTTCTGTGAGATACTACATATATATATATATATAAAATAAGATAATGATTTTGAGCGAACGCTCTCCGCAATTTATACGTTCATCAAATACTTTCGCTTCAATTCCGCTAAAGCTTCTAAGTCCACTGAAGAACCAATCGGAAGATGCAAATCAAATCATATGATTTCAAAATGAATGATGGTGTGCATATGAGTCGGCTTTCAATTGCCGAGCTGCAAGTTTTTATCATGTTTTGTCCATCATTACAGTGGCAATGACAGGATTTCGCAAGTAAACACAACAGTGTTCCTTTTGCTGCTGTAAAACTGATGTTTTACTATGTCTTGCTGTCCAAAGAGGTGGACTTAGACGTTTTTGCAAAAAAAAAAAACACATAGACTTAGCTGGTTTTGCAGCAAAAGACAGTCAGATTTGTTAAATACCAATGAATTGACTAAAGTGACATTTTTGAAAATAAGGCATTTCAATAACTAACTAAAAACCTTTTCATTGCCATTAAAGTGAAATTACTGAACCTAAACATAGGAGCCTGGTAAAAAATGCTCATTTAACAGAAAAGATGCCAGATGGACTTAGAGGTTTTTGCAATGGAACTCTTCATATATATGAGTGCCGCGGACCGGCTTATGATTTAGTTTGAAGCACTTAATATAAAGCACATCTCATGTTTAAGACAAATGTTTTGAAATACACACACAGAAAAATTACGAATGTGCAATTGTTAAAACAACACTGTACTCATTCCGTACACATGTGAACTGAACCGAAAGACGTACCAAAAAACAAATACATGTACCATTACACTCCTTGCTAGCAGCTCTCAGCACTCACATTTTCTTCAGAAAATGTAAAAATCTATTTATACGGACTTGCATGTGTTTCTCTTTAGAGATGTCAAGAAGAGAGACTTGAATGAAAAAAATAGACTTTATGGAGATAAATATAAAACAAGCACATATTGTGATATTCCAAATAAGGAAAAAGCTTCAAGTTTTCAGAGACTGAAAAAAAAGGTCCTGGCCAGTTTAAAATGTTTTGTCATCATCAGAATCACAAAGAAGCCTCGTGTTCCCCTTGAATCAAAACTTGATGATTTTCTCTTCTCTGAGTTTCTATACTTAAAAACGTTGCTTTCCAGAAACATGCTCTGTTTCCCCTCGTAAAAGCAGCAGGGAACATTTCCAAGTAACACTTAAAGTAGCACTATTGTTTCTCCAAAAGGTCGGTGTCATGGGGAAGATTACAACAGATTCCTCATATTATATTATTATTATATATTACTCTGGTACGTAAGCCTACTAAAGCACATTTACATGTTCCTTTATTCAATACTCACACCTGAAGCAGTCTACACACACACTAACAGTGTCAGCATGTATATATACTCTGCAGGCCAGAGCAAACTCAATATATGTGTGCGGTCCGGCCAACATCTGAAGAGAGTGCTGAAGTGACCTCAACCACCTCGACTGTTTGAACAGTCAATACACAAAGATCTGTGCCGAGCTGCCGGACGCAATGGCACACTTCACCAGCTTCATCTCAACTGAATATATGAGCCATGAGCTCAATGAATTACACTGGGTCATTTTTTTTTTTTTTTTGCAGCATATATCAGGAGTGATCACAAATCACTACTGCGTCTGAGTGCAGAAAAAATGGTTCACTAATTATGCACAAATATTTGCCCAATAAACATACTCGAAAATTATTATTTTTTTATTTCATTTTTAAAATGTGTTATTATTATTATTATTATTTTTGTAATATAGCACTATTATATTATATAATATATTATTATTATATTAGTATAGCACGCTACATAACAAAATATTAACGACATAGATTTACATTAAAACAATATTTTATTAAGCTTTTTATTAGGTCACTAAATGCCATTATTCCACCAAAATATAAAGCCCTATTTTTGCACCCAAGTTGTCACCCTAATTATGCCAATGTCAGTAATTAAGAAAGGAAGAAGCTTATATTGGCAAATGCAGATATGGTCTCTGATAGATTTGAGTGGTTTTGACAATAATTTTTGCACTTGCAAAGCAGAGTGTTAAGTTTAAAGTTAAAAAAAAAAAAAGGAAACCCCTTTGCTGTAAAACCAGAGTTATGAACCAAAACAATGGGGTGGTACAATGATATTCACCATGCTACAAAGCACAAAGATTTCTTACACCTTCAGCATTTAATTGATGCACATAATTAGAAGGCTTAAATCCCCACACCTGGTTTTACAAAGCCTAATCAGTTACCAAAATCATATTAGGGCCTGCGGGACTCTGGCTCTGTGTCTGTGTCTGTGTGTGTGTGTGTGTGTGTGTGTGTGTGTGTGTCGTTCCTGTCAGCCTCTCCTGATTGCCATTCTAGTCTGCCTTGCTCCCCAGGGAGCAGCGCGAGGCCTTGAGCAGACATTTATTAACACGACAGATTAATAGCACCAGGGAAAAGACATTTTCACAAACATGATAAATATTAATAATAATCAATACTAACTTACATTTGCCAAATTGAGTTGCAAACATCACCCATGGGGGGCAAGAAAGAGGCAAATAGAGAGAGAGGAGGCAGACGGGGACGTGGATACAGGAAAAGGCTAAGGTTTGCTAATAAGTGCCAGAAGGTCTCAGGCGTCTGGATAATGACACAACAGCATATGCTCCATCTACTCCAGAAACACTGCTGCTCATTCTCTAGCTACTCTTACATTACGCAAGACCAAAGCCATGATAAGCATTAATTTTAAACTCATGAAAGCAATAAATAATAAAATGTTTCATTTTAAACACTATGCCACCTTGCAATCAAAGCAATTTTATTTCAGTGGGGAGACTGCACTAAACACACTCCTGTAAGCAAAGCAAGATTTGCAAAGCAATGACAACTCAAAAATCAGTTATTCTGAAAATTAAAGCCATGATCAGAGAGATTTCTGAAGATACATTTTAATTAAATTATCTATGAAATGTAGATGAATGTACAGATTTTACCAGCATCATCATCATCATCACCATAACACAACATTGTATGCAGAACATCAGCATGTACATGGGAGTATTGAGAAAAAAAAAAAAGGTGACCACACAAGGCACCATATATATTCAAAAGTTAGGAGTCTTTATGTAGTTATAGGAGTTATATATAAAGAAATTAATACTGATCAATATTGACAGTAAAGACTTTTACATCGTTACAAAAAAAAAAAAATCTATTTCAACTATCTATTAATCCAAGAATCCTGAAAAAAGCAGCATATTAAAATGAAAGATTGTGAGACAATGAAATCTTGCGTACGGTTGTCATCACAGGAAGGAATTATCTTTAATATAATTAAAGAGGCTATATGTAGAATTCAGAAACCCTTGTTATTAGTGACACCGGTGGCTGTTAAGTGAACTGCAGCCAGCAGCTTATTGCCTGTAACATACAAGAGACTGAACGTGACTCAATGCCCCGATATACTTTTTCGTTCTTCGCTTAGAAGTAAAAAGAAGTTGGAAATACCTTTGCAGCGATCTATTTTAATGAACATCCCAACAATGCTAAAGAGTGACGTTTAGATGAATATGTAAGTATGTGCTACATGCTTTGACAGCGGTGAGAAAGCAGGAGTTAAGAAAGCATCTGATCATAGCGATGTGGATATGTTTGCACCAGCTCTGCAATTCACTGGCATCATGTCGACAGATAAGGTAAGGCTAATTAAAATTACACGGTTATGATAGTATGATTATAAAGTATATGAGAGTTTAGACTATAGCTCTGACTATGTGATACTATAGTTTGACTCAATCCCTTTTCTTTGCATGACACATTGACATTACAGTACAGAATGGCTCTTTCAGCATTATCCTGAACATTGTATAAGCATTCATTTCATGTGTCACTGAACAGAATGGATTTTCCCAGCAAAAATGTCCCGAGTCCTTTACATAAAAATCAGTCTACAGGCTTTCATAGACAAACTAGTAAGGTCTAATGTTTTTAAGTTCCATTACAAGCTGTTCACGCATTGGCAATAAAAAAGCGACTAATACATGAAAATTCTTACATATAGCCTTTTTGAAAAAAAGAAAATTATTATAAATTATAATAATATTCACAATATTACTGTTTTACTGTATTTTGTTCAAATAACCTTAGTGTAATGTTGTCAAAAGTACCAATCGCAATACCAAGTCGTTAGTGAAATTTAAAAAATGTGACGCTTTGATCGCTGTTGAGTGGATTCGTAAACACCTCTGATTGGCCGTTGTGTTCACGCGCTCATCAGATATGTCTGTGATTGGTTACAATGATCAACGCTTCAAAAACATGTTGTACATAGTCATCAATGACGGTCTTCACCGAGCGCTTACGCAAATACATGGTTTCAAAACACTTTCAAATTCAAACACTTCTGTGTGCTTTCAAACCCTCCTGTGCGTTGATCATTGTACAAATAAACATTGTACAAATAAACCATTAGTGTGTTTTCAACATTATCAAAAAAAAAAAAGTTTATTCATTGATTTATTTATTTTTTTATATTAGCAGGTGCATGATTGTTTTTGCCTTTGAGCACAAGCTCACAAACTCAGATCAGAGCCATCTTATGGGGCATCATGAACCCGAAGAACATACATTGTATATTAATTTCCGTTTCTATCCTGCCAAGAAGTAAAGTCTCAGTTTTGGGTGTATTATACAGCCTCATTTAGTTACCCAGTGGGAATAACAGAGAAGAGAGAAAGAGAGAAATGCATTAATTTTTATTAACAGGAAAAGCCATTGGTTCGGTTTGCGACGGTATCTGAGTTGGGGGAAATGATTTTCACCTCTGGCTCGGAGAGCACTCCCCACCTATACATCACCCGATTACTCCTGGACTGGCCCCGGTCTTAGTCATTAGCCAGTGAATTAACGACAATCCAGCATGCTATTAATCACACTGACAAAAGTGTTAGCATGCCACTGACCTGCCGGCGCACGGGGACGTGAGCAAAAGAGGGAGATTTCAGAGAGAGAGAGAGAGAGAGAGAGAGAGAGAGAGAGAGGGAGGGAGGTGAAGTGGGGTGGTGGTTGAGGGGGTTGTTACTTACAAAGATACAGTACAAGAAACTGGCAAACAGCAGGGAGAAAAAGCCAGAGTGGGTACAAAGAGTACAGAATGAACAATGGAGCTATGAGCCACCACTCAAATTTGATAGGTTTTTTTTTTTCCTTTTTTGTCATTCCCCATCAAAAACATACTGGATAAAAAATATCGCACAATTTTTAAAGATGGAAATCATCCTAATTTTCCTGGCAATACTGTTTAACTGGACTATATATACATGACATATTAATTGGTGGCCATGTTTTATTAATTCGTTCCCTTATTTTAGTTCAATTGTAGCCACATCTTTTTGTGTGTTCCCTCGTTTTAGGTAAATCACGACATTGTTGTACTAATTTGCTCCCTTGTTTTAACATAGTTAAATTTAACAAAAAAATTTACTAAAACAAGGGAAAGAATTAGTACAACCTGACCACGATTTACTAAAATTAGGAAAACAAAAATTAAGTCTTAGGAATAAATGGTAGCTCCGTACCATCTTAGTAGATAAAAAGACAAAAATCTGTGTAATATTATAAAAAATTTCAAATGATGTGTAAAAATTAACTTGACACCCTTATGTAAACTAACTGTACAACTTTAGCTCTTAATTTCCATACCATTTTATAGAACTTCCTTAAATTACAGCACAAGCATATTCATTTCTTAAAAGTTACAGAGTTGAAAAGGTACTACAGGACAGGAATGAGCCATCTCGCAAAAGATTTCTCTGCTTATGAAGAGAGGAACTCAAAAATGCAATGCAATGGCAAAAACCACTGCTACTTTTCACAGCAGAGATATTAACTGTTGTACATTAATAGTTTAGTTTGCTGTATCAGACTAGATCAGAACACATACTGCCATAATGTTACAGAACGCCTGCCCTTCTCCACTGGTCTTTTCATGTGTGTGGACTCGGGCGAGCGGGTCAAGTGAATTAGCCGGGGTCGTTCAATAAGCCAGCCACAGCACTGGGCCGTCTAATCACACTGTTCTGCCTCATTGACCCGCCAGGAAAGAGCTAAAGGAGCCCAGACTGAGGACTCAATACAGAAGCTGGAAGCAGTGCAACAACACCAGAACGCTCCACCACCATCCCAATACTAATTGCACTGTTGTTGCAGCAGGCAGTGCACTGCAGCATACTCATTTTCTGCATGGAATGACCGGATAACCTACTTTGGTCAAAATGTGGAGTACACAACAGATCACGCATAGAATACTGTATCCCACAATGCAATGCACTCACATGAGCTAGATGAATTAACTGGAAGTAATATCAGACTCAATTTTACATCTCTTTCCGTCCTTTTGGGTATGTTGGGAATGGAATACTAGCATACTGCTTACAGCACAGTATATACTGTAGTGTACTATTTAAAAAATAGCATGTCAAATAGCAGTATTGTAAAAGGAGTCATTTGTTCACACAATCGGATTAAAAATTCAAATCAACCATTTTTTTTTTAAACCATGTTTACTGGACACTACTCGCTGTACAATGATCCCTTATGAAAAAGAAGTGTGCACTTGTAGTGTACTTCAAATCTTAAAAGTATATTTAAAAAAAAAGGTCACCTAAGTGCATTATAAAGATTAAAATCATCACTAAGTACAATTTTAAAAAGTTAACTTTGTTATAATATTCAATTCAAATCATTACTCTAAAGTCCATTTTAAAAAATTGTTTTAATAATCTTTTGTTGTGCTTTAAAGTAGTATACTTATTTTGATGTGTTGACTAACATACTAAAGCACATCTAAAGTACTTGATTATAATTTAAACTGTAGTGTGTTATTTGATATTATATATAAAGTTAATATATTTTAAACTAAATTGCACTATAAAACTATACGAAATTGTAACTTCATCATTACAATGCGTAATTACCAAACTTGACATACAAGTTTCAATAGAAATGCCATTAAAGTATTTTAGTTTACAATAAATGCTTGTCAGTACACTCTGCAGTACACTTAAACCATATTTCAAAGACAATAGAAGTAATAGTGAAATCACATATAAAGATGTACTTAAGTCCTACATAAATGGGTCAAAACTAATCGTATTTAATTAAATGTAAACTATAATACATTTTCATGTAATTGTGAATAACACACAATTAAGTATCCGAAAACATTAAATTCAGTTTGCACTTACAGGTAGGTATATTTTTTTACAGTATTATTTCCGTAATAAATATACTCCATTTACAAGTATGCTACTTTTTCATCAGGGACATCATAATGTAGCATATGAAATATTTATCAGTGCATGTTGCATTTTCTTCTTAAGTATACAGTGTACACTGCACAGTAACCTACAAAGTGAGCAGTATGCTCATACTCCAATCGGAACATAGCCACATTCTTACATATCCTGACAATCATAAATCACTACCTCAGCTGAGAATGACATTTATACAGAAATGACCATTACATGGAAAAGCGACTATAAGAAATGTCACACAGGAGGAGATACACCCTCCATTCTCTCCGATGAGAGATAAGAAACAGGCTTTCTTCATTAAACTGCCCATATGTCTGATAAATGATACAGGAACTGTTACAGAGACCCAGCAGAGCTTCAATCAAATCACTATGTGAAAGGAAAACTCATGTAAAACCTAAAATCTTGCACAGTTTGTTCATATCTTTTCCAATGCCAGTATGATAGGGCTATGATGTTGATTTAGAAATTAATTAAATGTGCATTATAGAATTGATATAGATATAGATAATAGAAATGTTATAGTAATTTCATAATGTAGAAACTTTAACATTTAGCGATAACTAGAGAGAGAGAAAAAAAACAGGTACAGAAATTTCCGTAAGGAATAACTAATTTTTTTTTTACTGTGGTACTTCTAACCTCTGATACAAATTTTCTTGGAGCAAAAGAAAGACCACTAAATGAATAAAACGTCAGGTTTGATTAGACCTTTTAAAAAAGTGCATTTATTTGGTTCTGTTGCGAGCAGGGGTCAATCTACTTATGTTCAAGCCCACTTAAACATAAGCCAGGGAAACTTCTCTGAATGTCAGAACTCACTAACGTAAATATGATCCTCTATTGCTGATGAAGGCCTACATGGTCAGTCCGGTCATTGAGTCCTCTTCGAGAGTGATGAAACATACAACACATCACATCAGATGTGAAGTGAGAGAGATTTGAACCTAATTTGCTCAAGCGTTTTCATCCATGTAATGAAAGCTTCACTGGAGAAATGCAGCAGTTGAAAGAAATAATATCTCTTAAAGTGATTGCAGTGGATAGTTTTGAACAGCAGGAATTTAAACAAAATTCCACAAAGCACAGGGCAATTTTGTCTGAGGAGTCAAGCGAGGAAGTGACTCCTCAAAAACCTTCTGGATGAGAAAATAATTGGCAGTGCATAAATAATAATAAATAAATAATAATAAAACACTATGATAAAATCTTTTATTGTGATTGGTCAGTGGTGGCATCACTGATAACATCACTGTTTTGAGCTGCGTCATAGCTCAACTGAACTCGTTCCATAATTGCTGAACTTTTCTTGAACCAAACTGAATCAACACTAAACTGACTTCAGCTGAATAATGACACTATTGTCTTTTTTTACAGCTGCGTTACAGCAGAATTGAACTCTTTTTGCATCATTGATCATTATTTTTCTTTTATCACTGTAAAGCTGTGGCTAAATAAGGCTAAACTGTATTTGGCTGTAAAAAAAAAAAAAAAAAATTAAGGCAAGGGTTAAATATAAAATAGCTTAAAAAAAATTAGGAAAACCTTCACTAATTCTAAATGACAAAATGTATTTAGATTTTTTTATTACTAAATGATACATTATTCAATATGGTGGGCTTTGAGTGAGTTTATTAATTGCAATACTGAGAATTCTCTTGATGAGTTAGTGCTCTAATCATTTAGATTGAACATATTTATTGTGATTAAATATTGTAAAGGAGACTAAAAGTTCTTGCGATTTCTTTTTTTATATAGTGATTAAGAGCTTGATTAACAAGAATTCCAGTTTCTAAGAAAGGAGTATCTTTACATAACTATGGACAACTGTAAATATAAAGCTGCTTTGAAACAGTCTGTATTGTATAAAGTGCTATATAAATAAAGGTGACTTATTATGAAACACAAATTTCTCTTAAGTAACACTGTCCAAGGGGTTTCTGAGGAAGGCAGGGTATGTTTTGCCTTTCTTGAGCTCATTTTGTTCTCACTGAGGTCCTATAGCGTGGCAGGGCGTAAATGTGAGGGAGCGGACGGCAAAACACAGGTGAAAAGTAAAGTAAGTGTAAGTAATGCCTCCACGATGCTGATATTCTACAGATTTGGTCCATCAATGTGATAATGTCAACCTATGATACCAGCAGTTCCAAATCAATGGGACACATTGGTGGATTAGACTAGATAGAAATAAACGCCTTAAAAACTCATCCACTCAGTTTGTACTATGAATATGAGTTTTAAATGACTTAATTAAATTATTTTAATTTTTTTTAAATGTTTAAATTATTTTAAATAGTTTTAAATGACTTAATTAAAATTAGTATTAAACATTAAATCAATATTATTATTTTTATTATTATAATTATTATTATTTCTTCACATAATATAAATGGAAATGAACTAGGATTAAAAAAAAAATCCAGACAGTTGAATTTTTCTAATTTCAGAAGACCACCACACACCACTTGTGAGAATATTACAAATAAAAATTATGCTATCAATACCCATAACAGTATAATTCATTCTCTTACTTTCCTTAACACTCAGCATTTGCTTTTCAGAAGCAAAAAAAAAAAAAACACTAATCAATAAATCTGTCAATCCATTCTCATTTTCACTATTTTTCATGCAGGGCAGAATAACAGGTCTGAAAAGGAAGTCATCATGTTGTGCCGTGGGAAGGAAGCAGGAAAACAGATGTGGCAGTAGAGTAAATGGTAACAAGTGCACTGAAGAACAATGCGGCCGGTTCTCCTGCAGAACAGAGCTGAGAACCTGCTCAGGCGACAATCAGTCATAGCACAATGCTATATACATGCCTGACAAACAATGGGCTTAGCTCTAAGAATTCTGGGAAAGGGGGCCTGACCTCCTTCTCCGATGGGTAGCCAGACCAACGAGGGACCTACACCGTTAACCCGTAGAGACAGCATGGTGCAAAGCATGGTCCATACCTGATGATCATTTAAATATCTTGACCTTAATTATTTAATAAAAACATAATATACAAATTGCATAAAGGCAAACTACGTAATATCAAAAGGCACCAGACAGGTTTAGACAAGCTTCAAACACTCCCCCACCCTCAATTGGTAGGCTGAACAGTAGTCCCACCCCAATCTCATGCCATTAGTTGACCCGCTCAAAAAAAATATTGCAATTTCATTTGGTGCTGCTAGTGGCACAGAAATCGCACACTGCACCTTCAATGTAATTTGCTATATATATAATTTGCTTATTACACCTGTGATCTAGAACACCTGATTGTGATTGGTCAGTGGTGGCTTTCTGTGGTCATGGATATTGTTTCGCATAATAAGGCTAAACTGTATTTGGCTGTACAAATGTTCTATATATATATATATATATATATATATACACATACATTTTAAGGCAAGGGTTAAATATAAAAAAAGCTTTAAAAAGAATTAAGAAAACCCTCACAAATTATAAATTACTGAAAATTTATTTAGATTTTTATATATATATATATATATATATATATATATATATATATATATATATATATATATATATATATATAACGAAATAATAACTTTATTCAATTTAAAGGTGGACTTTGAGTGAGTTGATTAATTGCATTACTGAGAATTCTCTTGTTGGTTAGTGCTCTAATCATTTAAACTGAACATATGCATTTACTGTGCTTAAATATTGTAAAGGAGGCTTGTGATTAAGAGCTTGTTTAACAAGAATTCCAGCTTCCAAGAAAGGAGTATCCTTAGATAACTACGGACAACTGTAAATATATCATGTTTAGACTACACTGCATTCTGAATCACAGTAGAGCTTCTATTGTATTTTTTAAATCTAATAATACATCATCTCATCTTCATGAACATCTACATGAATACAGGCCAGAATATACAAATACATAAATAAACATGCTTATACTACACATATGAGAGACGAGATGACTAATCACAAAAATGATGGCTCTAGTCAAACACAATATAACATACAACACAAATTTATGTATTTTGCTTTGACTTTTCTATGAAATTGTACTTTTTTTTGGCAGTAACTGCTGTTATTAATCAGAAAAGAGTTTATATATGTTTTTTTTTTTTCATCGAAAGATTGAAAAAATGCAATATTATTTTTTTAATGTTCTGTTTAAAGATTCTCAATAGAAGGCCAACCAAGCCAGCCTCTTTATAATACACTACTATGTCCTAAATATGCCCAAACACATATGAGTTGGCATATCACAAAAATGATGAGGGCTTTAGTGTATGACGCTGTTCAGATCAATTTTGATTCGTGTGAACTTGTATGATCTCATTCAAACATTTTCATATGATCTGCTTACGCCCCACTGATAGGTCAGGTTTATGAGTGGACCTTCATGCTTACGTTTTTCGTAAAAATGTTACATTTTCGTACGAATCACATCATCAAATCATCACCTCATAAAATAGTCACATTTTCGTTTAGTTACGATCGGTTTGGAAACAATCTCTAAAAATATACCTTTATAACACACTATTATTAACCAAAAAGTGCCTTTTTTGTTTTGTTTTTTTGTTTGTTTGTTTTTTATCCAAGTAGAGAAGATGCATGAAGATGGCAAGAGTTAATGTCGCATTTTCATATTCCAATGTCATTTTTTTTTTTTTTTTTTTAAATAATGTTTTGTTTAAAGTCATCTCAATACTACCGAGGTCAGGCCTCATGGTAAGCTAACTAGGACAGCCTCTTCATAATACACTCTACTATGTCCTAAATGCTTAATGATGCAATATTTTTCTTCACTTAATTAACATTCACCAGAGCATGTGACTTCATTAGCAGCAGCGGGCTGGTTTTCGCTCACATAAATAACGCCTCGTACCTGAGACTGCGGTACACGTGTGGTAATACAGAGGTGGGACGTGGTGAGCAGTTGGAGAATGAAAGGCAATTTTCCTGTTTAAAGCGCCAGCGAATTGCAGTGAATTCCAGATAATTGGCTGGTAATTAGGGGGGTCGTCGGGTCGATTTGGGAACAAATGGCACCCTTTAACGGAGGTGGTCTCCTAGGTAATCTGAGCTGACCCCCCTGCTTTGTCTCTGTTATCTCTGCCTCTGCTCACTGCATGACATCCTAAATAAGGTGTCCCTCTCCAGGGACGAAGCGGCGCAGAGCAACTATTTGTCATGAGTCAGACAGTGGCGCTCAGAGCTCTTTGCCGCTCCCCGCGGTACCTCCGCAAATTTCGTTTCAGCGGTCTGACTAGACATCCCATTGCTGGGGGAAGCACGGGAGGTCAGAGTGGACGCAGGCTGAATAAATATCCCACCGGTCTCCTGAGATTCAGCAGGTAGCTCACTACCGTGCCTCCGAGCCATGCGGAAGACGAGCAAAGAAAGTAACACAAGAGCCAGATGCGCACAGACTCCACAACCTTTACTGCCACAAAGTGCGTTCGGCACATACAACCCAGGCCATTAACCGCAGCCAGAGGCATCAACAGCACTGTTCCTGCCTCTAGAGTGCCTCCTCGCTGAGTATGTTCCAGTTTGGAGTCTGTTTTTAACAAAAAAATTGTGACATCATGTGGCAGTTTTTAGCCCACTTGCTTAGTATGGCAGTGAAGTTTAAAATAGAACAGCAAAAGTAACCCGATATTGCTTAAAACAACCAATAATGGTAAACTACAGAGTGCTGTTGTACTGAATATCAGCACAACTGTGATTTTACCATACACAAAACGGACAGTTATTTTGTCTATTTTTGCTCCGCTTTATTCAGCATCTATGTTATTAATATATTATCCTAATGTGTTATTTTAATACATGTTATCTTGAAGAGTTTATAAGATAGACTGTATTTGTGTTGCATGTCCTTTTCTTGTGTTGGCCTTCCTGATTGTTTTGTGCAACTGGGAAATGTTGATTTAAATGCAGATTCCTATTCCACGAGTTCGTGTGCCCATATAATCTTAGCGTAAGTGGTAAACAGATTTGGCTTGCTGTCTGCTATAGAGGGGCTCGGAGAGGATATTCTACTCGAGCTCCGATTGCCCCCCTATAACAGGCAAAATTGTACAAAAAAGAGGAGAAGGGGAGGAGGAGGGATGCCGAAAGAACTAACAACAGGAAGAGGTAAGATGCTGGTTTTATACCTTGGTATTAATTGGAAGATTAGATGGGTGTACTCCTCCCGAAATTACGTTTATTAACTTCACTTGATGTTCTCCTTTTTAACTACTCAATGTTTTTAGTCTCTTTTTAATAGATTATAGGTTTCAGACAGTGACTGCTGTCACAGATAACTACTGTCACATGACATGGAGGAAAAACCGAATGGCCTGAGCAAGATACTGTACATGAGAAACACCTTAAAGGATTAGTTCACTTTCAAATGAAAATTAGCCCAAGCTTTACTCACACTCAAGCCATCTTAGGTGTATATGACTTTCTTTTTTCTGATGAACACAATCGGAGATATTTTAATAAATATCCTGACGCATCCGAGCTTTATAATGGCAGTGAACGGGGCCCACGAGTATGAGCTGAAGAAAGTATCTCCATCCACATCCATCCATCATAAACATACTCCACACGGCTCCGGGGGGTTAATAAATGCCTTCTGAAGCGAAGCGATGCATTTGTGTAAAAAAAATATCCATATTTAACAAGTTATGAAGTAAAATATCTAGCTTCCTCCAGACCGCCTTCCGTATTCAAGTTACGAAGAAAGTGTAAACTGGCGTCGCGTCAGTTATGTTTTTTCCGTAAGTTGAATAGGGAAGGTGTAGGATGTAGCGTAACCTTTTTGAACTGCCAGAGTTTTACACTTTCTTCGTACGTTGAATACGAAGGCAGTCTGGCGGAAGCTAGATATTTTACTTCATAACTTATTAAATATGGATTTTTTTTTTTTACACAAATGCATGGCTTTGCTTCAGAAGGTCTTTATTAACCCCCCGGAGCCGTGTGGAATATGTTTATGGTGGATGGAGACACTTTCTTCAGCTCATACTTGTGGGTCCCGTTCACTGCCATTATAAGCTCGGATGCGTCAGGATATTTATTAATATTTCTTCGACTGTGTTCATCAGAAAGAAGAAAGTCATATACACCTAGGATGGCTTGAGGGTGAGTAAAACTTGGGGTGATTTTCATTAAACTAATCCTTTAATGCACTGTAAAATACTACTGTAAAATTTTGGTTCTCAGCAAATATGCCTTTGAACAAATGTGTGCCAATTCCAAGTGTGGTTTAGTGCATTGCTGTGGTTGACCAATCAGAATCAAGTAATAAAACAATGCATATGCATTTTATACACACAAACCATTTTAGATATATGTTATTAGTAGTAGAAGTAGTAGACGGAAAAAGAAATAGTGTAGGATTTACTTTCATTCAGAAATTGCTAGTAAATTTCACAGATAATTACAAAGAAAAGGCAAGTAACATTTAATCTAATGCAAAACGCCTTTTTAGAAAGATTGAAAGAGTATTTTCTTGTAAAACATACTCCATTAATCTTTGTTTTATTTACAACCTTATTTACTTATTTATTTATTAACTTTGAACAGTATAGCTTGAAAACACAAGAGAGAGGCTAACCAGCCTCTGTGTGACCTACTATTTCCTTAAACAGGAAAAAACAGAATGGCAAAGAATGCAATGCATAACACAAAGGAAAGAAAAAGGGCCCGAGTACAGAGTGGTGTGGGACACCGGGGGTAAATACACAGGAAAGGGAGATTTCAATGACACAACGTCTCTTGGTCATGTGATTCAGCAAGAGACATTCAGCTGTGGCTTTCTGCTTGTATGAAATGAGCAGGGAGGCAAGGAGCACATAGCGAAAGGAGAGAGAAAAAGAGAAAGCAAATGAGCATTTGTGCTGGCTGAGAGAGACAGAAACGAGAGAGAGACAGATCAAAGGCTGTGTCCAAATTTGCTACTTCCCTTCAGATAATGTGTGACACAATTAGACGGGCTTGACAATTTCCATTACGCCTGATCAAATATTTATCATGCTTTGGAGATGATGTCGTACCCCTGGCTCTCACCCGTCTCATTTGCATAACAAATGGGAGAGACACTTAACAAATAAGTGAAATAGGGAGTAACGAGAGGGCGGACGAGCGAGAGAGAGAGACCGAGAGAAAGAGAGGGGACATGGAGGTGTCAGAGTTACAGTCAGCCTCTCTCCATTTGATTTGCAAATGGCCAGCCTCTGTCATCAATTCAGGGCGCGGGGTAGAGCTATCACCATGACGAGAGGGCCGAAGGAGAGGACAGCTCCCCGATGCTACCTTACAGCACTATTAATCATCCAGCAGTGGGAGAAACGCAGCCAAATTGGGCTCATCAGTCTCTATATTAAACAGGAATCAAGGTACAAGGACAGGAGGGGAGAGCTGTGGAAATGCACTGATAGAACAGCCTCTATTTTATCGCTTTTTTCTGTCCTTGTATTCATTTTTTTATTATTATTAATTTTTTTTTTTTTTTTTTTAGAATTGCACACCCAAAGTTTGGTCTTAGAAGCAATGTGATTAGCAATGTGCTGATTAAGAAAGCACTATATATAAGAGACCATATCTGTCTTAGCCAATATTATTAGTATTAGTATTAGTATTATTGCACCAGTCACAGTGTTATTTCATTTCATACTATGATATATTGAATTGGATGTCATTTTTATATTTTCTGTTTCAGTTAAAGTTTATATCATTCTGTTGTTTTTTTCCTTTTTTTTCAATTTTTTTTAGTTTTTGTTTTTTTAAAATATTTCTATATAGTTATTTATCAAGTTTTAGTTTTAGTTATTTTAATACTTTAACTTAAGCTAAACTACAGTTTTTTTATATATTTTATTTCATTTCAGTTAATGTTTATTTTATTTCAAGTAATGATTTTTTTATGGTTTTAGTTTTAGTTAACGCTAATAACCCTGATCAGTTCATACTGAATATACATTTTTATAATATTTTTATACTGAAAAACATAATACAGAATTGAATGGGGTTTTTTTTCTTGTTTTTTTTGCATTGGATATTGGAAATTATCTTTCTTAATGTATTGGTTTTGGATATTTAATTGTGGGCTTTTATTTTATTTATTTTTTTTATTTTTTTAATGAAAATTAGTAAAGAAAAAAATACTACATTTTATCACCTACTTTTGTTCCTTTAGTTGTATTTTTCTAATTCATTTTCCAAGGTCTTCAAACCAATGGGATTACAGAACCATGAAATATTAGCAAACATATAGGTATGAGCCAATATTAATGTTTTCTTCTTAAATTATTCAGTTGGTTATAATGCAAATTAGATTGTCTGATATTGGAAATTTAGCTGGATTTATGTAGCAATTTCTAATTTAGATTTACAATATCAGCCATCGTCGCCCACAACATAATAATCATCTGCCAATTAGCAAGAATTTCTACACTGGCGCACCACCACATATGATATTGTGCAGGTTCAGAGATAACATTTCTACGCATGACATATGAAAGGAAAAGGATGTTGCTGTTTTACTGTTTGAAGTGATGAAGTGTGGCCTGGGGGCAAACTCTGTCTTTTCTGAAGACTCACCCCAGCTGTAGATATCACAGCTTCCCTGGACCTAACAGAAAATGGGCAGAATGAGTAGTGGAGTGGAGGTTAAAGGTGAGCGGCCGGGCTGTCGGATGGAGAGAGAGAGGAGGACAGACCTAACAAGACGATGAAGAATGACTAACTCCTCTTAGATTTAACAGGCCCACACGACACAATATGAATGACCCTCCAAAGCAGCCACCAACCGAGATAAACACAGCAAACATGTGGGAGGAACAGAGAGAAACAGAGCAGGAAAACAAATTTCATTTCGTTTCCCTGTTAAATATTGATTTTACTGTCATAGTAGAAAAAATGGAAGATGACCTTGAACTTAAAATCACTATAAATCATTGTACTGAGTAATAATTTGTAATGCAGTTGAGATAAAAAGAGACGTATAGAAGACAAACTGAACTGAAGCTCTAGATTTGCTGTTTTTATGATGCTAATAAAGAACCTGTGAGCATAATGTCAGGATAATAACAATGTTATCTTGTCCGTATAAAACTTCCACTCCTGGTAAATACATCTAAATACATTAAACTCAAAACAGCCAAGAGACATTCACGTCTTGCACAATCTCACAACGCAGCTACAACAAATCATTTCAAAATACCTGACTTACAACTAACTTCCAAATGATCCAAAATTAAGCGCTGTAAAAAAAAAAACTTACCAAATGCAGACATGGTCTACGATCGCGTTCGAAAGCTCTTCCAGTTTTCAAAAACTCTGGTTACCAATTAACTGAGAGGCCACGATAGTTGCTGTCACACACACACACAGTCTAAGATAGGGTGTATAAGGCTGGTGAAGAGGCTGTCTGCTGGGGTGATGCTGCTAACGTGAAAGAATGTGAAGCAGATAGCAGAGGTGCAGACACTCAACGAGCTGAAGGAAAGGACACTTCAGAGGTCAGGCACAGAGAGGGCCGAGAGTCATAGGAGCCCTCAGACCTGAGTGCCTGTCTATCCATGTAAGATGACTTCAGCTTTATCTTCCTTTGACTGTTGATAGATCCAAAGTTTCAGGATGTTTAGATGTGTCAGACATTTAAATAAAAAAAAAATAAAATAAAAAAAAGCTTTTCATACACTGGAAAAATTACATTCATTGGGGATACTTAATATATCTAGGTAGATTCATAAATAGGCTACTTCTGGAATAAATTCACTTAATTTAGATGTTGCCACATGAAGCATATTTTTACGTTGCCTGACAAAACTTTTTGTTCAGTGTTTATAGTTATTGTTTACTAAAAACTGTTAAACTATTAAATCTATTCAAGTTAATAGCTGAACTATGATTATTCAGATACTGATACCGATAGTTTGGATTTCTTAGGAAAAAAAAATCTCTCCCAACTAAATGCTGTAAACTAGACAGGGAACCCTCTCATTTGTTACATTACGATAATGTTAGAGGTTATAATTAACAACAGAGCCCAAACTATTATATTTAACTGCTATTTATTTTAGGATATAATAATTACACTCAAATAAAAAACTGAAATGTTTGTATACAACTCAGTTAAGGTAGTTTTCATAAACGCTTGTCTTCATGACAAATTTATTCAAACATATATAATTAACAGTAAATAAGCTTCTGTAGCGTTTTATATCTAACTAACGAACTGTGAACAATGGATAACTTTCCTGAGGTTAATTTTAAGTGACATATTGTTCAAAAGCTGGTTTATTGAGGTCTTTATGCGGTTGAAACACTGATTGTGTGATTATATGAGACATGATACATTTTGGTAAGTTGTACTGTATCTTTCAACATACCTTTTGCTGTTCATCACACTGTACATGTTTTTTTCGTGCTATAGACCGTACGTTGCTCCGCCCCTTTTCAGCGCTCGTTGTTTTCTGTCATCCGGTTTGTATTTCCACAGCATGAAGGTAAGATTATTATGCATTTATGAATGAACCACTCGTTTTAAACTCTCCCCGGTCAACAACATTTGTTATGGCATCCACTTAAAACATTACAATACTCATGATAACTTTGTTAACTCTACAATAAGTAAATCCACTTCACCAGCTAATTACTCCTCGACAGCGATGCCATAGAAATATACATAGATACCGCAAAAAACGGAAGTTCAAAACAAAATTCTAAAGATGGCTGCGAGCTTGTTTCTCTGGCGCAAAGTGGAAGAAAAGACACGTGCTCCGCGCTGCCGGTGGAACAGCGATCGGTCACGTCACATTAAAGAGCGTCAAAACGCCATTTAGCGTCTAAATTGTGTGATAAAATGGATGGAATTTGAAAGCTGAGACTTTGTTTCTTATCAGAAGTAAGCATAATCTTTGCGATTATTGGATGTGAGGCGCTACAAATACTGTTTGTTGTAGGGAAAAACTGCAGACCTGGCAACCTTGGCTTGAACTACGGGTAATTCATAGGGTCAAACAGAGTGTGCTTTAAGTTCGTTATTTGATTATACAATACAGATTTTTTAAACCATCTTCACATTAAGAGGGAAATAGCAGTGTTAATGTTGTAAAATTCATCAATGTTCATTTTAATTCAATAACTGAACCAATGTTGCAAAGTTCAGCATTTAATTCAGCTATAAGCATCTCTATGGAAGCAATTGTCTTTATCCATGCTAATTTCAGTAAAAATCTGATGTTATGGATGTCCGCTTTGTGTAAGTACAGTTAGATAATATTAATGAATATTAATTTTATTTTAAACCCCAGGTTATATGAACTATACATTTAAAAAATAATAATAAAATAAAACAAAATAAAGTAATTGTGCTTTGTATGGTAAGATCTAAACTGTTAAGTTTAAAAAGTCTAAAAACAGATTGAATACGACTGAATCAACTTGGCTACACTAGTTTACACTAACAAAGGTCATTTTAAAGTGTCGAATCAACAGATCCTTACTGTAACAATTGTGTGTTACCACTTCTTACAGTGTTGAAACAACAAACGGTCACGTGTAAAGGATAAAACGTGCAGATGTGTGTACGTGTGTGTTTATGCAGCGGGCTGGCAGCGTCGCTCTGTCCCCTGCACCTCTCTGGACTGGCACACATGAGGTGGCTTTGTGGGAGATCCAGGCGTAGGCAGCATTCCTTTGATAGGATGATACAGGGACTAAAGCTCTTCCATATGACACCCCTCACATGGCTGCTGTGTCTAGGCACCCTCTATCTCACTGTGTGTGTGTGTGAGGATTTCACAGGCACAACGAGGGGTTTGTGATGACAGGAGCCAGGCCTCGTTACACACCAAAGCATCTGTGTGTCTTTATCTGTCTCCGCTCGCCCACCGCGGAGAAAAAGATATTGACGCAAGGCCACAATGAGGCTTTCTGAGTTTATCGATTATCACATTCGGACAGAGATATCACATTCTCCAGCCGTCTGACATGATGAAAAGCCATTTGTTGTGATTTCTCTTTCTATTTTGGAATCTTTTCGATTTGTTGTAAGTGACAGCACATATTAAAATACGTTATTCAAAGATGGATTAATAAACATGGAATTTCATTGTGATTTACAGTCATATCTTAATTTAATGTATTATTGACGTATTTGATTTGTTTTCATTTTTAACAAGAAGTCCCAAAATGTATAGGTATATAAAGTACACTGATGACACTGCATTGAATCCAAAATACCAAAACATGTGATATTTGTTGTACACTTGAAAAATAAATTATCGTAATTTTAATGGTAATAGATTGTAAAAATGCTATGGTAAAAACCTGTTAATTGATTAACAATAAGTTCCCTTACTCTATACAGTGAAGAACTGTAATAGATCTAATGGGACATTTCAAGTAATTTTCAGTGAAATACTGTTAAATGTACAGATTTTGGAAGTGAGAAGGAACATCAGAAAGTCATATCATTTACAGTGAAAAATCTTGATTTCTCTGAGTGACAGCTCACATTTGATTGTCAGTATATTATAAGTGTATCAAACAGATTTTAGTATTTTAGCACTTTTTTAAAATAAATTTAAGTTCAATCTGTAAAACTTAAAATGTTGCTACCATATGTTTTATAGTAAAGTTCTGGCAACCACAACCGCCTTTTTTTATTGTATTTTTTTAACAGAATGACAACACAAGCACACTTTACAGGTAAAACATGTTTGTTAAGTTTTAGATCAACTGTTTAAAATGAAGACAAAAGTATTGTGACACTTTGTGTTAGTAAAATATGTCAATAGTTAATGCGATGAAATGCACCTGGTGTTACTCTGCCAGGACACTGTGAACTTGAGCGGAACTGAATTTATACGCCCACTAAAACTCATCAAACCACCAGGTTATTCATGGACATTGCAAAAATGGTTTAGAAAAGTAAAATTAGTTCTGAGAAAAGCTCAAGCAGCATTTGTTTGCAGATGCCACTTGCTTTGGCATTGTTTCTAATGAAATGACATCACATTTTTAAGTGTTATGCTATTTTAAAAGTTCCTAATTTTGTTTTGGAGTCTCCCACAGTAGATTTACATGCATCCAAGGTCATAAAACACTTTAATTTTCTCATAATATACATTTCAGCATCACCTCATTTCTCAAAGAGTCTAAAAAACGGTCCGTTCGAAGATTCAGTCTCCTTAAACTCCTCCTTTCCGAGAGCCTACTCTGCTCTGATTGGTCAGATGGCCTAGTCTATTACCAAATCTGAATTTCAGCTTCGGAGTCTTCCTCAGCACTTGTTTACACAGTGATATGAACAGTAACGATGGCGTCGGTTTTTCCATATCAATTACAGCGCGATTCCATCCTCATCCCTTAGAAGTGGATATGCAGTGCTCAAAACACGTACCAAAATCTTCTAGGCCTTATCTGCAACTACAGTGTTTGAGGGCAGGTCAAAGTAGACATTGTTCACAGGTAGCCAATGAAGACCATATGCTGGCATTATGCAAATTTGTTACACTGTTACATAAGTATGTAACATGAAGTTCCGAAATCATTCTTTCTTTTCGGAGACAACTTTATTTGTCATGCACTTTGATCTTTAAAAACTTACCGTTTACATTCACAAACAGCTATATTACACACTCCATGAAAAGTAATATTCGAAAAAGCATAATATGGATACTTTAATGCACAAATGATTTTTAGTACACTTTTTCTCTTATTGCCCTTCGACGTTCAAACTTTTTATCCTCTCCGCCTCTTGCGTCACTCGCCTCCGCTATTGCCGTGACCTCCTGGGTGGGCCGAACACCCCCTTCTCCGGTCCTTATATTTTTTTTCAAGTGCTGTGCTGGTAGGTTGGAGTCTAATCCCTGTCTAATTCCCGGAGCTGATTGGGTTTACAGGGGCAGGGATCAGCAGTGTTGCCCGGTCCCGCACACAGCGACTCGGAGCCAGGCCCCTGCCCGGCACTGTCCGGCCCCTCCACAGGAACAAAAGAGCCCCTGTTTGCTCACCCCTCGCGCTCAAGAGGCTTAGGGACATTTTTCTCATTTTTGAACAGCTAATATCTTGCAAAAGTTGTCTAATCTCTTTAAGTTAAAGTTGAGCTTTTGTAAAAGCCCAGGCTAGCTGTGCTTATGACTTGACTGTTATCCAGCAGCATTTAATTAGGTCAGGGTGGGCCTCCAATGTGCACAACACACTGAGGATTGTGGGTATGCAAATGCGTCACATCATATCATCTTTATCGCCTTCCAAACACCAACATCCAGCATGGTAGAACCAACTGACTGAATAATACATATGATGTTACAAATATTGTCTCCAGGTTTTTGGGGGAAGCTGCACTACAGCGACCTGCATTAACCTCCAAATATATTAATCAATGAGGATGGTTTACTAAACCAGTTAGCTACAAAAAGCCATGCGATGCAGAGATTTTACCAAGGTTAAAATGTGTTGTTATTCATGACATAAAGTCAAAAATCACTTTAATGTCGAAAAGTCTTCATTGACTTGGCAACAGCAATATGATAAGACTCCAATGTTCAATAAATAATTTCATTTACATCATAATAGACAATTCTTTAGCCTAAATGTAAGTAATTTTGTAGATATGTTCAATTTAACTGGTATATGGGCTAGTGTATATTCACTATGTTACAGCTTCGAGCATCGATCATCCAATCAGACGCTCATAAAATGATGAGCACTTCCATTTACTTCAGGAAGCCAGTCCAGAGTATCTTCTTCATCACCATGATGCACCAACCAACTCTAGCACTTCCACACAAGTTATAAGAGCCTGACTAATCACATAATTACATACAATACAAGCTTGAATGGAGAGGGGAAGCACATGACATCAGCATGAACTGCAACGGGAACACTTGAATTACAGTTTTCTGCTCTTCTTATTTACCTTTGTAATGGGATCAAGACACAAGACACCACTTTCGACAATAGCCTGTGCATTCTGTGCAAGTACATACTAATTCTCCTTTCCCCCCTCTCTTTAGAGTTTGGGTTACAGGAAGTTAACCTGAGCCGCGCTCCGCCTCTCAGAGCCGTCAAGCTGTAAAAAAGATGGGGCGTTGAACACCTGGACGTGCTTTTGAGAGACAGGGTCAATGAGACTAAACGATGACAATACCGCACAAACTTGGGAACCTGGCAGGGCTGTGACCTCTATGTTGATGCTCGAGGCCTTGTCAGAGTTGTGCTTTGAGCTGCCACTGTTTGCCCAATGTGGTGTCTGTTTTGACAAGCCTGTCTAATAAAATATATGGCGAGCTTAAAGCGCTCCTCTGGCAAAGGCACCACATCAGCCGCATAAATCCATGAGAGAGTTCATAAAAAAGTCACAAGCAAAGATTTATAGAATTATACGCTAATCTTCTTTATGCCACACATTGGCACTAACCTCATGAACGCAAATGTTTAATAATTCAAACTATTCTGAAGATAGTCAACAAACTGTGGGCAAGTAAATGAAGGAAAGGTTACATTTGAATAAACTAAAGATACTAGGGGTGTAACGGTTTGGCTTGAACCGTCAGGGTACGGACGTCACGGTTCGGTGCATACAGTCAGACGACGAATACAGTCAGTCACAGGCGATCCACACTCCAATCCAGAAGGGCACGTGCAGTAATGCAATGCTGTTTGCTAACTGCCACAACAGGAAAAAGCGCAGAAGAAGAACAACAGACGATCTATTCATAGATATGTTTACATGTAATCTTTCAACCTGTGTTTCAACCACAGAAAGACGTCAATAAAACTGCTTAAGAATAATATCTCACATAGCATTACATTTACCTCAGGCAAGTCATTTACTGTCCACAGCATGTTAGTTCACTAGAGAAATGAAGCATTTCACTAAATATATGCACTATATTAGCTTATATATTCATTATATGTACTTTACCTGTTAGTAATGTCATACTTATTTAATATGTTTAAATAAATGTGTCATGAAAACAAGATATGACAGTAACTGTGATCATATTTCAAAAATGAATTGGAGTAGAAAAATAATTGAAAATTAATTTTATAATTAGATTTAGAAGTTAATAGTTGAGTGTTGATTATTATATCTAAAAATAAATAGCAACTGAATTTAATAGTTTGGGCTCTGTTGTTAATTGTAACCTTTAATAGTAATGTGTAAGAAAGGGCTTCCTGTATGTAGTTTACAGCTTTAGCTGAGATATATTTTTTTATCCTTAAGAAAATGTTAATTATAATTGAATTTATTTAATGAGAGAGACACAATTTGTATAAACCACTGTTTAATAAAAAATGAAGAAAAAATAAGCAATTTTATGTTTAGTTTTCTCCCCCCTGATGTACCGAACCCGTACCGAACCGTGACTTCAATACTGAGGTACGTACCGAACCGTTACGTTTGTGTACCGTTACACCCCAAAAATTCGTTTTGAGGATCAAAATTACTGAGCGGGGTAATGCATTGCAGGATCCGGACCTAAACCAAAACTAGACCCCATGAGGCCCAAACCCAGAACAAGACTTGTTAGTCTAAGAACCAAGCTGTCCATGTTAATGAATTAATTAAAAATGAAAAAAAAATTGAATTTATTGACTACGGTCAATAATCAAGTGATTCTGTGTGAGCTGTGCTTCAAACATTGCTACACTAGTAATGGACAATGGACCTTTTTTGCCCACAAAATAAATGTGACCACACCCTTTATGTCACAACTCCAAAAATCACAAGATCACAACCACTTTTGATTTCATTTGACATGGTCCAAGACTCTCTATTTGCCACAATCTTAAAAAATAAAGATTCTTTAAAAGGTTCAGCAAAGGAATCTCTTCTTATCAAGAATCGTTCATAAGATTCTTGACTTGAGCTAATTAACACATTAGACATTAAATGCTGCTCTGTCATAAATTTCCTTAACTTTTGTCTCAGATGCTTCTACTTTTCATAAAACTAGAAACAAATAAGATTAGAAAATTAGAGTACTGTATGTTGTTACGGTAAGACTATAGAGTTATCAAATGTGAATAGTGTGAATGTGAATAGAATAGCATGGTAAAATAATTGATGAGAGAAGTTTTGAAATCTGTGACCATTTTATTGCTGACTGGTATTCTGGCAAATCTAAGAACAATTTGAGACACTCTAGAGGAGACATATGTGAGAATATTGGGGTCTTTTTTCAGGAAAAAAATATATAACCCAGGCTCACTGGGAAAACGTGCCTATGGTGACATTTCTGCAAAATGATATTACTTTGCTTCTTGCACGTTTCACAACACTGTCAAAGCAAAATGTCTAGTGAGTGGCGCTAAAAGTGTTTCATTTTATCCAAAACAGATGAGCGTGAAACTGGCAACATTTTATTACATTGGTTGTTGTACATATCGCGGCAGTTCGGAAACGAAATGTCCAGTGAGTGCTAAATGGTTAATGCTCTATCGCATTTGAAAAGCATGCACCACCTACACTGAACCCTACCCTAAACCTAACCAATAGGGTTCATTTCAACTGAAAACTGCAGTGAATTGTATTTATAGGTACGTTTTTGAAAATGCAGGTAGAGGCACATTTTTCCAATGCTGAAAATATCTTAGAAAGTCTCCATGTGCTTTCCATCTTGTTCCTTTCTTGGAGACACAACTGACATTAAAGAGATCTCATTTGTGCTTGTTCTTTCCTATGGGTTCTTACAAACTCCTCATACCGCATCCATCCATCCACACTGTTCTACCGCCCACCACCCCTCATCCCCATCTCTCTCTCCTTCCCTGCGGACACAGATGTGCCAGAGCTGGTGAGTTGTAAGCCGGGTGCGTTGGCACAGAGCGAGAGCTACAAAGAGCGTCTGATTGGAAGCAGCGGGTGAGGACCTTTAACGAGAGCCAGTGAATAGGGGACAGCAGCGGCCTGGACCGCCTCCGCTCTCTACACTTCTTCACACACCCAGCTGCCTCTCTCCATCAAAAGCCACACGCAACAGGCGTCCATCTTCTGGCCAGCTTTACCTTGGAAACACACACACACACAAGCGAGGTCTGCGCTTAACAAATCAGCTACACACACTCTGAGGCTTGGCTTAGAACACCGCTATACACAAGGGCATTCAAAGAATCAGAATCTCTCTCATTGGCATGGTCTTTACCCATTAATACACATCCGATTCCACATATCCACTAAAATCATCCCATCATTTCACTCCTGTTCCCCCCCCCCCCCCCCTTAATGGAAAACAAGCCAATGTGTTTTAGATACCTGCCCGTTTACTGCTCCGTCAACCTTAATGTGGACGACAGAACAAAACAACTAAGCGACACAGTAGAGCTGTCCGGTTCAGGGCAATGGCACATATTTCACCACTGACATTTCAGACTTGTGGAGCCAAAGGCCTTTTAGCAGAATGACCTTTGGTATTGATCCAGACCCTCTGCATCCATCTGAGCCTCACGCTGGGCAGAGAGGCTGATTTCCATCAGAGGTGGAGGAGAGAAGGTGAATGTAGAGGTGAGAACAGCGGTGGGATAGGTGCACTTTGGAGAAATAGAGCAGCATTTGGAGAATGTCAGAAGCTTTAGTGGTATAGTGCCCACAAATGTGTTATCATAACACACGTGATATACAGTCAATGCTTCAATGTTACAAATTGTCTGTTTTGACACCTATTTGCTTATTCAATCGTTCAAAAGGTAGAAGTGAAAAAACCTTCTCTAGTTTGTTATTACATTGTAGTAACAATGTACTGCAATTATTACAATGTAATTACATAGTTATAACAGACCCAAAACATTTGGTCACGAAATTTAAACATAATCTGTGATTTTGTAGAATAATTCCTGCAGTGGTTTACATTTAACACAATCCATGGATGTCGTTGTTAATTGAGTGACTGCATAAAGGTTAAGTCAAATCAATAAATAACAATGATCTAATAAAGAGGTGATAATAATGTTTAGAGTAATTCAGGAAATGTGATAGGACAACACGAGCTCCTTAAAAAATGATCCAAACGAAGCAATGATATCATTCCGCAGTGCTTCAAAAATAATCACTCGCTATTCTATTAATAGCAGCCAAATTTCTTGACTTGGGAATTTGGCACGCGTTCCCAGACATTCTCTTTCTTCTGCCTCATGGTTTGGACTAGGAAAAAAACATTCTGCCACTTTAGTGATGCAACATAAAAAGTATTCTGGCTATTTTAAACTCAGTTGTGCCATGCTTATGTATCAAAATCCTGCCAGCAATGCCAAGAAAATCAACAATTCCTCCCACCCCCAGCTATTTTACCCTCTCTTGCTCTCCTCAACAATGCAGAAAATGAAGATGGTAGTGTCTTGCAAACACTGTTTAGCATCTTAATTACCAATGCTGATAAACAAGCCTAATGACTAGGGGTTAATTGGCGACTCATGCTTGTCAAGAGAACAACAAACAATTTGAGATCGGCACTTAGTGTCTGTGCTCTAAATTACAGACACTGCACAAAGATCAATGTCCAATCAAACAGCAGACGAGCCTTTTGAAGGCCTGAAAGCACGATAAAGCTCTCCACTTTCCATTCAGCCGTAATTAAGGCTTGTTAATTGCCACAAAAGCCAATTGCCATACATCCACACATTATTCTCCAACTCTAAACAGAAACAAGAGAGCTAACATCCATGAAAATGTTTATTTGGAACAAACATGTACCTGTTTTATTTCACACTCTTTTTCTCTTACATTCTGTGTGTTTTGGGAGAGAGAGTATCTCTGTGCTTGCATGTGTTTTATCGTATTGATTTGTTTAAATGATCTCACTTACCCCTGAGTACCGTTTTGAGTCTGAGCAAACTGGCGCTAACAGAAATCATTTATGAGCACAGCTGAAATGTATGTTTTAAAAAATATCATTTTCACATTTTGTATCATATTTGGTAACACTTTACAATAAGAAACCATTAGTTAACGTTAGTTAATGCATTAACTAACAATGAGCAATACATTTGTTGCAGTTTTTATTTATCTTTGTTAATGTTAATACAAATACAACCGTTTATTGTTAGATCACGATAGCTGAAGTCAAATGATATTAACAGATACAACTTTTGATTTTAGTAATGTATTAGTAAATGTTTAAATTAACATTAACTAAGCTTTAAAAATGCTTTAGAAGTACTTTTCATTGTTAATTTATGTTAACAATATTGTAAAGTGTTACCTTATATTTAATATAGACTTTTAAAACAATGTACATGGTATATTACACCATTTAACAACCTGAACTAACCACTCCATGTCATAAAAATTATCATATTTCTATGAGACTTACTAAACTCATAGTCATGAAGTTGGTCCCTCTCTGTGATCATGACTCACCGCAATGTTGGTTGAACCTGGCTGATATGAATAAGGGGTTATAATATTTTAAACAATATACTGTATAAAATAATATTTTTTGAAACAAAACTTCAATGCATTTTGACAGAAATCATTAACAAATATAGAAAATTACTTTTTATTTTACTTTAATTACACTTTAGTTCCCTTCATTATGATATGAAAGAAAGTATTGTATTTATGAAAGAATGTATTTTACTTCAGAAACTGAAAGCATGTTAATAACAGATGTTTATTCAATTCATTGTATGATATGCACTGTAATTTTTTTTAATAAATTCATTTTTAAAAAAGTCACATCAACTCACATATACATATTCTAGGAATGTATAATTAGTATTAAATCAAACTGTGGTATATTTAAAAGCCGGGAAGGGTAAGTGCATAACAACCCACATGGCATGCTACAATGCAAGGGTCAGTTATTGACTAACTCTCCAGGCCTTCGGTATTGGTATTGACTCCTATCGGCTCTCACTAATTGTGTTTAAGTGCCGGGTAATCGGCACTCTATTGTCGGTTTCCAAATTAGTAATCAACTCTAACAGGCCTACACAATTACCGCCCTCGCTGTGGCACATTCAAGGGGCCTTCTAAACGATATAAATATCCTCTGTCAGTGGCTCAGGGAAAGTTTGTCTTTTCTTGCTCCCATTTAAAGCAAACACAATGAAGACTAAATCCAACGGGCCTCGATAGCTAGTCCATAGCTTCTCATTCTTTCTGTGATTAAACACACAATAATGTGGTTTGGCTATACAGCAGTCTACTTTGAAATGTGCTATTAATTAAATAGTAATGAAATAATAGTCCCATAGACTTTCAATGAAAGACGAATCCGAGCATATCATAAAGAGTCGGGGTGCACTGTTTTAACCAACCTGATCTCATGGAAAAATGTACCTGTGGGAACATTTTTGCAAAACGCAAAATGCGTACCAAAACGTACATATCACTGCAGTTTCCAACAAAAATGAACACTAGAGGCAGTAAAACAGCAAGCACTTTTAATCGTTTTCATACACAGTTATGATTACCGCATCAGATTATGGATTAATAAAGACTTGTTGTCAAGTCTCCTGGCACAATTTTACGTTATGATCTCAAAACACGTTTTACGAAAGTGCATTTTGGACTTTGCATCGGTTAACCAGCTCCATATGTTTCACTTTTCTGATGTAACAAGCTTGCTCGGTAGCTCAGCTGGTACGGAATTGTACTTAGGATGCGGAAGCCTTGGGTACGAATCCCATGAAACACGACTCAAGATAAAAGAGCTCAAAGATGAGAGATCAAAAACAAGCTAAAATGGCACGATTACGAATGCTTTTTATGTCACATTTGCTTTTGTTAACACTGTCAGGTAGGTTTAGGTGTAGTGGTGGTACGTTATTTTAAAACGTAATGGAGCATTAAGCTTAGCGCCAATCACCGGACATTTCAAATCAGAACTGCGGTGATACGTATAAAACCAACGTAATAAAAACGTACCATATTCACGTTCACCTGTTTCGGAAAAAAACTGAACATGCTTTTAGTGCCACTCAGTGGACATTGAAACTGTCACGAAATATACATGGCGCTACATATTTTCGTTTTGCAAAAATGTTCCCACAGGTATGTTTTTCTAATGAGCCTGGGCTGGTTTTAACTCAAGCCAGTAACCAAACACCAAGCAACCACCTGACAATGACCTAGCAACAGCAAGAAACACCTTAGCAACTAAATAGCATCATAGTCCTGTCATGACAAGTCTCAGAGTGTTTGGCATGGTAATAGATATGACAATGTTGATTGGTCTTGGCGGAATAGATTTGCTACGCTGCTGCTGCTGCTGTTATTGCTGCTGCTGCTACTGCCAAAACATACACAACATAAGACATGCTGCTGCTGTACAATATAGCATACATGAATTACCCACAGCAGATGTATACAGGTGGAGCTGGGGAAGGTGGAGGGTTTCTGAAAGCACGCTACAATTGCTACAGCAAATGCTGACCAAGTATTTGAAGGTTGAGCAGTGAATTCATTGGCTACTGATACAGCAGGAACCAATCAGCTGTGTCCTATACACTGTGTTCCAAATTATTATGCAAGTGACATATCAGTAGGATTTCAGTACAATAAACATTCAGATTTTAGTTTTTCTAAGAAAGTGTTTGTTTATTTATCCATGTCTTTTTAGATAACTGGTATCAATCTCAGACAAAATATTTTGCTGGGTCTACTTAGGTAAATGGAAACCCTACTTTGAGGTTGTTCCACATTATTAAGCAAGTCACAGTTCTCATGCAATATGGGGAGGAAGAAAGATCTTTCTGAAGATGAAAAGCATGAAATGGTGCAATGTTGTGCAAAAGGCATGAAAACAACTAATATTGTGTGAAAACTGAATGGAGATTATTGAATTATCATAAGATTTGTGAGTGATTTAGAGCACAGCAGAACTCGATCAGATAAAGGCTTATTAAGGAAAGTTCCTGTCAAAAAAATTAATTGTATTAAAAGGGCAGCTATAAAAAAAGCAAGTGTTGGGCAGCAAACAGGTATTTGAAGCTGCTGGTGTCTCTGGAGTCTTGAGAAGCTCTCCATGCAGGCTGGCAGTTGTGCGTAAAGATGCATTTCAGCCACTCCAAACCAAAGCTCACAAAGAGAAACATTTACAGTGGGTTTAGAAATACATAAAGACTCATTTTTAAATAGTTTTATTCACTGACGAATGCCATACTACAATGGATGGACTAAATGGATGGATTTCTGGATGGTTGGTGAATGGCCACCACGTTCCAACAAGACTGCGACGTCAGCAGGGAGCTGGCGGGTGATGATTTGGGCTGGAATATTGGGAAGTGAGATGGAAGGTCCCTTTAGGGTCTCTGAGGGTGTCAAAATGACTTCATCAAGATATGTGGAGTTCATAACTGGCCATTTTCAGCTATGGTATAAAAATAAGGATAGTGCCTTCTGAAATACAATGCACTATGCACTATCCCATGCTGCAAAAAAACACCACAGCAATAAAACTGTTTGAAAATGTATTTCTACACCCACTGTAAATGTTTCTCTTTGTGAGGTTTGGTTAGAGGTGGCTAAAATGCAATTTTACACATAACTGCCAGCCTGCATGGAGAGCTTCTCAAGACTCCAGAGACACCAGCAGCTTTAAATACCTGTTTGCTGCTCAACTCTGGCTTTTTTATAGCTGCCCTTTTAATACAATTAACTTGTTTGACAGGAACTTTCCTTAATAAGCCTTTATATGACCGAGTTCTGCTGTGCTCTAAATCACTCATAAATCTTATGATAGTTCAGTAATCTGCATTCAGTTTTCACACAATATTAGTTGTTTTCATGCCTTTTGCACAACATTGCACCATTTCATGCTTTTCATCTTCAGAAAGATCTTTCTTCCTCCCCATATTGCATGAGAACTGTGACTTGCTTAATAATGTGGAACAACCTCTAAGTAGGGTTTCCATTTACCTAAGTAGACCTGGCAAATTATTTTGTCTGAGATTGATACCAGTTATCTAAAAAGACATGGATAAATAAACAAACAAACACTTTCTTAGAAAAACTAAAATCTGAATGTTTATTGTACTGAAATCCTACTGATATGTCACTTGCATAATAATTTGGAACACAGTGTAGAGAATGATGTAATTGCAAGCAGATTGAGGACCTATCAGCCCGTGCCATCTAGAGTTTCATGACAGAACTTTGCAATTATGAGTAAACACCAGTCAGGTTTTCTTCAGAATATGCAAAAAATGGAATTTTAATAATGGGAATAAGAAAACAGAAAAGAAAACACAAGCCGCCAATTTACATTTTAGAAAAACTCAGGCAAAAGTAGTGTGGTGAGGGCTGATTTTAATATTAAAGAACAAGACTTCTATCATTCTTGTCATATCACTTTCATCTTTCATATTTTCCACAGATCAACTGTTGTAAGAGAGATTAGAAGGCAGTCAATGTTTTAACAGTGCAGTGCCTCGATCCAGAACAAGGCCGCCTCACAGAGCAGAGAGGAAGATCTCGCCCGCTTTTCATAAGAGACTGTTTCCTTTCCATTGATTCCATCTCACGGCAGTATCTAAAGGTGCACTGTTGGCAGTGAACTTCCTTTAAAAACTCCCTCATGGTGTGTCTTGGCCTGAGTAAATACCTGTATTGTACCTTTTTTTTTTTCCTTTTACATAATATCACTGCTGTTTGCATTTATAAAACACTCTAATAACATGTTATTTTCTAGAACATCTGACTTCTGTTGATTTGAGCAAAGTCGTCAACTAACAGAGCAAGGAGCCTGAAAAAACAGTTGAGTGAGCAAACATACAGAGACACACTGATGCATCTCCTGTATCAGTATGAGTTTATATGCTGCTCAAAATCAGAATTAAATTAAGGTTATTATTGGTTATGTTCAATTTAATTTCTGTTGAGCGCATCCATGGTATTGTGTCGACGTCCACAGAGAATAATTTTGACTTCTCATTCAGTTTGTAAAGTGTATTTTGGTTAAAGCACCTACAGTATGATTTCATCAGTGAAACATGATGAAACATTTTAATGCAGCCTAAACTGTTTTTTTTGAAGTGGGACTACTTTTTTAGGTGGAGGGACTGCTGGTTAAGCATTACCAATTTAATTCGGAGTTACATAGTTTGCATAACTCAGTTATAACATGTAAACAGTGGTTTATAGATAGTTACATTTCTTTTATCTCCCTTCCTGGTATCCTTGTGCAGACAGGGTCGGTAATTCAGTCGATTCTCAGTGGCTTCATGCTAAAGCGTGTAATGTACAGTAAGTGTTATACTTATACTTTCACAACAGTGTGATAGCTGCATATTTTAAACATTTATTTGCAAAGCTGCGCATGGCTTTTAGATTTCAGTTTAATTGTAACACTGGCTCTTGTTGATTTACACACTGAAGTACAAATTAAAATTACATTCTCCACATCACACTGTGCCTAAAAACAAGATCTTACCCATGATAAAATCACTAGCAGCTTATTGATTTTATAAAATGCTGATAGCAGTTACATTTATTATAATTATCTGAATTTAAAAAAAAAATAGGCAAGGGCTGCACAATATATAGAAAATTATAAAAATATCACAAATGTACAAATGTCGCAACAGCTTGTGATAACTGAATGACTTTAATACTTTAAAATCATGAAAAGTCAACACAGATAGCAGAGAATAGACTCCGATGACGAAACGTCGATGATTTAGTGCCAAAAGAACAAGAAACGTATCTTGGTTATATCATTTTCAGTTTTTAAATATATTTAAATATAATTTAAATTGATTTTAAAGAGTTGTTATTGATGTAACCGAGAGTTGTTTCGCATATCGCATTAACAAGTTATTGCACACTGTGAAGCCCTACTGTAGGCTAATCATGGTTGCCAATCAATGTAGCAACTTTATACATAAAACAATATATATTCTATATAAATTTGCATGAATATAGAATATACGTTAACAATTGCACATTATCTGCATTTTAAAACAGCTTTGAATGTGGCTTATCCAATCAGATAGTTGGAACTATCCATTTTATAACGTAAATGTTGCTAGGCTTTTATATTACAAATGAGGTCAGAACGCATTTTTGCTTGGCGTTTCATTTCAATGCAATAAGGCCTTTAAAAAGAGCATGAATCTCTCATTTATCAGAGTTGCGGAGGCTAGCCAACTGGACGGAAGATATCAGCGCTTAAGTGTTATCCAAACAAAATACAAAATCTCTGAATCCTTTTCGTGTTAAAGTCTAATTTGCAGTTTTCTCCTCCGTGCAGGCTGACTGTGCTCCAAGTCTGAGCGGCAGGGCAGCCAACAGGCCTCACTGCTTTTAACAGCCTGCAAAAAGGAGGAGAAAGAAGGGTGGTGGGTGAACAAGGGTGGATAAGGGGATGAAAAAAGTGTGATGGAAGAAGGCTTGAAAACAATAAGGCACTTTTCCTTTGCAGCCTGAACAAACATGGATCCTTATTTACCTCCTGTTTTACCTTTCCCTCAAACCCCGCGCAGACACAAAAGGCATTAAGGTATTATGTGGTAATGTTTTTGGAAGTGTATGATAGCAGAGAGGTAGAGACGGGCGGCCCCTTAAACGCTGGTAAAACTGCACATGGCAACCATTAGCGCAAGACCCTCTGTAATGCTTCTGAGACGGCCCGAGACCTGCCTGTGTGTGTGTGTGGTGTTTGGACCCTGTGTCAAGAGGTCCGTGGGGGCACGGTGTTCACACACTCCTCTATCCCGGTGGATGACAGTTGGAGTGCTGAGGATGTGATGACAGTGTGTAGAAAGTAATTTGTTTGGACGTTGCTTCAGGCTAAAGCATTGATTTAACAAGGAACAATGAGGAGCATAATTTCAAAACATTACATCTATCAGCACTCAACTCCCAAAAATGCATGCCTCAGAAACTGTGATCACAATAGCACAGATTTTCACCTCAAATTCACACTGTTAAATGCTGATCTACACTGTTAAACATACAATATCAAAACAGAAGCGCATTAGCACTTTTTTCACTCCTGACTTGGTGGCTTGCTAGTCTTAGCTAGTTTAGCTGGGCCAAGCTGATGTTTAGCTGGTTTTGCTGGTAAACCGGATGGTCTAACCAGCTGACGAATGCCCCTATAAAACCAACAAAGTATACCAGCTAACCATATTTATGGGTAGCTAAGATCAGCAAACCACCTTAGGCTGGTTTAAGATATTTTTTTCAGCAAGACATTTGTTTTGTTTTTTGTTTGTTGTCCTGTACAAGTGTTCTTTACGAATGTATTGCAGCCAATAATATATAAGTAATCTGTAAAGCCTGTTTTTATGGTATTGAGTCAAATGTGTAGTTCACAATCTCGGACAAACTACAGACGGGAAATATTCATTTATAGTGGAGAGCAGTATGGGAGCTGTGTGGAATTCCGACCATATGCGTATTGGAAATTTTCAGGTTCGATTTGAGCTTCGTGTTGCGTTTAAAGACTAGTGTTGTCAAAAGTACCGACCACGATACCAAGTAGGTACTGAAATTTTAAAAATGCGACACTGATATCGCAGTGGATTCGTAAACACCTCTGATTGGTCATTGTGTTCACGCGCTCATCAGATATGCCTGTGATTGGCTACAATGATCAACGCTTCAAAAACATGTTGTAAATAGTCATCAATGACGTTCTTCACCGAGCGCTTACACAGATACACACGGGAGCGTTTGAAAGCAGGTGTCTATCAGCGGACCGGTCATTGATGTCTATTTACAACATGTTTTTGAAGCGTTGATCATTGTAGCCAATCACAGACATATCTGATGAGCGCGTGAACACAAAAGCCAATCAGAGGTGTTTGTGAATCCGCTCAACAGCAATCAAACCGTCACATTTTTTAAAATTTCAGTACCGACTTGGTATCGCGGTCGGTACTTTTGACAAAACTAGGCTAGACCGTATGCAACCGCCCAATCGGACAGGTTTTATTCTAATCAAAACTATTAGCAGGTAAGAATTATCAATATTTTTACACTAAATGATATTCTGTGAATATAATTTCTATACAATTGGAGGTTATTAATAATTATGTTAGAAATAATTGTTTTGTAATTAATATTATTTTGGTTGATTAGCCCTAGAAAACCTTTTTTCCTTTAAAACGTAGTGGCAGTCTTTGGTTTTATGTGTATATAATTCATATATTCATTGTTTATTCATTGTACCATAATGAATAAGCAGAGGGTAATGGCTGCTTCATAACATTAGTTCAAATATGAGCAATAGTGCCTTAGCAAACAGCTAATCAAAAGTAAAAGGCTACAAAAAAAACCTTAAATTATGCGAGCTCGCAGAGTCATATGACTAAGCGAGGTCAGCTGACTATTTATACAAACATCAAGCAACATTTCAGCTAAAATATGCAGCCCGCTAAGCCTCACAGGACACACAAGAAACAAAGGCACATTGTGCAATGCAACCAGTATTCCTCCTTTTGGTTTACAATGTATCACACACTCACACACACACACCTGAATGCCTCAGGTGAGCTTCTGCACTGAGGCGAGCAGTACACAGACCACACACCAACATGTCTATGCTAACACAGCCCTCCTACAAGTAAACACCACATCAAAACCCCAGTGACTTTCCACTCTCATCCCTATGTGGTATAATTGGTAAAACGTGTTGGCCATTAAAACTTGCTGACATCACATTGTGATGAACCAAGCTTCCGAATGCTAACAAGGCTATAGTAGATCAGCCCTCCAGACACACAAACGCCTGTTCGGCCTCACTCCGAACAATGAGATGCCTTATCAGAGCAATGTAAACAAAATCCAAATGCCATATAAACAAAGAACAACTCAAAACACATTCTGAAATTGTTACTCATACAGTATAGTTGATGTTTTACCTATTCTTAAATCTTAATTCCCAATCTAACTCTTAAACTCAATCTGCTGAACGATGCAAAATAAGAACAGGAAGTGATTAGGGTCAATTTTGATGACTAAGTTCATGTTGACTAAGTTTTGCACATATTGTTTGTTCATGTGCAATATACATGTGTGTGTAAAACATTATACAGCTATAAAATATAGCACACTCACATAAAGCGATATATACTGTAGCAAATCTCACCTGCCTGACTTTTTTTATATTTCATTTCAAAATGTAACTTTATCATCGCCCAGCTCTTTATATAAAATTGGATATATATGTATGTCTAATTTTATCCGCATATAGTGTACTTGTGTAGGGCAATATATACTTTATAGCAAATCTCAATTGCTTGATTGCTTGTATCATCACAAAATGTAAACTAAATAGGGTTAGTTTAACCAAAAATTTAAATTCTGTCATTAATTACTCACCCTCATGTTGTTTCAAACCCGAAAGACTTTCGTTCATCTTCGGAACACAAATGAAGGTCTTTTTAATGAAATCTTAGAGCTTTCTGTCCCTCCATTGACAGCCTATGCAACTACCACTTTCAAGCCCCAGAAAGGTAGTAAAGACATCATTAAAGTAATCCATGTGACTCCAGTGGTTTAACCTCAATTTTATGAAGTGACGCAAGTGCTTTGTGTGCGCAAAAAAAAACATAATTTACCACTTTATTTACAAATTGTTAATCTCCAACACGCATTCACATGGTCACATGGATTACTTTAATGATGTCTTTACTACCTTTGTGGGGCTTGAAAGTGGTAGTTGCGTAGGCTGTCAATGGAGGGACAGAAAGCGCTCAGATTTCATTAAAACCATCCTTATTTGTGTTCCGAAGATGAACGAATGTCTTGCGGGTTTGGAACGACATGAGGATGAGTAAGTAATGACAGAATTTTCATTTTTGGGTGAACTAACCCTTTAAGATTATTAAGATTAAGATCAAAGCTGCTTTGAAACAATGTGTATTGTGAAAAGTGCTATATAAAAAAAAATCACTTGACGACTCACAAATGGTTTAAGTAAAAGCCTTTAACACAGAATTCACTTCACTTTACACACACATACACACACACACACACACACACACACACATACACACACACACACTTTCTTGAGCCTATTCAGCTCACTTTAGAGGGCAAACAGGAGAAACGTGAGGTTTAGTTTCAGAATGAAATCTAATTAAAACATGGTTAAGTTCACTCACAGAGTTCCATTACAGGCCTGCATTGGAGATTCAGTCTTCAGTCACTGTGCTGGTGCCATTAACACCTGCTTCTATTCCAATTAGCCTTCGCAATAAAGACAAATGATCTAAAGGGGGTCCAATTAATTCACTTCTGTCAAACACTCTGCATCCAAGCTCTATCACTGTACTCACAACACACACACAAACATACACACACACAGCTTTGTTTTGCTATCTTAGTGAGGACATTCCATAGGCGTAATGGTTTTTATACTGTACAAACTGTACATTCTATCCCCCTACACTACCCCTACCCCTAAACCTACCCATCACAGAAAACATTCTGCATTTTTACATTTTTAATAAAACATTGTTTAGTATATTTTAAAGCTATTTTAAATATGAGGACTCATGAAATGTCCTCATATTTCATGTTTAAGTCGTAATACCAGTGTAATACCAATGTCATTACACAAATCTGTGATTTTTGTCATTTTTTTTTATTATCAGCATTACTTACTGTTTAAATTAGTGTGATTAGGTGGTTATCAGGGCGTTGCTGTGCAGTTTTTGGTGTTCTGAGTGTTTTTAGTGTGTTGCTATGCAGTTTCTATGGTGTTCTGGGTGCAATTCTGAGGTCATTTTGAAAACTAGGATTGAATACTGACAACACAGCATTCCGCATCATTGTCATCAGTGAAAACAGATTTTGTTTGCAGCTGAATGGTATAGTTACAACAACAGGGCCATGCTAACTTGCAAAAGCTTGGCTTCTTGGTCCAAAGCATTAACCCCACAAATGAGCAACAGTAATAATGCTTCTAAAAGTCTTCTAAAAGTCATAAATAATATAATCTCACTTGTCTACACTTAAAGTGGGCAATGCAACAGAATTCATAAAGCTGTCTATATTGCAAGTGTGCAACTTTGCAGCATAGAGAGCACAGAGTGAATGTCTTGAAGCAGAGATGAAAGTTGAATTACTCACATAGATGAAATGAGATTCATATTGCCCTTCACTTGAATTTTTACTGCTGCAGCTGTAAGAACATTTGGCTGGAAACCCGAATTGTAGACAGACACAAGCCCCCTGCACTGGCAGATCACTTTTACTGACACTGTTTGAGTTCTCATATGGATCTTTATAGATCATGTACCAAAGCTGTATAAATGTCTTGTGGATTACTCATAAAGTTTCTTTTCTCTGAATATGGAAGCAAAAGATCAGGGTCAGAACGTGGTCTTTATTTTTAAAGCGGAACATTAATTTGGACCCTGATGTTCCCTACTATAATTTAAACTTTTAGGATGCATTTTAGTTTTTCAGATTTTTGTAAATGTGTCAGTTTTTGTACCAAAAAAAGGCTCAATTCTAAATTGTAATTACTCAAAATATATATATTCAAAACCTTGACTGTGATTTATCTACTTTAAAACAAGCTACTCATAATGTTAAGTAGCTTCTGCAACACCAGTATGAACTCTTCTTCTACATGAAGACGACAAAATCTTTTGATCTTGTTTGAGTTATTTGTGCTCACACAGGTCTCATCATTTATCACACACCACTGTCTTCTTCTGTTTGTTTAGCTGCTATTTGCTCTACCTGTGCTTACTACCACCTAACTGGAAGCAAACAAGACAAAAGATCATCTCCATGATCTCCACACATCTCCCCACCCTGAGTTTGAGAAGGTAGGCCATTCTAACAGGTGTCAGCATGTCAGTAGACAGTCTAAACCTACATTTGTGAAAATGAAAAATCTACTGCTGTTCCAATTACTGTTGCACACAAACGCTCTAAGCTCTTTGTTTTTTGAAGGCAAAGGTCAGCTCAATGTGAGAGGTGTTTTGGGGAACTAATTTTGCTTTGAGTGGATAATATGTGTCCTTGAGTCGCTAAAATGAGATGCACCTCTTGCTTATCTGTCAGCTTTTCCCAGCAAAAGACACACGTGACTTTTCCCCCACACATCTGATCAAAGATTGACAAAGGCAGGTTTGTTTATTTTTAACCAACAGATAGATGTGAAAATCACCTTCACGGCTTGTGTATCAATTCAATTAATGCATGGATATATAGACATTAGAGGCCCAATGGATCATGTTTTAAAACCCTTATTGTCTTTTTATATCCACAATGGACATTTATTTTTGAAAGCAAAGACAGCTCATTAGAAAATGAAAGTGAGAAATTATGTTGAATATGGCTAATTGTTTTGGAGATTTCAGTATTTCGTTATAATTTGTAGCTTTATGCTTATACCAAGATTGCCACCAATATAAATTGACTTGTCATTAAGGCACTTTGACAACACCCAGGTATACAACAGTGTGACAAATTGAATAGATAATCTGTCCACAACCTTGTTCCGTTTGCGTCAAATTAAATGTGGCATAAACTATATTGGAGAACTGATAAATGGAGCCTATATGGTGTATTCGTATACAGGATGTTTAGTAGGGTTGGGGAAATTTACATTACAATATTGTGTTACGCCCTAAAAAAGTAACTAATTGCGTTACTTAGTTACTTTTTATGAAAAGTAATCCGTTATATTACTTTTGCGTTACTTTTTCTCACCTGGGCTGGGCTTGCTTGATTGTTTTTCAATAACAAATAAAAAAAAAAATAATTCTATTTTTGGCAAATGTTAAGGCCCTTTCACACTAAAAGTGAAACAAATAAGCCTCAGGCTGAAGGAAATGCATATTTACGCCTGTATAGTAGAGGGTGAAGTTCAAACAAACCTTTCAGCTGTGCTGCCATTCTGGATTGAAGAAAAATAGGATACATGAGAAGAAAGTTCAGCACTCTTATTTCTAAATCTAAAGTAATTTTTACTTGTTAGTATGGTTGAATTGGATCACTGAAGTTCAGCAGCAAAGACATTGGTTAATAAAGTGAGATTAAATGCATAAAGTATATTTGTGTAATTTAATACAGTTAATTATTACAGGTTTGCATACAATTCTGAGATTGCATTTCACTGTTTTTATTCATTTTGAGGAATACTGAATGTTTTCGTGCAAGTGAGATGAGTGCATGTTCACATTTAGTCTAGAACTACATGTTTACACAGCACACACAACTCCTCTGGACTTATGATTTCTCTCAACATGAGGACAGGAAAGCTGTCAGTCAATAAATGTGAAAAAGTAACTTGCATTACTTATTTGAAAAAAGTAACAGATATTTTGATGTAAATTGAAAAAGTAATGCGTTACTTTGCTAGTTACTTTAAAAAGTAATCTGATTACGTAACTCAGGTTACTTATAATGCGTTACTCCCAACACTGATGTTCAGGTAATGTGTCCATTGTTGAAATGTAACCAAAATGCACCAATTTTAAAGGGGCTATTTTAAATTTTTTACAAAAATAATTTTGTACTGTCTTTCAAAAAGTTCTTGAATGAAGCAATAAAAGGTGAGGAGATCACCTGCTTGGCTTCTAATCGTGTCTTCCAGGCAATCTCTAAAAGCGGTTTTGTTTTTGAGCATTAGCGAACCTGGTGGGATAACTAACCTTTGGACATGTCAACCTCTTTGTGAGGGCAAGAATTGAGAGGACCCGAGTGAAGCCAATTTAAACGGGATCTCTCCCGCAGATACTCGGCAGAACCCTGTGCGGCTTTTTTGATTAACTCTTTTCTATTAACTTCCCAGGCCGATAAGATCTTAATCAGAGCCCTCAAATTATCCGCCTTGACATTTATCAAGTCGAATCATCATGCTCTCAGAGCAGCCCGTCCGTCTGCGGACGCCTATTCTTTTCCAGCACTTTGAATGGAAGTTAATTTGGAGTGCATGATTTATCTCGCCGGGACTAACCGCAACGAGGCGACCACCTTTATTTTGTTTTTCAAAGGGAGTGCATTATTGCGGGGTTGTCCGGTGATTGCATTCGGCAGGGGAGGGTGAATGGTGAATCGGCGTGTCGCCGGGGCCGTGGCGCTGGGGGCTTTTCAGAGCACACTGAAAGGACAGATTAGGCGTCTAACCGCGGGGATGACGGACGGACAGCCGTTATACGTGCTGACAATAGCGTGAATACCTGACGGGATCAGGGTTGCTGTGACTAGTCCTGTTATCCACATTCTCCCACTTTTTCCCTCTTTTTCTTCTCATCTTAACAGGACAAAACCGTTCCAGTTGAGTTAACACTTCCTCCATTTTGAGTAGGGATATCACACGGCAGGCTGATTCGGTCGGTGAGGCGTAGGACATGTTGTACAGTGCATTACAATTATAGAATCAGAAAACATTAGAGGTAGTTACTTTATATCATATCACATTGTGTGTGTGTGTGTGTGTAGTAAGGGTGAGTGAGTGCGTAAACCGATCCCCCTTGTATCATCAGGACAGTTGACAGTTGTAATGTTGTTGAAGGCCAAAGTGACTCACAGCTGCTAGCGTTCACACACACCCTGGCAGTAATGTTCTACATATCACAAAGCATAATGTACCAAACACATCATGAATCGATATTTATAGGCGTATATCTCACAAATACAACATGCAATGTGCATTTAATTTGGTTACATGTATTAAGCGTGCGTTTTCAAGGCAGGTTAAGAATGTGCTAAGCTTTACTGAGACTTCTCTGCTAAGCTAGAAGGTTAGCGTTGGAATCTTGGGCTCAGACCGCTCATTATCTGCGTGGCTCTAATCACTGTCATAAGGAAGGGATTGCACCAGAGTGCTCCTGCCACTTACTAGAGACCACTATATGTGTACTCAACCCATAATTCTCAGAGGATGATCTTAAAAAAATGGAGCTAGACCTATTAACAAGGCGTGTTGTTCTTTGCCGGGTCTAGTTGACTAAATGAGAAATAGTAGTTCCGCAATTGAATGCTGAGGAAAAGAATAGTAGTATCAGGTTATAAGGAGAACCACATGGAGAATGATCTGAATTGGAATGCCATTTCATTCAGAAACTTCTACAAATCCCTGTCCTTTCCATGTTTCCTTGTTTGATATTGCTTTCACAAAAATATGAGCGCAGGTAGCACACGGACATCTCCAAGATGTCTTATAAGAAGCACTTTGTCTGGAAAGCAACTTTTAACTAGTTGCCTATAAGCTTGCATATTACGAGGATATTGGCTGTTAGTTAGTACTTATAAAGCACATATTAATGCCTTATTCTGCATGACCTTATTCTACATCCCTTAATCCTACCCAATACCTAAACTTAAATGCTACAAAAACTGCCTTACTAACTATTAATAAGCAATAAATTAGGAGTTTATTGAGGCAAAAGTTGTGTTCCCCATACTGAAGTGTCACCAATACATTTTACCACTTTCTCCGCAAAAACTATTTTGAAAATCTGATTCTGTTAGACTGTGTCGGGCTATTTATAAGAAAAGCTCTTTAACAAAACCTAACTAAACCCTATAGTATACACTACAATAAATGTCAAAATGTAGAAGCAGTGCTAAGAATCAGTTTTTGTTGCCATTTGGTTCAAAGCTCAATTGTATGGTGAACTTGTCTGGTGTCAGGCTAAACCATTCAGATAACTCTCAAATTACCTCCTGAATGCTGATCTGGAACTAGTCAAAACAAAAATAGATCTTACTTTTGAAAGAATGGGTGTCTTTATCTATTCAGTAATAACATGGCCTGGGTGGCAGGTCAAGTGGTTCTGTTTCAGGCCTCTTTTGAACAATCTGTTTGAGACACTCTTTTTTTCCTCTTTCCTCTTTGGATGTGCAACATCCAAGTAGATGTGTTTTTAGGAAGGATCAGCCCTCTTAAGAATCAAATGACCCTAAGAAATCATGGGAAAAACTGACCTTAACTATCTCTCCACCTCAAAAGGAAAAAAAAAAAAAAAAAAAAAGAATGAGTGGGGAAGATAAAAAGAAGTCACCGTTGTTGTTGTTTTCTTAATATTTTAGCAATTATAATCACAAAACCCAGTTTATGACTAGGACATAAATAATATGCCAAGCTGGTTTGAGAACTTTAACTCAAAATATTCTTGTTTTTTTTCCCCTCCCTGTCGTTATGGTCAGCGAAAGCCGAAAGAGTGTTGAGGTAGCGCCTAAAAACATGGCAAGGACACAGTTCACACATCTGCAAGCATTTAGTGAGAATGAATTTGGGTATTCTGTCCTGTGTTCCTCTACTGCTCCTCTGACATCCTTGGGAAAGAGAGACAGATGAGGGCAGACACTTGCCAAAGGGGCTTCAATACCTCATGGAGGAGGAATTTCCTCTGACGAAGCTGGGGTTACCTGTCCTGACTTAGAAATAATCCTGTTAAATAAAAGTCAGCTCACCAAATAAGGAGTAACCTCGAATATATGGATTAAACCACCCACATCAAAAAAGACAGAGGTCATCTTGTTGCTATCAAATGACATTTGGAGCAATAAACTAAACATACACCCACCCACCCATAGAGATGTAGTAGTCAGTAAATTGAGATGTTTTAGGGTTTGACAGTCCATGGTTACTGAATGCTTTTGTGTTCTACAGAAGAAAGTCCTAAATATTTGGAACAACATGAGATAAGTTCCTAAATAAGTTTTTATGATGCCATTTTTTATGGCACTTTTCCACTGCTTGGTACAACTCGGCTCGGCACGGTACGGCTTGGCTCGGCTCGTCTCGGCTCGCTTTACTTTCGGTTTGCTTTTCCACTGCAGTTTAGTACCGCTTCAAAGTGGGTGGGATTATAGACTGATCATTATAGTTGCGCCACATCTGCTGCCATGGATCCGCTCCTCGGCTACCAACGAGAGGAACGTCTGCACCTCATCTACTGATCACGATACAGCCATTTATTTTTTCAAGTTGCGTGCAACAGTCATTTAAATCAAGTCGTTTAAAAAAGTTGTGCGAACAAATCTTGCTGGTTTGGTGTCTCGTGTTTCCAATCCAATGACGCTGGTAGTGACGATTCTTTCTGACCAATCAGTGATCTGCAGTGTTTACACATCACATTTAGTATCAGTACGGCTCGCTTGGAACCTCAACCGAGGTGGTACTATTTAAGCGAGCCATACCGTGCCATGCCGAGCCGTACCATGCAATGGAAAAGCGCAAATTAGGTTCCATGTTGCCTTGAAGAACCTCCTTCATTGGTGAATAATAACTAGAAGCAATACGCTGATCGATCTGAAGAACCTATATTTCACATCAATGACATTTCTGTCTCCAAAGAACCATGCTATATAGTCAACTCAAGAACCATATGTAGTTTTTGATAAGAATAGGGTTCTGCCGAACCCAAGGTGCTGCAGAGAACCATCGGAGAACCGTTATTTTCAAGAGAGACCCAATGAATAGTGAATGTGTTTCCATGGCTTTAGAACACAAACTCCTCGTGGAGCCCCGGTCATCACTGAATAAGGCCAGTCAAACATCACTTTGACAGATCCTTCTACCCTCAGGCCCCAACACCCAAACACCCAAACAAATCAGCCTGCTCCTTTTGTATCCTCCTGGTGTAACTTCCGCTTGCCACAAAACAACGGAGCCAGCATCCGCTCTAGAGGATGCCATGACTGGGCAACAATGGCCTAGCTGCCTCATTGTGATAATTCTTCCCTCTATCCCCCCACCATCTCTGTTTCGTGCTAATTAATTTAATCCTGTAAGCAGGTGTAAGCCTTGCTTGTTAAGGAGCCAAGTCCAGACGGGCCAGAGATGGCAAGAGCACAGCTCCGGGATTGTGAAAGAAGGGAATTAAAAGAGGGCATAAACAACAACAGCGAGTTGCAAAAACGGCAAGCGGAAAATCCTGTTTAGGGAGCAGACAGCGGGTGGTAAAGAATAGACTCTCTCTCTCTGCTGTGCTTTCTTTTTTTGTTCCTGTATGAATCATCAATATCTATCCTTACTCTCCTCCTTCAGTACACAGAAAAGACTTGCTGAAAAATGGGACACCCACTTTCTCTTTTCAGAGAGGGGCAGTGTCCACAGAAGTTCCTTTTTCCTTGTCTCTTTCTCTTTCACTTTCTTTCTTTTGCGGCTTTTACAAGGTCTGTTTTAAATGCACGCAGAACATGAAGATCCTTCCAGGGCCCTGGTGTGAGGGATCAGTTTTTGGCAGGGCAGCTCGCTGGAGAGCAGATAAAGGGCCGGTGAGAAGGAGCAGAATTTGGCGAGGGCGTTTGCTGGAGGACAGATAAAGTGATGCGGCCATGGGCTTTTCATATGTTGCCACCGCTTCGCAGGCCAACGGTGCCATAGACGGATCTATTTTCCGGCGTGTGACGTGCTTCCAAATGCCGCTTGGCATCGGAGAGGGAGAGGGTCAGGGGAATCGAAGGAAGGAATGAATATTGCTAGCTTTCAAAAGCCCAGGGACAGTCAATCAACCGCCCTTAGCGTTGCACCCCCTCCAGAGGCTATCGTGATCCCGGTCTGCCCAAATGCACATCCTCTTTTAAGTCCCTGAGCTCCACAACACCCTGATTTGCTCTTTGCCCATTGCTCCTTATTTATTTTTTTCTTCATAAGGTGTCAGCAACACAAGTTCACCAAATACATTCCTTTGGGCTTGTAGCGCAACAAGCTATTGAGCAGAGATAAGCCTCTTTTAGAGGCGAAGGAGAATTTAATTCAGGTTTGAGTGACAGCAGGAAGATTTATCCCCTCGTCAGACAATGCCGTCTTTTCGGGACTTTAATCTCCTCCAGACAATGGGCTGTTTTTCGCCCCTCATCCTGGGCTTTTCCCACGATGCGCGCTGATTAGCTCTGGCCGATTGGACACTGGCCATTATCTCTTGTTTTCTGTGAATCGTCTGCATTTGTGAGGAGAATGGAAATGGAGGCGAGGATGAAAAAGAGAGAGAGAGAACAAGCAAATGAGAGAGAAAGAAAGAGGATGAGAGGAGAGAAGAAAAAAGTTTTATGTGCCAAGTTCATTCATTGCTCAGGACGTTTGTATGCTGGAGCGCGTCAGGAGACACTATCATAGCCGGAGACGAACGAAGGCAAGTGAAGAGAAGCGAGTAAAGTGTAAGGATGGAGAAAGAGTAATGAGAGAGCAAAGGAAAATGCAGATTCGAACTTGGGTCGGTAGCATCAAAATCTAAATGCGATTTCTCTCCACCTCAATGCTCCATCAGACAATTATCAGACACACTGTATAATTATTAATGATAATTCTTTATCATTTATAATTATTCTGAATTATTATAATACAATTATAAGAAAGACAATGTATAACCGTTGAAGGTAAATGCACAAGTGTGATGCATAAACATAAATTATATTCTTTTTAGGCTAAATGTCATATATAGAGTTTAATTTTGCTATTCTTTTCTATGAAATATCACCTACAAGGGAAATATCACTAATCAATGCGATATCATTAAAAACTCTGTATTTTTTCCATTGTTACTAAAAGGAAAGTAAGGGCTAATGTCAGCTCATATATAGTTAGATATTAATCATGCTAAAACGACAAAATAGGGCTGCACGATTTATCGCACGATACGGAAAATAACATTGAACTTAAACGCGATTATCGCTTAAATGCAGCTTGGCAGTGAAGTATGGCTCTAAATGCTAATCCATCTGAAAGCACTGCGAGTTTGAGTCGCTTATAATGTACATTTGAAAAAGTAACACGTGTCAAACATCTTTCCAGACATGAGAAGCATTTATTAACATCTCGTCCAACATTTAATAACATGTTTTTACTCCAAACTCACTTCATAACGACAGTTGAGCATCCTTCTGTGAGAAGACGTGGCTCCTTCACAGAATAAGGCGGTCATGTGTTTATTAGTCATGTTGAATCAATCAAAGCGTTTCTATCTTCTGTTTATTCAGCTACAGCGATATGACGTGTGTTATCTTCTTCTGCAGCAGGGCATATTTAGAGTTTCTGCGCAAGAGCGCCCTCTGGCTTTCACATGGAGAGGCATTTACTACTGATCACAGAGCCGTACAGCTCTGACAAGCTGCGCATAAAATAATCACAGCCTTTGCCAAATCGTGTGCGATTTAATCGCGATAAATCGTGCAGCCTTACTACAAAACATGAAAATCATTAATAATGATTTTACTCTATTGACAACCTTAAAACATACGCTACATCTGAAAATGTATTTTTGTATTAAGAAGCATGATGTTTTGCTCATTATTATCTTTTGGTAGCTTATTAGTCCTATTACGAACATACTAGCTTACTTTTCCTTGTGATTTTTGAAGTGGCAAATAAAGTTCGAGGTTGTAGTGGTCATGTCCGATATACTGGAGTTGAAAATTCTGCATTCGGCAAATATCTTTTTATGGATATGGTCAATTCTGAAGTGTTCATATCCAAAAGAAATGATCTTTGGAAATTCTCTTCTACCCTCTGTCATATTTGGCACTGTATTTTTGTTTGTGCTTGTGCAGCGACATGCAACCATGCTCTGATCAGTGGTGGCGGTAGTTCCGTGGCTTGTATTTTGTAAATCAATTGATATCACAGTGATTTTTTTTTTTTTTTTTTTGAAAAAATTGAAAAAGATTCACAATAATAATAATAATAATTTAATTACTATTGTTAAAAAAGTCATTCTCTAGTCATGCAATGCAAATCCAAGTCGAGTCATTGCTTCTCAAGTGAAAGTCAACTCATTTTGTTAATTTAGTCAAGTAAGTCACAAACTAGTGACTCGAGTCAGACTCAAGTCATGTAACTTGAGGCTCCCACCTCTGATATCATGGCACTTGAAATCAGACCTGCAACTTGGAAACTTGCAAAAAAAAAAAAATCACTCAGATTTACGTCCCCAATATGGAAGAAAAAATCTGTTGCTACTTCCGGTACATCACAACTTTAAAATTTGCAGAGATGCAGGTGCATGACGTCACACAAATATGTTGGCGTCCACGGCTGTGTACACAGTTAATGGTAAACATTCACTTTTAATGCATCAATGAGTCAAAAGGTGGGTCCCAGTTCACATACTTATGCACTATTCTATGCGATTTTGTAGTATAGTGTGAGTATTGTTGTTCACACTGATAATTCCAAAAAGAAAAAGTGCACTTTAAATACCCGGATGATGCAAAAAATGCACTCATGCACTCAAGTGTACCTTTAATTACGTAGCAGAGGGGGAGGGGCTATCAGACCAACTATCAAATAACCTTAAATTCATACACTACAAGGTTGAGTATTTTGGACCCAACTAAAGTTCTGTTTCACAGACGTTTGCAGAGGCAGGTGTGTAAACCACAGTAAATGATCCTCTCTATTGATAATCATGCACCTGCAGAACAAATGCTGCCACTAGCATCATTTATCACCTGCAATTTGGTTGCCAAGAGCCTTCCATTAGCAACCAAATAACTGCAGAACCAGCATTGCTATTTTATTTCTACACGGGTCATCTTCCAAGAGTTGGGCAACGGAAGTCATAGATATTGAGTGATCTCACATCCAACTTTAAATTGAATCCAGCATATAAACAAAGCAGTTGGCCAAACTACACAACTAAATCAGAAATACATCAAATTTAAAGGTACACTGTGTTACTTTTTTTGTTGTTCAAAATGTACGAAATTTATATAATGATCAGTTGGGCTGGGTATTGACACAAATTTCATGATTCGATTCAATTTCGATTCACAAGCTCAAGTTTTGATCCGATTCCGATTCAATTCGATTCAGTATCGATTATTTTGGATATACTGTATATCAGGTACAGTACATGGCAAATTTTCTCAAGGAAAAAGGAATCTCCCAACTAATGCTGTAAACTATACATGGGAGTCAGTTAGTACCACATTACTATAATATTGAAGGTTAAAATTAACTGATTTGTACTCATATTACACTCAAGGAAGTTTTTATAATAATAAAGTTATAATACTAACTTTACAATCACATGATTATATTTCTACTCCAATTCGTTTATTTATTTCTTTTTAAATATAAACATTTAAATGGTGACTGTCATAAAAACTTGACGGATTTATTCAAACATTCATTAAATATTGAAGATCATTAAAAATTATAATGAATATGTAATATGGTGCATATATTTAGCAAAATGCTCCTCTCTAGCGTTCATTTTTCTAGCTGACTAACGAGTTTATGGTCACTGAATATGGTTTTCCTGAGGTAAATGTGACGTTACTTGACATATAAGCGGTTTTATTGACATCTTTCAGCGGTTGAAACACTGATTAAGCGATTACATGAGACATGATACGGATTTCGGTAAGTTGTACTGTATCTTTTAACATACCTTCAGATCTTCATTCACATTTATTTCGTGCTGTAACTGGTATTAAAGCGGAAGAGATAATCAGTTCACGTGCGCTACAGTGATCTGTCACGCCACATTAAACAGCGCCAAAACGGTATTTATTTTTTTGAATTTCATAATAAAATGGACAGAATTTGAAATCTGAGACTTTGTTTCATATCAAAAGTAACAATGTACAAAGCTTATTGTGATTTATTATATGGGGGCGCATCTACAATGTTCCGTTCATTCATCAACTGAAAACAGGATAGACTAATCGATTCTTAGGATTTAAGAATCGATTAAAATCGAAAATTTTGATATTTTTTACTCAGTCATACATCATGAATTTATGTTTTTGTCTTATTCTGAGTCACTACGGCTATAATAAGTGTTTATATTCTGACTATTTTAGACTGAGTGGGACGCCAACCGCTGCGGAGTAGCCCAGTCGTGACTCGGCATATACATAAACAGAGAGACGCTCCGATTACAATGTTTTTCCACAAGACACATGCAGTTTTGTTTATTAACCACTAGAGCATCAAAAGTTACATATAGTGTACCTTTAAGTTAAATGCATTAGAAATGCCATTTCATGATGTCTTGAAGCATCCTCCAGTAAAACAGAGACATAATAGACATGTATTGGTCTACAGTGAGTTTTATGTAAGTAATGTCTCTCTTATGCCGTTTGGTGGGCAGCAACCATCAGTGCAAATAAGCATGTCAAGGTTAACCAAACCCACCAAAGGAAATTAAACTGTTCTATTTATGTTATGATTTATCTCGGCCTGAGCCTTGCCGAGAATATATATCATTACTCTTCACATAATAACTCAACATTAAATGCTTCACCAATCTGATGGAATATATGCATGATCAATATGGAAAAAGCCTGATCTCAGCCATTGACTGATATTGATCAGAGACCAGCTGAATAAGTGAAGGTATAGATTATGAATAAGTGAATGTATAGATTTTGCTATTTATCTTTACCTCAAAGGGATGAAGTGTTTAGATTTACACACCGAGGGATCAACTGAAAACAAGCAAATGTGATGAGATACAGAGATGCTCTTCTTGTTTCTTCTCATTTCCTCAAGCGAACACAAAATTGCAAATTCTAATCGCATCAAATCACAATAAACCTCTTGTCCTTTATTTCTCTTTTTTGTTTGTCAATTCCAAAAAATTAGACTCACAAATCTTCACTTCTTGGACAGGCCATTTCCTGGTCCTTCACAACGTCCACAAAACCCAAGCCACATGATGTGCCGTCTTTCCAGAGTGGATTGAAGGAAAATAAATATTCCTATAATTACAGAAGAGAAAAAGACGTAGGCAGATGTCTAACATGACAAACCCCAGATGGATATCTCAGTCGGAGTTGAGTATGCCTCCCAACCGCGTGCCTGCGAAGAGGTCTGCTGCTCTGGAGCATCATGGGCACTTTGTGTATGTTCAGATGCTATTGTGGGGCACATTCTAGAAAAAGAGGCGACTTCATGTAATTTGGTAAAATAAATATTTGCCTCGGCACTTGGCAGCTGTATCTCTGTTGGGTCTTTTCCCGTTCAAAATTGTTCAGAGAAAGCTGCATTGTACATTTGGATTTGTGACGCTGGTCGAGTACGTTTTCTATTCTAAAGGTATTTGTTTTCATACATTTGAGATGCAGATTACTTTATTAAATTTGAAAACTATCACTCTAAAACCTACCGAGCTGGCGATGGGAAGGCCCAAAAAGGCACCTTCGTGTGGATTCTTTACAGAAAAGAGAATACCACAATGCATTGCAACTAGTTAATGTATTTTTATACTTTTAGAGTACCATACCTTTAGCTTAGCAACACTAAGAGAAAACACTAACCTAACCTGTTAACACTAACCTATTGATTTAAATTGCAAGCTTCACATAAGCAGCTCTACTTTAAGTTGCTACCTATGTAGAGTGTTTTTAAGTTCAATTTCATTTAGGTTTCTCCCTTAAAAGGTAGTTGTCAGCAGACAACAAGGCAGCTAGATTGGAATATAGCTATGTGAATGTCTTGATATTCACATTAGTAAAGAGTTTTCTTAGTGCATGCTGATGTTTCTCGTTACGGTACAGTGTAGTATTGTCCAGCTGCCCGTTTTGAAGAGGAAATGATGGGTCATTGTTCCTGTGGCAAATCCCCTCCTGCATTCATACCTGCTCGTACCCTTCAGATCTATTCAGCTGCCGGACTTACAAAATGTCTTCTACGAGAAAGGGTCAGGAACCCATTAAACACCAGCTTTGATAACAATGACCCCCAGCCATGCTAAGACCCCACTTCCTCCATCTGCCCTTGTGCTGTCTATACCCCTCATTCCAGCCATCCATTTTTGTGAGTTATTTTTGGTCATAAGATTTAAAATTTGCAAAATCTTTGTAAAGAAAAAATGTATTAATAAATTGAATTCCAATGTCAATAATAATCAGTATTATGCATCTTAAAAATAAAGGCTCTTTATTGGAATCTATGGTTCCATGAAGAAACTTTAACATCCATGGAACCTTTAGATTTTTAAAATGTTCTTCACACTAAGAAAAAAAAAATGGTTCTTTTAGAAATTGTTCACTGAAAGGCTAGTTTGGGAACTAAAAGTTGTTCTTCTATGGCATTTCTGGGGGAGAAAAAAACCTTTTAGAACCTTTATTTAAAGAGTCTATATATACTCCTACAAAATAAAGGTTCTTCAATGGTAGTTAAGTTCAGTAAGGAACCTTTGTTATTAAGAACCATTTTTCGCTCTTTGAGAGTGAGAGTGTATTGTTGATACAATAATTGGAGGTTCTTCAGAATAGTATATTGGTTTCTGGTTTATTTGAAGCAGGTTTATAAAGAAGTTAGGAATAATATTAATTTTGGAACTTGAAAAGGTGAAAAAATCTTTAGATTCTAATTGGAAGAACATGTCTTGGTAATATTTTAGCACAAAATCAAATAAAATAATAATAATAAATTATATTTTGGTTGAAGACTAATTTTTGACCATTACAATATGTTTGCATTAGTACATTATTTCATGACAATTAAGCAATTATTATATTGTGCGTGCATGCCTGTGTGTGTTCTTGTGGTTTATGAGGACCCAAATGTGTATAATAAAATGGGTATTAGATGGGTAATGGCATTAAAAAAACATACTAACATGTTTTTTTTTGTTTGTTTGTTTGTTTGTTTGTTTTTCATTCAAAAAATGCCAAAAATGTTCTGTGATGGATAGTTTTGTGGGTAGGGTTAATGTAAGGGGATAGAATATACAGTTTGTACAGTATAATAAACCATTACGGCTATAGAGAGTCCCCGTAAACCACATATACAAGTGTGTTTGTGTGTGCGTGTGTGTGTGTGTGTGTGTGTGTGCATGTGTGTGTGTGAAGCCATTGCTGATTTAAATAAAATAATTATAATAGAGTAATTATTTTATTTTCTTGTTTTTCCTGCACTTAAAGGGTTAGTTCACCCAAAAATGAAAATTCTGTCATTAATTACTCACCCTCATCTCGTTCCACACCCGTAAGACTTTCATTCATCTTCGGAACACAAATTAAGATATTTTTGATGAAATCCGAGAGGTATATGACTCGTCCATAGACAGCAATTTAACCACCACTTTCAAGGTCCAGAAAGGTACTAAAGACACCGTAAAACTAGTTGACGTGACTGCAGTGGTTCAACCTTAAATTTTATGAAGCGACAAGAATACCTTTTGTGTGCAAAAACAAAACAAAAATAATGACTTTATTCAACAATATCTTCTCTTCTGTGTCATTTTCATACATTGTTTACGTCCAGCGCTTCCAGGTTCTACGTCAGAACGCCGACTCATTATTGTCCGGCTCCTGCGCTAGCATCACACGCATGCGTCGTGCTGCTCCCAGGTACGGTGAATTCAGGTTGATTGGAACACTTTTTCCAATTCATCTCAGTGGCAAAATGTGTCCCAATCACCCTGAATTCACCCTACAGCCTCTGCCAATACTGAGCTTCATAAAATTAAGGTTAAACCACTGCAGTCACGTCGACTGTTTTAACGATGTCTTTAGTACCTTTCTGGACCTTGAAAGTGGTGGTTAAATTGCTGTCTATGGACGAGTCATATACCTCTCAGATTTTATCAAAAATATCTTAATTTGTGTTCTGAAGATGAACGAAGGTCTTACGGGTGTGGAACGACATGAGGGTGAGTAATTAATGACAGAATTTTCATTTTTGGGTGAACTAACCCTTTAAAATCTCTCAATTTTCCACCATGCTTGACAACAACACTTTTTCTGTTTCATAATCATCTACGAGATATGTCTCTTTTAGCTGCACTAGTCATCTCTCTGGTGCGTAAAGCACATTTTTATCAGAATGACTCTTTCTGTGGCACTGCTCCCCTTTGGCCCGCTCCATCTGAACCAGTCTAGGTCTTAACAAGCCCGTGCCCATCTTTGCCAGCTATAAAAACAGGCCTTGCTGAAGATGCTTGGAGGATGTGGTTATTATTGCACAGAGGTCCAGGCCAGTTTCAGTAAATGATGCTCCAAACTTAGCCAAAAAGGAATGACTCGGGCTTCTTCTCATCATTTCTCATTTGTGCAGTGCATGAGTCAGCCCTAGTGATATTATTTGTTCCAGAGCAAACACACACTCTGTCTTTCTCTCTCTTAGTCTGTCCGTTTTACTCTCTCTCTCTCTGTCTCACTCCTCTCTGTCTCCCGCCTTGAAACGCCGTGATTTCAGGCCAGCCCAAGAGTAAGTAATTCAAAAAACATGCTCATAATTTGCTATGACATGTTTCATTTCTGAACTCAGATCAGATAGCATCTCTATTCTGGGCGTCCTGCGGACAGAAAAGTGGGGATATTTGTGCAAGCTGGAAATGAGTTTTGCATGCTCCAGAAAGGTATTGTGACTGGATGGTATCGATTTGTTTATTCTTCGTTTGCGTCTACAGAGCTCAAATGAGCCATAATCTCTCATATGCATGTCGACGTGAAAACGATCTAGCGGCTCATTAAAAAAATGCCTGAATAAAGCAAATGACAGATGGGTTGGTGGGGCACATTTAGGCTGAATCTGTCCATTCTACTGGATGAGAAGTTTGGAACAAACAAAAAGTTCAGAAGACATGAATAAACAATTCTGTGTCGAACGGGGTCAGGGTCACATTCAAAATCTACATTTCAGCACCAGCGTGCTGCCAACACAAGCCACAAATATGAGGATTTTCCCTGAAAAGTCAGGCTGAGGGGAAACAAAGCGCTTGGAGAAACAGATATAAGGAGGGTGAGATGTGGGTTTAAGAGCTGGCCAGATACCTGCTGAGCTTTAATTTGGGTGAGAGTTGAGCGAGAAGAATGACTCAAGCGATAGTTCCACTCACATACACACACATACTCACGGTTTCTAAAAGAGCACATACAATAGCATAGACTTGTAATGGTTTTAAATATATTAATATTTACCACAGACTAACTGCAAATAAATACAAGCAATTATAAAACAAATATTATGACATTAAACATGGTGTATTTTATGATTTTTTGGTGACATTTTTCTATATACCAGTCAAAAGTTTGGAAACGCTTGTTTGTTTTTTTAAGTTTTTTTGAAAAGAGTTTCTTAATTTCACCAAGGCTGCATTTATTTGATCAAAAATAAAGTAAAAACACTAATATTGTGAAATATTATTACAATTTAAATTAACTGGTTTCTGTTGTAATGTATTTTAAAATGTAATTTATTCCTGTGATGCAAAGTCATCTGCTTTTTTTTTTTTTTTTTGGTAATCATGATACACTGCCATTCAACAGTTTGGTGTAAGTAAGATTTAATAATAATAATTTTAGCAAAGGCACATTAAGTTGATCAAAAAAGACAGTAAATTAATTTATAAAATTAATAAATATTACAAAAATTTAAAATAAATGCTGTTCTTTTCTATTCATCAAAGAATCCAGAAAATAAAAAAAATAAAAATCACAGTTTCCACAAACAGATTATGCAGCACAACTGTGTTTAACATTAATAATAATAAGAAATGTTTTTTTTCAAATCAGAATATTAGAATGATTTCTGAAAGATCATGTGACACTAAAGACTGCAGTAATTTCTGCTGAAAATTCATCATAGGAATAAATTACATTTTAAAATATATTACAACAGAAACCAGTTAATTTAAACTGTAATAATATTTCAGCGTATTACTGTTTTTGAGGAACAAAAACATTAAAAAACCTCACTGTTTCCAAACTTTTGACCAGTACTGTGTAGATGATGATTATTATTGGTTATTTTATTTTTATTACAGACTGGGAAAACGACATTTGTAAAATATATAATTATTTATAGTATTTATGACCACATTTTCCCTTTGAGGACGTTCTCAAAAACAGGTTTTGTCAGATTTGGCTTACTTCTGGGGACATTTTGCAGCAGTTTTTGTCCCTAATGTATAGCTAGGTCAGAAACACACTCTCACTCACTAGGGAAATATCTCTCTGCCCTTCAGTTGCCTTCCAGCACCTTTAGTAAGGCCCATTACCTCTGTACCCCCTCCCTAATGTCCCTAAAGCCCGTCTTATCACCTCAAGCCAAAAAAAACTAAAGTGACCCCACAACTGCAAACAACAAACCTTCTCTTAAAGGACAATGTCAAAATAACAATACACAGCACACATGAACCAATGAAGAATATTCTGTGTGTTGGCTACTACTGAATTTACTACTACTTTACACTTTGCCTTTATGAATGTTCAAATTCTTAATTTATTGGACAGCATTGTGGAAACTGACATAAAAATTGGCCTAAATACAGTCCTGTTCTCTATAAAGACATGTTAGCATAAGGCTAGCTGTTTCCTCCTCAGGCACAGAAAGACAGATGCTATCAAACAATTAGGCAAATCCTCCTCTGAAAGCTGTCTGTGAGCTGAGAACCCCCCCAAAAACAAACCCTGGAAAAAAAGGGCATTCCACAGAGCCCCAGAGAAAGCCCTCACAAATCAACAGCGGTAAACGGGTGATAATTGCTCTCGTTGCTTCAACAGCTGTATAAGCTGATGTGCTCACGGGAGGAAGAATAGCCTCTTTCAGACAGACTCTCTGTCCTGTTCGCACCACTTTTACTCCCGAAGAAACATCCTCAACCTGCCCGTCCAATCCTTTCTCAACCATTTTCTGTCTTTGAAAACACTTTTAACCCTTTAAAATGTGTCGTCTTGTCTGTATTCACACTTTTTTTTCTCAAAAAGAGCAGGTCAGCAGTTTGTTGAAAGTCAGGGAACTTTCCAGAGGTCATGTAATTCAAGACCACTGGCCTGGGGGTTGTGTCCCAGGTCAAATGCAAGCGTGGTCAAATTGGATTTGTCTTTACCTGCCTCTTCACTCCAATGAAAAGGGTAATTAACAATGTCTGGCTGCTTGAAACAATAGTCCTTCACTGCAACAGATAAGGAGCTCTGGCTTGAGGGGACAGAGAAAGTTCCTCCACTTCAAAGCGGACACTGGACGCTATCGGACACCGACCTGATTGAAAATCCAATTTAAGGCAGGGTAGGAGAACGTGCGTACAATTGAAGACCTGAAACAAAACCAGTTGTGACCCCCCAGATCTGATTAGTTCAAAAAGTCTGTCAAGACAATGAGAAACACGAAGCATGACCTCCTTCAATTGAAAACGGACTTGAGATCTAAGAACAACCCAGCGTTGTAATTGAATCAAGCTTTGCGGACGCCGCAAAACATTTGGGGGAGGGAAAAGACGCTTGGCATAAATCTCATTATTAGTACTTCAAGAAGGAACCTGGCACGGTCATTGACGATGATGGTGAATCTAGTGGACAATGGATGGCAGGGTGGCGTCTTTACAGACAAAAGTGTGCGGTGAGGCTAAAAAGTAATGTGAGATATCGTTCAGTTTGGTGCAAAGGAAACAACTTACAAATACTTAAATTATCCTGATGACAGTTAACATTTTGCAGTTGTGGCCCACCAGTAGAGCGATGAGCTCATATGTGTGAGCACTCAAATTCTATCATACCCGAGAGGCGCTTGGGAAAATAAACCCCACTACTGCATACAAACCCGTGGAGGGGCAGGAGGGGCCGTATAAAGCCCAGGTGCTCAGTAAAATAATATTTAAAATTTTGGTTTTATACCCTCAGTAAAAACATGTTCCAGAGTATCTCTTTTATTAACATTTGAAATGTTTTATCCTGCACTTTCATTTTTGATTCCAAACAGATTATTTGGTTGGACCTGAACTTCAAACAAAATATTTGAAAAGATACCAACTATCTTAATTTTAAACACATTTGACAATTTTTGAAGATTTTGTGTTTTGTTACAGTATGTCTATTCTTGTTTTGTTTTTGTTTTACTGTTCTTTTCCCTATTTATTTCTTAATTCTCTCTCTTTCTTTTTCCTATTTATCCTTCTTTGTCTGTCTACATGTTAATACCAGGGAGTGCAACCAATTTCATGCATCTGTAAAAGGTCTTCGCTGCCTTCTTGTAACTTCATTTCCCAATTTTGTGTGGATAGAACTGTCAGTACCTCTCATCCACATTCATTACACTTAAAACAAGTTCAAGTCAGGTTCCTGGAAACTTTGAAAACAGGTATTTCGCAACATTTTGAAAATCCCTATTTACTTGTACTAACTGTAATTGTCTCATGGGGTCACATGGACTACTTAAAGAAGAGATGGGCATCTTTGATCCTGGAGGGCCAATGTCCTGCAGAGTTCAACCCTAATCAAACACCTGAACCAGCTAATCAATGTCTTCACGATTAATAGAAATCTGCAGGCAGATGGGTTTTTATCGGGGTTGGAGCTAAACTCCGCAGAACAGTGGCCCTCCGGGACCAAAGTTGCCCATCCCTGTCCTAAAGTGATAGCTCAAACAAAAACTTTCTTTCTTCTGTGAAACATAAAACAAGATATTATGAGAAATGTCCCAATGTTTGTCATTCATTCATTTATTCATTGGTAACACTTTACGATAAGGTTCATTAGTTAAACATTAGTTAATGTATTAACTAACATGAACTAGCCATGAGCAATACATTTGTTACTGTGTTTACTAATCTTTGTTAACGTTAGTTAATGAAAATACAGTTGTTCATTGTTTGTTCATGTTACTTCACAGTGCATTAACTAATGTTAACAAGATTTTAATAATGTATTAGTAAATGTTGAAATTAACATGAACAAAGATTAATAAATGCTGTATAAGTGCAGTTCATTATTAGTTCATGTTAACTAATGTTAACTAATGAACCTTATTGTAAAGTGTTACCCATTCATTCATTCATTCATCTCCTTTTGTGTTCAGAAGAAACAAAGTTATACAGTTTTGGAAGAACATGAGGTGAGTAAATGGCAGAATTTTCTCTTTTTTTTTTTTTTTTGGTGAACTTTCCTATTTAATTCAAGAAATTACAACAACTGCTATTATTGTGAACGATTCATGAATGCACAATGTGAACACTCTTAACTGTGGTAAAATCACTGTAACACACTGTTCAATGGCTTAACTCTTTTATTAAAACTGTAGCACGTACAATGCTATAAAATCTTTATTTCATCAATTGTAATAATTGAATAACTGCATTGTTGCCAAACAACATGCTTGTTGCATTAAAGGGTTAGTTCATCCAAAAATGAAAATTCTGTCATTAATTACTCACCCTCATGTCGTTCCAAACCCGTAAGATTTTGGAACAAAAATGAAGATCTTTTTAATGAAATCTGAGAGCTTTCTGTCTCTCCACTGGCCTACGCAACTTTCAAGCCCCAGAAAGGTAGTAAAGACATCATTAAAGTAATCCATGTGACTCAAGTGGTTTAACCTCAATTTTATGAAGCGACGTGAGTGCTTTGTTTGCGAAAAAACCCCCCCACATAATTTACCACTTTATTTACTCACGTCGCTTCATAAAATTGAAGTTAAACCACTTGGGTCACATGGAGTACTTTAATGATGTCTTTTCTACCTTTCTAGGGCTTGAAAGTGGTAGTTGCGTAGACTGTCAATGGAGGAGCAGAAAGTGCTCAGATTTCATTAAAAAGATCTTCATTTTTATTGTGAAGATGAATGAAAGTCTTACGGGTTTGTAACAACATGAGGGTGAGTAATTAATGACAGAACTTTCATTTTTGGGTGAACTAACCCTTTAATATAGAATGTACTGTCAAAGGCATGCATTTATCTGCATTTTAAATGGGTTCAAACATGGCTCATCTAATTAGAATTAAGAGTTGGAACTATCCATTAAAACTCAATTAACATCTCTCTACCATTATTGCTAGATATTTTACTGACAAACACACATGCTTACAGTACTCACTCCTTAAAGACACACACATACTCACATCCTCACACACCCTTGACCTTTAGCAGCAGGGCTCTTATTTGTCAATGAGTGTGTTTGTAGCCATAGCCTCTTCACCCCTGATCGGGACCAGGCCATGGAAAATTTGATCACATTAGCCACATGTTGCTTCTAATATCATTTCAATAAAAAGGACGCTGCCCTCATAGACATAAAGCAGCCATGTAAAGTTCACCGGTCGTTGCTGCTAGCCGCGGAGAGAGCCATGGGGGTCTGCTGCTAATTTCCCGCCCCAAGCTATGTAATCTATGGCAGAGATTAGGGTAAAGCAGTTATTCTTGACTATTTTATTAAGAGGTGCTTTAGGCGCTGGAAGAGGGGCTTTATTGCTTTTCAAACGGCGTGCCATACAATACAAGACAAACATTTGCTGTTATTTCAGCAAACTCGAGTCAGATGTGGCGGCTCTTTTTTTCAGGAGGAACTTGGCATCAAAGAAAAGTCTCTTAAAACAAAAATCTTCCCTTCTGCACAGGTCTCGCCCTGAACTGTGTCCGGTAGATAAATAGGGAGGTGTCAAAAGAACAGGCAGGAGTCCCACACCTAGTTTTAATTAAAAGAGAGAGTGCTGACATGCACGGAGGGAGGGACGAACGGATTCGCAACTGTTACCATTTCAGCACGTTTATGTGCGCGTGTGCTTTTCCCAGATTATAGCAAACGCTTTAGGGGTTCCGAACTATCATTTATAAGTCGAGTTTACAGTCATGACAATCAAGTGTAAGACAAGAACAAAAATATAAATATTTTAAAATATATAGCAAATAATATTCTATTCATCAAGAAATACAATAGAAAATGTATTAGTGGTATAATATTATGTATTACTCTGTGTCTTGGTTTGGGGTAAAGGTTATCTTGGTGTCTGGCTAAGTACATATAGTGAATGATGCTCTATGTGTCTGTTCAAACCAAAAACTATATTGTATTGAGATTTCATATACTGCAATGTATACACATAACGCATGTGTATAAATGATAATGCTCCAGGCATTTGCATACATTTGCAAATGTCAAGGAAAGTGTGTGGTATGTGATAACAGAGAATCTGTTAACAGCGGTCACGGCGCAGAACTCAGTTTCACCAAGTACAACATGTTCTTGGACCAGCATTTTGTTGATCCTGGAACAACATTCCAATCCACCAATCAGCTTTGAGGAACAAGTTCACAGTTTATGTCAGGTTTAGACTTAAAATCAGGGTTAGGTGCTTCTGCATCAGTGTTATTCACCGATCATTTCCCTCTGATTTTAGGGATAACTTATGGGTAGGTTTAGGGGTAGGGATATGGTTAGGAATGCTGTTCCAGGATCAACAAAATATGTTGACCCAGGAACGCAGCTAACTCTGCAAAATCAAGACGTGCGGTCACGGCTGTCTGAAAAACAATTATCAAAAAAAAAATCTGACCCATCAAAGACCAGACCAAAACCTGTTTTAAATTTTTGATTGATTTTCTGTCTAACTAACTCTGTACCAGAAAAATTAGCCAGATCTCCTGTCACACACATAGTTGAACTTGATCCACATGCCGTAACTGTAGTAAGTAGCAAGGGCAACCGGTGTGCTCTAAAACAACCTAAACTGATGACCTTTAACCTCCTGACATTCCAAATATGCCATTCAAACACCAAAGAATAATAAACAAAATGTGGGTAATGGACCCCAAGTGGCGTTTAGGTGCAGTAAGGGGACAGAGCAATGCAGATCAAAAACCAGTTACAATGAGCAACATCACAAAAAATAAGTAAACAAATAAATATTGGCAGCTGTCAACAATATTTTAAAATTCCCGCACCTCTGACTTCTATTATGATGACATGTTGCACTGAATTTCACAATAGCTGAGGAAATGAATCATGTAATTGGCTAGAAAAGCAAAAGTCAGTTTGAGTGTGATTAAAAGTCTTTGTTTCTCAGGAGACGTAACAGAAAACATTTGTAGGCCCGTCCGGAGCTCATCTGACTGCTGCTGCACATTGGCAACACCAGACATGTTGAAACTGGAGTGCTTTGTATAAGATACTGCCTAGTATTGTGTATATAAGTGTATATTGTGTGTATTTATATATATATATATATACAATTATTTTCTCATGCATTATTGGCTTGAAATCCGAACCCTAGCCGTGGCTATATTGCCTGTTTACATCATTCCCTCTGTAAAGTTGTAACAGTTGCCAAAGTTGTCACAACAACAAAATGTGCTGTGAGACTGTGTGGAACTCCCTAAAAACCTCAAAAGCCTGAAAATAATTTCAATAATGCCAACATCAGGAACTTCAATTTGACTGACAGGCTGTCCTCAGGAAGAAAAGGCATTTGTTTCGAATAACTTATTTCCAATTAAAACTTTAATTGACATCTTCAAAAACCTCAGAGACATTTGTGAATGGTCAGCTTAGGAGAGGACAAAAAAACCACACAGGCTGGTATTCTAACCGCTCATAAAACACTACTCCGAAACCGGATCTTCACTTTATGCGAGCTGAAGGATGTGGGTTGAGTCGACGGAGAGAAAAAGAGTGAGAGAGAGAAAAAGCAAATATCAGAAGTCACAAAGTAGACTTGTGTGAGTTAAACACTGCCCTCTGCAACCCTCCAAATGCTCTAAATCACACAAATCCACTGAGATGCCCAGAGAAAAGGTCTCATTGATGGAAAAGGAGCAGCCAAAATGCCTTATTTTAGCTGCTTGATTCTTTCTTCTTCTTCTTCTTCTTCTTTGGTATGGTTTCATCCTCATTTGTAATTGCAAATTACAACCTTGACTGCTCACTTTTTCAATTGCTTGATTCTAAGAAAAAAGTATCTGAAAATAATTTTAAAAAGATTAAAGGGGACCTATTATGCCCCTTTTACAAGATTTAAAATAAGTCTCTGAGTGTGTATGTGAAGTTTTAGCTCAAAAAACGTGCCGTTTTTGCGTGTGTCCCTTTAAATGCAAATGAGCTGGTCCTCCAAGCCCCCTTTCAAGAAGAGGACGGAGCTTCAAGAGCTCATGTTCCGGCATATCAGTGTAGGACAGATTGCCAGAACACCGGCAACAACAAAACAGGACAATCTCACGCACTGAAAATGTCAGAAACTGTCAGTAGCGGTGTTCAGCCTTATATGTTCGAACCGGACTCGTTGATAAGACCCTTGTTTGTGAAGCAGTCCGGCACAAAATGATTGGCGCAAATGTATAAGACTTTACCAATTTTCTTCGGGACATTTCCTTCAAAAATGAAATTTAACCACGATGTCCTCAGTGACTCAGATGGCGGGAGTCTATGGAGACTCGTATGTGCATTGGTACATCCCCAAACACAACACTTGTAATGCCTCTGTGGCACAGACATTGTACAACTCCAGCTGCTACAGCGAGGATACAGAAATGGCGGACTCTGTTCTCACTCAGGGCTGTGTCTATGCTAATAGGGCAGATCGTCACCGGCTGTGGGCGGGGCTTCTCCCTACAACGACGTCATCGCAGGGGGAAATAGGAATCAGTTCGTTTAAAGAGACTGCTTTTGATTTATGAGAATTATAAAAAAAAAAAAAATGAGTGTGTGGATTTTTACCATTATAGGCTGGTTGTTCTCACACACTTCGGACACACATCGGTGTTCAAACACCTTATAAAAGTGAATTTTGCATAATAGGTCCCCTTTAAGACCGTTAACCTAAATTACTTTATAAGGGAATGAACTGTTCATCTCACAAAACATTGCAAATGGTTGCAAACAATTCACTCATAGTCACTGGTTATTAGAAGAAGGGAAAAAAACATAGCTTAAAAATTTTGGTTTATTGGTTTAATTTATTTTTCTATGTATCTGTGGAGAAAACGATAGAAATTGTATGCATAGTTTCAAAGTAAACTTGGTCAGACTGAAAAGGTCAAACGTTGCCTAAATATTTGTTTGAAAAGGCAGGTGTACTTCCTCCTCAAGCACGTGCGCTACACCTCTAGGTGGACGACTCTGGCCTGCCCTCTGCAGAATGTCCGAACAGGCCAAACAGAAGCAAGCTAGCGAGCAAACTGCCGTGTGTCTTTGTGTGGGGGAGTTAATGATTATCTCCCGGGTGGACGAAGACTGTGGCGCACTGCCAGTACAGTGTAGGAACGTCCCTCTTCCCTTTGTAGACGCTTCTAATCTGGTGAAAGCCTCTCCCCTGAGACCATCCCATGATAATGTCATAGACACAGAGGGTATAATAGAGCAATTTGTTTACCTTCCAAAGCCTTGATCTCTCTCAATCCTGCCTTTCTCTATCTCTCTTGCTCTTTCACGTGGAGCTCTGCACTGCTGGAGTGGGATGAGAACATATTGATCGGTGCTTGGGTTTCAATAGAGCACTGCAAATTAAACTCAATGGAAAACAAATTTGTTTCGGGATTGTCACTCTGTTGTTGACCTAAAACGTCCAAACTGAGATTCACAAAGGGAATAGTTCGCACCAAAATGAGAATTCTTTTAGCATTCACTCAGCCTCATGTCGTTTTAAACATGTATGAATTTAAGAGTGATTTAAAATATTAATCTTAAAAAAAGTAGTTTGTCAATATATTGATTTATTAGGGTTGTCAAAATGTAACTGAGCTGTTTAAAATAGCTATTTTGTCATTTGCTTAATTAGCACATCATTAATCATTATTAGTGTGTATATATAATGCTGTGTATATATATATATATATATATATATATATATACATAAATACTGTGTGTGTATATATATATATATATATATATATATATATATATATATTTCTCATTATTATTTTCATTGAGAAAAGCCCCCTAATTACATTATTTTAAGATATGAAATTATTGTGGCAGACTAGTAAATCAATGAATAGATTCTAGAATGAATCTTTAAAAAAGTCAATATATTGTTTTACATATTTGCATAAACTGCTTTTCTTCCACTGAACATAAACAATCCATTCAGCAATAAATTAGTCAGTCTGTTCAATGTTGGTTTTGGGGCTGTTTACGCAGAAAGTGTTCTTGTCTTCATCTGCAATTTTTTTTGATTGTTAATTTAAATTTTCCTCCTGCTGTCACCATGTATACAACAGGCACAACTGAAGTCATGTGACTTTCACATTTATACATTTGGCAGACACTTTTACCCAAAGTGCCTTAGATTGCATTCAACATATAGCCTACGTTTTATCAGTTCATGCATTCCTTGGGAATTTAACCCATGATATTGCCGTTGCTAGTGCCATGCTCTACTTGTTTGAGCTACAAGAATGCATAGATTCAAAACAGATTCAACCAGTGGCAGTGCTAACTGACTAGTCTGCAACCCCTACCTTTACAGTCAGCAGCGGACTTGATACATACTTGCACCAACTCTCTTCAATCCCATCAACACTGTTGCCCCCACCAGTGCTCATTCCTGTTCCTGCTCTCATCTCCTTTTCAGCAAGAGCAGTTTGTCAGGGTCAGAAAGCAATTCAAAACCTCTATTAATGAGTGAGAGAGAGAAAAGTGTGGAGGAGGAGGAGGAGGAGAGGGGTGGGGTGCCTGCCATCAAAGCCGACAAGAAAAGAAGGCCAGGTGGTTGTGGGAATCTCGGCTCTTTTTGCAGAGATGGAATCTTCAGCGTAATTAACAGGCTGGAATCGGGGCCTTCTGAAGCCAGGAGGACAACCCCTCAGAGGGGACAATTTGCACTTTTACAAGAGCCGCTGAGGGACGGGGAGAAAGGAGAGGAAAAGGGAAACTATGGCATCTTTTATCGCCGAGACAAAGCGCCGCATCCTTTCAAAGGCCTGCGCTGGAGCTTCCAGAGCAGAGGAAGAGCGAGTGAAATAAAGAAGAAGAAAAACACAAGAGAGAGAAGGGGGTAGGAGCTGAAGAAGTGGACAGCAGTCGGAAAAGGGACACCGGTGCCAACATGCGGTTCACAGAGAGAAAAGGGCCGGGGGAAGTATAGCCGAGAGGGTGTGGGGGCGAGGGGGGCCTGACATGCGGCCAACTTGTAGACCCTCCCAGAATTCAACAGCTTCTCTCATTATCATTATTGCACAGGGCTCAAAACCAGCAACAAGCCTCTAAATGGACCTAAACTAGAGGTATGCACCCGCTAGAGACTTTGACGCTGCCTAATATATATACACTATAAAAACTTCTTATTAACACATGTAAATTAAAAACTAAAACAATCTAGGTTTGTGGCAAAGATATTAATATGCATTAGTATTGCTTTAAATGTTCTTTATTATATTACACTTGGGTGTCACATATTTTATTAAATTATTCTCCACAAACCTTTAAGGGGTCATTTTAAAGGATTAGTTCACTTCAGAATTAAAATTTCTTTCTTCAGTTGAAAAGAAATTAAGGTTTTTGAGGAAAACATTCCAGGATTTTTCTCCATATAGTGGACTTTACTGGGGTACAACTGGCTGAAGGTCCAAATTGCAGTTTCAGTGCAGCTTCAAAGGGCTCTACATGATCCCAGCCGAAGAATAAGGGACTTATCTAGTAAAACGATCTGTCATTTTCTAAAAAAAAAAAAAAAAGTCCTTTTTAACCACAAATGCTCATCTTGAACTATGCGTCACGCATGACGTAATCACGTTGGAAAGGTCACGCGTGACGTAAGCGGAAGTACCACGGTAGGGCATTTTCTCCTCCAACTTCAAAATCGTCCGAAATCGTTGTTTTACCTTTTTTTGTAAAGGCCGTTTGACTTAGTCTTTGCACGTTCACTTTGTAGACACTGGATTGGTAATTCCGCCTTCCCAACGTGATTACGTCATGCGTGACGCATAGTTCAAGATGAGCATTTGTGGTTAAAAAGGACTTTTTTTGTTGTTGTTGTTGAAAATAACCAATTGTTTCGCTAGATAAGACCCTTATTCCTCGGCTGGGATCGTGTTGAGCCCTTTAAAGCTGCATTGAAACGGCAATTTGGACCTTCAACCCGTTGGTAACTGTTGAAGTCCACTATATGGAGAAAAATCCTGGAATGTTTTCCTCAAAAACCTTTAATTTCTATTAGACTGAAGAAAGACAGACATAAACATCTTGGATGACATGGGGTTGAGTAAATGATCAAACTAACTGTAGTGAGTAAACTAACTACAATTGCAATTTTTCAGTAGCTCAGCAGTTTTATTTGTGGTTTTTAGTGTACATTTTTGTCGAATTGGTATTTAAGGCTTCAAAAGTAAACAATTTTAAATTATGAGTAGCATGTACAGTAGCTTCATAAAATAGTTTCCTCAACTCACAGCTCAAAGCTCTGAGCAAAACTTTCATACGTTTGATGTACTGAAGTCATGCTTCCCTCTGACTGACAAAAAGCCATATTCAGGTTTCCATTTCATTCGTTAGGACGCGTCAGACTGCAGTGTCAGATGTCTGACAGAGGCGGTGAAATATCCAGGGGTCAGATGCACGGCTGATAACGGCCCCTCAGCTTGACTGCCAGAGATGGGGCGTCTGCCCAGCACAAAATGCCATTTGTTGTCCATCACTCAGACACTGCGAGTTTAGCGCCGGCGCTGCGCTGAAAGGCACATTCACACAAGCTCACACACTGGATGTTTTTGCAATTCAATATTTTCACACACAGCCTCATCATTACGCTGGAACCGGAGCCTCGCTGGAGAGAGCCTGCGCTTTCACGGACAGGCAAATCGCAGTTCGAGATTGAAGTTAATAGCCCATCTTGAAATGTTTTGCTGACTCCCTAAAAACCCCTTCTCAGCATTTCACTAACAATCTGACGAGGGCTTTCGTTTTATTTTTTTTTCTTCTTCTTCTTTTGACTGGAGAGAAAACACCCATATGCCACACGCTTTAGATCTAGTAGCCAACCAAGAGGTGACAGTAAAGACCACATTATGCAAATACCCTATGAAAATACATAAAATGCATCACAAAAAAAACACATTTTGCACATAGTTTTCATAAATATATACGTTTTTGCAAAATACTGTCCTGTGTAAAGGTATTTAAAAGCACAATTTATTGAAAGAACATTTATTTTAGGACAATTTATTAAATGAAGATTAATGAGCCTGAAGCTTACATGAAGTTTAAGTGTTCACCTGTACAAAAAAAAAAAAAGCAGAAAGTGCAAGTGACCAGGGTTTAGTGTGTGTGCCAGTAATGATTTGTTTAGGATGTTGGCCTTAAAGTGGTTAAAGAAAATGGCGGCAGCTTGAGGTTTTATATATTTTTCCAGTAAGCCGCACTGTAGTTAATGAAATTTAACACACCAATAGTGCCGCCTCTCCCTCGAGAGCAAGAGCTTCATAATCAGCGTGCCAACACTCTCGTTTTTTATGAAAACAAATTGCAGCCAGGGAGATGGACTAATTGTGTTGCGACGCAGAGCAAAAAGAAACAACCATTCACGTAATTAAGCCAATTTTCATGGACAAAAATAGTTGAAGGGGCAGTAAGCAAGAGCATTCATCTGGTACACAGCGCACGATCCCACCCCCGCTCATGCGTACAAAGAAAAGTTAAGCATTAAGCAAATATAGGCTGCCTCACCCTGAGAAAGTCACTGGATAATGATGCTTCAATTACAGTGGATCCCAGAATACCGAACTGTCCAATTATGAAAAATGATGATGGGCTGACAGAGGTCTTTGGGAACATGAAAGACGTCTTTATCAAAGCAAATCTAAGCACTCTATCTCTAAAGTACAAAACGACTCTACCACCGCCATTACGGCACGTCATACCATCTTAATGAGACAGAGCTGCCCATCTTCCCCCGTAATGACAAAAGATGGAGGGACAGAAGATGAGTTCAAAAGATAAATGTGGAGGCCGGGCCCTTTGAAAATGTGCTCTCTAGTAAAGTTGAAAGTGAGCGGCGAGCGGTAATGCTCTGCTCGAGTGGCCCGCTGGGGAATGACATCCACTCTCTTATCGCCAAAGGATGCAACATCAAGGTCTGGCCAAACAGCCTACGGTAGCTGCATGGGAACTTCAGCGGGGAATTACAGAATACGTGCGTGTGTGTGTATGTCCTCACTGCAAGGGTGAACTGCCACTCTAAACATCCTAAAATTTGCCAAAACCACCAGTCTAGCCTGCTTTGTATAGGAAATGTGTTCGCTTCCAAGGGAGAATTATGTTGCTACATGCAACAAGGAAAAATTTGTCGTTTTTAGAGAAAATTTCCCTCCGAATATTGGAAACAAATTCCGGAGTATGTTTCATTTCAGTGCACGTAAATGGACTCGTATCATATTATAACCTCTTGTTGTTTTTACATAAACACGCACTCTCAGAAAAAAAGGCACAAAAGCTGTCACTGGGGCAATATCCTTTCAAAAGGTACACCTTTGTACCTAAAAAGTCCATATTAGTACCTCAAAAGTAAATATTGGCACCAAAAGTGTACATATTAGTACCTAAATGGTACATATTAGAACCTTTTTAAAGAGTACCGTCCCAATGGCAGCTTTTTGTACCTTTTTTTCCTTGAGAGTCGACTTCGAGCCCAGCTTTTGCGCAGCTTGTGGAGTGTTGACCATCCACAACAATATTAATTTGGCTCCCCATTAAAACGCAGCACAACTGGGTGCCTCGAAATGTTGGATGGAAACTTTCCTGGCACTTTCTGGGCAGGAGTTACGACACCAAGACGTTTTACGGCCTAAAATTAGCAACCCTGAACACATGATGCAGGGTTAATTATTTCTCACAGTCCTTCCCGGTGGGTGTACAAAGCTACTTTTTCCTTGTACAGTATCGACCAAATCCAGCAACAGAGCTTTCGGAGGTCGCACAATGTAGAAGATGTTTCATTGTGTAGGGTTTTTTAGCCACTGTAAAAAAAAAAATTATTTTCGTGATTTGTTATCACAACATTTTTTCTTTTGTCAAATCAACTTGGATAATTAATGTGGTTCAGATAACATAATATTTTGAGTTTCTGTTGATTAAACCAATTGCCTTCATTGTATTAACTCAAAATTTTAATTTCAGTGAACTTAAAATTTTAAGGCAACCAGGTATCTTACTTTTTTAAGTAAAACCAACAATTCTTTTTTTACGGTGTGCCCACCTGCTGAAGAGTTAAAACCAGTGTTTGTTTGCATTATACAAGAGCAGCAGATGCTGATCCCAGAAAAGGATATTCTGAGAATGCCGTGATTATTATATATGTCTTCCCACAGATGCCAGTCCCCTGAGGCTGCTCTTGTTACTCCTGCATTTCCTAAAACCTTTTACATTTTTTTTGAGTAATTTGTGATTGTTAAAGACTGACTTGCCACTGAAAAAAAATATTATATATAAACTGTCCCTGTCATAGATATTATAATATTATATCATATATTATATTATATCATAAATGTCATAAAGACTTTAGATTGCATTATTATTATTTAAAATGAATAACCTTTGATATGAGGTTGTTTGACCAGCACTATAAAAAAAAATAAATAAATAAATAAAAAAAAACTTTTTTGAGTGTACATTTATTGTATTAAGTTTAACTAAACATTTCTAAAATAAAATAAATGTAATAATTATATAATAAAAAAATATATAATAATTGCAAACAGACTAAAAAATATCATTACAAAAATCCAATGCAAATATTTTCAGCAATTTAATTATCCAAAATAAATTATTACTTTAGAGTTCAATAGCAAATACAAGACAACATGCATAGCAAGAAAGAATAATGAGCTGCAATTCACTCAAACACCTTAAAAAAACAGCAGTGCGTCCGCTTCTACGGCCAAGGAGTTGCAGACAGCCTGGGCTGTAACATGATAAGCACGTCTCTCTCGCAGACATGGCTTTAACAGTTCTGTAATGGCTGTCTTTCCCCTACTGCACACTGCACCCTACTCTGCTCCACAGCATGGGGGCCTGTTCTTAAATATCCTTTTTTTTTTTCTTAAAAACATGGCTTGAGAAACAAATAAACTGCGTTATGCTGGGAGGAAACACAGCAAGACACTAAAGTCATCTTTAAGGTATGCACATGACTGCCAAAACATAGTCAAGTGATAGGCTTAGACTTTTCCTACAACTGGGTGAAAGAAAAAGGAAAAAGAAAAAAAGGGTGTGCAGTTCCAGTGCGGCAGAGAACAGCTGAAACAGTGTTTAGACACACGCGTAAAAGGCCCTCCCACGAACGAGTCACTGTGATGTCATAAAGAGGTGCCACAAGCGAACAATAACAGCGCAGTACAGTAAAAAAAAAAAAACTAAGTAGAATGAATGACGTGTGACAAATGTGAGCAAGGTTGAGATCGAGCTGCCTCACCTTTGGGAAGCACAGGGCGATTCACGCAGTGAGCTGAGCTCAGGTGGGCAGGAGCTCTCAACGGGAAACAGTGCCAGCTCTGCCTGCGTTCCATAAGCCACCCATCAACCTTTCCTCTCGCTCAAGATTGGGGTTAACTAAGCAGGCCGTCTGGTCAAAAGCTGCCCTACAGGCTCCCATTGAGGACGAATATGTGTACGCATGCATTCTATGTACAGTATTACATGCCAAGATGATTGTAACATTATCAAATACAAATTTAAACTGGTTTCATTAATGTCAGTCAGTATACGTCAGTGTTGGAACAAAGACATGCTCACCTGTGTGTGTGTGTGTGTGTGTGTGTGTGTGTGTGTGTGTGTGTGTGGTTGTTCTATGGACTCACACACTTATGCACTGCAAACGCAGACATTAAATGATTTTCTCACAATTCTTCCAGTCTAACTGGCACTTTCATATGGCTTTTAACAAGAACTTCTTATCAAACACAAATTTACATCTCACAGATTACATGCGAGGAGTTGTACATCTCTAATGGCTCATGCACCATTAGTCTGTTCACCAGCTCTCATGTGTGAAAGCATATTGTGCACATACACATTCAGCTAGCTTGAAGCTAAATGTCAGCCATTTTGCCAGTAAAAGCCCAGTTTTGAGTGCTGACAGGCTGTGTCTTCTAGCAAGACATCACACACAGCTTCTATTGTTGCTTTACAGTGTTATGGCTTGATTTTATTATGTCTGTCAAAACAACATAGGCTGCACAAGAACTTTTTTTTGATTTGTTATCATTGCTATTTTATTTCTGTGTGCAACTTTTTCTCTTCAAAACAGCATCATAATGTAAACAGCAAAAAAAGAAAAAAGCCCACATTGAAGTGAAAGAGAAAAAAAGTTTGAAGAATTTTGCCCTTTTAATGAAAACATATTATAAGATTAAAACAAAGTATAAATAATAAGTAATATAAAAAGTATATTACAAAATGAAATATGTTTGGAATGTGCTAAATAAATAAATAAAGTATCGTAAAAATATCCATATTTTTACAATATATCTCTGTGGCAGTTTATATCTGTCACTTCACTGTATATTTTAATTAATTATGAGTGATCCGACACATATTTTCAGTGACGTCATTTAGCCTACTGTATGCATATAGCCTATTTGACCTAGCCTGGAAGAATCATCGCCAAGAAAATTCATGGACAGTCTCTCGCGTATGGCGGGAGATGGCCCATAGAATCACCAAGAGTCGGATACGTGTGAAATGTTTAATGAATGAATTAATGCATATTTATTGTCGCTCAAAACCAGAAAAAAAAATATCCTTCAACATTGTTTTTCGTGACAGAGCCAGGCCTCGTTTGAGTTCATTATTGATTAGACACGTAACTCCAACTGTAGATGGTTTCGAATTAATTCATATTTGTTTCCAATAATATTATAAATATATTACACAAATTGCTCACACTTTCCCACCTAGAATTACACTTTGATTTAAATTAAAATATTATTTTACCATTGCAAAACGGTTACTAATGGTTCAAATTAACTACAGAGAGAGAGAGAGGGAGAGCCTGTATCAGGCGAATATACCTGGGCGCCAGAACAAACTGGTTTCCCTGTGAAACTCAACTTAAACTATCGTATAATAATAATATATCAAAGACGAAGCTTGAACTAAGTGGTTGTAAATAAACCACAGAATATTAATGTTAAATCTGAAAGCATTAAACGCTCGTCGAAAAATGAATGAATGGCCTAACATTATGAATCAAGCTCTTGTAACTACCTGCGTTTATGGCCACTTGATTCGTTCAGTAATAGCAGATGATCCAGCCGCCAGATGGTGATTTGTGCCTTACTTGGATCCCACATTAACCTATTATAATATCGTTTAATTAAACACAATTATGGCGATGATATTTGATTGCACTTCAGGTATGAGAAATAATTAAAAGCAATGACCGTCGGTGTCGTATAAAAACTTATATTCAAGAAGCTTCTCGGCGATACCTGCAATTGCTTTTGGTAATGACGAGACGGCAAACTGTTGAGTTAATAATAATAGGCTAATAATAATAATAGCTAATAATTTTGTAATGTATTGATATTACATTATTTGCGTTTTTAAAATAGTTTGGACGTATATTTTATAGAGAATGTATTGGGGGAAAACAATGTACATTTAAAGAATAATAATAATAATGCATTATGCTATAATAGTAATAATAATAATACACATTCTTATATCCTCTGTATACTCTATTCATCATTTAAATTAAAATGAATGCAGATACATTTGAAACAGTAGGCCTATTATATCTGTATGATGATCTGTATGAACACGGGAACCCGTAATAAACATCTTAACTCAGTGAAATCAGACACAGATTGAATGCATTCATAAAGTAAATCTGTCGAATATGGAAGAGCAGAACACTGATTAGCTATTCAAAGCAACGAAATGAAATAGGTTATAGATGAAATAAGGAAAGTACAGAATATACGCCATATATCAGTAGTCTTTAATGAGCGCTTGTGTTTTAAAAATTGAGATCAGGCCCTCCAACACAAAAACGAAACTATAATCTCTCAGAGAACTACACAATAAATGCCTTGAAATGTAAATAAAAGAAGGTCTGATATATATGGCTTGAGCACTCAGGAGAGTTGACCTCCAACACAAAAGCGAATTAATCTTGAATGACCAACAACAAAACACGAAAAACGACAGTCTGACCTGTTAATAGCGATTCTCACAAGTCTCGTGTGCTACAGAAGTCTTGAAGTGTGCATGAGAAAATATCAAGGCCCACATTTCTGTCTCAAAACAAACCGAGTATGCTGTTCTCCCGGCAATTTGAATCAACAGGTCATCAGGCCCACGCGAGCTTTACTGCATATGTTCAGATAGCTACTAAAATGTCCTAATATTTTAATAATTGTCGCAGCGTACATATGGTCATTGAAACTCATAAGACGAGCATTTTCAAAACTGCGCAGTTTCATATAGGTCTTCAGTTAAAAAGAAATTATTTTTAATGATCATTTTCCTCTGGAAACAGATATATCTAGCTCATAACAATTTACTTCGTTATAACTTCGTTATAACACTTATTAAATTGCTACATAATTTAAGTATAATGAAGCCTTTTCTAATGAATTGTCCACATTGCACTGAATGCTATAATCGCATGCAAAACTTTCACGGGCACTCAATGTAAGAAAATAGTTTGAGTGTGAAATCCTACCTATTACAAACAAGTCGGAACACAAATGAAAGCCAAACAAACAATAAGCAAAGACATCGTGCAGAGTCCAAAGGAGATTTACACACTTTTCCTCGCCTTCGAAAGAGTCCAGAAAATAGCTGACTCTATTTTCTTCAATACGACATACAGCCTATATGCATTATTGATTTGCCATTTGCAGATGAAGCACACCGAACCGCAACAGACCCCAGAGGACAAGGATTCCTAAACGCGACCTCCTAATTTTAAATTATCGGAATGAATTGTCCGTTTTGTTTCATATTCCTTCTTCTATGGCATCCAGTGGACAGGCAGAAAGCTCTGGAGATCTCCACACTCGGTCTGTGCGTCCTGGGGTCCATGAGCAGTGCTAGAGCGCCCACTATTTCAACAAGCAGGAATATGATTTCACAAGACCTGGAACCACTCAATAAAAAAAGTTACTATCCCTTTCGACAACTCTTCGCTAACTTTCGCGTAACAATTCTCTACGGTTTCTCGACTTCGCTAAAACACGAGAGTGAAACAACACGGCGTGGAAACGCTCTCCTGATCATTTCAGCCAAAGCACCACCACAAACGAAACTTGTGAACAAGCACACTACGGCAGCATCTGCTCTAAAGGGTGGACGCGCGGATCACGGAGAGTTTGAGCGATTTCAATGCAATTGAGAGCTGAAAAACAAACGCACCGGACAAAGACGCGCTCTCAGCAGGAACTGATCAATGAAAATGACACTTTGGTGATGTGCGCAAGGGTTCAAAGTGCCGTGCGGCCGCTCAGGAGCGAAAGTATCGCAATAAGGACCTACTTTTGGCCAGTTTTCTCGCCCTCGCCTTGGATCTCATCTTGTCGGCTTGTAGATTCCTCGCGTCCTCCTTGAGCTCAGAAGCAGCAGCAGCGCTATCTTCATCTCACGAGCATTGTCAGTTTGGACACCTTCGCACATGCGCACAGGCCATTCAATCTGACACCCTCGTCAGGGCCAAAAACTTTCCAATGTATTCATCATCATCACTTTTTGTCCTATCGTGTCTCCTTTAGATCACTTATCTCTTTCCCTCCTCCTCCACTCGCTCCGCAACATCTCGGATCGCCCCCCACCTCCCCTTCTTGAGCTCCTGAAGAGGAATAAGTGCTATTTTTCAGGGACCTGCGGAATTCGGTACGACACTGGACACTGAATCCTGGATGGGGTCAAGGTCGCAGTCCTCAAACGCAAGGTGATCGCGAACATTTCACGCACTCAAATAATAAGCGACGATTTAAAGCATGAAAATATTGTTCAAAAATAATTATACTAAGCATATTTCTTCATAAAATAAATTATTATTATTATTATTATTCATGATGGTTCAGAAAATTAAAATAGTATATGAATGTTCTCTGGGCATATTACTCATTTTTAACTTTATTGTGAAAGTCTCTGTACCTGATGTAGATTTAAGAACATTGGTGAGTGCCTCATATTTATATATATATATTTATATAAAAACTATTAACATTATTAATTTAGGTGAGCTCTATAAATAGGTAAAAGGTGTGTTCAGTTTCAGTGTTGCTATTGAAAGCCACCCGAGTCTCCGCGCGCTAGACTCCAGACGGCCAGGAGCTCCCGCGTGCGTGCATGTGTGTGTGTGTGTGAGAGAGAGAGCGCGCGCGAGAGAGAGTGTGTGTATGTGTGTAATGTAAAAAGAGTAGAAATACTGTATGTATGAGTGCACGCGTGGGATCCGCACTGAGAAGGTATGCATATAAACTCTCTCTTGAAACAATTCACTCTGAGGTTTGTTTGGGTCTTAGGTCTAGATTAGGTTTTGTACATCAGTATTGCTATATACAAATTCGTGGCAGTTTATGTGCAGGTAAAGCAAGCAGGGAACGACAAGGCAACCGATACACTCATGTAAGTATGATTCTGTTGAATTATTTGTTGTACGTAGCCTTTAACAAACTGCAGTCATGTTTGCATGTGCACAATCATTGCATTTTAATGGTCACTGTAAGGCTGTAGGCGTGCTGTCAGAATCAAGCCTCAGGAGTGCAACAGCAGGCTCAACATCCGCAGTTATTTTCTGCAATTGGCACGTAATATAGATCCTGTTAGACATCAAAAGATAGGAGTCAGTATGATGCGGAAAGGTCCTGTCGGAAATGAGCGTTTCTTGCTAACTAAATTTGAATTATTTTGCGTTTTGCATTATTAAAAACTATATAATACAGACTGCCGTTTTTTTGCCAAAATATAGCCTAATACAATTCTATATTATTATTATTATTATTATTAGGCCTATTAATATTATTAATAATAATAATAATTATTATTATTATTATTATTATTTCTCAATTGTATTGGAATTCACAGTACAAGATTAAGATGACAACTATTAACCTGACAGTTTTTATTTATTATTTCTCTTTGTAATTAGAAGACCATTCTCCAATAAAACGGATCTCGTGTTGTCATCAGATCCCGTGGGAGCACATGGGCTCGCGCAGGTGTCTTTCAAGATATTTAAAGCAGCCATTAACAGTAATCCATGTCCACTAACTTTCAGTCTTTTTTCCGTTGACATCATTCCCGACATATAGGCATTATAGGTTACTCTTTTATGCTTTTATGAATATGAGGATATTGAAGAGGTCCGAGCTCCTCGCGTATTAAAACCAATAAATATGATTGCAAACATTAGCACATAAACATATTGTGAACCAATGTCTTTTTCTCAAATAAATATATTAGGCCGAATGAGGCACGTAACGTTTATGTTCTTCTCTGGTGGATTGCTGCCTTTTGATTTTGTGCAAATAAACTCCAGAGCCTATTTCATTCATAAATGAAATAATAATTTTGCACTTTATTTGGCTCATCTGCTTTTGGCGCGTTAAAGAGGTTTAGATGGATTAACAAGGCGAAATGCTTTAAACACTTTTACATATATAAACCTGCCGTTACCTGCTCTGAAGGCAGAGGTGATCTTGTTACTAAGCCCCCACTGACGAATGACATTTATTGGTTTATTGATTGACTCCATATTAAACGTTTTATCGGTAAAACCTTCTCTTGTCAAGACATATGATACGATACGAAGCACGTATTGCCATTAAACTGGATATGTGAGATACAAAAAATCTGAGTTTATTTCTTTAAGAAATGCTTTTTTTTTTTCAATTACATATAAATTATATTTGACCACAAGATGTACAGGTGTTGCGTAAGCTATTACAAATGTGACATTGTTGAATTATTAATCTTTATATGATTTAGCCTATAATTTAACTGTTGTTTATTTTAGAGCGAGCAAAGATGACTTGATATATATAAAATGTGCCACTTTTTTTCTTTAGTAAAAGCATGCCATTCGTCCATTCCTTACACAACAATTCAAATGAAAATCTCTCTCACGCATTGGGGCTGGACTTTTTTCATATACGGAGCAACACCTTTGTAAAGGCATTTAACTGTAATTACACTTGTAAAGAAAAGTGTTGCTCCTCATCACTAGCTCATTGGGGAATAGTTTTCTGCGTCATTTAAACGTCTGCCTTTTTACAAGCTCCTGGAAACGTGACGGCTATGTAACTACGCATTTGGACTATTTTCTTTCCAGATTGTTGCCATTTTCCTGTGGTTTAGCACAGGAAGGGAGGGATGCTGGCCCAGACCCCGGAAGAGAGGTGTTCTGCAAACCAGGCCTCAGGAACATCCATACTGAGAACTGATGTCAGTGACTGAGTTTGTGTCATCTTAATTAGGCTTAATTAAGAGCAGAATTCAAGAGGTTTGAGTATCACAAACAATCAATCACATAAATCCATGTAATTTTAAATATATTAACCCATTATATATGTTTGAATATGTCTACAGTTGTAATTGTATTTTATTAAGTTCACTAAATAAAATGTATAAGCCGCCATTTTGTTGTTGTCACTGTGTTCGGTCCAATGAATTCTAATTATAAAGTGTTTTAATACAATATTTTGGGTTAAACTTACAAAAAGGAGCATTTTTTAACAAATAAGGAAGTTGTTTTTATTGTTAATTTATTGATTATTTTTTATTGTTGATTTTATTTGTGTGGTTGCTTATGGGTACAACAGACTGCAACAATTTATACCGTCATTAATCGGCACACATCGTTTGATTTTACCATTCATTTATTTGAGGAAAAATTATAACTACTATTAATAGCCAGCTAATCATAAAAACAACAGTGTAAATACCAACAAGTAAAACAAATTAAATACTATTAATAATAATAATAGGCTATTTAATTGTTATAAATAAAACTGATTAGAATTAGATGGCTAAGATAAGTCTCTGTTTTTATTGCTATAAGTTCGTCGAAAGCAAATGAAACCAAATCTTTATTCATGGTAGGAAAGGGCTCGGCTTATGTGTTACGCACTGATAGGATCTCACCACACTCAATATGTGAAATGATATCCACCCAGCAGTGGCCACAGTCGGAATACACGGGGAAAAAAACCCACTTGTTGCGACAACTACGGCTGCGCTCTGATCTTTACATGCTAATGCAGTGGATGTAATGGCAAAGTAAACACAACTTCATGATGACGGGGCTTCAGGCAAGTTCCCTCTCTCTCTCTCTCTCTCTCTTTCTCTCTCTCTCTCTCCACTGCACACGAACACACACACACACACACACACACACAGTCCTACAGAGTGTGTGTGCAAGTGTGAGAGAGAAGGAAATCAGAAAATTGGCAAAGGTACTCAATGGCTGTAGTAACAAAACATTATCAAAGAAGGCAATAGTGGTTGCCGTAAACACTCTGAGAATGGAGAGGTGAGGCAGAGTAATTGAAAACAAATAGGCGCGTGTCGAACACTTACAAAAGCTCTTTTACAGATTTCAAGTGAATTCAAACTTTAGTACAAACCTGACTATTAAATATATAGGCTATTAGTGTGTGTGTAGTGATGTTAGTAGGCTAATACATTCTATCGCGCTTATTTGAATTGGTGACACGCCTGTGCCCTTATAACGTAAGGCGCTCCACAGCTAATGAAACCGCGAGAGCAACTACAGTTAAGTTCCCTGGGTAATTATTAGCCATTAATTGGGTTCAAGACCTTGAGAGTGTATGGGAAATAGGAAATCTGACCACTAATCCTAGACAGACTTTTTTCCTCCGTTGTCCCTCGTTCAAAGAGAAGGACTACAGGCGCCACGGGCTACTTAATGCACACACAACCTACAAACAGGATCTAAACATGCAATATAACCTAATCCATACATAACCTTCAAAGAAATTATCTCAGCATCCCAACACAGTATGAACATATCCAACATAACCTACAAACATATTACAGTACAGCATTAACCTACAAACACAACATACATCACATTTGACCTACAAACACATTTTCTATAATGCACACATCTCATATAAATACATAACCTAATGCAATAATTTACTGTTAAAAAAATTGTAAAATTGATAAGTGCTTATAAACATCAACATTTAATTCAGCGCAATAATTATCAAAATCAGCATTTTCATGCCTGTATAGTCTGTCACTGCCGTGCTGTTTTATAGAGTCAAATTAAATATTAGGCTACATTGATTTTGTTTGCATTATAACAGTGCTTTAATTTAACAACAGTGTAACAGCTGTAATACTGAGCACAACCCCATGCATATATGATACGTGTAAAAGCCACAAGTCTTGAATAAGCGGCATATGGCATGTTACATTAATTATACTGCAATGAGTCGCCCGCTTTCATTACGCATCTTTATAACCGCTTGTGATTAATTGCGCTGGAAGAAATTGCGTTAAGTGCTTTTCCTGTCAAAATCCCGTCTCGGAAAGGTAAATTTCGTTGTTGTCGTTGTTATTGTTGTCATCCCTGCAGATGAAAAGAGACGGAGTCTGGAGACTTCATGGAAACGCACATGTGAGGATCGCCCGAGGCAAGCAAAGAAAATTACCCCGTGCAGAAACGACCCTTAATATGATGTGATCAATCACTCTGTCTGCGGGAACACCACGGTCTCTTTACATCCCAAATATGTGCTCATATATCGGCAAACAGGAAGATGATCAAATGATCTGATTTCTGAGCGTTTTATAGGCTGTAGGGTCAGTGCAGGTGTGCAGACATTGTACTGACACAAATTGGAATTTATACGTGATTTTACAACAACAACAATAAACAAATATTTATTTAAATATTTTTAAAATAATATGTATTTCATTTCTATTTAATATATCAATTATCATTCTTATTAATAAACAAATACATGATTTAAATACATTTAAGTTAATATAAAGGTTTGAATAAAAAATAAAAAATAATAATAATAACGTTTGTAAATGTTGTAAATGTTTTAATTTCACTCTTAACGTTTAAATTCTTCAGCCTGAAGTAAAGAGTATTCAACATATTCAAATTATGAATTCGTTGTACTTTCTAAGAATCTTGCTACAATCATTTTTATGATGTTATAATCGAATTCATCATGTTTAAAATGAAAACACATGCAGTTCTTATATGTCAGTAAAATTTGATGCGAATCACATACAAACTCTTTAGTAGTGGGCTTTTCTTAATATTATGGATAGGCAAAATCATATAAAAATTAATCCTTTCAAGACGCACTTATTATATATGCTATCTATCTTTATTTAAAAAACAGAGATGTACATGAGAGCCACCGCGATTGTGCCATGCGACGCATTTCAATATTCCCCCAGTACCTTTACTGTGTTATTCTGATGACCAGGGCTAAATGAAAAGGTTAATTAATCATTTATTACATTTAGGAGCTGTGTGTTCAATAACATTTGGTTTTTGCTCAATAGTACACACGGGGTAAATGGCTGAAGGGCATCAGCAGAAGTCTCGGATCCGCATTGGACATTAGGGAATAAACTGCGTCTGTCAGTGGTGCGTGACGGGACACATGATGTTTGAAAACCTAAGCGCGCTCACACAACTCGCATAGCTTGATCGATTACACATATTTTTGGCATGAATCGGCGATTTCAAGTCAGATCTGCCACTCTAGCAGAAGATAAGAAACACACATACACAATGTGAGTTGAGTTGCGTGATGTACAACAGACATTTTATAGCATAACAAAAAGTTTACTTTTCATGAGGGAAATTGCTTCCTTTTTGTGCACAGTGGGTTTAATTAAACTACTCGGTAATTAATGTTCTTGAAACCCTTCCAAACCCTCTTGATGCAAAACAATGCATCATTTTTATTTAGGCCTATAGATACACACACTAAACTGTAAAACCGAACAGTACTACTAACTTATAAAGATTGAGTACACTGCACTTAAAGTCTGTTAAATCATTGATGCATCTTGAAACAATTACATTTTCTGAACGAGGAGTTTAGTTTTATTTTTGTGTCGCTCAACATTTTTGAGTAAACCCTTATAGTTACATAAAGTGACGTCATCCGTCAAGTTGTTGCTCTAACCGACATTATCAAAGGAATCCATTCAACAAAACTGAGTTGCGGCAGATTTCAAGTTCCCAGCATGCTTTGCGTGTCACACTGTGCAAGGAGAATAAATGTTGAAATTGAGTGTTATTTTTTGTGTTTTTGCACAAGATTAATGCAGGGGAAGATGTGTTATTGTTTAGTAATGTAGTGCTGTCAAACGATTAATCACGATTAATCGCATCCAAAATAAAAGTTTGTGTTTACATAATATATGTGTGTGTACTGTGTATATTTAATATGTATATATAAATACACACACATGAATGTATATATTTAACAAAAATATATTATATTTATATATAAAATATTTATAATTATATATTGTATACAAATATTATATATATATATAATATTTGTATACAATATTTATTATATATATATATACACACACAATTTATATTATATATATATACACACACACACATGTAAATATTTCTTAAATATTTACATGTATGTGTGTGTATTTGTATATACATAATAAATATACACAGTACATACACATATTATGTAAACAAACTTTTATTTTGGATGCGATTAATCACGATTAATCATTTGACAGCACTACTTTAAAGGTGTTTCTGTGATGTTGAAGTTTTGTAGGGTAAACTACAGATTTTAGTATAGTGGAATTAAACATTACATAAAATTAAAAAAAAAAAAAAATTCAGTTTGACTTAATTGTAATTTATAATTATTTTTTATTAAAAAAATTTGAGTTGCTTTACTTAAATTTTTGAGATAATCAGTGTCTACAAAAATTGAGTATTCTGAACTTATCAGGTTTTACAGTGATAGCCTACACTTATTATAGGCTATCTATAACATAACAAGGCTTGGCAGAGGGGGTTGTTTAAATGTCTGAAGTATGAATGGCAACATTAATTAATTTAAACACTAACCAAAAATCAAAGTCCCCCTAATGAATTCATTGCTCAGGCTGAGTGTTGACTTTGACTTGCAGATGGGACTGCCTGAGTGGCTCATAAATGGAAGAGAGCAGGTTTCAGTGAAAGACCTCTCAGTGTTCCCCTCCTCTTTCTCATCAGCCCTTCCTGGAGTGACTACGCATAGTTTCCTTTTGATTAGGACCATCTCCTCACCAGACGTCCCAGCAAAATCAACACATTTGTGTTTTTGCATATGGAGGCCCAAAAGTCATGACAGCAGCTAAAACATCATTAGGTCAAGCATGTAAAGGTGTGGTATAAATTTAAAAAGGTGAAATTTTGTGCACTGTTAAAGATGGCATTGTGGTTATTTAGGTAGTCAGAACTTCTTTTTTTCTCATATTTTGTTGCTGACATAATGAAAAAAAAGACAAAAGCAGTTTGCAGCCGTTTTAAAGAGCATTCACAATGGAGAAACCCATGCACATGTGCTTGTGAGGGAATGTCATGACAGTTGACAAATATGTAACGAACACAAAGAATACCAAACCAATGCAAATACTAGTGAGACATGCCCTCAAACACACTCACACAAAGACACCAACACACACACACACACACTCTCACAGTGGTAAATCACTCTTATTGTCCCTCATTTAAGCTGAAGACTCGTTGCGTATGCGCTGCTGGGATTAAGACTCGAGCTGGGCTGCTTATTTACCTGTTTATGAGTTTTATTAGGCAGTCGATCTGAGGCAGTGTGCGTGTGACAGCAAGATTAATCAGCCTGCTGCTCCGGCCAAACTACACATCACAACACACATGCAAACACCTCACTCTCTGGCGCTCATTTCCTCTAAAGAGCAGAGATAGATAGATTTCTACTGCTTTGAGGAGAATGCAACCTCTTCCTGAAGACGGGATATTTATGAAGTTTCCACAAACAAGAGATAACCAGTTTACTCAAAATGACCAGATTTTAAGAAAATACCATGAATGTGAGTGGATATAATTTCATTAAAAAGCACTAAAATGCATTAAAATGTTATGCACTTATTAAGAACATTAGAAGGGAAGTGAGTAATGCACACTTTCAGTCTTTGAAATATTCTTTAAAAGCAACAAGCTTTTTTTAAAAAAAAAAAAAAAAGTGCCCCCAAACTGAATGCACTACAGAGTCAGTTCAGCAATCATAATACATTTCCAAATACATAATGAACTGGAAACTGAGTGGGAGTTTTGATTCCAATCTTTGTGATGAAGCTTGAATATCTCACATTACAAATTCATCTTCAGAATACAACAGCAAAGAGCACAGACATTTCGTGTTGTCCATTTCCAGGAACATTCAACATTTTTCCTAATATCAGCTTTTGTATTGTATTGCTTTGATTTGCTACAATCTGAAGCAGTTCTTTGAAGCTGTGTTTGGACACTCTGCACCATATGCACTGTAAACATGTCTGAATATCACTGCATTAGATTGCAAAATATCAAACCAAGTCACATTTATTTTAATGAAAGCAAACAAAGCATCACAAAAAAGACAGTTGTTTGGTTTTGAATTGATAAAGCAATAGATATACTGATCAAAAAGAAGACAAAAAAAGTATTTGGACTCTTTCTGGTTGTCAAACATGATCATTGTTCATGTGATGAACTACACTTGTGGTTACTCGCCTATATAGGACACTGAAAGTCGCTGACACACCAGTTGATTATAAGCCGTTGCAAAAATGGCTCAGGAAAGTGAAGCTAGATGCATTTGTTTGATATTTTGTTATTTAATGCAGTGACATTTATGCGTTTTTAAGTGTTCAAATACTTGTATTTTGATGTGTTTTAAATTAAATAGGTGCTACACTGTGCAGTTCCTCATCTGGGACTGCTATTAGTGTCTAAAGACTGCCCTCCTGTGTTCCTCATACAAAGTGATTCAGTTTGTCCCACCACCAACTCTACCAGCATTCCTTCTCCTCTCCCGTCATTCCCATGTGAGCTACACCCCCAGCATCCCAGACCACTGTACGCCGCATATTACATTGTTTCAAATTCCATCCTACCTCAACAATCCTTACTCATGAGGAACATTCGACACTGATCCAGAATCAGCATTGCTACTATTGATATGAGGATACTCACATAAAAACAAGCTCCATATGTAACTTATGAAGAATCTGTTCTGTAAAGAAAATTGTGTGGGGATGAATTCCGGATAAGAACAAGTTTTACCTCACTATTTCTTCTCATACTTCTCAAAAGATGTGTCAGATTCAAGTTCAGTTCATATCCACCTTCCTCATAACAAAATAAAGATTAACTTATCCGTTTCAGTTATGAACATTCATTAGTCTTAGAAAGAGAGGTTTATAATGAACATTGTAAATTAAAACCATAATAAACCATAGTAAACATCATACACTCTAAAAATGCTGGGTTAAAAACAACCCAAGTTGGGTTGAAAATGGACAAACTCAGCGATTGGGTTGTTTTAACCCAGCAGTTGGGTTAAATGTTTTCCCAACGCAAAAATGACTATATGGCTGGCTTAAAATGAACTCAAAATAGGTTGGAAATTAAAAATCAGACACATAATTACTAGAGGCAACAATAGTAATCAAAAGGTGAACATTTATTAATAAGCAATTTAATGAATGTTTATTGTTTAATTATTATTCATTAAACATATTAATACATTTTAATTTCCAACATACTGTAGGTTCATTTTAATCAAGCAATACAGTATTTTTTAAACAATAGTTGAGTTTAATAAAACATTTAACCCAACCGCTGAGTTTGTCCATTTTCAACCCAACTTGGGTTGTTTTTAATCCAGCATTTTTTAGAGTGTACAGATAAAGACAATGACAAGCTGGTGCCAGGACAATCCTTATTTCTGAATAAGATATTTTATTTTAAGCCAATGCATGATTTGAATTTAAAAAAAAAATATAATATATATATATATATATATATATATATATATATATATATATATATATATAATATACAGTAGGCTTAGGGAGTATATAGAGGGAAACTCTTAAAAATAAAAGGTTTTTATGGGCACCTCCATGAAGAATCTTTAATATCCATGGAACCATTCCATTGCACAAAAGGTTTTTTAGTGGAAAAAGAATGCTTCTTTTAAAAAACTGTTCACTGAAAGGTTCTTTGGGGAACCAAAAATGGTTCTTCATCACTGCGAAAACCCCCTTTTGGAATCTTTTTTAAGATTATAGTTTATGTTACAAAATGTTATGTTACGTCTTGCACTCTTTCTTCCATCATACTCAAGTAGCAATATACAAATTGAGCAAAGGAAGGCACGCAAAATATGAATTAATTTGCGTGCATGTCTTGCGTTCTGTCACCGGCTGAGTTTAAGCAGGCGTTCACCCGCGGCTCAGAGGGGAGATCAGCTAGCCGTAGAGGAATGTTGTATCTACACGTGAAAACGAGGCCGCCACGGCCCTGGATGGCTTAAATCTTCACAATTCATGTCGTACCTACCACATAGCCAGTGAACTCTCCAGCGCTTTACTCATAACTACAGCTTTAAGAACATGCTCTCTTGGCTATTATGATTATTCTGTGTGACAAATGCAGCCTGGAGATATGACAAGTGTTGGCGGTGCTGTTACGCTCTCCTTAAAGGTACACAAGCCTTCGCTCATAAACAAAGAGTCGTTGATGTTAAAAAATGAAAATACTCTCAAAGTGTTAAACGCAGAGGGTCGGCAGTCAGTGTGTGAGAGAGATGAAGGGATGGAGAGAGCAAAAAGGAAAAGTGAAAGAGTGTGAGGGGGAAAATGAAGTGTGAACAAAGAATAAATCTTTCTGCAAATAGCCCATTTTTTTCTCCACTTTTCCAGGATCGAGTTATGCTTTGCTTTAATTAAAATGTATTTCTCTCCAAGATGGAGGCATGTTGATGGACCCGACCCCGAGCCGTGATGCCAACCTGTCAGACCTTTATTTAGACTCGACTGTGCGAACGACACCACAGCCATTAATCAACACTCCTGTCACCTTTTCTTTTCAATTTATTCAGGCCTTCTTTCCGAGGGGATAGATTTGTCCAAAAGGGTGGCTGGGAGAGTGAATCTCTTCAGTCTTGAAACAACAACACCTTTCAAAACTAAACCTCTGAAAAAACACGCAAAAACGTACCTATACATACAACTGAACACTAGAGACAGTAAAACACCAACAGCTTTTATTCCTTTTCACACAAATTATGATTACAGGGGCAGATTAGGCCTATCAATTAAAGAGGTCATTGATTATATTTTCACTTTTTTAACTTTAGTTAGTGTGTAATGTTGCTGTTAGAGCATAAACAACATCTGCAAAGTTACGAAGCTCAAAGTTCAATGCAAAGAGAGTTTTTTTTGTTTTTTTTTCACAGAAAATCGCTTTTTAAGGACTACAACAAAGGACTTGTAGGGACTACAACAAGCTTCTTCCCGGGTTGGTGACATTACAAATCCCAAAATTTACATAAACCCTGCCCCCGGGAACACGCAACAAAGGGGGTGAGGACATGTTGGGCTGCTTAGAGAAGAGGAAGAGTTGTTGTAGTAGAGTGTTGTTATCATGCCGTCATTTTACGCCGAACTGCTTCACAAACGAGGGTCAATTCAATGCTGGATTTGCACAAAAGATTAACATGATGGCACATGCTAGTCGATGAGTTGAATCAACTCCACAGCAACTACATAAATTTATCTAATAACCGTTCAGAAATGTCCAGTTTCATTCTAAAAGTTGTAACTTCTTCCTGAGTCTCTCCATCAGTGTCCGACTCCGGTTTGAACAATGTAAGGCTGAACACCGTTACTGACATTCGTCATTTTGGCTGCGTGAGATTCTCCAGCTTTGTTGTTGTTGAGCAACCGAAGCACGAACTCTTAAAGCTCCGCCCTCTTCTGGAAAGGGAGCCGGGAGCAGCAGCTCATTTGCATTTAAAGGGACACACATAAAAATGGCGCGTTTTTGCTCACACCCAAATAGGGGCAAATTTGACAAGCTATAATAAATGATCTGTGGCGTATTTTGAGCTGAAACTTCACAGACACATTCTGGGGACACCAGAGACTTATATTACATGTCATCTTGTAAAGTGGGCATTATATACAAATTTTCACACGTTTTCTTGCATAATACTACCCCAAACACTTTTATGATTTACAAACTAATACATTTTAACATTTGTATTACATATCCAGCTACATGTGTATGGCTTTTCTAGGCTAGTATCCAGAGAAATCCAGTGAAACGTGGTTCGACAAAACAAGGTAAAATGGGTTTTTTTCTTCAGCAAATACGTTTTGATCTGACGTTTGCTTTTGTTAACCCTATCGGTTAAGTTTAGGATATGGTTTAGTGTAAATGGTACGTCATTTTCAAACCCGATAGAACACTAACCTTTTAGTGCCACATTACATTTCTGAATTGCAGCTATTCGTGCTAAACAATGTAATAAAACGTTGGCACATTCGGTTTATCTGTTTCGTGCTTTTTAGCGCCACTTACAAGACATTTCACTTTGAAACTGCCGTGGGCAATGTACAAGAAGCAAGGTTTTTTGTTTTGTTTTGTTTTTTGCAAAAATGTCGACACATGCATGTATTTTTCATGAGTAACTAATTTACTTTGGAAAAACATTTTTCCCTCAAATTGACAAGGTAACTGCTTGACCCATTAATAGATAGAAGGATTTTTACTTCTTTTTTTTTTTAAAGAAAGACTCCACACATGGACCACACATGCAGAGGGCTAAACTCTAATGTGTGCAATGTCAAGGATTTGCTCACTGAAGCTTTCAAATCTAAGCCTGGCCCAGGCTGTCAGGAGCGCAGGATTGTGGGTAATAGGGGCAGCTCTGTGCCCGGTCAGCCCTGCTGGACACACGTTTGAGTGAGCAGACACAGGGCAGCGTCTGTGCGTCCAGACCAGGGACTATGCTTTTTTTTCCCCCAAGAGCTCTAAACTCTTGTTGACAGATGAATCTTCGACTCCCTTCTCAAAGTCTCCTTCTCTTTCTCTCTTTATTTCAAAAGCTCAACTGACCTGATGGAGAAGATCCTATTCTGTTCCCCTTCACTTTCTGGCATCAGTGAATGTGTTTCCGTCAACCAAACTTTTTTTTTTCTATGCCGAAACTCTTGTTACTGAGGAGCGGTTCACAATCTTCTACCTTACAACTTTTATTTTTACCTTATTACCTTCTTCCTCTCTTCCCACCTCTGATCTCTTTCTTTCTCCCCCCTTCATCCCACTCCTGAAAGAGCATCTCTGGCCACACAATAAGAGCCGAAGGGGGGGAGAGGAGGAATTTGCCGGCCTGGGACTGCACCTGGATGCCCAGAAAGGCCGGTCCTGCTGTGAGGAGCTATTGTTCAGCATGTCAGCGGCTCCCTGTTCTAATGTCCCTGTATATCATCATTGTGATTATGTCAGATGACTGGGGTGGCCCCTGCACCATGGAAGGCTTAAATGTGGACCCCGAGTCCCACTGGACGAAATCTTAGCACTTAACCCCAGCTATAAGCATTGTGTACCGCGGGAGGGGTTTTTCCTCTTTCTCCCTCTCTCGCTCTCTTCCCATTTTTTCACCTTCTCCTATTCTTTAAAAAGGCTTTACTCGCTTGACCATTCATTCTGTCTTTTACAGCTTTTCTTTGTGATTTTTGCCTCGGTTTGGTGTGGGACAGGAATCTCAAAAGCACCTGTCTCCTCAAGTTCCACATTATATTAAAGGGAAGTACAAAGGTCATGCCACTAGGTCAAAATGCTATTTTCCTTTAAAATGACTTTTCACAATATATTCATGAAAAGAGACTAAATATATTATATTTGTGAGCGTATGTTTACTAGGCAAATGATTCATTACATACAGTAATGCGCTAATGAATAGCCATAAAAGAATAGCGAGAGAGAAATTCAGCTTTGAAAATAGTAAAATCCACTATTTGCACTTTTTTGCATTGACATCTGCCATTTCACAAATGTATTTTTTTACAGCCATATGCTGAGTAATTCAAATGTAACTCACATGCTAAATGTTTTTTTTTTTTTTTTTGTGGTGTCTGAAATTGCATACTGTATAGTAGGTACTACATTTGATTTTAAACTTACTTCGTGTCCGTTAAAAAAGTGTGTTCTATATGTGTGTAGTATGAAATTCGGATGTACTACATCTACCATGTTTTCACTGTCATGTGACCTTCTAGTGTCAGTTGCGTCTCTTCACCGCCATTCACAAATCCTCTCCCATGGCCTCATGGGATAGTAAAGGGTCCATCGAATGCGCACTAAAGAATTTCGGCGGAAGTAGTAGGTCATCTGTGTTTTTTCCGCCTACTGTTTTTCATATACTAAAACCCGATAAGTTACGATAACTCAAATCATTTGAGGAAACCGATTGCCTTAAACCATTTAAGTTTTAAAACCAATAAGTATGAGTTCTGTAAATTCATATACATTTAGTTAAATTCACTTATATTTTAGTAACTTAAAGATTTTAAGTTTATTCCACTCATTTAGTTTGAATTCAAGTCTTAACAACTATATAGCTACTTAAATGGTTTGAGGAAACCGATCGCCTTAAATGGTTTAAGTTCATCAAACCCAAAGTAATAAAGTTACATAAGAGTAAGCAAAAACTAAAAGCAATTGGTACAAAGCAATGATGACAAAACAGGAGATTTGTGTATTTATTATTGTTTATGTATAGTCGATTAGCTTTTAGTTAATTAGTTATGAAAGCTATAAAAGCATAACCTATACGCTATACAAACGTAATTTCTCGGAAAACGTTATTTAAAAGAAATTAGAAACCATGGAATAAGTTCCAATTTCTTTTAAATTTGTTGTGGTCAGCCATAGATGTAAGCAACTACATTAAATTAATTTCAGTAACTTAAATCATTAGAGTTTAAAATAGCATATTATTTCTAGTAACAGTTCTGCTTAATATAATTTGTTATTGAGTTCACATAAATATTTGTTAAGTTGAATTAACTTTTTAAAAATTTTAAGTAAAATGAACTTATGTCATTTAGCGTTTTTCACTGTTAGGTTTTACAGTGATGTATTCGGACATATTACTTTGTTGGCGTACTGTTTTTCACCTACTATAAAGGAAAGTATTCAATTTTGTACACAGCAACTGTGTGCTGGCTTATTACTTTTTACATAGGTTCTTATTAGAAGATAACCTTTTTCTGTGTTGCGATTTAGTCACCATTGAAAGCATTGTTTATTGTATGTTTTTATTTTCTCTGCATATTGAAACATCCCTTTTGCTGAGAAAAAAATTAAAAAACCCCTTTATGCCAAAAGCCTGGTGAAAAATAGCACTTACTTCAGAACTCTTGTCCCCTGTGTATCTGGGTTGATTTCCCAAGACTTAGCACAGGACAACCCAAATTCATCATAACACCGCCTCCAGTGCACAATACTGACAGAAAACATGCATGCATTATTAAATAAGGAATATCTTACAGTCATTCTTCCAAAGTTGCACTTCCTGTAATGTAAGAATGATCACCTTGTCTGAAGTGTGATACATTTGGAATGCATATGCACAATTTTTTTTTTTTTTTTATTAAATATCATGTTACCATTTTAAATGTTTGGTCACACATGCTGGCATTGGTGTTCATGTTGCCATGTATTTACATATAATTACATTTAAAATAATTACAGAATAATTCTAAATATCTTCATGTACATTTTGGAGTGTCATTATTTTTTAAGCTGCTAGTAATTATATAGTTCTTATTAATACTATAGTAAGTCATTTTAGTAATGTGTAGTATGTGTGACAAACACTAAAATGAAGCATTACCAAATGGGTGAGTTAGGAAACCAGTCAACAAGTAACCAGCATGTAAATGTAAACTACATTATCGCCTGGTTCTAATCTGCTAAATGCTATAGGAGATATTGTGATATATAAACATTAATATCATGATTTTCTGTAAAGCTGCTTTGAAACAATGTGTATTGTGAAAAGTGCTATACAAAGAAATTTGAGTTGACTTGGGAACTCCTAGATAGCACCACAGAATGCACCTGATGTTGTTTTTGCAAGCTCAAACATTGGATCGTTTTACATATAAGTTTAACATACTTCTGTTTGTACTATTTCATGTTTTCATATTCTAAAATGTGTAAAATTTTAACAATAAAAACTGATAAAGACTGAGTAAGTGTCTCACTGTAAATGTAATTAATGAGATTTACATGTAATATGTGTAAAATGGGCACTGTGATGTAAACAGTTACCGATTTAAGCTCATGAAATTCGACATGAAAACAAAGACTCAATTTTTCAGCGGCAGCACAATAAAAACGTCTTGTCGTGTCAAAGGTGAGTGGGCAGGTCTGGGAGGTGAGCGGCTGCAGCGGGTCTGTGACGTGAGGCACGTAGATTTACAGCGTGTGAACAGTGTCTGGGTATTTCTGAGACTTAATGAAGCCTCGGGGGAGGTGTAGCCCCTCTATAAAATGCATAATCCCATGGGACTGTGTCCTTTAGGAACCATTTCAAAATACAGCACTGTTTTTTTCTCACCCTCTGTGAGTTAAATGATATCCAGCAGCATGTGTGTCATTAATTGAATTGATAATTGATAAATGAAATCCTATTCACTCTTATATTAACAGGATTTCCTTACTTGCACCAAAAATAAGGTGATAATATTAATTTTGCATTGAATAATATTAGAGTACTTGTTGGAAACAGACCTGTGAGTCCCGCATGAGGAACAAGTGCGCTAACCGCTAAACCACAGTTCTCACACTCTTATTTTGATTCCTTCCAGACCTGCTGTTCATGTACAGCATGAGGATATTCCAATCTGATTTTCTAAATGAAATAAAATTGAGTGCAGTTCTTAAACACTAAATCCTGCTGTATGCAACAATATAAATCAACTACAAAAACAATTTAGTTTGTGGCCAAACTACAGTATTCATTACAGTGTAATTACATAAGTATTACTACGTAATACAAATGAACTGCATGTAATTAATATGTAATCATTTTGTGAAGCTGCATGTAATTATGCATTGTTGTTCTGGTTGCTATTGTAATCAATTACTATAACATGTAATATGTGCACCATATGTAACATATGACACTAAAAAGTAAACTGTTCTTTCCCCTCCTGACAATGATGGGCAACAATGAACTTTGCTAAATCATTTTATGTGCAGACATTTCCCAGAAAGACTATGTCACTACTTTAAGTGTTTCCAGTAACAGAGATTTCCCTCGTCAGTCCTCATATGTGCAATATAACCATATGTTGTCACATTGCAAACAATTTCCTTGGTCTGCGCATGACCACTACAAATTTTCTAGTCTATTCACAGACATTGCTTTTGAAACACATATCCTAGCTGCCTACTCAAATGAATTAAAACAGCATATTCTTTAGAGAAAACATTGAGTATTTTTACAGTACGACTGTTAAAATCAAGAAACATTTTCACATTAAGCAAAAATCGTCAAATTTTAACAAAATCTAAACAAAACCAGTCAATCCAAACTGAATATGATACATTTGATTAAAAACATTTACATTTTATATATTTATTTAGTCCATTGACTGAATTTATTACTCATTACCATGGAAGTTGTAAAGATCTACTTTATCTTTGAGTTTCACAGCTGTTTTAAAATTTTGAAAGACAGATCCTTTCACAATGTGCAGCATTTAATAATTACGGTTGCGGTGACCAACACAGCATTAAGTGTAAAAAGCTTTTAGGATTATCTTAATGGACACATGTTAGTTCACTAATCTTTTCAAAATAGGAAAACTGTGATTGCAAAATCAACAGTAACTTGATGACATATGGTACTTAAGGGATGGTGTAGACCTCATTAACACTCGTGAACTGACATTCACGCAACACATTAGCTCAATAATAAACAAAATCACTATCAGAGATGCAGGACGTACATCGTGAAGGATAGGGTTTTCTAAGGGCTGCCGGATTTTCTGAAGTCAAACAATGTTAATGCACCCATTAGAATGAGATTTTCCACACTGGTTGACACAGTTTTAGTGTTTGAAACAGGTTTTCCACAATGTTTGCACTGTTTCAGGATTTGTTCTTGTCTTGGGAACAAATGTATTTCTTCCGTGAAAACAAAAAACAAATGTGCTAATATCTTCCTTTTTGGATCAGTGCAACAGTAGCAGTGCTGAGGGCTTTTCAACATTTCACTTCAAACGCTCAGTCCATTTACGCAAACATTATGAAGCTTACGCGAGTTTCGAGCTTTGATCCTCAAAAACAAGGAACAAAGTGAGTTAATAGATCTGTACATTTGCATTTCATTTCCAAGTATCTCAGTCCAGGGAATCTACACATAGCATATTCAAACAGACAGTCAGAGAAAAGAAAAAAAAATAAATAAATAAGCTAACTTACAACCAGAGAAACCACTGTGACCTGCTCATGACCTGTCCATGGAAATTTACGCCCACTCAACCTTACATATACGCAAATAGTGAGTATACAGCATTACAAACAGATGGCAAAAGGAGATCTGAAATCATGGCCAATGAGAATTAACTGTATTGGATTTTACTATTATAAATGGATGAAAAAGATACAAATTATATAACTTATAATTAGGCTATCTTAAATATGACTTCATTAATAATGGGCTTTGTGTTTTCCATTAGATTCAAGATTCAAACAAGCGTTATTTACATGATAAACAAAGATTTACATTGTCAAACAATATGTACATTTTACATTATACATGCACATATATACAGTGGGGTCCAAAGGTCTGACACAACTAGTGAAGATGTTTCTCTGCTAGTCTAATTTAATTTAATATATTAACCTTTAACTACTATGTAATAACATTTAAATTGATCATTTGTTACAATGCACTTATACATGTTTTTTTTTTTTTTTTTACATTGTACTTGTATTTAAAAAATGCCTCTGTGTAATTACATCTGTAACTAATTTCTGTAATTACATCTATATACATCTAATACTCCTACCCTTTAACTCAACCTTAAACCTAAGCATACCACCAAACCTGTCCCTAATTTTACCCGTATCCCACCTCAATAGCAGCGAATATAAAGAGGGACCAAATATTTTATTATATTTTATATTCATATTTTATACACATTATTTGGTTACACATTATTTTACAGTACGAGTACTTATAATGTACTTACCCAAGAAAGTACTAGTAATATAAGGTAAGTACATGGATTAAGGTTAGGTATACTACAAATTATAAGCATAATAGTTGGTGAAAAGTGAAATTATTTCCAGCGTGTAAATGTTGTTTTTTCAGCACTTGGATCTTTTTATGCTGTGTTTATAAATAAATGTTGTTGTAGTGAAAAGCTGAATTTCAGAATGTCTTAGTATTTGGTGTGTCCCTGGTTTAGCTTTAAAAAAAGAAGCTGGCATTAACTCCACAAGTTTGTTCAGTACCTGATGATTCATGTTATCCAGTATGGTTTGATAAAACCAGCACACTACAAAAGAAGCAAGAAAATCTGACCTTTAATATCGTCAGTATTACAAAGTTGCTTATTTGGATTAGTGACCTAGAAATAGTGCGATCTTAAATAGTTCTTTTTTTATGGCAAAACTTTTCTTTGTTTTAAAATGTTCAAAATTCCAAACCGTTCCAGATTTAAATGGGATTTTGAAATCCCAGACTTCTGCTTTGGTGTTTGTGTGCCATTAGTTGGCTTTTTCGGCAAGACTTAACTCGTAGCTCGGTTTGGGTGTGCTGGGGTTGTGTCTAGCATACACGGTTGTGGTGGTGGTGTAGAATCTTCCCGTTTAAAGTAGGCTAAGCCCAAAACTTCATAATTGTACTATACAAGAGAGTCAGCAGGGGGAGTAGAGTTGAGATTTATGTTTCTGCTTTACTTTTAACATCCTGCCAAACTAAACCAGGCTCATTTGAGAAGGATTTATTTCCCCTATTTACACCTCTCTGTATTTCTGAACAGTTTTTTTCCTGTTATAAGAGCTCTGTGATTAAAGAAAGTATAGAAAATAAATGTTACTGTGGAACATTTACTGGACACACAAGTTTCACATTCACTTGAATCAATGACAAAACCCCTCATATACGATATGTATTATAGATTGCTTTGTTACAGAAAAACAACATTATAGTTGCCTACATTCAAAACTGTTTAAGAGTGCATGATGTGCCATTTTAAAACATTAACTGAGCATCTCAACCTGCTTTGTCAAGCAATGCTGTGAGTTTGGGGGTGGAGCAATGTGTTTCTTTTTCAAAATGCTGAATATTTGTTTCTGAATAACCTTACTGTTTCTGCAGCATGTGTGGATACAACGTCTAAACTTTAGAGTTAATATCACTTGAAAAAAAAGACACTGAACTTCAACTAAAATGTACATGGTGCGAGACATGGTGATGGAAAGAAATATGAGATGAGAGGAATGTCAATGCTTTTGTGTTGTCTCGCAAATGTTTGCATTCCCCCCAAGAAACTTTGCGTTCACTCGCAAAATGTTTGCGTTCATTCACAAAATGTTTGTTTCCCTGAAAGAATTTGCGTTTGTTCACAAATGTTTGCGTTCCCCTGAGAAATTTCGCATTCTCTCGCAAAATGTTTGCGTTCCCCCCCACCCCACCGAGAAACTTTGCGTTCGCTCGCAAAATGTTTGCGTTCCCCCCCACCCCACCGAGAAACTTTGCGTTCGCTCGCAAAATGTTTTCGTTTTGCAGAGAAACTTCGCGTACACTCACAAATTGTTTGCGCCCCCCCCCCGAGATACTTTGTGTTCGCTCGCAAAATGTTGCCGTTTTGCAGAGAAACTTTGCGTTCACTCACAAAATGTTTGCGTCCCCCCCTCCCCGAGAAATTAGTGTTTCCACGAAAGAATTTGCGTTCGCTCACAAAATGTTTGCGTTCCCCTGAGAAACTTCGCATTCTCTCGCAAAATGTTTGCGTTCCCCCCCCACCCAACTGACAAACTTTGTGTTCGCTCGCAAAATGTTTGCATTTCGCAGAGAAACTTTGCGTTCACTCACAAAATGTTTGTGTCCCCCCACCCGAGAAATGTTTGTTTCCCCGAAAGAATTTGCGTTCGCTCACAAAATGTTTGCATTCCCCTGAGAAACTTTGCATTCTCTCGCAAAATGATTGCGTTCCCCCCACCGAGAAACTTTGCGTTCGCTCGCAAAATGTTTGCGTCCCCCCACCCGAGAAATGTTTGTTTCCCCGAAAGAATTTGCATTCGCTCACAAAATGTTTGCATTTCCCTGAGAAACTTCGCATTCTCTCGCAAAATGTTTGCGTTCCCCCCACCGAGAAACTTTGCGTTCGCTCGCAAAATGATTGCGTTCCCCCCACCGAGAAACTTTGCGTTCGCTCGCAAAATGTTTGCGTTTCGCAGAGAAACTTTGTGTTCGCTGGCAAAATGTTTGCGTCCCCCCACCCGAGAAATGTTTGTTTCCCCGAAAGAATTTGCGTTCGCTCACAAAATGTTTGCATTCCCCTGAGAAACTTTGCATTCTCTCGCAAAATGATTGTGTTCCCCCCACCGAGAAACTTCGCGTTCACTCACAAAATGTTTGCGCCCCCCCGAGATACTTTGTGTTCGCTCGCAAAATGTTTGCGTTTCGCAGAGAAACTTTGCATTCACTCACAAAATGTTTGCGCCCCCCCCCTCCCCGAGAAATTATTGTTTCCACGAAATAATTTGCGTTCACTCACAAAATGTTTGCGTTCCCCTGAGAAATTTCGCATTCTCTCGCAAAATGTTTGCGTTCCCCCCCCCCCACACCCCACTGACAAACTTTGCTTTCGCTCGCAAAATGTTTGCGTTCCCCCCACCGAGAAACTTTGCGTTCGCTCACAAAATGTTTGCGTTTCGCAGAGAAACTTTGTGTTCGCTGGCAAAATGTTTGCGTTCCCCCCCCCCCCCACCCGAGAAACTTTGTGTTCGCTCGCAAAATGTTTGCGTCCCCCCATCCCAGAGAAATGTTTGTTTCCCCGAAAGAATTTGTGTTCGCTCACAAAATGTTTGTGTTCCCCTGAGAAACTTTGCATTCTCTCGCAAAATGTTTGCGTTCCCCCCCCCCAACACCCAGAAACTTTGCATTCGCTCACAAAATTGTTTGCGTTCCCCCCTCCCTGAGAAACTTTGTGTTCGCTCGCAAAATGTTTGCGTCCCCCCCCCCCATTCCCTCGCAAAAAGTTTGCAAAGTTTCTCTGTTCATAAATCGGCCACTATATTCTGTCATCAAAACAATTCTGTTTATTACTCCCACAGGTCCAAAACTGTGTCATTTGTTTGTATAAGATGGCAGCAACATTGATCACTGATATGGCAAACTAAAGTTGCCTCATATAAATTAACCATTAAATATCCCACAAGCCATTAGCTTAATTATTATTTCACTCACGGACCATTAAATACCATAAAACAAACATTTAACCACAGATTACATTACAGCAGAAAGCCGCATTGTTGCACTGCATTCACTTGCATCATCTAGTTAAAAAAGAATGTGCCATGCAATGGAGATTGACAGCTTGTTTGTCAAATAAAATGAGGGCTGTGAAAGCCACCAAGTTGAATTATTGATGAAGAGTTACTTGAAATGCTCCACCTAGAAAATAACAGTATTTTTTTTGTTACATGTTACAATGAGAAAAAAACCCAACAACTTAACATCAGGAAATGGATTTATAATTTTTTGTTTTCATGTCACAGCTCAATCCTAGTGAAGGATTTAACACAGTTTGGGTTCCAATCACTGTTGTCCTGACGTCATCTTTCTGCTGCTCCAGACTAATTAGTCACATGGCATGTGCAGCTCAGATGATTAGTTCAAAATTCCTGTCTGCAGAACTGAGTACCCATTATAAATTATGGGTAAATAAAGTCCTGTGCCAAGAAAGAGCTAGGCCCAGATAAAAAAAAAATGGGAATGGAATGGTTATGGGAATTTTACATTTTATTATTTTACAAACATTATGGAAATGTTACTTTTGAATGTTTTCTGAGCATTTTGAAACAAGAAGTAACATTTAAAAAACGTCCAACTAAAATGTTTCAGAAAGAAAACGTTCCATGAATGATGTTTAAAACGTTTTGAGAACATTACTAAATACCAGGTAACTGACTGAACATTCTATTAATGTTACCAGAATGTTTGTTCATAACTTTGACAGAACATTAGCCAAAGTTCTGAGAACATTTTATGTTAGCTGGGGGATGTTAACAAAATGTAAATATGAGCAGATAGTTATTACAGTAGACGTCAGTCATTGGTTTACAGAGGGTGACTTCTCGCACACCTATTTAATTGATATCTGTCATTTTTTGACTTATCTCAAAACAAAATTGCTTTTAGCAAAGGAAACTCCTCGTCTCGAGTTGAAGAAGGAAGGAACCACCACAGACAGAGATCACAAATATTATCATTACACTAACTTAATCAAATATACAAACTGTAAGATATATGGCATTACAAATTGTTCTTCAGACAGGGGGAGACCCGCCACCTTCTGCTAGTACCTCCGACCACTGATCCTCTGCTATGTTTGTGTTCATTCCACTATTGGTTGCATTAAATTTCATAATTCTGAGACTGGCAGGCCAGATGCTGTTTTCTAAAACTGGGCAAGGCCACATGAAAAACTGGAAATATAAAACATTGCTTATGCGTCTGGCCCCGTGCTTCAGTTTGCTTAGTGTTATGAACGCTGGTCAAACATCTGTAATCCACTAACCTAAATATACTCTTCTGTGGTGAGAAATAACAGCTTATGGGTAACATTTACTTGCCAAAAGCATGTAGCTCAAAACAGTGGCTGAAGCGTGTGCAGCGGGCAAAAGGCTTGGACTTAATTTTTCATAGGATGTTGTCATACAAGATTTTGCAAGAAGTGTTCCAAGTTTCAGGCACAGATGAATCAGAGCCAGCTGCTTTATCAGTTCACAGATTTTATCCATGACTGTTTATGTTTCTTTTCTATCACTTCTGGTACTTGTTTACTGCATGTGGCTTCATTCAAAGCATAATGACTAATGTGTGTAGGGTGAAAAGCCTGAAAATATCATCTTATCTAAAGTCCAAAGCCTTTCGCAACTCATCACTAGAAAACGTATTCATCTTCAGGAATTTCCGTTTCTTCAAGTGATACAGTTAATTGTATTTCCTGTATACAGGACATTAGTCTGTTTGTGAGGCTGATGATAGAAAGGATGAAGAGAGGTGAAGAGGAGTCTGCATATGAAGGTCCAAAGACGAAGAGAGAAAGACAAGCATATTGAGAGCGTCATATCTTTCCGTGCATTTCACTAATTGTCTGCAGAGGGTCAGTCATACTCTGACATCTGCTGCAGATTTTTGCTGATAATAAATCAGGTTTGTTTCCTCACTGGCTCTTTTCCACTGAAGTTTCTTTTTCTCTTTCTCTATCCCTATCTCTTTCTCTCTCTTTCTTTTTGCCTGTCTTTCAGAGGTCATGGGCCATTTTAAAGGAGAGTGACAGTTTCCGGTAGGGATATATATATATGTGCACTGTGAAACCTAACAGTCAGATTTACTAATTGTAATTCACTCAAATGCTGAATGTTCACTGCACTTAATAGAAAAAAGTTATATGAACTCAATAACTGATTATATTAGCAGAACTCAAACTGAATGTGTTACAGCAGATTCCTGGATCCCAGCAGACTCGGTACAGATAGTAAATGTTAAAATTAAGTGATATTTTATGTGTTTTTGCACAATATTAATATAGGGGGAGATTTGTTAGTGTTTCATGTTCAGTTATTTTGTTTTTAAGAAAGATGTTATGTCTCAGTTTTGAAGGTTACCATTATGCTGAAGAGTAGAGACTGTGTAGGTCAAGGATCGGACAAAAATGTTAATACTATATTAATGTTGCTTTTTTTATCAAGCCACAATCTTTAGGAAGGTGGCATGTGTCAATATAACACCAAAGACTTTATATATAGAAAGATGGTGCACTCGTATTACTATGAATGGGAGAAAGCGCAATGTGCAATATGGCAGAATAAGTCCCGCCTTCTGAATAAAAAAGCCAATCGCCGATTAGTAAAGTCATCGCGTCACTGCAGCTGCCTTTAGAAGCTCCGGTTGCTATAGAAACAGTCAGTGTTTTGAGACGCGCACTTAGGACTGCGCATGGACATTGGCTGCTCCAGCCTGAAAAATAAGCTTTTTTAATGCTGCATAAGACACCACATTTATGATATGGTTGTTTGTGATTTCATTGGTGATTTCAAATATGAAATTTAATCCCTAAGCCTGGTGAACAGCTTTGGAGAATTTGATGTTTCCACATTCAAAGAGATAGGAAGCTGCACTTGCATGACTGAAAAAGCTGCCCGAGAAGAGTTTAAAAGATGGCCGCCAAGTGAAATGACTTGTCTTAAAAGGGACTCTGATAACATCCACATAAATACTAGGACCCCAGTGCTGGCCTGCCTTTTTCCCATAGTGCATCCTGCTGATAACTCTTCCCCAGGTAAATGACGCGTACACACACAGCCAATCACCTGATCTGAAAGAAAACATGATCCATCAGACCAAGCAACCTTCCATAGCTCCATGGTTCTGTTCTGACATTTACATGCCCATTGTAGGTGCTTTCGGCAGTGGACAGGGGTCATCATGGGCACTCTGACTGGTCGGCTGCATTGCACTGTGTGTTCGGACACCTCTCTATCATGGGCAGCATTAAGTCTTTCAACAGTTTGAGCTACAGTAGCTCTTCTGTGTGATTGAACCAGACAGGCTAGCCTTCGCTCCTCATGTGCATCAATGAGCCTTAGCTGGCCATGACCCTGGTTCACTAGTTGTCCTTCCATGCACCACTTTTGGTAGGTACTAACCACTGGGAACACCCCACAAGACCTGTTGTTTTGGAAATGCTCTGACCCAGTTTTCTAGCCATCACTATTTGGACCTGGTCAAAGTCACTCAGATGTTTTCTCTTGCCCATTTTTTCTGCTTCCAACACATGAAATTCAAGAACTGACTGTTCACTTGCTGCCTAATATATCCCACCCCTTGACAGGTGTCATTGTAACAATATAATCAATATTATTCACTTCACCTGTCAGTGGTTTTAATGTTGTGCCTGATCAGTGTAGACAAGAAAACTGAAAACTGAAATCTGTGCATTTGGTGTGACAAATCAAATCTATGCTTCTACAGTATGATTGTTTCTGAAGTTTGGCGGGTTTGATATGACTGATGTGACACAGAAACTGTCACCACCAGCTACATGCCCTCCCAAACTATCAAATACACCAGTAAAGCTTTCAGATCCCTTGTCAAGTCCCTGTGTTAAACAGATGTCCCTCACCTCCTGTAAAGGCAGGGTAGGCGATTTGTTCCAGAAACATTGTTTGTTATGCTGGTTAAAGTCTCTTCACATTCTGATAGCAGTCACTAAGTTAAGTGGTCTAAATGTATTTATTTGTATGTATATATCATCTGTGCAAGGCGTAGGACCACAAAATGTTTGTCCAATCATTGCATTCAGTCCGAATGCAATGATACAATGTCCTACCTGCCTGTCAGCATTCATTTCCATACCTCTGCGCACCCTGCTTGCGCAGACATCATACGTCATCAGCGCGTTTCATGCTATGCAGTTAGACAGACGTCAGTCACAGAGCACCACAAACAGCAGCCACCTTTTACAGTTCCTCCTGAACCAAAACAACGAGCTTATGCTGCATTCACGCCATAACTACCATAATTTGGAAGAGATGGAAACCGTGACGTTATACTTTATGCATTTCAATGGCAACACTATCAACGCCGAAATGAATCTGCAGCAGTCAGGTGGTACAGGTCAGTGCTCTTTAAGTTGTTTATGTTCATTATTATTGTAATGTTATGGGCTTTGAGACATGATGTAGTTTAACGGCATCTCTCGTGATGCTTTGTTTGCCCCCTGTTGTATGCGTTCATGTGTTTTGGAGGAGGCGTGGCTTTGTAGAGCTCTCTGAAGGGAGGGTGGGATCTTATTCTTTCAAAGCTACCTCGCTATTGCTAGCCTTTCCGAAAATTACCTGCCCTACCTTTAAGGTAATGCAGAAGGGTCGTCTTCAGTTAATTAAATGGCAACACATGGCAGCACACAAATAAATGTTCATAACATTCTTAATTACTATATTAATTCTAGTTTTTATAAAATATTTGTGTGACACGAAACTGCATTTGCAGCACATTTAAGTTTCATAATTCATTATTTGATACATTTTCAAGTAGGGAATATTCAGGCATTCCCACTCTCTAACGCAGGGGTGGGCAAACTCGGTTCTGGAGGGCCGCTGTCCCTGCAGAGTTTTGCTCCAACCCTAATCAAACACACCTGAACCAGCTAATCAAGGTCTTCAGGATTACACGCAGGTGAGTTTTATCAGGGTTGCAGCTAAACTCTGCAGGACAGTGGCCCTCCAAGACCGAGTTTGCCCACCCCTGCTCTAATGTCTCTCCAGCACTAGAAAGCTTTTCCAAGATTATCGTGGGTCCTAAAGCTCTTGCCTGATCATAACCCTTCTTCTTCCAATTATATCCCACTGACCTTTTCCTTTTTGGTAATATCTCAGCCATCTCTCTTTCTACAGTGTTTCTACAAATATCCTCTATGCTGATTGGCTACAAGTGTGTTGTGGTGCTCCATGGATCAGTCCAATCTACTTTGTTTTTTCTCCTATTTACACAGCCAGGACTATGTACAAACACTTTTTTTCAGCACACACAGAACAGACATCTAGCAAACATTCACAAAATTGTTTGTTTAGGTGTTGATTTACATTTTCAAAAGCGTTTCTCAGAAATTGCCTACTGCACCTTTAAAATAGATCACTTTGATAATTTTTATGATAATTTTGATATTTATGTTGTCTTGAATAGGATGTTATTTGCCTTGCATCCCAAGGGAAGATTGTCGAAAACTTACATTTTTGAATTTGTCAGATATCAGTACTCCTGTTACATTTATTGACTATTAATCATGAAGTTTTGATGAGTTTACCATCATCTGTGTGGTCAATTCTCCCACGATCATCAGAGCAGATCCAGTGGTCACCATGGCTCCCATATCGCTATAGTCCACTGAGAGATGTCATTTAGGACATTTACATCTCATTCTTCACAAGGCTGTCACATTCACAACTGTGAAAAAGCACCATTTTCAGCCACCCCCAAATATGAATATGAGCACATAAGAGAGAAATATTTGAAAATATATGACCTAGTTTGGTGTATCATTAAAGTATATGGAGCGATACCCACACTGTGCATATGGTCCGTGCCAAATTTACTGCACATTTATTGCATGCTGAAGAAGTAACCTCTTTTTTTTTTTTTTTACCAGAGAAAGTCTTGACACAGTGGACTGGGGATTGGGGATGCAGGAAAATGTCTCTCTGCCTTTCTACAACTTTCTTTTCTTTCTGTCCTTCTCATCACAGATGGACATAACCTTTACCATGGTGGAAAACTCTGTATAGTTCCATAAAAAACAGACTTTCTTTTCTCTGTCTTGCTACATTTGAAAGGTCCTCCGTGGAAGCAAAGCCATGATTGAATGGTCTGTATAAAATATATAAACCAAATAACACATCCACAATCCCAACCCAAGAACCCAAACAATTTTTTCTGCAATAAGTCATATAGTTCAACATATTTTTCCACAGTTGACTATTATTTATCAGCCTTCAAAATGCAGGACCATTTTTTTGGGCATAGAAGAAACAGAACCACAGAACACCTACTGTAGCCTACTGTAGTTTTTATTTATTTATATTATGTTGCTACATGTAATGGAGATCTTATTGATGCTCACTCTCACGGTACCAAACATCAACAGCAGAAGAGAAGAGAGGTCTACAGAACTAGGGCCAGATTTACTAAACAGGGCAAATTAGCATGAGTGCAATTCCAAAAAAGCGCTGATCGGAGTGGGATCATTTCCATAATGACCAACGCAATCTACCAAGAGCAGGGCAAATTTTGGGGGGTGGTAAATAATGGCGCAAATACCAGTAAATTGACTAGCTCAAACCTTAGTAAATCACCTTGCATGATTCATTTAAATACTCTCCTCCCATAAATTTTGCATCTGAAAGGGAAACTCCTACAAATGCATATGCAATAAGGTCAGGTGCAAAAATAACTATCCACGCCTTTTCAGCGCTAATTTTTCACTGCGTGTCTTAGTTTAGTAAATCCTGACAGTAGTTTTTTAATGCCAAAAGAGTGTTTGTGCATGCTTGGCGCAAGCTGTTAGTAAATCTTGCCCCTAATGTGTTAAGTATGCAGTATTAACAAATAAAATGTAAATGTAAAAGACATGTTTGTGATGATATGGAGCATATCTGTGACTGCTGTTTAAACAGCAGAAAAACACTAAATGTGTAAAATAGTTTTTACAATAATTATAAAAAATGAAATGTGAAACTTGTATTTTTATTAAAGTGCTTAAATTGATTCTGATTGTGGTTAGAGTGTGGATCAAATGTATTAAATGTGTTATTTGAGATCCTTTTCTCTATGTAAACAGTACTTTTCTGGTATAATTGTGAGGAATTTACTGTGCTTGTTGTGGGCTTTACAGGGTCATGAAAGGAGTTATATAACTTACCACAGAAAACGTTAGTAAGGGATTTTGTCTTATGTAAACATGCAAAACAAAAAGAAGAGTGCTTAAATAATTAAAAAGAATAAATAATTAACTTTAAAAAATGTATTTTGTATTCTTTATTTTAAAAGGGACAATGCACATTAGTTAACATGAGCACTTAAGTCTATCATGTAAATGTGCCAGATTTAGCCATACATGCTCATTTTTATCAGTAGTACAGCTTTTTTAAAAAAGCTGTATACTTGCATATAATAATTAATAAAATAAAAGGTTTATGTAACTGATTACATTTTCTTATACATTCTTGTACATGTACTATATGACATTTTCACCATAGTACATTTTTGCCTTCATTCAAAATTTGAAATGGTCCTAACAAATTAATTTTTAAAAGTACAAATATAACACTTTAGTATGGGGAACACATATTCATTATTAACTACGACTTTTCACTCAATAAATTTACTGCTTATTAATAGTTAATAAGGTAATTGTTAAGTTTAGGTATTGGGTAGGATTAAAGGGTTAGTTCACCCAAAAATGAAAATTCTGTCATTAATTCCTCACCCTCATGTCGTTCCACACCCATAAGACCTTTGTTCACCTTCGGAACACAAATTAATATATTTTTGATGAAATCCAAAAGGGTTTTTATCCCCAAAAGAAAGCAACATAATTACCATAATTACCAACATAATTACTAAATTCAAGGTCCAGAAAAGTAGTAAAGACATCGTTAAAATTGTCCAGCATAGAAGAATGACAGGGGAGAGAGAAATTGTTGAATAAAGTCGTTATTTCTGTTTTGTTTTTGCGCACAAAAAGTATTCTCGTCGCTTCATAACATAACAACTACTGTAGTCACGTGGACTATTATAACGATGTATTTACTACTTTTCTGGACCTTGAATGTGGTAATTACTTCAATTTCTATGAAATTCGAATTTCATCAAAAATATCTTAATTTGTGTTCCGAAGATGAACGAAGGTCTTACGGATATGGAATGACATGAGGTAATTAATGACAGAAATTTCATTTTTGGGTGAACTATCCCTTTAAGAATGTAGAATAATGTCATGTAAAATAAGGCATTAATATGTGCTTTATAGGTGCTAAGAAACAGCCAATATTCTAGTAATATGCAAGATAATAAGCAACTAGATAAAAGATCCTAAAATAAAGTGTTGTGTACTCTCTCAATTAATATGAGCTCATAAAAGTTGCAAAGACAATAATTATAAAACAACAAGAAAATGCTGTTGGCAATAGTGGAGTATAGCATTTCATACCACAGGACATGTCAGCTACCCCTAAGGGTTAAAAACTCCAGTATTTACTGGTCTTGGTTTTGATTAAAAAGCAATAAATATATAAATAAAATCAAATAACACACACAAACCCTCAACATGAATGTTTGCCACTCAGGATGCCTTACAAATGGCTCATTTTTCCAAGAAGAAAGGAAGAAAATATCCTGCACATCATCTTAGACACAAAGTTGACTGTAAAAATGGTTATCAGGTTAACCACAAATAATAATGGCATTTCTAGTGCCCACTCTTCAGTGGGCCTCAAAGCTCAGACTAAGCCCTGGCCAGCGTCAAAACCCCCGACCACAGATCTTCTACTCAGCTTCCTGGGAAAGTGAGCTTCCATCCCCATGTGTTTTTCCCATCAGCCTTGTGCTAGGCTAGCACTGTAGCGTTTATCTGTGTCTATAACACTTAGCATTCAGTTCTGGTCACACCTCTTCACACAGGGAGAGGCCGTAAAGCCGCGGAGAGAGGAAAAAAGCATGCACGGCGCTCACTGAAGACAGCCGCTTAGCCCGCACCATGACTCACGTTACCCCCGCCACCATGTCATTCAATACTGCAACTGTAAATTTTACATAAAGCGTGTGAAATCACAGATGCCTGTTCCACAATGGGGTCGTAAACGTAATTTGTTCTGTAACTCATGACTTATTTCCCATTGATAACAAACATTAATGCACTCAAGAGATACTGCACCATTAACTGGAAGTTGGCTTAAAGATTGAAATATGGTATCAGATTATTGTTTCTCTTATTTACCATTGATCATCCATCTTTTGACAAGAAACATTACTGGTGCCAAAAAGGATTTGGACAATTAAGTCAGACTTAAAAACGTATGAATGTGTGGGTTTTGCAACTCTTCTAAAAAAAAGTGATGTACTTAAATATTTTAAATATGTACTTCAAATCATAAAACTGGATTTGCAGATAATATTACTAAAATAAAATGCTACTTTCGTGTAGGCCTACTTAAAGAGAGTACACAGTATATTTCTTAACACACTTAAAAAGGTCACTATTTAATGTCAAAATATCTTAATGACTTATCTTAAGTCATTATGTTTTAATAATCTTTTGTCATGCTTTAAAGAAGTTCTCTTATTTTGATGTGTTGACTAACATACTAAGGTACATGTAAAGTACTTTATTATAATTTTAACTGTTGTATAATATATTTAGTATTAAAGTTAATATATTTTAAATGTCAACTGCAACGTCATCATTACAAATGTGTAATTAATTTCAATAGAAATGACATTAAAGAATATTTTAGTTTACCATAAATGCTCGTCAATACATTCGGTAGTACACCCTAACCATATTCCAAAGAAAATAGAAATAATTATAAAATAACATAAAGATAGGTACATTATGTAACTTCTTTGTTTATTAACCGCCCTCTAGTGGTTCATCTCAAGATGACTAGCTGAAGACGTTACTATATCTATACCCATTAATAGACACGGTAAATTCCAGTACAGAGCAAATGACTTGTTCACAATAGACACTGCTTTTTACATTTAATTCTGTTAGAGAGCTACATATGGCAATTTATCTGTTCAATAAAATACGTTACTCACCTGTTGAGTAATAAAAACGCCATCTCTGCGTCGCTTGCACAACATTTTAAATCGCTCAGTTCTTGCCATCTCCGAAAAGCCAAGCCAGTGTTGATTCTCGTTTTATTATGAGCTCCGTAGTCCTCTTTTTGCCAGCAGACTCTCCTCTGTTCTGCGTTTTTTTTTAAACAAAACAAAAAAACGGGTGGTTCATACGAATGACCTACCCCAAACCCCGCCCCTAAACCTACCCGTCACTGGGGTTTAGACAAATCGTACGAATTCGTACTAGTGAGGTCGTACCTCGTAAAATACGTTCGAATTGGTCGTGAGATAGCGTTGGACACCCTACGGTCTCACGGACACGCGCACGCGGCAGCCATTGTAATGCTGCGTTCCAGATGAGGTTGGACTTGGGAATATCCCAAATTAAACGTCCCACTTCAGACCTCAGTGCGTTCCGGTCACAATAAGTCACGTTCACATGTTGACCACATGATGTCGCCATGACACCATGAGAACATATTGTGTTTTTGTGTCAATTATGGCAAAACAGAATAAAATTACATAAAGTCATGTTGAAAACAGCTTATGAAAGCAAAAAAAAAAAAAAAAAAAAAAAAAAAACAACGAACGTAAGAGTAGCCTACATTAACTTAATATCTAATGTTAAAGTTTGATTACGTTCATATTCATTGGAAGCAGGACGCACCGACATCTTGGAAGTGACGTCAAATGACGCATCTCGCTGAGGTCGGGGTTGATGGATGTACCCCGAGTTCACACGCTGAATGTCCGACTTTGAGTGGCGTTCCAGATGTTATTTCCTAGAAGGATGTGGGGAAAAATCCAAAATCCGATCTGTCTGGAATGCAGCATAAGTCCACAAGACCGAAAGTGCATATGAAGTGTGCCATTTGGGACAGGGCCAAAGTAGCTGAAGCAACTTTTCTCTATTTACGGATATGACGAGACACGCACGGGCGACTGACGTAGGCCTATTTAGCCTACGCAATTTCCCACGAAAACCATCTAGTCAGGTCTAAAATATAAACACTTAGGCTATAATAGGCTTACCATGAATCAGGGCAAGACAAAAACATGTTTTGGAAGAAGGAAAAGTTACATAGTGTAGTTTTAAGTACTATGGACCAAAAAAGCACTCTTAAGTTCAACTGCAAATTAAATAGTTTATATTTTTTAAAGTAGCCTATATTATTTCTGTTAGCTCTAAGTAGCCTCGACTTTTTAAATGTATACTAAAGTGTAGCCTACTTTTTCACAAGAGAATATAAAATATATACGATTTTCACGATGAAGACAGTAAGTATTTTGACACTTTCTGTCTGTCAAATGTTCATAATTAATGTGATGAACTACACCTGTGGATTCTCTGCTAGATACCTGTGTTAACTTGATGAGAACTGACTCCATACGTCCATTGAAACAACAGCAATGATAAAAAAAAAAAGTCATTGCAAAATGTTGCTGTCTTTGCTGGGCCATGTCAGCAATAAGAGCTGATGCAGGAACAGATTTCATTATGTAAGTGTGGGATGTGACAAAAACAAAACATAACAGCTAGCAAATTTTAAATTAATAAAACACTGGGATTTTGAAAACTGTACTTCAAATGTATGGTTTTTAAAGCACAGAAAGGCTCATTCTGGGAGTTTTTAGCCTTCTGTTCATTTAGTAAAGGTGTAATAAATTTCTTGTGCACCCGTAGGAGCGTAGGAGGGACATTAAGAGTGGTCACTTGTAAACTGAGCTGCTAAGTTTAATTGATCTAAAAGAATTTAATGTGCCATAGTGAATCGGTGCCGGCAGTGTAGATTTATCTGCTGGCCTCAGTGAGAACATAATAGTGTAGAGGTTTAGAGAGGAGGATATTTAATTATAGCCACAAAAGTGATTTATTCTGTGTTGACTTAAATTACAATGCTGTATTAGAGCTTTTGATGATTTAGACAAAAGGGGAAAAGGTAGCGAAAATATCATCAAAATACTCAAAGTGCAATAAACGTCCACTTTACAGTGCGAGTGAATCTCAAAAGAAATATGAAGTTATTTTTGGCAAAGAAATAAAAGAGTGAGAGAGTGAGTGAGTGAAAAGCCTGTTCTCTCCCCAATTCTCACTAACATAATGCTGATAAATAGTGATACATTATATAATAGTAATAATTGCACTACTTTTAATTTGTTGATTTAAATGAAAAACAAAATAGTGTACAACTAGCTTACTTATAGAGAAAAATGAACTGGGGTGTGTTTCCCAAAAGCATCGTTAGCCAACTAACATCGCAAGTTCGCAAGAATAGGCTATAGGAATGTCATTTACATATTTTAGTTTGTCAAGAGATTTTAAGCACCGTTTTTGAAGAGTGCGCATGTGCGTACGTGCTCTGGTACGTCCTCAGATGCCATGTCCGTAATTTATAGCAAAAAATCTAGAATTTAATTCGATCTCAAACGGATTCATTTAAAAAAGTTATTACTCCATCTGTGTGACATCATTCACCAACGTGGCTGAACGACAGGTTTGCGACAATACGGTTTCGGGAAACGGTTGTGACTAGTTGATTTGTCCAATTATGCATCGTACTATGGTAGTGAAGCAGCGAGTTACGTCGTTGTACGGGAAACGCACCTCTGGACATGTTTTCATGAGATTCTTTTACTTGATTATTGTATGTCAAAATTTTATGTCTCATTAGCATGTCAGTCCAGAAGACCTGCATTACATAAAGGAACAAGGTGCTGTTTCTTGTCAATAAATGCAACCCGTGTCAAGTTCTATGACAGAATCCTGTAAAATATTAATGTTATTGTTATATTGTTGTAATTCCCGTATAAATCTCTACAATTAAAGTTAGTATGTGTCTTGCTTTTCTGAAATTCTTCAAATGTACTTTAATTGGTCATGAATCATGATGAAAGTTGTATCAGCATTATGACACTTCCAATGTTTGAACTCTGAATGATGTTTCATGATGTAGAAATCTGCTTTGAGGCTAGATTAAAATGTAATCTGAAATCTTGAAATCTCTATGCTTTCGTTCCTCATCCTCAATCTTTACAATCATGCCCTGAAGAAAAATCTGTTCCCTGAATAAAGCACACACACAAAATATGGTTATAACTATAACCTGCTAGAAGATCTGAAAAAATGGAAAGTTTGAGTACAATTTAACATAATTCAATTATTAATTTGTGATTTATAAACGTATCATAATGAAACAAATCAAAGTGTTTTTTCATAAAAGAAGAAAACTGAAAAAAAATGCTCAAAACTTTTTGTGAAACATTTAAATAACACAAGGAAATTCATTCAATCAACAACTTTCTACACAATGTAATTTCTTTGAGATGCTGCAGTAACAAACATGACTGTTTCACCTAGAATTATGGTTTCAGGAAACACCGGAACTATGTTGGTAGGGATGAAACTTGCAACCATAGTTGACTAACAATGCTTTCGGGAAACGCACCCCAGTTTGATATCAGACATATATTGTGTTCTTGTGAACAGTCTTATCCATGACTTGAGATAATCGTAAGGGCTTCATCAAAAACTCCATAAAGGACAGTTTCCAAGGAAACAATATAAGAACTCAATCTTGGCTCCATGCCGGAGGTCTCCACCTCTCTCTGAGGGGGCTCAAGCCATTGCTTATTGGCCATCTACCCATTCAGCCTGAAAAACAGCAAGACATGCAATTAAATTACGATCCCTCAGTCTGCTCAAAGAAAGAAAAGGGGAAAAAAGAAGATGATGATGAGGACGAAGAGGAAACACATTTCGGGGGGCTCGGGGTGGATGAATTACTGGAATGTATCAGACATTGGCTCTTACCCAAGCCTCAGAGCGATTGGCTCCGCAAATCAGAGATGCAAGATGCAGTGACCCAGCAAAGAAATTCAGAAGGCGACTTTAAAGGTGATAGATCAACCATTCTGCCCAAGGATAGGGCCGTACTTAAGGCCATTGTCATTGGTGCAGGTGCAAGACCTTTGATGTTTGTCATTTTAGTGACTCTGCTTTTGAATTCCATCAGCCGCTTTACATACTAATTAACCTGACCAGCCACTGAAACAGATAAATGGACAACCTGAAAAGTGTGCATGAGGCCAAGAAAGATCAGACAGTAAAACTCATTTATGCTAATCGAGATGTTTGAAGAGGAAAAGCCAAAGGGTTCAGGTGAAAAGCTGCCTGACGTTCCTCGTTCCCCGTAATCACAAGGATCCGACGCAAGGACATCTGAATGCAAATGTTGTATTTACTGGTTCAGCATATTTCTCAGTACACCCAGAGAAGAAAAATATTGATGCTCAGATGTTCCTCTTTCATAGCTCAGGAGCTTCAAGGAGTTCTCTTTTTCGTTTCATTGTAGTTTGTCTCAGATATTTTTCTAGGAGTAACCAAAGTAGAGAACAATTAGACAACTGTGTTCAAACAATGTGGAATCGCTCAGATGATTTGGTCTTGGAAAAATTTGATGAGAAATATTGATGAAATATTGAGATTTTTTGAGCACAGTTTGGGACATTGATGCTTTCTGAAATTCTAGAGGAGACCTGTGAGAATACTGAAGACTTTTCCCAGGATAATTTCTCAATTTAATCTCCACTTAATCTTATTTGTTTCAAAAGGAAACAATTGAGATGTTGCCGAGATCCAATTTTTCTTTCTTATGGCGTTTAGTAAACTCTGCTGATGTTGGGTTGACTTGTTCACAGGAGAATAACTGGGGGCTCTCAGTCACACCTGAAGCTCAGTGGCACACCTTCCCCTTACAAATCACAACCACATGCTGTCAGCAGACCACAAAACACCCGCCAATCCCAGCAGCCCTCCACACACATGCACGTAGACACGCCTGTTCCACAAGTAATCACCAATTACTCAAGAAAAGACCTCTTTGTCTGAACAACTGCAGAAGTGTCTGCTCCCTCATAATGATGCTGCATTAGCTGGGCACTTACAAGTCCAGTATGACTCATTTTGACCTGGATAAAGCACTAAGCAATTTAGAATCCGGGTTATCTGCTTAGCTTTTCTGTGCATGCTCTATTTGAACTCAAATTTTTCATGGAAACTGAAAGAATGCCTGTGATTTTGAACTGCTTTAATATGAGCTCTGATCATTAGGAACGACCAAAAGAAACTCAAGAATGCAGCTCTCGAACATCTTGCTCCAAAACAGCCAGTAGACCACAAAACTTAACCATGAACATAACTCATACTCCAGCTGAAGGACCTTTAATGATTTTTCAGCAGTTTTGTGTTTTCACGGTTTGTAGAAGTTCCTCAGCTTGCTTGATGAGGGCAATGCAACACCCTAGCTTTGACATCTTAGATGTAATGGATATTCAAGGCCGTAAGACTGCTTCTCCAACACCTTTTGGTGTTACCTGAGCATTCTTGGTCTCAAATGAATCTGATCATTTGTAGAACAAAGGCCTTTGTAATGCAGTTCATGAGAAATGTCAATCAACATACATGTTACAAAAGATATTTCTGGAAACAATCACTGGGCACTGGCCTGTTAAGTGATTTGTGTAGGTAGCAAAATGCTAATATTTTTATTTGGATTACTTTCAACAAATAAAAGTAAACATAATTTGTGACAATAGTAATGCATAATTAATTAATAATGGCATCACATAGTCACTATACTTGCAAATGTCCACCAAATATACTTCTATAACATAACATAGCGTCATAATCCAGCTATTGACTAGCATATTTAGCATGCTAAATCCTAATCAGTGCTTCAAGAATGAATCGCAAACCCATGACCTTACATTTGGTGTGGGTAAGTTGTTGCTAATCAGGCTTAGTGTCTCCCTGCACAAAATGGCTCTTTTAACTAAATAGCTCCCCCTAGTGTAAACTACAATTTCTCCACTGGGAGAATATGGAAAAAGAGCTAATGAAAGGGTCTAAAGCTACAAGTTCAGACTCTCCTCAAATAATATTAAGTGCAGTTAATAGACTAATAGCAGCCGGGAAGATGGACCCCGTGACTATGATGTGAAAAGACATTAACTGTGGGCTTGTGACAGCGCAACAACTCTATTACTACAGCAGCCCAGTGAAGTTTGTTGGTTTGAAAAAAGGTAGCTATTAGGGATAACACCTTTCTCAGTTCCTTAATAGGTTCACCTGAACTGCTAGAGAAAAAAAAAAAGATAAGGACATCATAGAATCACCATATACCTTACACTTCCACCTTGACATGCTTCAAGATGGAAGTGTATGACTAAATGTCTAAAACTAATGACTAAAACTAAACAGGAAACAGAACCAAACATGACTGTCACAATTACATGTTAATTAAATGAAAATGTATTATAGATTACATTTACAATAAACACAGTTAACTGAACTTAAGAGTGCTTTTTACTAACTAAGCAGAACTTAAGTACATCTTTATATGTAATTTCATAATTTCTTCTATTGTCTTTGAAATGTGGTTAAAGTGTACTGCTGAATGTACCGACAAGCATTTATGAAAACTAAAATACACTTTTAAAACACTTTTATGTCTATTGAAACTTGTATGTAATGTATTTAAATATATTTGTAATCACAGTTTGTAATTTATTACATTTAACGTATATTATCTTTAATTGTAATATTGAGTGACACTACAGTTACAGTTGTAGTTACAGTTACAATTATAATCAAGTACTTTACTTGTGCTTTAGTATGTTAGAACATCAAACACTGGCACAATATGATACATGCTACTTGCCAACGGAAGATTATGTTGAAATTCAGCTATTAAGCTGAAATTCAGGAGTAAAGATGAAGGGTGATGCCACAAGACCCAATAAAATGCAGATTCCTAGGTGACCTTATCATTTTTATCCTACTAAAATACAAAGAAAAGTTACAGTGCATTAAGCATTGTCCCTCAGGCGGATGTACCCTGGTGCCTCACATAACGTCTTATGCTCGGTAACACACACTTATGTTTAACTAGAGTCATAAAATAGATACCAGTTTGCATGAAGGTCAAGATCAGGCCAATGTCTGCCAATGTCAAGCTGGTACACTTCAGGAACTCGAACTGTGCATGTGAAAAATGATGTGTTCAGCAATGTGCAGGATGACCTGTGTTACAAATAGCAGACCCTTCACAGACATCATGTGAAACCGCAGTGTTAATATTCATGCTATCTGGGAAAAGACATTAATATAGACAGATACATAGGAGAGTGAGCATAACAAGAATAATACATAAACACACATACAATATTCCATTACACTCTATTAAAGTCCCACTCCAGACATGGTTCTTGGTCGCTCTCTGCATACTTAAGGTTTCAATATTCACAATGTAAAACCTGCTGTAAAACACATGCCTGTAATATATTATTTAGCCACTCCCTGTTATAAAAGACATTCAAAAACAGCCCTTTTTTGCATTATATTGACATTGTTTTTCCATTATTTTCTCTTTAAACATTAATCAGTACTTTTTTGGGCCACCCTCTCTTTCTCTCTGCTGCTTAAAGATTTAAATGTTGCCCCATCAGGATCTGGCTCGGGCTGTTTTGACAGGGCTCAGACAGGAAAATGTTTGGCAAAAATCTGCTGAATTTATTTATTTTTTTCTCTTTCTCCTCTCCATCCCATTAACAGAAGATTGCTGGGGCTGCAGTTTGCAGTGCTCCGAGAGAGTGCTGAGTTTGGCCTTTACAGGCTCTCGGCTGTTGATAAAGGAAGTAGCCCAGTGTTAAAGAATTCCTCCATTAGCCCTGCTTAGGATTTACCCACACACACACACACACACACACACACACACAAAACCTCAGTCTCCTGTACACTAGGTCTTATGACAAGTCTTTTAAATATAATGATGTAATATTTAGTCCATTATTATGTATCAAGTAAAATTTAGGTACTTGCATCAATGCTAAGAAAAAAAAAGACTTTGTATATAATCGTTTACAGTACATTTGTAATACACTTGTATGGTGCAAAGAAGAAATATGCAGACAGAAACAAAATAAGACCTTTAATTTTAACTTTGTGTCTGTATGGTAGAGTAACTTTATTTAATACACAACTTATAAACACATATCACTATAAACCACTAAAAACATTTCCAATAATTATCTTTATTGAAACTTGAAAAGGATGTAAGCGTTTATCATCAGCAAACATCTGAACAGCTCAGTTTTGTATATATAATCTCTTTTTCATTTTTATTTCTTTCTTTTTTTTTTTTTTTTTCCAGTTTTATTCAGTAAAAATACAATTATGGATTTATTTATGTGGTCAGCTGTGCTTGGAAATGGCAGTAGGTGTTGAATGATCTCACATACAGTACCCACTAAAGGTGGTCTTGTGATTTTCAGAGAGTAATGAAAAGTACAGACCAATGCAGAGATCTTGGATGAGAAAACTAACAATGCAATCATACACATGTACTTTTTGATTAAACCATTCAAAAGTTTGGAGTCTGTAAGATTTAAAAATAATAATAATAATAATAATAATAATAATAATAATAATAATAATGCTGTTATGCTCACCAAGGCTGGATAGATTTCATCTAAAATACAGCCAAATAGCAATATTGTGAAATATTATAACAATTTCAAATAAGTGTTTTCTATTTTAATGTAATTTAAAAATGTAATTTATTTATATGATATCAAAACTGAATTTTCAGCATCATTCCTCCAGTCTTCAGTGTCACATGATCTTTTAGAAATCATGCTAATATTGGCTAATATTTCTCATTATCATCTATGTTGTGCTGCCTTATATATATATATATACATATACATATATATATATATATATATATATATATATTAAAAAAAATGTTTTTTCATGTATTCTTTGATGAATAGAAAGTTCAAAAGAACAGTGTTTTGGAATAGAAATCTTTTGTAACATTATAAATATATTTACTGTCACTCTTGATCAATTTAATACATCCTTGCTAAATAAAAGTATCAACTGTACGGTAGTGTATATCACTTGTATGGTAGTGTATATAAATGAGCATATATCAAAATGAGATATGCATTTAATATTTTATAAATGCAATGGAAAACCCCATTTTGATGTATAGTATTGAGGATTATATTATATTGTATTATCATCAAATAATACATGGGAAAATTTTATACATGGGATATTAAGCACCACAACAGTTTTCAACATTGATAATAATAATAACAGGAAATGTTTCTTGAGCACCAAATCAGCAAATTAGAATGATTTCTGAAGGATCTTGTGACACTAAAGACTGGAGTAATGATACTGAAAATTCAGCTCTGCATCACAGGAAAAAGTTAGGATCACTGCAGATGGTTCAATGAGTTTTAGAATTTCTATTCATTAACAATTGAAAGGAGAAGGTTTGTTTTCAAGATTTAACCAACTTAAGTTAGTTTATTGGAGATAGAACCAGAATAGCATGGAGACTTAGGGGGTGGCATACACAACAGACTACATAATATTTTTGTCTGTTACGATAGTCACTGTGTCAAATTATGCGATTTTGATTCCTAAATTCTTGTCGTATCGTGGACAAGAAACATGTCAGACTACACGTTGCTTTCTGACCAATCATCGCTTGCCGTCTTTAACGACGTGCGAGATGCCAGAACTAGTGACTGACTTTCGGAAACAAGAGCGTAAACAAACTACCGAAGCAGCGTGTTAGCTTTGTGCTAATTCCAGTACTCACCGGGTTGCTGAAGGGCCTCCGCTATCATTCGCCAGCATTTATCTTTTTTCACTCTGTTGTGGTAGTCCCTTGAGGAAACATCATAAAGGCACGGGTGTTATTGCCAAAGCTCCACTAACCTTTCCTCAATAGCATAATTCCACCTAGCAGCACCAATACCATCATCTCTGTCTCTCGTTTCGCCACGTTTGAAAGTTGTATGGAAGAGCTTCTGTTCAACTTCACAGATGTGACGTAACCCGTCGTGGGCCGAAAAAATTTAAACGTGTATCAGAGGCCAGCTAGTGAGAGCTTTAGCGTCCTTGTTAGCGCACCTGCCCCCCATGCCAGAGACGCCAGTTCGAGTCCCAGTCAGAGATTAGGTTACATTTGGTGCCGTGACCCGGATGAGAGAGAGAGGTTTAGGAGGGTGAGTGTAAACCTCACTCCCCTGATCTCAAGAGGCGCACTAGTGACTGACGCTAGAGGCTGCGGTTTTAAGAGTCCTTGTTAGAGCACCCGCCTCCCATGCCAGAGACGCCGGTTCGAGTCCCACTCGGAGAGGGGCGAGTTAGACCGGAGAGGTTACATTTGGTGCCGTGACCCGGATGGGAGTAAGGTTTAGGGGGGTGAGTGTAATGGAGTCCAGCTAGTGAAAGCTGTGCAGGTAAACCTCACTCCCCTGATCTCAAGAGGCGCACTAGTGACAGACGCTAGAGACTGCGGTCTTTAGCGTCCTTGTTAGAGTACCCGCCTCCCATGCCAGAGACGCCGTTTCGAGTCCCGCTCAGAGTGTGGTGAGTACGACTGGAGGGGTTACACATGCTAGTCTTTCTATCGTGACATCTTGAAGCATCGCAGACGCAGTGACGGTTGTCGTCCACTATACAAGATGAAATGATCGATTCTTGTGTCTCAATGATCGATTCTTGCGTCTCATTTACGAATCAATACAACACCCTACGTCAAACAGATCATGTCAAAATTGGGCTGATATTGTGTAGTCTGAACCTGGCATTAGATAAATAAGAAACCACTCTTGAATATAAAGGTTCTAAAAGGGTGTTTTCGCAGTGATGCCATAGAAGAACCATTTTGGGTTCCCCAAAGAACCCTTCAGCGAACAGTTCTTAAAAGAACAATTTTTTTCTTATTGTGAAGAACATTTTCATAATCTAAAGAGCCATTCACACCTTTCAGAAACTTTTGTCCAATGGAAAGACTCCATGGATGTTAAAGGTTCTTCATGGAACCATAGATGCCAATAAAGAACTTTTATTTTTAAGTGTACCTACAACAGCCTAACAAAAACTTACCAGTGTGCTAAAAAAAAGACCATAACAAGGCCCTGAAAGGTTTTGTGCAGGCAATCACCCTCACATTTTCTTCAGAGTAGTTTTCATGTTATTTGTTTCTTTGCAGCAGTCACTGGTCGTCTTGTATGGCAGGGACATTCTAATCGCCTTGTATCTTGATACAAAGGTTTGCCATCTGTAGCTTCAGAGGGCCTGGCTAACCATATTAATTCATCAGTGGACTGGGCACAGCTCATTAGAGTAGGAGGTGACCCAAGGGCAAGGAGAGTCCTTGCACAGTGGCAGGACAGAGCCAGAGCCAGAGCCAGTGGCGACATTATTAAGACACTGCCAGCTAATGAAGGTGACAAGAGAGGAAGGCGGCAAAAAAAATCATTTACCGAGAAAGATATCAATCCCACGAGCTGCAAGAACAGCGAAATTGAAGATATAGATCACCAATCCCTTTATGGGGATGAAGGGAAATGTGGGATAATTTCCCTGATAAACACGGCGCTGACATTGCCATATAAACGAGCGTGGATTTATCCCTGCGGAGGCAGATGAGATGACTGCGGTTCGGAGGTCCTGGTGAACTCATAACAGCACTGGCAGGCAAAATAAAAATCAACAACTCGGCAAGGCGCTGATAGCAGCCATCCATTCCGCGCAAATTGAACTGTCACCTTTAGTGTCACTTTTCCAGCCGAGCAGATGAAAAAGACAACCGCGTGGCGGTAATGTTCCGCAAAATTAATTCCTGGTGGGAGAAAAAGACGTTGAAACATCAAACAGATAAAGACTCTCTGTGTGGAAACAGTCTCGCGGGGCCTGTTTACGTCTGCAGTGATCTATTCAGCGGCCCTCCTTTGTTAATATGACAGGGTTTGTCATCCATCCCTAAATAAATGAAGCTAATTTATCCCCTGGGAAAGCATGCAATGTCAGCAAAACTAACGACACGGCTTATTCTCCAAATCATGGTGACTGTGCCAATAACGGGTCATATGACCAGACTCATTTGGGACGACAAATGACAATAGCACTACGTTGCGTATCTCGGTCAGTAAGCAAGAATGAAAACGCCACAAATGATCATTCTGATGAACAAATGAGGTACTATTACACAAGCAAATGCACAGAGAAAGCATTTATATATACATTTTACAGTGGCCTATCACAAGCCAAAGTCAAAATAATCCTTGTGAAACCTCAGTGTGTTTAACTGAAGGTGCACTTGTAGTGAACTTGAAATCTTAAAAGTATATTGAACTGTACTTGCAGATAATATAATATTAATGAAATAAAAAGCCACTTAAGTGTACTTAAAGAGAGTACACTTTCATGACAATGTTTCTTAACACACTTAAGTACTCTTTTGAAAAGTTTTACTTTTTTAAATAATCGTTTCACTAATCTTTTGTTATGCTTTAAAGAAGTACACTATTTTGATGTGATATGTGTTGACCTTCATGAAGCACATTTTTTATGTTTTATTTATATTTTAAATGTACTAAATAGCAACTTCATCATTACAAATGTGTAATTACAAGTGTATTTAAATACATAACATACAAATTACAAATTACAATAGAAATGAGATTAAAGCATATTTTAGTTTACCATAAATGCTGGTCAGTATATTCGGCAGTACACTTTAACCATGCATATTGGTTAAAGTGTACAACAGAAGTAATTATGAAAAAGTTACATATAAAGATGTACTTAAGTCCTGCTGTAATGGATCAAAACAGCACTTTAAAGTTCAGCTAATTGCATAGTTTAACCTATAATACATATTTATTTAATTGCAATTAACCTGAAATTAAGTATCTGAAAACACTACATTTAGTTTGCACAGTATATTATTGTCACAATGAGTACTCTTTTTAAAAGTATGCTAAAGTGTACGTTTTTTTCACAAGGGAAGGTAACTAAAAAGGGCAGCAGTATTAAACCAGATATAACTGACATTATAATGAAAAGGTAAATGACTGTCATATTCATATAGCATGTAATGTGCATTGTACTTCAATGCACTTTAATATTATGGTTTATATAAATATGGTGCATTTAAAAAAAAAAAAAAAACATGTTTATACAATTTAAAAATGTGTTGACTTTTGTTGGTGTAACTGACAAAACATGCTATATTTTTGTTAGTGCATTTGCTGAGTTATATTCAAAGGACATTGAGCTAATTTATGTTATTAATTACATGTTGAAAGGATTTGTGTTCAAAGCCAACATATAATTGCACCTAAAAGCTGAGGAAAGCAGAAGTTTGTGCCTGCACTCTGGCTATAGTTCATCTATATAGGACTCTCTCCTTCTCACATTCACACGCTAGTCCTAATCCACTTAAATATTTATAAAGATTCCTATTATTCTATTAACTATTCATTGATTTATAATTTAAAAGATTTATACTTGGCACTTAAAAACTGCTAGAATGACTTTCACCTATAAGAGATGTCAGGGGCCATTTATTTCCAGCGAGTGTCAAATCTAGCCCCCTCTGCCGCTCAATTCCAAGAGATCGACATGCTTGGAGTCCATTTTCAATATTCATGCTGTTTGGCTGTTGTGTAGAGTAGCTTTGCCTATGGCAGGTCATGCTTAGTTGATTCTGGCTGTCGCTCCACAATGAAAATGCATGGCTGTGCCCAGTCTACTAGCTCCACTTATTGATTTATATCTAAAACAAGATCTTTTCCCTTTCACATGCATACACAGAAGCAAACGCCCACATGTCACGCTCCTGTGCTCTCCATATCTCCTGTGCCAGAGGACAATGTGATGGCTACTGCAGAAGGGCAAATCTTTCCTCATTCAAATGATCAGTGCTAAAGATAGTAGAAAGTGGTTTAGCTTTAAGGTTTTAGCATATCTGCATTTTCTAAAGCCAATGTTATGCCATGATAAACAGGGCATTACATTAAAAGTGACATTCTACAATGTATGTAAAAAATAAAGTGTTTCAAGTTAATTTAAGTCAATATCTCCGTTACATATTGGGTGAAACCTTCAGACCAACAAGTCTGTGCCTTGTTTCACCTTAAAACATTTTTTTTTTTTTTTTAAATCTGTAAGTTCATCTTAAAGAAAATGGTCTTTAAAATATTTACATTTTGTATTGTGACATTTTCAGAATTTAATTTGTCATATTTAAGCACATGCCCCATAATCCTCATTGTGGTGTTCCAGCTATGGTGGAGGGTGCAGAGCCGGAAACACCACGGAGGAGATGGATGAAGGAGCAAGATGACGACCCAGAGTACAGCTAGGACGAGGGCCCACGGAGGAACTGATGGTGGGAGGATAGCATAGGCATAACCCGATGGAGCCGAAGGGGTGGAGGAACGAGGTGCAGCCGAAGACGCGGAAGTCTGTGGCATAGGCAGAGCGACAACTAACCAGGGCAGAGCCGGAGGGATGAGGGAGCCCGGTGGAGCCATGAGGACGACTGTCCCAGGTGGAGCCGAGGGGGCGAGGAACCAAGGTGGAGCCGACTGGTCAACGGACCGAAGTGGAGTGACGGGCTCGGTGGCTCAAGGTGGAGCCAGGGGATCCATTTGCCTAGGCAGAGCTGGAGACCGGAAGACCCGAATCAGATCTGCGCTGCAGAGTTGACTAAACAGAGGAGAAGCTGAGGAACTGAAGAGAACCAGCGGAGGCGGAGCAGAGGAGCTGGCTGTCTTAGGTAGAAGAGGGAGAGAGGGAGGCTGGGTGGGACCATCAGAAACAAATGAGACTTAGAGCTGCGCAGGACCAGCAGAGAAGGACCAACAGAGACGCAAGAGACTTGGAGCTGCCTAAGACCAACGGTGATGGGAGACTACAGAGGATAACCTCTTCCATTTCCTCATAAAGTAATACAGAGGCTAGGCATAGCTCACCCTCAGTAGCGGGAGTGTAGGTGGGGCTTCTCTCCATGCCCTCATATTCCACAAGCACACTCACTGGGACGAATGATGTTGCCGGCTCATGCACCTGGTCAGACTTTCCATTGGGCTCGGGCTCTGGGGCAATGATTGGCTCAGGCGTTGTCTCTGGCGCTAACATCGCGGCAGGCTCAGGTTTTGTGTCTGCGGTGGATCCTGGCGTTTCATCCATGAGGGCATAGGAGGTGGCTGGCTTGGGCTCTGGCTCCGAAGTGTGGTTGGTGATGTCTTCCTCTGCAGCACAGACGGTGAATGACAATCTGCAGTTCAACAGCACCCACTCCACATAGGCAGCAAATGTCCCTCGAAGACCATCAACGGCCATGCATGCCTTAGTCCGCTCGTTTAAGCTGTTAAAATAGAACACACAGAAAGAGAGGGGTTGGGGATGGACGCAAGGTAAGCCAGATCTAAAAAATCTTGTGTGGTCCTCAAGGGCTTGATCTTTTTGCTCTAAACAGAGCAACTGGACAGCTATCCATTTTGTAGGGTCGGTTCTTCTTCCATGGTGAGGGGAGAACAAGTTATCCACAATGCATACTTCATGTACTGGAGCAGGGATAATCTGGAGTCCCCCATGGGCATGAGGAGAATTAGGTGGTCGTCCAGCCTGCTCCAAAATCTTCAACGTGCTCTTATTCCAGTTCACCTGGTGGCACAGTTCTAGAAAGTCCTCAATAAAATTCTCCAGTGGCTGTCCTCCCTGATATAGGGACAAAAGTTGGTCCTCTGGTGGAAGTGGAACTGCTGCTAGATCCAGTTAAGGTCCGTTCTTCTGTCACACTTTGCTGGTCAGCACTCATGAAGACGAAGAAGATTCAATTAACACACTTTATTAATTATCCAAAATACTCAGGAGATCACAGGAACACACAGGATTAGACTGTGAGAACCAACCAAGAGCAACTGAAACACAGGGATTAAATACACAGTGGAAACAAAGGAAACTTAATGAAGACAGGTGGAAATGATGAGTAATTAAATTAGAAACCATGACGACTAACAAGCAATGAAAACACAGGCAATCAGGAAACAGGGAAAATCAAACCAAAACACAAAAGAAACAAACATGACCGTGGCATGTGGTGATGGAAAAATTTTTTATTTGCATTACTTAATGCAATATTTATAGTAAATTAAGTCAAAGTATTTATATATAGATGTAGTTTTTTATGCTATTTTAATTTAAATATTACCATAATCAGAATCTAAATAGAATTATTATTGAGAAAAAAAAATCTAAAAAGCATTGCATTGCAGTAATGAGAATGAGGGCAAAATTCGGAAATTAAGAGTTGGCTCCCTTCCAGTTCATGACTTGTAACTTGAATTGAATTGGCAACACCCCACAGGAAGTTGCATTGTAATTGGAATCGGAATTACAGGAAGTTGAATTTTGTAATATGCAGAAATTCAACAAGTAATGGCATTCTTGGAAATGACATCCTGGCTTATACAATGAAAGTAAAGTATACATAAATTAGGTACAGGTTTTGACAAATCATCATTCAAAGCTTGTCTTCCTTTTTAGTTAAAACTTACACTTATTACAGTTACAAACAGATTTCTTTGAATTTTAATTTATTTTAATTCTACTTCCTTAAATTTATTTCTGCATCCTCTTTGAATAATGCATCCTACTTTAAATCAAATTCTGGAATTTAAAGAACATTCTCAGTTCATTTCTAAAGTCTTATCTTACATAATTTCGCTACTTAAGAAAAATTATTGTGTTTTAAAAGTGTTTAGATGTTTTTACTGGATTAAGAAAACAATTTGTTCCAGAGCAAACAATAACTTTTCATTAACTGCACAAAAAAAAAAAAAAAGCAGAAAAAAAAAAAAAAACGAGAAGCCTAAGAAGCCTACTTAATATGAGGACAGGAAGTGAGTAATTTGTTCTCTCATTTGAGAACTTGAAGGCGGACTTTGTGCCAGACTTTAGCTGGATTCATCATAATTCCCTTCAGCTGAATCAAAACGCCAGGGAGAGGGAGAAAGAGGCAGAGTGAAAGAAGAAAAGGAGAAGTGGAGAGGGCCAGGGAGCCTGCAGAGAGCAGATCAGAGTACTGAAAGGAAACATGTTTTCTTATAAGTCCAGTGAGTGACAAGGAAACCATTAACACACGCCGTCAGTGGAAGGGATTATGCCCCGCGCATGCTTGGCTATTATTCAGCCTAATTAAGTCTTTTGGCATGATTTCCCAAGAACAAAGCGAAAGGGGGAGCAGGAACAGCTTAATAGCTTTGGGGTGCCTGGATTCCAAAGAAGAGATATTAATATGCGCCTTCCTTTGGCGTATTATTTTTTCAGAGTTTATTAATCCCCCTTTTTGACAAACCACAATATATGCTGCAACTCCCAGAGTTACCGACATCTAAAGATGCTTCTAATGCAAACCATGTGCTCCTTCAATCAGTATTTTTTAAAAATTCATTAATTCTATCCTTCCTACTTGTTTCAGTATGACACATGAAGGTTAGTCGAACTAAAGCTACTTAATTCAGTTTAGCTCTAAGTTTGGTGACTGTCAAAATGAATATAATTATCTACAATATATTAGCTTACTTGCTGTCAATGCAAAATTAAATTACTTACATGATTTTGTCTCGGTAAAAGTATTTAAATAGTTAAAATGATTCACATATAGTAATAACATAGTTACAACATGGTAACAAGTTGTCTTGTGTTTCCATTTACAGTGTTCGTTCCAACTAATGAAAGCACAACACAGATCTTGGGTTATGTTTGTTATAGTATACAATCCGCTCATACTATTTCTGTAATATGTATTGTATATTGCAATATGCAGTATGTGTACTGTGTAATTTTTATTTTATGTGCATCAAATACTAATAAGTGCAGTATACAGCACATATACACTCAACCTTTCATTTACAATTTGACTAATGAACCAGATGTTATATGAATATATTTTTTGCCAAGACATTTTCACACAAAATGTGATTAAAATTAAAAATAAAATCCAAGATAGTAATATGCACTGCCATTAAAAACTGCCATTGGGATTAATGGGAATGCTAAAGCATACAGTAGTTTTGGTTACACTTTATTTTACAGTGCCGTAGTTACATTGTAATTACTCAAATAAGTACTGAGTACTGTTAATTAACTACTTGTACTTACTGTAGAGTTACAGTTAGGGTTAGGGTTTGGATTAGGGTTAGTTACTTGTAATTAAACATAATTTACTGTTATTACTATAATAAGTACATGTAGTAACGTGTAACTACGGCACTGTAAAATAAAGTGTTACCGTAGTTTTCTTTATGTCCTCCTTAAATTGAACAAAAATAGATGATGTGTCTCTCCAACAAAAAGAATCATTTGCTTGCTTTTCAAAACATTTGGGCAATTTTATGACTTCAATTAGCAAACCTTTGTAAAACAGGTGTGACAAATTAATGACATGACAGCTTTGGCTGTCAGATAACACACTGTCATATTATCCACAATGCATCACGAATGAAAGAGATCCCTTGTGCCGCAGGGGTGATGTGATGTCTTGAGTGAATCCACAGTATCTCTCTCAAGCCATTAGACATGAAACCCCTGTGGTCGAGCGCTGAGAGTATGTGAGTAGACATGATCTCTGATGCACTGACACACAGCAGATATGATGAGACACGTCTAATGGAGCAGAACACCAGAGACCTCAAGAGACACTTAGAAGAGAGAGAGAGGGAGAGAGAAAGACAGAGGGGGAATCTTTGGTAAATGTAGTCACATGACTGACAATATTAAGTTGTCAGTGTGTGTGTGTGTGTGTGTCCGTTTTTGTGATTTATGAGGACACAAATTTGTATAATGACATTGGTATTACACTGGTATTACGACGTAAACATGAAATATGAGGACATTTCCTGAGTCCTCATATTTAAAATAGCTTTAAAAACATAGTAACAATGTTTTATTAAAAATGTAAAAATGCAGAATTTTTTCTGTGATGGGTAGGTTTAGGGGTAGGGGTAGTGTAAGGGGATAGAGTGTACAGTTTGTACAGTATAAAAACCATTACGCCTATGGAATTTCCTCACTTTGATTGCAAAACAAACTTGAGTGTGTGTGTGTGTGTGTGTGTGTGTGTGTGTGTGTGTGTGTGTGTGTGTGTGTGTGTGTGTGTGTGTGTGTGTGCCACAGTGCATGTGATGTAATGAAACTACAGTAATCAGTCTTATTACATAAACAGCTCAATCCATAATACATACTGGTAATAATATTAAGAAATTTAAGATGTTTAGATTCAAATATGTAAAGATGGTTTACAAAAAATGCTTATGATGTATGGCTACTACATCTAATTATATAATAATGTTTTTTTATTATTATTACTAATATGTGCAGTGCAAACATTCTTAACAGGCCATAACAATGACCTCTGCATTGTTATATGGTATTGCGACATAATCTCTAAACTTTTGTTTAGTCAACAATAATGTATTGTATATACATTGTGCATTATTTAGATTTTTTCAACCTGATCTCATGGGAACATGTCAGTATTTTATAAGGTGGTGTTTTCGTATGAATTCGTATGATTTGATTCGTACAAAAACGTATGATTTTCAAACGAATCTCATTATGATGGACCACTCTTAAACCTACCGTCACTGCTGTACAGATCGTACGAAAATGTACAAATGAGATTGTATGAATTCGTACGAATTAGCCACCAATTCAGCAAAATGTGAAATAGTTACAAATTGCCATGAGATTGTGTCGGATTTTTTTATATAACTTTATAGCCTTGAAAAATAAATGAACATTGAAAAAATAAGAAAGGGGAAATCTGTGGAAACATCTATTTTTTTAATATAGTGGCCACCAAAAGTATTTGGACATTTAAACTACACTTAAATTGTTATTGCATTAGATAAAAAAATAATCTGCAAACAAATGCAGCAGGAATTTTTTCTCTTTTTTTCTGACTTCCAACTGGTTTTTAGTGGATATATGAATTCCGTTCTACTCAAATTATCAGAAGGGTTTTTAATCCTGGGTCATTCTAAACCCTGGGTAAATGGAATCCTGGGTTATCTTGCTTCATGTTTCACACTGCTCATAATTTACCCAGGGTTAACAATTAATCCTGGGTATTCATAAACTGACGTTTCACATTGTACTGTACATTCCTAAACCTGGGTTAACTTCCTTATTTGCATAGCTGCGGTGTCAGTGTCATTGATTGGATAAATGCAGCACATGACCTGTTTACATAACAGCTCTAGCATTGCGCATCCTTGTATTTCCGACTGTACTATCGAGTTTAAACTGAATGGACATTTCGGACTATAAAGCTAAGAATGAAACGGTCTCTTCTTCATTCAAATTGTTGTGTTTTCTGTCAGCAATTGACATTTTTCCTCTCAAACGTTGAATTTACTGTTTATATACAATGCGCAGTGTTTCCGTGACTGTCTAAAGCACGCGAATATGAGGCATGCTACTGGTTATCCGTTGCTAAGCATCTAGCTGTAACATTCTAACACCGCATCATTTCACACTGTACAAATTTGGCACCGCAATGAATGCGGGGATAAAGAGTTAATTCACCTAAAAATGAAAATTCTGTCATTAATTCCTCACCCTCATGTCGTTCCACACCCGTAAGACCTTCGTTCATCTTTGGAAGACAAATTAAGATATTTTTCATAAAATCCGATGGCTCAGTGAGGCCTCCATTGCCAGCAAGATAATTAACACTTTCAGATGCCCAGGAAGTTACTAAAGACATATTTAAAACAGTTCATGTGACTACAGTGGTTCAACCTTAATGTTATGAAGCAAATACTTTTTATGCACCAAAAAAAACAAAATAACGACTATAATATCTAGTGATTTGGTGATTTCAAAACACTGCTTCATGAATCTTTTGTTTCGAATCAGTGGTTCGGAGCGTGTATCAAACTGCCAAAGTCACGTGGTGAACCATTGAAATTGCGAAACACTTATGATGTAACAAAGCCTTGTTACTGAAATCACGTGACTTTGGCAGTTTACATGCTCCGAACCACTTATTCGAAACAAAAGATTGGTAAAGCTTCGAAGCTTCATGAAGCAGTGTTTTGAAATCGCCCATCACTATATATTGTTGAATAAAGTCGTTATTTTGTTTTTTGGCGGACAAAAAGTATTCTCGTCGCTTCATAACATTAAGGTTGAACCACTGTAGTCACATGAACTGTTTTAAATACGTCTTTAGGTTTCTGGGCATTGAAAGTGTTAATTATCTTGCTGTCAATGCAGGCCTCACTGAGACATCGTTTTTTTTTTTTTAAAAATATCTTCATTTGTGTTCCGAAGATGAACGAAGGTCTTACGGGTGTGGAACGATATGAGGGTGAGTAATTAATGACAGAATTTTCATTTTTGGGTGAACTAACCTTTTAACACCGCAAAAGCGGTGCTAACCCTGCTCCGGATCTAGGTTTCATAACCCCGGGTAAAAACCGGTGCTAACCCCGCTTCTAAATTACAGGTGTGAAACGTTCCTTTACCCAGGGTTAAAAGCGGTGTTTAGAACAACGATAACCCGGGGTTAAATGCAGTGTGAAAAGCCCTAGAGTGCATCAGAGGAATCACATATGTAGTTCCGCTAACATTTGACAGAAGTGTACTTTTATCTACATTTTGAGCAATGTATCATTTAGAACCTGAATGTTGAAATGTTTTACTTGCTATATTTCTGTAAAGCAAGTGACATCTGGTTGGATATTTTGTCATCTAATGCATTTTTAAGCATGTATGACACCAAAATATGCTCAACCTGTGCTTTCTGTAGAAATTATGTTTCACTGCTCCCACAGAGTTTGATACAGTACATCGCAATGGAATTACCATCTCTTCTAGCCCTTAAGCATGCAAAATGGCGTGACCAGTTAAAAGCAGTCACACCAATAACGTTAGTCGCAGACTTCAGCCTCTGGATCTATAGGCTGCCACCCGAGCACATACATTTTTAATTTGCCCTCTCATTCTATCCCCGTCTCTTCCTCATTCCTTGCCCAGGCCTCTGTTTAGAGCCTAATTATCCTTTGCCTTCTGTTCAAGACTCTCTTAAATGTGATAAAAAACAGTCACTTCCAAAGCAAACTAGTTCTTAATTTTCCCTGACAGGCTCCTTTAAACATGTGGGCAGAATGCACAGTCTAATTGAAAGCACATTCCTATTCCAAACAAATTAAGCACAATTAAGGCCTCTGAGTTATGAGTATCTATCATGATGAGATGTTTTTGTAAAAATCACCACATTTAGATCAAAGTCGGCCAACCCTTTCCTTAATAGCCTCATTAGAGTCCTCTGCAATGGGCTTCATAAATACAGGGCCAGCGAGTTTCATTTGGGAATTACTCTAAAAGAGGACCCTAAAACTAATTGTTTCCACATTTCCATAAAAGCTTCATCTGTTTTAGGTAGAAGCATAACGAGATATTTTTTTTTCCTGTGCTTTCTGTCTCTTTGTGGCATATAATTCAGTGGTCGTTTTATCTAAACCATGATTTATTCCTTCTTTCGTGACCGTTGTAGGATGCTGCTAGAAACAGCAAGATGAAAATGAAAAACGAAAGAAGTGCAAACATTTTTAACAGGCCATAACAATGACCTCTGCACATCATCAAGAATGAACGCAAACAAATCAGTCGTATCGTGACATCATCTCTAAACTTTTGTTTTGTCTAAAGTACTTAAAGTGATTCATGAATAGAGCGCTGCCGCAGAACAGAACCACGGCAGAGAAACACATCTTGCTCTTCCTAGCAAAACTGCCACTTCAGCTCAGCTCTGGTTTAATTCAGCTTCTTATATGTGCAAGCACACTTTGACATGTTTTTTCAATTTTTAAGGAGCACTTTATCGGTTAGATGCAGAAGGGAGGGAGAGACTGTTAAATGTGCAGATGGATAGTAGGTTTAGAACATTTGCAGTTGTTTTATTGCATTGGCAATTAAATAATTCAATTATAGACATTATTTATGATTTTTTTACAACAAATATTGGTGAGCAAATGCAAAACAGTATTAAAGTCAACATAAAATTAAAATTTGCCCTATTTACCTAAACATTGCTGGTTTTGTTGTACATAATTCATTGGTACTTGTTATTCCAAAAGAAAAAAAAAATGTTTGCCTTTGTAATCTTTCATCAAAATGACCTGCTCCGCCTCTGAAACTACTTTTCAACTTTTATTTTTCAACAAGAATGTTGCACAAAACCAAACACTTCACTAGCAACTACGATGAACTGTGACATCAAAGTCCACATAAAGTAAATATCAAGATTTTAAAAGCCCTCCAAAAAAGAATTGCAACTGGTGAAACATCTACTATAATGTAATGAAATACAATGCTCTACATCTTTTCTTGTGGAATATTATGTTTCACTGAGAACTTTCAGCCTTAAACTACCCTGAAAAGTTTGGTTATGCAAAAAAACAGTGTGCTTTATGACACCTGAAATATACCTGTTATAATAATATCTGAATAATATGGTTGACTGCACCCTTACAAAAAAGAAATGTGCTAGCAGTATCTTTTAAACTAAAAATAAGAAAGTATATGTCTACGTATGTCTATGTACTTCTCAGAAATATACTTAAAATTACATGACTTATAATGACAGTAAAGTCTAAGTATATTTATAACATTATACAATACTTGTACTCAATGTTTTTGATCAAGATATACTTAAAAGTATAATTATTAATTTTAATACTTTATAATTTTTATTATAATTAAGTATACTTGGCTTTTGACTGAGTAACTGTTACGTAACGTGGTATGTAAACTCTCACGATGAGGAAGAATACTGGAAGGCAGATTTTAATGACAAAATACTCAGGAACCAGGAATCAAACAGAAGAAAATCACAATACTATAAACGTTAACGAGAACCGACAAAGGGAACAGAAACACAGGCAAATATATACTAAGTGCAAACAAAGATGACTGGATCAATACAGGTGTGGCAAACGAGGGAACTGATGAGTAACCATGGTAATAAACAAGATTGAAATGAGTAACCTAGGTGACAAACAAGTGGTGGGAAAACTGAGAAAGGAGACATGTGACTAATGAAAAACAAACTTTAAACATGAACAAATAAACCAAACATGTAACATTACCCCCCCTCCCTGGAAGGCGCGTCCTGGTTTTCTTCTGTTTGATCCCTGGTTCCTGAGTATTTTGTCATTAAAGTCTGCCTTCCAGTATTCTTCCTCGTCGTGAGAGTTTACATACCACGTTACGTAACAGTTACTCAGTCAAAAGCCAAGTATACTTAATTATAATAAAAATTATAAAGTATTAAAACAAGTGGTGGGGAAACTGAGAAATGAGACATGTGACTAATGAAAAACAAACTTTAAACATGAACAAATAAACCAAACATGTAACAGGGCGCAGCCAGCAACTCAGGAGGCCTAGGAGGATGGGCCTTCGTGGCCATCTCCTGGACCCTAGTCTCACGGGCATTTTCTTGGGGAGATCTAGGCCTCTGTAGGACAGGAGGGATTCCGGAGAACTTTCTGAAGCAGACTCTGGAGAATTTTCTGGAGCGGACTCTGGAGAACTTTCTGGAGCGGACTCTGGAGAACGTGGGACGAGACTCTGGAATGGCGGCCATCTTGGGTTGAGGCCATTTTATTCACTGGGCTGAAGACTGGGATGGTCTTAGGAGCTGTAGACGGAGGAAGGGAGGCGGACTTCAACGCTAACTTGACAGATGTAAACGCCGGGTCTGCAACTTTGGCCCCCAGGTCAGTGTTGTTAGAAACCCATTTTTGGACACGGGGAAACACAGGAGGGCAGGAATGGACGGAACCATTTGAGCGGTATGTGGAGGGCACCGGCATGGGGCACGCTGGCGAGGCCAAGTGTGTTTCAAAGGGGGATGGATGAGGAAGACACTCCGTTACTTTAACTTCTTCTACTTCAAAGTTTTAACCGTTTAAATAGAGAACGAGATTTAGCGACTCAACTAAAGAGGGTGTAGTCGTTAATAAAAAAATGAGTGTTGCTATATGGAAATAGGACAAATGGTGTAAAAAGTCCACACAATGCATTTAAATGAACACGCATTTTGATTGGTAACGACAGTCATACGTCATTTCATGACGACAGACGTAACACGACACTGTCATTATTTTTACGCCAGCTAGAGGGCGCATGACTTTAAAACGTAAATATAGGTCGTAATAAGGTGCTTGAAAAACGACCTATAGGGTCGTTTTTTTTGGAGGACAGTCTCCTTTAAACATGAACAAATAAACCAAACATGTAACATTACCCTATAAAAAACTTTTTTCACATAGTTTTACATACTGTCTTATAAACTTACATTGTTTGAAAATGTTGATTTATAAAGAAAACAGATATGTTCCTAATTCTGAGTATACAAATTTTTGTGTAGTTCGCTTTTAGTGTACATAGGAATTTACTTCAAATCTACTTAACTCTTTCCCCGCCAATGAGGGAAAATTTCCATCATTTATGACACAACCCTTCCCATGTTCCATGTTTTCACTGTTTTATGGTAGGTGGTGCTATTACACATCTTCTGAAAGGGTACAGAATCTCCGGATCAAAACACAGGCGAAGAAGAAGCAGAAACAAGCAATAGAAGCATTGCTTACGAACATGTAAATTAATGTGATCATCAAACATTAAACAGCAAATAAATCAAAAATGCCTAATGTTACTGATTGAAATGTTGACCAATGAAGAGGTACAGGACTGTGACGCTTTGGGGGTGTTGATGGACTCGATCTACTCCATCTGTGTTTTGATCAACGTTCTGAATCCCATCCGGACGTAGTCTTTGACAAAAGCGCTTTTTTTTCACAGTGTTGCTTTTTTTATGAAACAGGGGGTTTAATAAAGACCTTCTGAAGCAAAGCAATGGGTTTTTGTAAGAAAAATATCCATATTTAAAACTTTATTAAGTATAATAACTAGCTTGCGGCAGACGGCCGTACGCATCGATTTGCAGCAGAAAAGTACCCTCTGACCCGACACATGACGCAATGACGAATGCAGGATCTCAGAGGATAGAGCAAAACAAAACACCAAAACAAATTAGAAGTCTTAAGAAGCTTAGACTTAGCTTAAGAAGTCTAAATCCTTGGATTTGGGGCTAAAGGTATGTTAGCGTTATTATGTTGTCTGTCCTTTTAGAACAGTGTTCGTGTTGCGATTGCACCTATGCTGCCTTGAAATGCTATATGGTATCCAACTCACTAGGATTTGGAACAGAGCTTATGTTCCAAAATGGCAGTGCAGCAATCACAGTGCAGTCAGTGATTAAACTGAGAGACTGTGCCAAGTCATGGCTGGAAGGAAGTCTATAAGTCACCCCCATTCAAGACAGGAAGATGACTGATGGTACGAGAGCAGCCAGAGCCCCCTTGCTGGGTTTATTGCCCCCAAAGTGCCCCTTACCACATATGTCCCCCATCCTGCAATGACAGCACTAATAGAATATGCATAGCCCTATTAGCATACAAGCTAATGGTGCCCCAGAGGGAGGGCAAAGACATCAGACTTTAAGTAGAAATCAAAACATGGAAGAGGGAGAGGACGGGGAATTCAAAGGACACCAACACCTTAAGAAAACCAAGCCTGAGGCGCAAGACAGGATCTAATGCTCTTATCAAGAGCCCATCAGTCTTGCTGATACGCATGAAAACAAAACAGGAAAAATCAAATGAATACCACTGCAGTGGGAAAACTGCACAAGGGACACTGGTGTAAATATCTAGAATGGCATTAAGGGCATACAACCGTCCAGTCCTGGGGAAACTACAGTATACTGTGTTATTGAACTGCTTGTCAAGCTATTAAGCTCCTCATAATTTTAAAGGTATAATTCACCCAAAATGAAAGTTCTGTCATCATGTCATTCCAAACCTTTAAACCTTTCTGTAAGAATTTTAATTTTTAGGTGAACTATCTACAGTTTTGAAAAAGGTAGTTAGATTCTACATTGAGGTTAATAGGGCCAATCTTATTATGTTTAAAAAGTTATAATTTCTCATTTAATTAGAGCAATATGTTCTAGCATGATGGTTACACTTTAGATTAGGGTCCAGTTCTCACTATTAACTAATTATTAACTATGACTTTTCCCTCAATAAACTCCTTATTACTGCTTATTAATAGTTAGTAAGGTAGTTGTTAAGTTTAGGTATTGGGTAGGATTAAGGGATGTAGAATATGGTCATGCAGAATAAGGCATTAATATGTGCTTTATAAGTACTAATAAACAGCCAATATCCAACTAATATGCATGCTAATAAGCAACTAGTTAATAGTTAGAACTGGACCCTAAAGTGTTACCCACAATATCTAAATCATTTACTATTACAAAAGAATACCTAAAATGTAAAACAAGAAAACTGTTTTTAGTGTTCAATACTTTATTGTTGTTCAGCAAAAAAAAAGAAGCAATTTCTTTTCTTTTCTTTTACAGATTGTTGGACACATGACATTCACATGCAGCTGAATTATCCAGAGGTCTTGTCTACACAGATTTGAATATCAGATCTTCAGTCCAGCAAATTTGCTCAAATATTTTGGCTGTCACCCCAGATTTATTGGCGGATAAACACAATGTGTTCTCTTTGAACTAAAAAAATTCAGCAGAACTAAAAAAAAAAAATCTACATAAGAAAGCAATTTTTCACAAAAATGCAGCATGAGACTAAAGAAGGAGTAATTTAGTCACGTCGGTGAAATAGATAGATGTGGTGAAATAGATTAGAATGATCAAGATTTCAAAACCCCAAGGATATGAACTGTTAAATCTGCTTTGTCCTTTAATTCATACTTCCACCTAAATTTTTAGCTCTTCATGATGAGCTCAATGCAACAAAAATTAAGTTTTATGAACAAACATAACTAACTTAATTTTTGCTGGTTAAAATATGAACAGAATCCACAGAATTGTTTTTTCTTTTTTGCGTTATTACTTTAATTTTATTTTCTCAAATTAGCCAAAAGGAGGCGGGTGTGTAGAACTTTTCTAAATAATTGGTGTTTTAAATCTGTGGAAACCTGCAGAGCTAAACATATTGATATCAAGCAACATCATAAAATATTAAGAATATCCATTAACTGAATACTATTTACGAAGATTATAAAACCATAAAAATATGCTGATCTTTTCTATTTTATTATTATTCAGTCAAGTTCTCAAAATATGACAGAGATTGGTGTATGGAACACTTAATGTAAAGATTATTTAGCTTTTTAGTGCAGTTTTGTTTTTAAATAAGATTCAGGCAGGCCAATGATAAAATGTCAACACCTCAAAAAGCAAATTGTCAGTTTGTACAAAGAAATTGTTCATACTCAGTTGTCAAAGAGTGACGGTGACTTGGAACGTGCCCAAGCACTCAGGCAAAATACTGCCCTAAATCTGTAGGTACTAGGAGGTCTTGAACCCAAAATCAAAAGCGCTTGACTTTCACATTCATAATATTAGTTGAAAATAAATTCAAGTAGTATGGGCCGCACTGTAAATGTCTGGGCTTCCCTCTGGTCCATACAGATGGTTTGGCAGAGTGACAAAGCAAACTGGACCCGGGCCCAGACTCCAACCTCTATTTCATGGTGGCTTAGCACTCTCGCCTTCACTAGATTACAGTCACAGCGCTTCTCTGACACCAGGCCAAAATCAAATCATTTACATAGGGCCCATCTGCTAGAATGACAGTAGTCGAAGCTAGTGAGTAATGATCAACTGTGAAAATTATTGTTGTGGTTGCGTATGGTACGGTCATAGCAGAGCTATGGATCTGATCCTGTGTGCCTGCGATTGATGGTGAAGAGGCGTTAATATAGTCAATGATCAGGTGATTAGTACCAAACATAATTTTATTGTGTGTACTGGGAGAGTGTGAAGTGAGAAGTGTGTTATGGGAAATAAGTGTGTCTTCACACTCACACACAGAGGAAACTCTTAATGCCCAGAAATGTCATGAAAATTCAATATAACAAGCAAAACAGTGTAGTAAACCGAACCCTAATCCTAACCATAATCCTACAGTGAGTAGATGAGTACTTAATTGAATAATTGCATGTAACATGGACACCTTAAAATAAAGTGCAACCTTTAATAATACTTTTTGGGTTTCTTTTGATTTTGTTATGAACTATGACAGTATTTTTAAGTAAGTTTCATAATATTTACCCACAAAAAAGTAAAGTAAAATAATTGATAGTCTAGCCGCGCAGTATACACATGAAAAAATGCTGGTTCTACTGTGTACTTATGTAAAAATACGTAATTGTTAGGTACAATGTACTTACTATGTTCATGCTGTATTGAAAAACACTTTTGATGCTATTTATGAGATTTATTTATGTTAGATAATACTAGTAGTTACAGACACTTAAAGGGATAGTTCACCCAAAAATGAAAATTCTGTCATTTAATCACCCTCAAGTTGTTCCAAACCTGTATGAATTTCTTTCTTCTGCTGAAAAAAAATAAATAAATAAATAAATAAAACGGATATTTTGAAGAATGTCAGTAACCTGTTGATGGGCCCCAACTGACATCCATAATATTTTTATTTCTCCATACTATGGAAGTCAGTGGGGCCCATCAACTGTTTGGTTACCCATATTCTTCAAAATATCTTCTTTTGTGTTCATCAGAAGAAAGGAATTTATACAGGTTTTGGAACAACTTGAGGGTCGGTAAATTGTTGAAGCCATTTCTATGGAAGTAATAATATTTTGAGTTTATTATGTAAAATCTGAGAAAAACCTGTGTTGCAAATGAAACGTAGAAATTGGAATGTAAACAGTTAGCCAGTGATCTAGTATAATGTAATTTGATTGGCTGTTAGATTTAGTATGAAAGAAATAGAACCCTGCGAAACAGTCAGAAGCCACTGGACTTTGGAGCAACACAGTCTTTTGACCTACACGGAACTGCACAGTTAATTTGTAAGAAAAGTAATGATCATAAGTTTTTTTGTTTTTTTTTTATTCTTTTTATGTTTTGAGATTCATAATTAAACAGTCAAACGAAGAACTTTGGATTCAAGACTTTTATTCACTGACGTTTTGTGTTGAGTACAAAAGAACTTTGAAGTCCTAAGCTAGTGAGTCAGCTTGTTGCACTCACAGTAAATGATGACAGAATTTTCATTTTTAGGTGAACTCTCCCTTTAAATAATAAAGTGGGTCCAAAAGGCTTGCCAGCTATCTCACCACTATACAGTGAGCCTCTGCTAACATCATGATATAAAACACCAGTATAAAGGAATTTTTGTAAAATTTCCAAATTGCGGTACATTCACAGCATTGTGTTCTTACAGAACTGAAGGACCAGAGAGCCAATGTCAATTTTCTGCTTGAAATGTTTGGATAATTAAACGAGGATGGATATGAGAGAGCTTTTCAAGGAATATGTGCATGTGTAGCAGCTATGGCCTGGTGGCAAACTGTGCCATGGTGTTCATGTGGGAGATAGGAGTTTGAGTCAAGCTCACAATGTTTCAATATCTCTCAAATGGAAAAATGGGGTAGTACCTGCTATAAAGAGTGCATACTGGTATCTTAAGGTACAATTCTTGCGTTTTATTCCTGAGTTGACTACATATTAAGGGTATGTTTACACGACAACGATGTACTAAAAACGGAAATGTTTTTCCTGTGCGTTTTTCACATACAGGCGACAACATTGTCAAAACGATCCCCGTTTGCACAGATCAGTGAAAACAATTAAAAATGCTGTCACTTTGTAATGCGCATGACGTCACCGTTTTCACAAATTCACGTTTTTGTAGTTTACACTGAGACAATAATGGTATCATTTTCAAAAACGTGCACTTTGAAAACCATTCTCAAAAGTTTGCATTTTCAGGCCCCCAAAACGCCATTGTCGTGTAAATGAATTGTCAAAACGTGCCCAGGTTACACTGTAAAAAAAATCCCCATAAAATTTACGGTAAAAAAACGGCTGCTGTGGTTGCCAGAACTTACCTTAAAAAATATGGTAGCAACATTTTAGGTTTTATGGGACAGCACTTAGTTTACTGTCTATTTTACAGTTCAAAAACGTATAATTTAAAGGTTTATATTGTAATAATTAATTACGGTTTATAACTGTTTATTTTACACACTGTAAAAAAAATTCCATTAAATTTACGGTAAAAAAATGAATTTCATTAACTGATATAATGTTAATTTACCAACCTATTGAAATACTAATATCTGTTTTATACCTCTGTAATACACTGACAACCACCATACACAGTGGTGATGAGAGTCACATGATGAATCAAAGCTCATCACAAGCAACTTTTCCACAAGCTGAGAAGGACAATACTAAAATATAGAAGGTGAACACAGTGTCATTCACACAAACATTAAACACCATTATGGTAACACACATGAAATTTTAAAAATGCAATAAACATTAATTTAACAACATTAGACATAACATAAAACCCTAATGTACATAACTGAAGAACTAAGAAGAAACAGAGTTATTTCAACGAAAATACATCAAATGTGAAGTATCATGCAGGGAATTCAATTTACAGTTTTTCACTGTAAATTATTCAATGACTTGTTATTTTTCACTACCAAAAAAACTGTAAATTTAACGATATTTTACCGTAAAATTACATTAAATATACCGTTAGATCTATTCCAGTTATTTACCATATATAGTACGGAAACTTTCTGTAAACCAATTAACTGTTTTTCACCGTAGCATTTTTAGTCTTTTACCGTTAAAATCACTGTCATTTTTTACAGTGTAGTACAGGAGAAAGTATTTTATATAGCAAGTATTATACAGCAAGTATATTCTTGCAAACCAGCAATGTGACATTGTAAAACTAAACAAAAATCATTCATTATCATCCTATGATCATTAATTACTTGTTACAACACGTTGTAACATTGTTATAACAACGTTAATTATAATTTGTTGCTTTTTCTCAGTGAGGACGGGGTGGAGAGCCTCCTGACTCCAGCCAGGCCCTGTTTTGCGCTCTGCCATGCTTCAGTTGCATGCAAGATTGAGTGTAGGTGTACAAAAATGGAGCTGTTGTTGATTACTCATTACTTAACCTATAATGTGTTCCGCCCCCTTTGTCTGCATGTCGCTCCCCTGTTCCCTCCCTCCACTCTTTCATTCTTCTCTGAAATAAATGGAAAAATATTCCTTGCCCCAGGGTAGTGCTGAACTTCTCACTCTCTGCATCCAATTTAGAGCCAGTACTCCCTGTGATGTAACCCAACAGTCCCACCTCAGAGGAGAGGCCACAGAAGGAGAGACCCTAGAATGCGTCCCAGACCTCCGAGGGTATACACTTCTTAACCTTGGTATTTAAAGTCCAATAACTCTTTATGAACATTGCCGTTTGGAGCAATTAATGCTGGTTAGCATCTGTTTCTCAAAGAATGCAAATGAGAGGCTGCCTCGAGCTCTCGCTCTGCCTGTCTTTTGACTCAATCAGCGACTGCTTCAGCTGATTGGCTCATGGAATACTTTAAGTTGTGGTTTTGCTTGTACATCTGGTTCTTTGATTTGATGTTAGATGTTATCGCATAATGATTGATGTTATCTCATAAATGCCATAATGAACGAACGAAGTTGAAAAAATGTATTTCATTTGGACTTCTTTTTGCCTTCTGAAAAATGTAAACCTCTGTGAAATTTTCTGCAGAGAATGTAAGTGTTTTTTCCTGTTTCCCAACATTATGCTAGGCTGTTGCCAGTGTGTTGCTGGGTGCTCACTAAACAGAAGTGTTTTTAGCACTTTACTGTTGACTTTCTTAGGTGTTCTGAACTGTTTTCTATGCAGTTGCAAATGTTTCCGGTCAAAAGTGCTGGATACTGTATGGCTCTGGTCCCTCCTTCATTGCAAGTCTACAGGATTTATTTTTTCTTTTCGTTTTGCCTGTTTCATTGTGAATACAGCCAAAATCTTAAGAATGATCCAAGGGGTCTGATCCAAGGTTTACATTGGCCAATTAGCCCCTGCTGGTAGATGCTGGTAGCAAAGAAAATTTTGTCTATTTATGGACATTCAAATGTAGCTATATATCCCAACAAACAAACAAACAATAACAAGCAATATAAATGGATTTTCTTCAGCTATGGGCACTGAACATACAAATGAACAGTTTTGGGGGTAACGCATTACAAGTAACATGAGTTACATAATCAGATTACTTTTTTCAAGTAACTAGTAAAGTAATGCATTACTTTTAAATTTACAACAAAATATCTGAGTTACTTTTTCAAATAAGTAACGTAAGTTACTTTATTTTCCCATTTATTGACTGACAGCTCTCCTGTCGCCATGTTGAGAGAAATCGGGAGTGCAGAGGAGTTGTGTGCGCTGTGTGTGAACATGATGCTTATTCTAGACTTGTTCTAGACTAAATGTGAGAATACATTTACTCATTTACTTCTGGCAGCACAGCTGAAAGACTTGTTTGAGCTGCGCCCTCTACTGTACAGGTGTGAATTTGCATTTCCTTCAGCCTGAGACTTATTCATTTCACTTTTGGTGTGAAAGGGGACGCTCTTATTTTTTGGCGTCTTTACATTTGCCAAAAATAGAACTTTTTTTGTTGTTATAAAAGCAAACAAACAGCTCAGCCCAGGTGAGAAAAAGTAACGTAAAAGTAATATAACGCATTACTTTTCATAAAAAGTAACTAACGCAATTAGTTATTTTTTAGGGAGTAATGCAATATTGTAATGCATTACTTTTCCCCAACACTGCAAATGAACATATTTTTTACAAAAAAAACTTTGTTAAAACACACTTTTTCACACCCTCACTATTTCTTTTAATTTGTCTACTAACATTGTACAATATACATACATCAGGTGTTTTTTTTTTTTTTTTTTACATCTGAAAGTAATCAAATTTCCGCCACATTTCAAATAATGTTTTGTGTTCAATTGCATTCTCTGAAGGAAATGACAGTAGTGGATTTCGTCTCAAGCTTGTGCTTCACTGATACCGGTGTCTCCTTGGTAAACAAGTACATTAAATAGTTCGGAGTGGAGAAATTACATCACAACTGGTGGACAGTCATAATTTTTTAAATATGGATATGAGTCTTTTTCACGCAATAAATACTGAAATAGTTTATATTTTTTCACTCTTCGTTTAGTTATTCAAAGTTCTAATTTTTATACCGATGTAAGTTCATATCTTTGTGATGGATTTTTATATTGTTTAAAATTAAAACAATAATATCTATGCATAAAAGACATTTAAAATGTAGCAAAAATAAATTATGAAGGCATGGTATATATACAAAGTTCTGTCATGAAACTCTAGATGGCACAGGCTAATAGGTCCTTTAACTCAACCTGCTCGTAATTACATGGTTATCTATACGGCACAGCTTCAAAATACTTGGTTAGCATTTTCCCTAGCAATTGCAGTGCGCTTTCGGAAACCCTCCACCTTCCCCAGCTCCACCTGTATAGATCTGCTATGGGTCATTCATGTACGCTATATTGTGCAGCAGCAGCATGTCTTACTTGCTTACTGCAATGTGTCGTGTATGTATTGGCAGCAGCAAGTCCCATACTTGCTCTGCAGCAGCAGCAATAGCCTGCAGCAGCAGCAGCGTACCAGATCTATTGTCATTGTCATACCCATTACCATGCCAAACATTCAGAGAGCTGTCATGACAGAAATATATATAAAAAAAATGACTTTCTTATGTGATAAAAACATAATTTTAATCTAATTTTAATCTGAATTTAATATCAACTTTTTTAAGTGCCTGAAACTGAAGAAACACCCATGCATTGCTAATATAATTATTTTATTGTAATCAAATTTCCCATTATCAAAGACAGTAGATTTCACATCCTATTTTGCGCCAGCTGAGTAAGTGTTATTGTGATGAATGGAAATTCTAACGGATAACTCTCTCCAGGTATTATAGACTTCCTTGTTCTGATATTGCTTGGAAAAATAATAGCACTTCTCTCATCTTCACACCACATGATTTGAAATATAATTCATGTCCATGTGGTGTGAGGCTAATTATGATGCTAAGGTTTAAACACTGGTCTTAGCAAACACAACTAAAACTGACAAACAAAAGTTGTTTGATTGCCATCATCTTTAAACTTAGTAAGTAAGACTGAAAATGTTCATTTTCTGAAATAAATTTCTGAATCCATTCACGGTAGGCATGTAGCTGAGGTTTAGTACCTCAGAACAAGGTCATCACAATGAGAAAATCCTTTATCAGATGCTCAGGCAACCTTGACTGCTCCGGCGTTCTGGAGAGATCTGCACAGGAGTCCTGGTGAATTGAAGCAGGAGTAACTTCAATCTCAGGCATGACTTCATGCCAGGTTGTCACACTTTGCAGGCAGCATTCTCTTTAAATTGGCACAAACACTCTGGATACAACGCAGATGGAAACCACCATCAATGCTGTGCTTCACAGTGAATACATATTGCTTATGCTTTGACATAATCAAGGGGTTCTGCAAGTTCCCATCATTACGGTTTGCTTTATTTTCTTGAGCCCAAAATGGGTCTCAATCACTCTGTGTGTCAAAAGGGAGGCGCGGCGAAGCCTGGAAACGTGTAATGACAAAGATGACGATGATGATGAAGTATCTGTATATGACTTAAAGCAGGGCCGTTTCATTAGGGAGTGTGGTCTGGCAGGAGATGCTTTGCTAGCTCCTGACCCCTCGTGTGTGTATGTGTGTGTCTGTGACCCCTGAGGGCAGTCTTTATGTGAGTGTGTGTCTGTGCAACATCAGGCCCATTATGAGCTGATAAAAACTCCTCCGCCAGCATCCATCCATCATGTCCCGCCTCTAATCAGCATGTTTGTCACTGTAACTAAACAGAACCCTGAGCCGCGCTGTCATGCGATTGGCTGTGACAGGGTGAAATAAATCTGCCTCCAGCCAATCAGCGGCAGGCAGTGGAGCGTTACGAGCGAGGTGACAGGCGCTTGAAGTCTCAACTGGTGCGAGATTAGGAGAGCCAGGGCCAACCTTAGCCCCGAAGGAAATGACAAAACTGCGAGCAAAATGGCAACCGTGTTGGAACAGCTCTAGCACTTGCTTCAGAGACGGAGAAGGTTTGCTCGCCGTTTTATAGTTAGGCTACAGACAGTTCGATTTGGTTCTGCTTAGAAAGACAGCGTTCTCTCTCTGTAAAAGCACACATTCGTGTTGTGTTCACTTTCGTGATCACAGTTACAATGGACACACACAGATCTATAATGTGACCTGTGGAAAAGGAAAGAGCTAAAACTAATTCTCTGGGTTTTTGGGACTTCTCAGCTCTTTCCCTAGTTACATATTACTGTAGTAAAAAATCATATATTATATATATATATATACATACAGATATTTATAAACAGATTTATATGTGAATTAGTACTATAATCAGCTTTTTTCCCCAATAATGCAATCTGATCTCATGAGAAAATGTAACTATTTTACGAGGCGATTTTGCATGAATTCGTACAATGCAAGTTGTACCAAAAATATATACGATTTCTAAAAAATAAATGAATAAATAAAAACAAGCATAACCTAATTGTCAATGGGGCGCAAGCAGATCATATGAATACATACGATTGAAATTGTACAAATTCATACAAATAAGCCACCAATTCTCATGAGAATGTGTTGGAATAATGGCTTAAATTTGGGTCTGTTCATCATATCATGCTATCATATGACTTTACAAATCTTGTAATATCATGTATGAGAATACGGTCTACTTTTATAGAGCTTTTTGGTCCTTATTTGGAGCTTAACAGCAGCTTGGACATTCTATAAAATATCTCCTTTTGTGTTCCAAGACAATCAGGGTGAGTTTCATTTTGGGGAGAACCGGCCCTTTAATTACAGCCATTACCACTGCGTTAATACTGTTTCTGAATATATTTACATTGCCATGTGTTGAAATTTGATGGAATTAAATTTTAAAGCTGATAGTTGTGATAAATGTGTTAATTTTTTTTTTCTGGCAACTGTACACAGCCTACAGTTATGCTAATGATTCATTTTATTACTTCATATGAAGAACTTATTATTCTGATTATTGATACTGTTAAATGTAACATGATTTTTATTATATTGCTGATACTACAATTTGTATGTATGGACTAGGAAACTGACCAAAAAGTACTGCATTACTACATAAAGAAAAACAAACAGAAAAGAAATACACAAAACAATACCTTTTTTAAAAATGTGGTTTATAAACACTTGTGTCTAAAGTGCAGTTTGTGGTTTGTTGGTCTGGTTTTCATGTGGCAGTTGGATTACTGTGTTTACTTCTCTTTCCGCAAACACCACACAGAAGCTCTGGTGTCGATGACCACTCTCTCTCTCTCTCTCTCTCTCTCTCTCTCTCTCTCAAACACACACACATTTTATGGGGACTTTCCATTGACATAATGATTTTTATACTGTACAAACTGTATATTCTATCCCCTAACCCTACATTTTCAAAAAAACATAATATGATTTATAAGCTGTTTTTCTCATGGGGACCAAAAATGTCTTGTATCTTTGTGGGGACATTTTGAACCACACACACACACACACACACACACACACACACACGCACAATACACAGGCATTTGCACAGATGTTTTAAACAACAGACATCAGCAAACACAATCATGATAAGAAACAAAATATTCTGACACATGTCAGCTGACTCATAACTCTGTGAAATTCATGACAACATCATAATAGTATAGTTACTTAGTTTCTTCCTTCGTCTCAAACGTGGTCTCGTCCTGACCCTGGAAATGGACCAAGCAGACTCCCAGCAGCCCTCACTAGCTCTTTACGGCTCAGAGCAGTAACACACATTGGCTTTTTCATCGTCTGTCAAAGGCTCATAATCCGCCTGCTCTCCATCCCTGATCCCTCACTGTGAGGAAAGAAACAGCTCTATTAGAGGTGGGTGGTGACTCCAAGAGAAACTGTAATAAAATAAGACTGCATTAGAATGAGAGAGAGACGAGAGAGAGAATATTGGAGTATGGAGCAAGAATACGGTTTGGGGATGGGGAATAAAATTCAGCTTAATAAACTAATAATATATAAATTTGGTTCACAAAGTTAAGATAAAAAGAAACAATGATATGTAACAAGGACACTGTAAAATGAAGTGTTACCAATAACAGTAAATAATATGGTTCATTCTCCAGTAGACTGTTAATGATTTAATAATATATCTGTTTTTTAACACTAGTAGTTAGGCTGGATCACATTTCTCACTTCAGTTAGAGAGCTAAAAAAAACACATATACTCATTTCTGCAATGTAAAGTCACACTACATCAAATCAAGCATTTCCATATGTTGGTTGTAGCCACAGTAGTTGAGTAGTGTGTGTCTGAGTGTGTGTGAGAGTGTGTGTGTGTGAGTAATGTGTGGGCAATATCCAATATCCAAAATCATTGTCCTTGTGGGGACATTTTTTGGTCCGCATGAGGAAAGCTTATGGATCATACTAACTGATGTTTTTTGAAAATCTAAAAATGCAGAAAATTTTCTGTACTGGGTATGTTTAGGGGTAGAGGATAGAATATATGGCATAAAAAATCATTAGGACTATGGAATATCCCCATAAAACATGAAAACCCAACGTGTGTGTGTGTGTGTGTGTGTGATTTATGAGGACACAAATTTGTATAATGACATGGGTATTACACTGGTATTACGACATAAACATGAAATATGAGGACATTTCATGAGTCCTCATATTTAAAATAGCTTTAAAAATATACTAAACAATGTTTTATTAAAAATGTAAAAATGCAGAATGTTTTCTGTGATGGGTAGGTTTAGGGGTAGGGGTAGTGTAGGGGGATAGAGTGTACAGTTTGTACAGTATAAAAACCATTACGCCTATGGAATGTCCTCACTTTGATAGCAAAACAAACCTGTGTGTGTGTGTGTGTGTGTGTGTGTGTGTGTGTGTGTGTGTGTGTGTGTGTGTGTGTGTGTGAGGGCTCTAAGGCTCAGGGAGGTGATTTGGCGGGTTATGGAGCCACCTACTGTGAGGAGTGAAGAGAAACCTTTATACGCAAGGCTGACTTCAATACCGCAGTGCTTACTCTATCCTACCTGCACTTTAAATTCTATATAATAGCATTTAATATACTTATTTTATCTTTATGTAATTTATGTCATGATATAACTGTGGTGTTATTAGAAATAAACTGTAAAAGCAAAACTTTAAATGTCCATATATAGATTATCTTTGTTTAAAATGATAATATTTAAATAAAAATTACTATTTTATGTAACAGAAAAACCTAACATTTAGTCATATTTTTAATGTGCAACATCATGTGGTCATTCTGTAAATTTTAAAAGCTTATAAGAAAAACAAAATACTCAAATATGAAATCAAACCACATCACAACTTTAAAAAAAAATCTTCTGTAAGTCCTTTCCCTAAAAATAGAGGGGTGCACTGTAAACTTTCAAGCAATAAAAAGAGTGCTTCCTCTCTAGAAATGAAATGAACCACTCCACCATGGCACAAGGCAGTGGCCTTTTCTTAGGGGCTTCTGTTGCCAAGCTTGTCTCGGCAAACATAAATTAACCTGAGTGTGCTTACCTAAAACGTCAGGGTTAAACGAAGATTGAGCAATGAGGTCGAACAGGGGAGATTCAGGAGTGTGGGGACCGATGGAGGCATGAACCGGTTTCGCACCCCCCACGCCACTCCAGCCTGGCCCAAAACCTCAAGTTTGTGAGGGAGGGGGTCCAAAAACCTCCAGTACATTAGCTGGCACAAGCGAGAAGTCAGGAAGTATAGGAGACGCCTCCTGCCTGTCCTGAGAGTGTAATCCAAAACCAGTGACATAGCCAAATACATGTCATATTCCCTCAGTATACATGAAGAGTTTATTTTTCAACCTAAAACCTGTCCCTCATAATTACTCTGATTTGTTTAAAACCGAGTTGAACGGTCTTCGCCGAACCACCAACAAGAGACCAGTGTTGTTGCCGGGGGGAAAAATAGATACATCCCACACGGAATTACCGAAATTTTCCTTAATTGATAAAACAATGTCTCAGACTATTACTGTTTCTGACGCCGTTAATATGTTAACTACAGCCAATACAATCAAGTGAAGGTACAAACGCGTTCAAGATGGTGGATGAAGAATTCCCGTAAAGCAGCTAGCCCTATAATCCCGACCACAGCGAGAGTGAGATTCCTTCTTGGAGCCGGAGGGTGTTTGGAACTCTTCCAGGTGTGGTTCCTGGCCTAAATAACCTCAGTCAGTGGATGAGCGCTGTTAAATCCCAAATACTGCCAGCTTTGGGTAAATATCTCAGCCGTCTCTGAGCAGTTCAGCGAAGGAACCACAAATATTACTTCCATTCTTAAAACTGGGTAATGTCCCAGCGCTGTGGTGAACCATATTGTAGGAAACATTTTTAAACTGGTACAACTGAAAGGTTTAAATTGGCTATAAAATCTCATTCCCTTTTTTTTCTCTCCCTCTCTGGAACCAACCAAAATTCTGTTATCTGCTAAAGCGTAATCTAGAAAATCATAGCATTACTCGCAGTGCAATGTCAAACGGGAACTTAACAGAACACCCAGGTAATTTCCAGCGGCAACAGCCGCTCGGTGTCGGTTTTCACTGGATTCCACAAAGGTTCATTTGAGAAATCACTTGCTGTGTATAAACATATCAGAGGCTCTGGATTAAAATCTATCGCTTTACGCCGTCCTCCAAGCCCAAGCCAACAATACCGCCAGTTGTAAATGAATGACTGAATTACAAATTCATTAGCCGGTAAATTGTGTCCTACGTTAAACAACGTTACAATAACAATAACATACATGCGTGTGTAGACCTCCTCACACTCAACCACACAGAACAGAATAAAAATATGTCTGTACCTTTAAAGTTTTAAAAGCATTGCTAACGCCAACTTGGTGAGGGGGGACCCAAAACATTTTTCAGTGTTTGTTCTGTGTAAAAACCCTGCGGTATTAGGGTGCACTAATCTTTAAAAGGTTAATTTATTCATAGAGATTTTGACAGAGATGTATGGGCCAGCCAACATCTCAGGCACCTCTTCCCACAGGGAGACGTCTAACATGAGGGCTGGGGGAGGGAGGGAGAGAAAGAGAGAGAGAGAGAGAGAGAGGAAGAGATGGATATAGAAAGAGGGAGGCAAAGGGAAAGTGGGCAGTCAACATATTCTAAACACACAGACATAATTACCTCATCGTTGAAGGCAATGACTTTTAACCTCACAAACGTAAAGCTTCCATTTCTCCCATTTCATCATAAAAAAATATAGTGTATGCATTTACAGTAAGTTAAATTTGAGCATATTTATCCAGAGCAAAAGCTGTTTCCTGACAAATTTATCTTAAATAAATCTCAGCGGTATTTAGATTTCTTCCAAGTACATGCGTTGATTTAAGAGTTATGAAAAAAATATGCCACATGTCACGTCTCTACTCAAATTTCAATACGCTAAAAACAACGAGCGGTTTATGGCTTGCATATCTCCATATAAAGCACTCAGTTTAAACTAAATGATGCAGAAAGGATATAGCATACAGGAGGTCCCCAGATTTTTTTTATTGATTTTCTGAAATGATTTTCTGAAAATAAACAAAGCATTGCTGGTCCAAGTAAAAAAAAAAAAAGAAAAAAAAAGAAAGAAAAGAAAACTCTGGAAACTGTGTGCATAAAGCTACTTAAGAGATGATGGAGGGAGGTTGCATGAAATAAACTTTTCTGGCATTTCATATACAACTGTCACAGGAGGGATACATAAATTGTAGACGTCGGACATTTAGGCGTGAAACAAACTTTTTGCAAGTACGCAGTCATGAATGCTTGGCCAACATATTGCAAGTTAGTTGTCCAATATAAACACACTTACACTCTTTCAATGCTGTCCTGGTAACTAACTTCAGGGGTATTACTAGTTACCTTCAAAATTATCAATAGTGAAATAGCTTGCTATAGACAAGAGCCTCTCTATAGACATGAGAGGCAGTTTTATCCCAGAATCTAAATATGTCTGCTTCCCTATTATGTAGTTCATATGTGAATATGTCCGTTTTTGCAGTATTCATAAAATTACGAAAATACCTACTACTATCGAGAAGTGCACATCCTATGGACACTTTACTATCCCATGAGGCTATAAGAGAGGAGTCGTGAATGGCGGTAAGCATCCCAACTGATGTTGTAGCCCTTGTGAAAAAGAAGTGCTCTTAACTGAATTGAATGTACACTTGTAGTGTACTTCAAATCTTATGTATATTTTTAAACTGTACTTGCAGATAATATATCACTGAAATAAAAGGCCACTTAAGTGTACTTAAAGAGAGAACATTTTTATGATGTTTCACTTTGTAATAATGTCAAATTATAAGTTTTACCTTAAAGTATATTGTAGATCATTGTTTTAATAATCTTTTGTATTGCTTTAAAAAAAGGACACACTAAAGCACTTTTTTAACTGTGTTACAGTTATTTATGACTAGAGAAAACGGACAAAAAGGGCTTTCAACGTCAACGCCCATAATGCATTTTTGAGGTTTGTTCCTTAAAAAAAATTAGCAAAATTACCCTTTTAAGAGTGCAAACACTTGCACTTGCAATGCAATGTTTCTGGCCATAAAAGTGTACATCTAACAGTCTCTGTATTGATATTGTTGTCTGTTTGTAAACTGCCATGTATCTCCTGAAAACACTTTTGTGAAGAGAAATATTTTATGAAGATTTGACTCTTCAAATGTCAAAAGTCTTCCATATTCATTTATGGCTTCAAAGTATCCTTAATAAGTAAGACCATATAGGTGAAGTGTTCATATGAACCTTTTTAATGTGCCTCCTAACTTTTTAATTATCAGTGAAACATCATAATGGGTTCTTAGTTTTTCCATTTGCAGAAGCCGTAACTGGCTCAACAGTGGGGACTCGCTAAGCCCACCTGTTGGGCCAATGCCAGGCTGTGCATGTAATAATTGAGCCATTAACAAAACAGAGCTACTTTCAGCCATCTGTGCGAAAGTGAAGCCAGATATAGGGAGAAATCTCATGTACCACCATTCAATACCGATTGACTGGAAGCATATCTATTCAACGTCTTGCTGTTTCCATTAGGATGTCAATGACACAGCTCTGATTAAGTCATAGCTAATGCTGTAGCAATAACATTAGCATGTAGTCTCTGACAAGCCCCTTTATTCAACATGTGTGTGACTAAATGCATTTCTTACAGACTACTCGTAAATGTTACGTAAACAGGCCACCTTGCTTTTCATTGGGTTTCGAGTAATGACTCGAGGCATCTTGGCAGGAGTATTGGTTCAGACATTGGATGATTGGTTCTGAAAGTCCAACACATGTTGAATCCATTTTAGTTTTTGAAAGACTGCTTTGACTGATAAGATTGACATGGAAAGTTTGAAATTATGCTAGTGCCATCTTTTATTACAGCTAAGCCGTAACATTTGAAGTTACCTCTACCCAGTAAGATCCCAATTACGGCCGCCATCATTCCATCCCTTCATCGAGGCTATTTATGTTGCGTGCTCATCAGTTGAAAGTCTAATCCCCAAAAATACACCACCCTAGCTGGTGCACGAACATAGCACGTTATCTTCCATTAGCAACACTTGGACGTGACCCCATGCTCACCCCAGCATGGGTTCCTCCACCGAGACGCTTCATTCTCTCCTCATGCTGAATCTTTCACCAAGTCTCTCTCTCACTTGCCCTGGGCGCATCTAATTGAAAGCGATCTCGAGGCCTAGCAGAGTTCCGTTTCTTTGCTAATCCTCCGCTGGGGGAAGCTCACATGGTCCCAATTACGTCGTATACTGGTTTCTCTGACTGCCTTTCTCTTTCTCCTCACTACCCTTCTCCCTTAGACTGGCCTGTGCGGGAGTTTATGTTATTAACTACGCGCTGCACAGTTCCTGCCTGTCACGGGGGCCTGGAGATGTTATCGCCAACGCTCTGCGTATATGGTTACCTTGAAAATATTCCATAAATTAGATTGGGATTGGCAATTTTCGGAATATGGAAGAGGAGACAAGGCAAAGGGGGGACAGGCTTCAGTGTAAAGAATAGGACAAGAGGATCTGCTGGTGTTTGTTTTGGACAGAGAGACATTAGAGGTATGTCACTGGCGAGCTGAAAGATAATCCTTGGGAAAAAAAGAGGCTGGGAAGTGCTTAAGGGACTCTTGGAGTCAAAACGAGACAAACAGTTCCTATTTTTATAGAAATTCCAATGGTCCAGTTCTGAATGAGAGACAGCGACTGTTTTTTTTTTTTAACTTCTGCTCAATGATAAAAGTTAATTCCCCATAATCAAATAGGTCTGTGTATCTTCAAGTTGAAAGAGCCTAAAGAAAAAAACAATGACCTTCCCAAATGAATAGCATCCTAATGGATGCTCATAACTGATTAGGAATGCCCTAGATAGGCTGCAACTCTGCACGTTATATAAATAACACTTCTCACATGAAGCACATAGAAGGCTGAACTCTTAATTGATTCCAATAGAATTTACCCAGTGTTCCTCAATTGTGGTCATGGAATTGCCTAGCACTGCAACTTTTGGATGTCTTTCTTATTTGACTCACATATTTCAGCTTGGAGCCAAATCAGATGTGTTAAATAGTCAGGTGTGATATAAAATGTGCAGTGGTGGGGGAATTGAGAACACCTTCCAGCCAATCAGAATAGAGTATTCAGACAGACCATGGTATAGGAAGGAAAAAAAATCATAGCACACCTAAATACTGGGTTAAACACATAGATATTTCACTCAGCCTATCCAAAATCTTAGATTTTTTTTCACTGAGCCTGTCTGTCGTAATGCCTGTCCCCTGCTCCTGGGGACCCACTGTCCTGCAAAGTTTATTTCCAACCTGCTTCAGCACACCTGCCTGTGTAGTTTTAAGTGATCCTGAAGAGCTTGATTAGCTGCTTCAGGTGTGTTTGATTAGGGTTGGAGAACTTGGAGTTATGCTCTGCAGGACAGTGGGTCCCCAGGAGAATAGTTGAAGACCTCTGCCATATGTAATGCTGCTCTAGTATTTGGCCAAAATCTTAGAAGATATCGTAACATTGCGTTTCCTGAAAGCATCGTTAGTCAACTATGGTCGTAAGTCCCATTTAACTCTATTGGTAACGACGGAACTTGCGACTATAGTTCGCTTTGGGAAACGCGCCCCAGGAAATTTGGTTGGCCGCTCACTGGGCTTTGGAGCAGGTTTTTGCTAAAATGCTTTCCTGCTGTTTTGTACATTCAATACCTCATAAAAACAAAAGTAGCTATGTTTCCATCCACCTATTTTTGTGTGCATTTTGGGATATCGCTTGAAAAATGCTGGATGGAAATGCCAAGATGCTCATAAATTCTAAAAATATACATAATAAATGTATGCACTCAATTGAGGTGGATACATTTTTTATCTGAAAAGAAGCGCACAAACTATGATGGAAACATAATACCTCACTGCGCAACAAAAAACTCACATGACTTTTCCTCAGTAGAGGATGCGATTGGAAAACTGGACTAACCAGCGGATCAGTTTTATTGTACAGCATCTCAAATGTTTGATCGTTCTGCAATGCCTGAGCCGAAGTCTGTCATCAGAATGATTTGGTATAATGACCTCCCAGAAGCATCTCACCAGATTGCATTCCGAAACACCAGGCATCCAAACGCAAGACAGCATGACAGCGTTTATAGTGTTTCGTCTACACAATCTGAGATGCAAATCATTTATGATGGAGGAAAAAAGAGCCACAGTGGCTTTCCTGATTGCAGCAACTTCCATTTTTATTACAGATATTTTGCTCCAGTTTCCAAAGAAGTGACACTTTTGTTTTCTTGAATATATGGAATGGAAACACTGCTGTATTTGCAAATGTTTTAAGCGATATTCCAATTTTGCACAAAGTTAAATTCACAACTTTGGATGGAAACATAGAGTCTTTTATTTTGATACAGTGATATCAAAACATCTGATACTCTTGATCAGCCCACAGAAGTAAGCAAAAAAGTTCTATTTAAAAGACACGCCAAGATCTATCAATTATATATAAAAGAAAAAAAGATCTTTTTTGATTGTTAAATGTACAAAAAAAAATTCACAATAGATTTAATTGTTTCACATCAGTTGACTTAATTTCTATCAAAATTCTAATACCGCAAAATAAATAATAAACTAAATAAACAAATAAAAGACTTTTTGTCACATTTGATCCATAATTGTAATAAATCGGTCATCTCATGTGGCTTTTTAATGTAAAAGACATTTCCTAAGGAAAAACTACTTTTACTAAAAGGTCATATTTTTCACCTCCAGCAGTGTTAACAATTTCAGTTCCTCTAAATTATCACACTAGACAGGGCAAATTAAATTATCATTATTTCCTGGCCAGGAAGAGCATAACTACTTATGAAGATCATCATTACTCACAAAACTGTTAGTTTGTTCTATAGTTTTCTATGCACATGATTTGAGAAGGTAACATGTATTTGAATATATATTATTTTATATATTATTTTATATATATATTATTTTATTAAATGTGATAATATATAAAATTGTCTTATTTAGTAATATGCAGTTATCGCAAATAATAAAGTTATCTAATCAGTTATCTAAATAATTTAGTTACATTTTACATGTAAAATCATTTCCCACCATCAATACCGAGTGGAAAATAGAGTAGCAAAATAAGACAAGTCAACATTTGCAGTGTGAATTTTTTTTCAAAAAGCAAAATTTCTGTTAAAGAACTACAACAGAAATTCTGAAACAACATCCATGAATCAGTCATGGTGACCATTCACTTCCATGAACTACTGTGAATGACCTAAGTGAGTTGGTCTCAAATTATATATGGATATGACATTACCAAACAAAGTCAAATGATGTAAAACTGACATTTCCCACAAAATCCAACGTGACAGTTCAAATTCTGAATTATTATTATCAGCTTATCGTTGTGAATCTGGAAAAGGGAAGGAGACAGTTTTGACCACATTTTTATGTACATGCTCAATAATTGACGTTCGTTCATTTTTACAAAGCAAAATCTTCCATAATGCATCTTTAAGAAGCCTTAACAGGGCAATAAAGAAAGCAGAATACAATTCATAAAATCCACTGCATCACTGAAAAAAGTTTCAGTTGCACTTTATTTTACAGTACTTGCACTTACCCAAGAAAGCACTGAGTAATATAAGGCAACTTCATGGGTTAAGATGAGGTTTAGGGTTAGCTTCAAGGTTAGTACCTATATGGTATTACCCAGTTATGATAATTACTGCAATCATATTTTCAATTAATTTCATTTCAAACACTTTATTTGTCTCCAAAGGGACAATTTACAAGGTCATGTAGAGTAACATAACACAATATACATAGAAGCATCATACATTAAACAAAAACATAGTGTGAACAATGTGCATATTAAATAAAATCTGCTACAGGCAGATACCTATAAAACAGTCCAGAAATGTGGTATAGAACAGCATGTATGTAAAACATATGTACATGCAGAACAGGACTGTAAAATAAAGTGCAAACTTTTTTGGGGAAAACTCATCATGTTAACTTATTTTGTTTGGTGTAATCAGAGATGGAAACTCAAGTCGCATTTAGCAAAATAACTGACATGTGACTCAACATAGACTCGTTAACAATTACTTGGGACTCAGTATGAGCTCCAAATTTGAGACTTATGAAGCTTTGTAAAGTGAAATATATTCTATGGAAAGGAAATGAAGGAAGGAAAACTACTATGCAAATAAATTGTCTTGAGACCAGATTTATGAAATTAACCTGCAGTATACAGAAAAAAATATTAATCTAGAAGAACATTCAATTATAAACATAAAAAGAACCCTGATTTCAGGAATGTTCCATATTAATTCCAATTTGTATGGATTATGGTTGACTACTCACCTTACTTCTGCTTCATAAAACAGCATCAGCATAAAACGATTGAACTTTGAAGTATTTTCTTAATAGTACATTGCTAACAGCCACCAAGATTAATATGTCTGATTTGCTCTTTTCCTCAAATGCCAAACTTGAAACTTCCAGTAACTCTGTTTTAGTAGTTGCTACAGCCAAGAAAAACTCTGAATCCTCTTTCCAGAAAGACAGCTGATTTCCAAGATAAGTATGTATGAGGACCTTGTACTGTATGATAAGCTTAGGTAACTCCAAGATTGTGACCATTATTTAATAGAAGTGTTTAAATGTTCCTTACAGTATTTATTTTTTAACAGTGATGAACAGATATGACTGTTATCCAATTTGTCGCACTTAACTCTTATCGGTGTTGAAAAAGTCTTCAGGTCTTTCCTTTTAAGGCGATTCCCTTTTTAAGGTTATCTCCTGCTCAACCTATTAAGATTTTTCATTTCTTAAATAGGCCTATATGAAATACATATTCTACATAGCAACACCTTCAGCTTCATAAAACTGCATTCAAGGATAAAGGTGAACTTCTATCCATGATTTTTATTAGGCTAAAATACCACATAGATGTACGTCTAAGGGATTGTTGAGCTTTCAGTGTGTGGTAGTTTGCAAAATGTTGAATAATTTTTGTTTTGTTTTTGCGCACAAAAAGTATTCTCGTCGCTTCATAATATTAAGGTTGAACCACTGTAGTCACATGGACTATTTTAACGACGTCTTTACTACCTTTCTGGGCCTTGAAAGTGGTAATCGTCTTGCTGTCTATGGGGGACCAGAAAGCTCTCAGATTTCATCAAAAATATCTTAATTTGTGTTGTGAAAATGAACGAAGGTCTTACGGGTTTGGAATGACATGAGGGTGAGTAATTAATGACAGAAATTTCATTTTGGGGTGAACTAACCCTTTAAAGGTTCATACATTAAAATATTGACAGCTTTGGCCTCACATTCTTCACTTTTGTCTACAACCGAAAATCGAAAGAAAACCATCACAAACTCCTTCTTTTGGAATGCTAATGCAAATCTTGCTTTCCGTTCCTGACTACAGATAATACCAAACATTACACAGATCACTGATATCCACACAACAACTCCACACCCGATTCATTTTTATTCTTAAAAAGACAAACTCTGGTAACATATTTTCACTATTAACCACGACTTTTGCCTCAAACTCTTAATTTACTGCTTATTGTTAGTAAGGTTGTTGTTGTAGCGTTTAAGTTCAGGTATTGGGTAGGATTTAGAGATGTAGAATATGGTCATGCAGAATAAGGCATTAATATGTGCTTTATAAGTACTAATAAACAGCCAATATCCAAGCTAATAAGCAACTAGTTAAAAGTAAGAATTGTTTCCCATGCTAAAGTGTTACCCAAATTCTTACTGTGAAGCCCAACTTCAACCATGTCAGAGCAGTGGCTTCAGGAAAGGAAAACCTGATTATTCGTAACTTAATCCAAACGTGCGCCGGTTGCTTAGAAACCCAAACACGGCTGGGCCGCCCAGAGGTCATAGGTTCAGCCATGGCTCGGGGCGACCGACGCAAAATTCTGTTACCTGTTTGACTGTATCTCCATGCATGGCTAACAGGCGCGCGCTAGCTCTGTTTTTAACGAGGGGCCCCTGCCTCCCACTGCGGCTCGCTTTAATTGTGTGTCTTGAAAGCCAGCCACTTTTGAGAAAGCATGCAATTCCACATCGTGTAAACTTATGAGTGGGGAAATTACGCCTGCACTTAGAGGCATCTTTAAATGAAAGCAGTAAAATATATTCATTCTGAAACCCCTCTCTACGTTCTGGTTTTTTTTTTTTTTCCAGGCTGTTTAACGATGAGGCTATCGGAGAGGAATAAAATGCATTGGCTGCGGAGCAACAGCTGGCATCAGACACAGATGCACTTGGTCACCTCTTTGCCTCCTGCATCTCATTAAGAAAACAAACATTTCAAATGCTTCTTTGCATGTTATGCAAATATGCATCCAATGCATGAAAAACACTATAAGCAAACAAGTACAGCAGAATGTTGTATCCGAATGCTGTGAGGTAAATATGTCAAATCTGAAACTATTGGAAATGTGCACTAAGCATGCTGTAGATAAATATTGCAAAAATATTTTATGCACAGTCAGGCTTTAATTGACCATATTTTTGCATGAAATAATGAAGCGCTTAATTGCATTGAAAATGCACTTGTTCTTCAAATCTTAAAGCATATTTTTTTTTAAAAAATGGCATAATACTTGCAGGTAAAATAATATTAATGAAATAAAATGCAACTTAAGTGTACTTAAAGAGAGCACACTTTCATAACTGTTTCTTAACGCACTTTTAAAAAATGCACTTTGTAATAATGTCAAATTAAAAGTTTACTGTAGCACTTTATTTTACAGTCTTGTTTGGCATGAACATACTATGTGCTTACTGTAGTAATGACACTAAGTACTAACCCTAGTGATGGGGAGTCGACTCCAAAAGAGTCGATTCCTCGACTCTGAATAGCCCCAGATCCAAGATCGACTCCAGCACTCTCGGTGTCGACTCTGTTGCTGTGTCCGAAATCACTCACTTGTTTAATGATTCTCCTATTTAGTGCATGGCAGTTGAATGCACTAGAAGCAAGGAGTGAACGAAATGAAGCGAGTAATTCGGACACTGACGAATCGTGTCAGAGAGCTGTTGCAGAAACTTTGTCACATACATTATCCTACATGTAGCTTACTTTAGAAATAGATAACAGTCAAATTGACTTTAGTTTGTAATTATACATACCTCCGTGCCAGCTTTAGTATTGATGGTAGCTTATAAATAGATTTGATTTTCCATGGTTAACCGTGTTCATAATCATTAAACTAACCATAAATAAAAAAAAACTCACATCAACAATAAACACATCAATAAGTGTACATTATTGTATGCATTTTTGTATGTATTGTATTAATTAAAGTATCTTTAACTCTCATGTCCAAGCACTTTTTAAGACAATGATCATGTGCGTTAGCGCCATCGCGCGACCATTATAATGAGATGAATAAAGAATCTTCTTTCTCGTTAATTTAATTCTGACATAATATTCGACCTCATGTTTTTCGTGACTTTTCTCTCTGTAAAATTAGGTATCAGCAGTTAGCTACTCATCAAGTCATCGCTAAATTGGACTGATTTGGACAGTCACGCTAAACGCGTGTTGTTTTAGGGGATTTTAAGGCTTCATGCCGGGGAAAAATGAATTAATTAAGTATGTAAGGACTGCCATTTTGCTTATTTATGACCCTGATTTGATGTATAGTAAATAGAGTCGAGGAGTCGATTCCATCGACTCCTACAGTGGGAGTCGGGAGTCGGAGTCGACTCCATAAAACCTGGAATCGAACACCCCTAACTAACCCTGAACCTACCCCTAAACCTTAAGTTAAACCATGTAGTTACTTTACACTACTCAGTATTTTTATGGGTAAGTACATTGAAAGTGCACATACTGTAAAATAAAGTGCAACCAGTTTTACTTTTAAGTATATTTCAAATAATTATGTTTTAATAATCTTTTGTCGTGCTTTAAAGCAGTACGCTTATTTAAATGTGTTTACTAACATACTAAAGTACATGCAAAGTACTTGATTATAATTTTTGACTTCAGTGTGTTTTTTTTAAATGTACTAAATTGCAACTTTATCATTACAAATGTGTAATTACAAATATATTTAAATATGCTACATGACATACAAATTTACATTACAAATTAAAGTATATTTTACCATAAGTGCCTGTCAACACAATACATTTTAACCATTTCAAAGACAATAGAACTAACCGTGAAATATAAACAAAAAGATGGACTTAAAGGATTAGTTCACTTTAAAATGAAAATTACCCCAAGCTTTACTCACCCTAAAGCCATTCTAGGTGTATATGACTTTCTTTTTTCTGATGAACACAATCAGAGTTATATTAATAAATATCCTGACGCATCTACGCTTTATAATGGCAGTGAACGGGACCAACGAGTATGAAGCTCAAGAATGTGCATCCATCCACATCCATCTATTATAAACATACTCCACACGGCTCCGGGGGGTTAATAAAGGCCTTCTGAAGCGAAGCGATGCGTTTGTGTAAGAAAAATGGTGTTGGGTCAGTTATGCTTTTTTTGTAAGTTGAATACGGAAGGCGGTCTGGTGGAAGCTAGATATTTTACTTTATAACCTGTTAAATATGGATATTTTTCTTACACAAATGCATCGCTTCACTTCAGAAGGCGTTTATTAACCCCCTGGAGCCGTGTGGAGTACTTTTATGATGGATGGATGTACTTTGTTCAGCTTCATACTCGTTGGTCCCATTCACTGCCATTATAAAGCTTGGATGCATCAGGATATTTATTAATATTTCTCCGATTGTGTTCATTACAAAGATGAAAGTCATATACACTTAGGATGGCTTGAGGGTGAGTAAAGCTTGGGCTAATTTTCATTTTAAAGTGAACTAATCCTTTAAGTCTTACTTAAAGGGCTAGTTCACCCAAAAATGAAAATACGTCATCATTTACAAAACCCTCAAGTTGTTCCAAACCTGTACACGTTTCTTCCTTCTGCTGAAAACAAAAGAAGATATTTTGAAGAATGTCGGTAACCAAACAATTGATGGCCCCATTAACTTCTTTAGTATGGGGGAAAAAACACTATAGAAGTCAATGAGACCCATCAACTGTTTGGTTACCGACATTCTTCAAAATATCTTCTTTTGTGTTCAACAGAAGAAAGAAATTCATACAGGTTTGGAACAACTTGAGGATGAGTAAATGACAGAATTTTCATTTTTGGGTGAACTATCCCTTTGTGGGTCGAAAGGTTAAGTTAAACTATTAGCATTTAGGCCTAATCTATAAAGCATTTTTGTTTGATTGTAAATAACATGCTAATTAAGTGTCCGAAAACATTACATTCAGTTTTTGTACTTACAGTAGGTATATTCTTTTTAAAAAGTATGCTAAAGTGTACTTCTTTTTCACAAGGACTACTTTCCTGTAAAAAAAAAAAATAGTCAGCATTAGAAAAAAAAATTCTGTTTTGTGTTAACGGTAGTTAACAAAACGCAGCAAATTGTGAACCTGTCAAAACAGTCAGCTCAAAGCGATCTGTTCCATAGTGCTTGAAATCTCCATAAACCCCCACCCCCTTTCCTGCAACATGTCTCAAACTGAGTCTGTTCTTCATTTGAGCTTCCTGATACAAATGAAAATGTGCAATGTCCAACACCAGTGTGGCATGACTCGGGAGCCCGCGGTCCCCAGTTGAGCAACAGCTTCGCAATGCGATGTAAAGTGTGTCCTACACTTCGGAGCATGTGGTTTTGATTCCAGAATGTTTTATTGCTGAACAATGTTTCTGCCTTGGAGCGCAGAAGCATGTATAAAGAGCATATTGTCCCTCGGTGCCCACCCTCAGCACATATATGCCGCTAAAGCGGTGCGGTATGACATCAGTGCGGCTCTGGCTGGCATATTTAGTTTTAATAGTAAGTTCTGTCATTGACCAATCACTGACTACAGTTGCCCGCATGCTTCAACTACTGCCTATCTGTCCACATGCTTATCTTCAGTGGCACGATTTTAATAGACATTAGTCTGTCTGCACCGGGTTGCGGCTGTAAAATCAAACCACAATGACCAGGCTGGGCTTAAACGATAGCCAAGATGTGAGATCAAAGAGGGACATTTCAGCATGTGAAGCCAAGCACTGTTAGCTAAAGCTCTTAAAGAACACGGCTATCATATAAAACAGAAAGAAACAAGAAAACTTGGGCTATTACACACACATTGGGTTAATGGAAATATAAAACCTCAGACAGCAACGATCCACCCTCCCTCATTGTAAAAGCGAACCGCTTGTGTAACGGGAAATATTTCTGTGGGAACTGATATTATTGGATAAAACCCTCCAAACCGTCTTGACACCACAGACAGATATAATCACAACCACAATTTTGGCTATAGGCTAAATAATGGAGTTGGAATAATTCTATTATACAGCACGCATGCAGTCTTTCTTTGTTCACTGTAAGTGATGATTTAGAAATAAATTATCTGAAGAAATAATATATATATATATATATATATATATATATATTTCATTTTATTGTTGGTCTGTTTCACATCCCACTAGATAATGCAGTTTGGTCAAATTAACTATTTTATTTTATTTTTTTAAATATTATTTTCTATAAATAAACTACATACAGTTAATTTGAAATATAGTCTTATCTAAAAACTCAAATCGAGGGATGTTTTCAGGGCCATTCCTATAGGGGGGAACACATTAAGAGCAGAGAAAAAAAAAATCTGAAACTGCTGAACATGTTCTTACAATGAGTGTTACACTTCATATAAATCAAACAAAAATCATATTCTAGCTCATTTTTAACTATGATACAATAAAATGTATAAAAGTAGAAAGGAACAAGAGAGAGAGAAAGCAGGGCTATATATATAACCGTTCATTAGTTTGGGGTCTGTAATTTATTCTTATATTTTTGAAAGAAGTCTCTCATGCTCACCAAAGATGCATTTGTATGATTACAAATCCTACAGTAAAAACAGCAATATTGTGAAAAAATATTACAATTTAAAATAACTGTTTTCTATTTTAATATATTTTCAAATGTAATTTATTTCTGTGATGCAAAGCTGAATTTTCAGCATCATTACTCCAGTCTTCAGTGCCAGTTTTTGACGAACAGAAATTTCAAAAAACACCTTTTATTTGAAATATTTTTTTTTTGTTGTTGTAACAATCTAATGCTGAATAAAAGTATTAACGGGGTAGTTTACCCAAAAATCAAAATTATCCCATAATTTACTCACCCTCAAGCCATCCTAAGTATATATGACTACCTTCTTTCAGACAAACTCAGTCAGAGTTATATTTAAAAAATATCCTTGCTCCTCAAAGCTTTATAATGGTAGTGAATGGCACTCACAATTTTGAAGCCCAAAAAAGTGCATCCATCCATCATAAAAGTATGACTCCAGGGGGTTAATAAAGGCCTTCTGTAACAAAACGATGGGTTTTTTATAAGAAAAATATCCATATTTACAATTTTATAAACTATAATATCCAGTTTCCGGCAAACATCCGTACGCCAGTCGACTTATGCCGGAAGCGTAACCTCTGATGTAATATATGACGTATTGACAAACACGGAAGCGCAGAGGATAGAGAGAGAAAAAATAATTAGAAGTCTAAAACGAGGATTTTTATATAAGAGAAGAGAAGCTTGAGTTTCTCACCCTATCTGTCCGAACCGCGAGAGTCGTCTACTCTCACCTACTCCTATATCCTACGTCATACATCGCGTCAGAGGTTACGCTTCTGCCGTAACATAACTGTTTGTGTTCATCTGAAAGAAAATAGTCATATACACATAGGATGGCTTGAATCATGAAATAATTTTCATTTTTGGGTGAACTATCCCTTTAATTACTAAGGCTGACAATACATCGAATCTCGATTCGCAATACGAAGAATATGGAGCGATTCTGATATTTTCCGATGTATCGCGATTCTCTCTCGAATCGATTCTGAGCTTAGTTTTTAAACAGCGGATGGCACTACTATACGTGCTTTAGAAACACTCGTACACTGCCTGCTTCCAGTTCCTTTACACACACCACTTAAACCTAAAATAATCATTCATAAAGTTCGAAAAGGTTAAAGCGAATTACAAATCTCGCATCATAAAAGCATTCTGAGCCGAGGTGCAAGTATATTTAACCACTTACATCACTCAGCCGAACGCACGAGCGCTGTCCAGCATTCTTCTTCGTGAGCGTTTGAGAGTGTGCGGTTAAAAACTAGCCTAGAGCGCCATCTGCTGTTAAAACTAAGCTCAGAATCGATTAGAGAGAGAAAATATCAGGATTGATCCAGATTCATTGTATCGATCGAGAATCGATGTATCGTCCTAGCCCTATTAATTACTTTAAAATAAAATATTTTACTGACCCAAACTTTTGTACAGTGTGATGTTAGGATGTGGGTGGTTGTCAGAGCATTGCTATGTAGTTGCTAAGGTGTTCTGGGTGAATGTACCAAGTCAAAAGAGCCTACCTTGATATGGCTCTGGTCCCTCCTCCAGTGTAACTCTATGGGATTTTTCCACCTTTATCATCCATAAGATAAAAATCATTAAAATACTAATGGTTACGTAGCAAACATTGTTAATAAGTATACTTATTAATAGTGTTAAATAAAAATTCTGTCATGAAACTCTAGATGGCACAGGCTGATAGTCCTTAACTCAATCTGCTTGCAATCACATCATTCTTTATAGGCCACAGCTGGTTCCTGCTGTATCAGTAGCCAATGAGCTTGCTTTCAAATACGTGGTCAGCGTCTGCTGCAGCAGTTTGCAGCGTGCTTTCAGAAACCCTCCACCTTCCCCAGCTCCACCTGTATAGATCTTCTATGGGTAATTCCTGTACGCTATATTGTACAGCAGCAGCATGTCTTACCTGCTCATAGCATGTCGTGTATGTGTTGGCAGTAGCAAGTCCCGTACTTCCTCTGCAGCAGCAGCAATAACAGCAGCAGCAGTAGCATATTAGATCTATTCCGCCAAAACCAAACACTCAGAGAGGTGTCATGACAGAAATATTGTTTGAAAAGTACAAGAAGAACCGTTTTCGATTATTATTATGAATAATTACAGGAATGTGCAGTTACACTACATTCTTCTGTGTGTTATTTAATGCAAGCACTCTGGCTCACTCAGGTTGGCATCAGACCTTCTCTGAGCAAAATGCTGAAGTGCTGCTTTCATTGCTTGCAGGTGATTGAGGATAAACTCTGTTATTTACACAGCTGTGTATACGCACATCTCGCTCCAGGAAGACATGCTCTTATTCCAAATCAAATTTCCCTGTCTTCCATCTATTCATCCATCCAGTGGAATCCAGAACGGAGCAGGAGTGTCAAGCGTGGGTTTGGCGAGCAGCATCAACATCCACACTCATGTTCCACAGGGGTCATAGACTTAGCACAGCCCTGGACTAAATTACGCTAATTTAATGTGAATCCCACTTAATTAGGTGTGAATATAGGTTCATAAATCAAAAAATTATGAGACCACCGTTAGGTTTTTATATTGCAGTATGAATATATACCACAAAAGATTTGCATAACAGCCAGAAGTAAGACATGTAACCGTTTGAGGAATTTTAGTGATGATGGCTTATCAATGATTTTAGTAGTGGAATGATGTCATGATTAAAAAAGATCAATATAGCTATTTTATTTAAAAGGTACACTTTGTAAAAACAATTTTGTGGAAGAACATTGTTTTGTTTGTGTTTCGACTTTGCGTGCCTGTGCGGATGAATATGACCCTTCATAATAGACAAATGACTATAGATATACCCTGCGTTCCATTCGGAAGGGCTCATCCCTATGCCCTAATCCCTTAAAAGGCTTTACCCTCCGGAGTGAGAGCTTCGAAGGGATGAAGGGTGTAGGTGTCAAAAAAACTCTTTTTTTTTGGAATGCACTTCTGCGTCATCTTAATGAGACAATCAAGGAGTAGATCGTGCAAGCTGCGCCTTTTGTTTAACGTTAGTTTATTTATTTATTTATTTTTGGTTTATCGCACCATATTGTATATTGTGTCTATGTATTTGAAACATTTGAATGGACTGATAAAGGGAGCTAAAGTATTTTTGTTGTAGTACAATGTCGTTTTGACCATAATATTGTACCAAATCTAACTCGTATAAATATTACAGTAGTATAGAAAAATACTATACATACATTTATAGGTAAAATCGAACTCCGAGCCACCTGTACCCATTCTGTGACGACAAACAACTTGGCCTGAAGTGTCCATCAGTTGTACCCTTCGAAATCCTTCATTCCGAAGGGCCCTTTGAAGTGGCCAGTTTTGAGCACTTCGGTTTAGAATGACCCTTCAATATGGCGGCCATGATTATTTTCACTCCGAAGTGCCCTTCGGAGGGCGATATATCCCGTTTGGCACGCACCGATAGAAAGACTGTTCACTCCTATTATGAATGGGAGAAACTGCAACGCAACGAATATGGCTGAATATGTCCCGCCTTCTAAGTAAAAGAGCCAATCGCTGATTGATAAAGTAATAGGTTGTTTGCAATCACGTGGTTCTGGTGACGCGCGAAATTAATGTGGAGGGCAAGCTGTGAAAATTAGAATGGAAGAGATGGGGAAAAGTCCATACTGTGCTGGTTTAGAAAGGTATAAACAGAAAATCACAACATATTTTGGACGTGAACCTTATGTTATGAAGAGGAACGATTTTTCTACTGAATTGAAAGACTTGACTGCCATCGAGGAGGTAGAAGCTGCCGTCACGCCGCGTTCAGGTTTGGGTTTGTTTATATCGCGCTGTCTTTTCTACTAGTGACGTTAAGGGCAGTATTTTTGATTTTCTGCCGTGATTGTGAAAAATGTCGCCATTTGTGCTGAATCGAGAATTGCAACAGAAGCTCACATCATCATTCAGGGAAAAAACTGGACGGTGTAATACAATTTTCGCCTTTTCTACGTGTAAAAACACACTAAGGGAAGCAGGTTGAGGAGGTGACGGGGAGACACTGTATAGCAAATCTAATAATGTCACTGATTGAACCCACTCCCTATCACTCAATAAAATAATCACATAGCTGAGTGTTTTTGAAAGTGTTGTATTTTGTATGGTTTAATAATTAACATTACATCGTGAGTATGACTCTCACTCGGCTTGTGAATGAGTATAACTTGCACGCAGCCACTTCAAACTGTTCACAAGCTTCTATGGGTTTGATTTTGGTTGTCATTTGTTGAAATAAATACAAAAAAAAAAAAAAATTACAGTGTGTCGGTGTCTGTCATAGACTGTAAAAAATGCCAATGAATGTCCATCCGATTCTCCTCCGTGGTCATATGGTAAAGTGAATATTTACAAAGAAAACATTAAAACTACAGTTACATTTACACCCTTCCAACAAAGAAATGGATCGACTTCTGTCAGCTTGTTGAACACATTTTTTTTTATTTGGACATTTTCTACCATATGATGGCTGAAGCAGCAGCGCGTGACACTGTTTTCACGGTAACCAGATCAACATTGTGAACGGAATTCTACAAAACTTAAGTGAAAACACCAAATGATCATGCAATGGGATAAAATATCTTCTCTTCCTTGCAAATGATACCATGAATGTGATTTAACCAAGTCAAAAACAAAAAAGGTAAGCAGGTATCCATATTCATTCATAAAAAAACGATATAAGTTACATAAACGATAAAAGCTCATTGTGGTTTCTCGGTTTGATAGATTTGAGCAACCATAAACGACGCAAAACAGGAATTTTGAGTTTGTGATAGGATTCCTATATAGAAAAATCACTCCTTGCCCTCCAGCCGCATTTCGCGTGCAGCAATGACGTCATGTGCAAACAACCTATTACATCACTGCAGCTGCAATTAGAGGCTCCAGTTCCCATAGAAACCTGAGACTCGCGAGTAGGACTGCACATGCGCATTGGCTCGTCTAGCCTGAAAAATACTCTTTTGGAAGTTCTTAACGCTATTTGAGCATAAGAAACAACATTTATGGGACAGTACATGTCAGATTTTGTTGCTGATTTGAAATATGTTATTTAATTGTGAGTTCGGAAAGCAGTTTTTGAGATTTCAGGATTCCCCCATTCAAATAGGACTTGGTCTTGGATGCCCGAAATAGCTGCCCGGAGGCGTTGCAAATATGGCCGCCGAGTGAACAGACTTTCCTTGAAAGGGACTTTGCAGTAGATAATGCTTTACAATGAGATACAAATGGCAATTTATCTGTTCAATAAAATACCTTACTCACCTGTTGATTCTGGTTTTATTGAGAGCTCTGTCGCGTTCTCTTTTGATGGCAGACTCTCCTCTGTTCAGCGTAAATGGGTGATTCCTCGGGGGTTCGAGGTCTAGCATACATGCGTCGAAGTAGCCGGAGCAACTTTTTTCTATTTACAGATAAGACGAAAAATGCACGAGTCGAGTGACTTATGTATGCAATTTTCTATGAAAACCATTCCGTCAGGTCTAATGCTGCGTTCCAGACGAGGTTGGACATGGGAATATGATATCCCAATTTAAATGTCCCACTTCAGACCTCAATGTGTTCCAGTCATCACACGTCACGTTCACATGTTGACCATGTGATGTCGCCACAAAACAAGGAGAGCATATCGCGTTTTTGTGTAAGTTATGGCAAAAACAGAATAAAAATAACAATCGTTTTGAAAACAGCTGACGAAAAGCAAAAAACGAATGTATCATTACATAAACTTAATGTCTAATGTTAACGTTTGTTTTTACGTTTATGCTCATTAGAAACAGGACTTGCCGACATCTTGGAAGTGACGTCAAATGACACGTCTCGCTGAGGTCGGGGTTGATCGATGTACCCCGACTTCAGAGGTCGAACGTCCCACTTTGAGTGGAGTTCCAGAAGTTATTTCCTAGAAGGAGGTAGGAAAAATCCAAATTCCCATCTGGAACACAGCATAATAGAGTACCTCAGGGATGACGTGTTTTTGTAGGCCAACCCGGAAGTTAATGGCGCACGGGTTCCTTCGATCGAAAGCCTATGCATTTTTCCCATAGACTTTTGGAAAATCACAAAAAATAAGCTCTGTGTTTAACAAAGAATTATGACACTTACACGTTTTGTCTATCAAGATAGTCTTTACAAGTTAACACAACATTTATACATTTTGAAGCCTAAATAAAGTCGTCAGATATAAAAAGCTAACAGTAGGCTATAAACGGACTACAGCACACCATGGTCGCGGATCAACGTCACCGCCACCAAGCTTCCTCAAACTTTATTTAAAAAACAACTTTATTTAAAAACATGCTCGCTGATTATGATCTGCACTGTTTATGAATACTTATCCACTTTTTCATGAGAAATGCTGTCCAAATGTCCTGTTTGTCATGATGTCTAAAGTCCCCGCCAAAGGAAGTAGTGCCTTTTAGCAATTTGTTAGCAACCGCCGTTTTTAAGACACAATAAAGGTTTAAAAAAATCACGAGCGTGTTATAACTGGTGTGTTTTATGTCATAGATCAAAACGTGAAAATATTTAGAGGCTTTGTTAACCACAGACCTTACTTCAGGCGATTTAGCAAAAACCCATTCAAAAAACCCATAGACTTTAGGACGATGGAACCGGAAGTCCTAAAATGCTAACTCGCTTCTGGGTTTTGCCTACAAAAACACGTCATCCCTGAGGTACTCTATGCTGCCTTCATCAGAAATTTGATTGTGAAGTCGTGATTACGAGCTCATTGCATTCAAGTTTCGAAATGGTAGGGCGTTCATGTGCAGTTTTTATTATTTACGATCATTTCAATAGCATGCGAAGGCAGCATAAAGTACAAACACTTATAATAGGCATAGTGAATCAGGGTAAGACAAAAACACATTTTGGAAAAACTCATTATTTAATTTCTGAACAAAAAAGTTACATAATTTCTTTATGACACAGGACTATATGCATATATTTTTAAGGCGTATGCCGCAATCCTGGAAACTAGTTCTGCAGAAAAAAATATAAGAAAAAAGTTGCAAACAATTTAATAATAACATTAATAATTTCTTGTAAAGCATGAGTTGGATCCCTTCAGTATTGTTTAAAAGCATCCCAGGATGCACCTCATGAACTTGCTTGAGAGAATATCCAGAGTGAGTCTTGTAGATCTAGAATGGCAGCTTTGAAGAGCATAAAATATGAAATTTTGAAACAGTAAAAATGTAGTAAAATGAAAAACTACAGCTGATCAGGACAATCATTAAGTGCATTTTTGCATTTGTTCATTTAATTAATTGATTTGTTCTGTTAGGTTGCTAAATTTGTTAGAATGTTACACTGGTATATTTTCATGTAGGCTATCTATGATGAAAGCACCCTTGTGATAAAGAAGTGCACTACACTTTTAAAAACAGTACGTATTATGGAAATATGCTACTTTAATATTGAATGTTTTCAGACACTTAATTGCATGTTATTTGTCATTACTGCAAATGAAAATGTATCATAGTTAATTTATATTAAATGCAATCAGTTGAACTTAACAGAGCTTTGTTGACCCCTTTAAGTAGGACTTAAGTATATCTTTATATTTAATTTCACAAATACTTCTGTTGTCTTTGAAATATAGTTAAAGTGTACTGCTGAATATACTGACAAGCATTTATAGTCACTAAAATATACTTGTCAATGTCATTTCTGTTGAGACTATATTTTTCATTACACATTTGTAATGGAGCTGCAATTTAGTACATTTCAAATATATTAACTTTAAATGTAATATCGAATAACACTATTTAAATGTATAATCAAGTATTTCAACACATCAAAATAGCATAATTTAAAGTGTCTCTCTCTTTAAGTACACTTAAGCGGTATTTCAGTAATATTATATTATGTGCGAGAACAGTTTTTAAAAATATACTCCTGAAGTACACCTTCAGTACAGTCTTTTTCACAAGGCCTGACATCTAGACTATAAGATGTCAATGCATGCTGTAGAAGAAAATTCAAATACAGAATGTATGGATTGTGCCTTTAAGTGAAAACTAAGAGTATCTTCAATAACAAGATGATTAGCATGATTATGTATGAAATGTCCAGAGACAGGCTAATTTCGGTGTACAGTCTGTATGCTGTAAAAAATTATTTTCATGATTTATCACAACATTTTTTCTTTTTTCAAAATCAACTTAATGTGGTTCAGATAACATAATATTTTGAGTTTCTGTTGATTAAACGAATCACCTTCATTGTATTAACTCAAATTTCTAATTTCAATGAACTCAAAATTGTAAGGCAACCAGGTAACTTACTTTTTTAAGTTAAACCAACTATTCTTTTTTAGTGAGTCTCAAGACTACATTAGTACATTAAAGCCAGTGGCCTGTTGCATAAACTGCTTAGACTAGTCTTAAAAGTTAGTTATCTATTTTTTTTCCTCAAGACTGGTCCTAACTTTTTAAAGTCAGTTGCATAAAAAGGTATAGATTGATTTAATTTGAATCAAAAAAGAAGGACTGATTATCTCTTGTCTAACTGCTATAGGGTTAGTTCTTAAGACACAGACTTAACATAAAGGCAAAGTTTAAGTAACTGTCCCCAGGTCTACATGTTTGTTGTTTGTCCTTAACATATTCTCTTTGTGTTCGAATAAGACACCTGACACTGAACACAGAGCTCTGCTGCTCAGCTCTGACTCTTTGCGGTTCTTTCCAGATCCCTTAGGATATGGAAAAGGCTGCATGCTCCTGCAAAATTTGTGAAATCGAATCCATTCAAACCATATTTCTAAAAAATCAGACATGCACTCATCCATTTTCCAAAACCTCTGTTCCATGTAGGGTCAAAGGGATCTCAGCGTCTCAGCCGTATATGTGGATGTCCAGTTTCTATCAATTACCTATTTAAGGCACAATCTGTAACTGCTGAGAAAAAGCAGTATGACAGAGGTGCTGCTGCATCTGCATTGGTTTGGTAAATATCAACAGTTTTGCATTATAAAACAATTTAAGACTCTTATTATCATTGGAAGCAAGCTCCAATACATTTCTTTATACAGGCTCAAAATATGACCAACAAATCCAAACAACAACAACAACAAAATAGATAAGATGCAGAATACAGGTTTTATTGGATCCATGAGTCTAACATCAATAAAACATTAAGAGAGGTTAAACAAATGTTTATTATTCTTCAACAGAATCCTGTATTTTCTTGTTAATCTGAAACCAGGGAAAAGTCTGATGGAAAAAAAAGAGGTCTTTACTTAATTTGGACACAAATTTCCCCTATAATAGAAAATTTATTACTAAAGTGATCATAAAGTGATTTTGGTCTTATTTCTTAAGATGTACATAGTGCAGGTCTAAATCAACTTTAAATGCATTGCATAGAAATTTATGGAATCAATAGTCTACCATGATTTACAACAAACAACTACGCTCAAAGAACCAAATTGTTCATGAATTACTCAGTGGCCCACTTGTTTAAATAAACAAAGGAATAAATAATTTTAATGTGCATATTATTATTACACATGCTGATTTTATGAGTAAAACGGGATTTCCTCTGAAACCCTAATGTCAAGATTTAATTTAGCTGCCTTCCACTCTGAAATGTGATGCTTTGTCGCCCTCTTTTGGTAAGACAGTTCAGAAGTTATCAACATGAGGAAATCCACCTCAGCTACAGGACTGAACTGTTTATTTGACATGCGATACATTTCAATAAAGTCTCTAAATTAACATTCTCACATTCATTTGATTATTATTATTATTATTATTACTATTGTTGTATAGGTTAATTGGACTAGGATATTTTACCGCGACTTGGGACAAATAATCAGACTGACAGGGGAGAGACGAATTTGTTGAATAAAGTCATTATTTTTGTTTTGTTTTTGCGCACAAAAAGTATTCTCGTCGCTTCATAACATTAATGTTGAACCACTGTAGTCACGTTGACTATGTTTTTACTACTTTTCTGGACCTTGAATGTGGTAATTTCGTTGCTTTCTGTTGAGGATTAAAAAACCTCTTGGATTTTATCAAAAATATCTTAATTTGTGTTCCGAAGAAAACGAAGGTCTTACGGGTTTGGAACGACACGAGGGTGAATAATTAATGACAGAACTTTAATTTTTGGGTGAACTAACCCTTTTAGCCATTTAATGGCTGTCCTTTTCTGGAAGACACTTAAACTAAAGAAAGAGAGCGAAACGATGGTATTACACACAGCGGGACTGGTATAGTTTGTCCTGTTGTGCTTCAGCGACATTCTGGGTAGCCAAAAAATATGATTGAGCTGCTAATTTAGCTGTTATGGGCCCTTTCCCCCCATGACGCTAATGATAATTAACATGCAAATGAGCTCAGGGATGTGAGGTAGGGCAGCAGTGCTCTGTTCATTAAGGCCTTAATTACTGTTTGAAAACTGAAACATCAGGGTTATAAATAGAGTTTTTTCATGTAATGGGTCGGATAATAATTAGGGCTTGGACATGAACTGTTGTTTTGGACTTTACTTTTAGTCTTATGGATGGACAACAACTCTAAAAAGTTCAGCTTTACTCACCAAATACACTTTTGTGTAACATGTTTCTAACTAATAAAGTGTGTAAAAATGATTCATTGTGTTCTTTTCAGTTTTTTAATGAACTCAAGGCTCACTGCCCAATGAGACTTTTGAGTACCCCAGAAATTCAAACTTTATACTAGTTTTCAAAAACGTTTTTAAATTGCAGAACTCTCTTAATTTGATTAATTAAACAACAAATTGCAACTTTCAGCCTTAGCATATTAATGTATATCTTAAAGGACCTTTAATTAGTTTCCTTTAATTAAGTAGCACATTAAAATGTATTGTGCCTGTCAGAGATTGAAGTCATTGTGCCATTATCATAATATATGATCATGGATTTTAATTTCATATAATGCATCAGCTGTAGCCACAGTAGCATATCTACTGGTGGAAAAGATAAAAAAAAAATCCACAAAAATCTCAAAATCTTCATAAATTTACAACAGCCCAATTGTAATTAAAAGAAATTATGGTTGCACTTTATTTTACAGTACATGTACTGACCTGGGAAAAGACTGTGTAATTAATATAAGGTAACTACATGGGTTAAGGTTAGGTTTAGTTGTATGAGGGTTAGTACCTAGTTATTGTAATTACTATAACAAGTACATAATGTGTATATGCGGAACAGGACTGTAAAATAAAGTGCTACTGAAATTATTAAAACATTTGATGGCATCAGAGATGTTTTCATCATAATCATGTCAGAATGTAAGTAGAAACATGTTGGATTGTTTTCATGAATTTTAGATGGTTTCACACTCAGATCTAAAATATAAAAAACATCGATAATATACTGTATATTGATTGATGCGGACTATTTTAACCACCTTTAAGATGTATTAATTTCCATGACTTAAAGGTGCAGTAAGCAATTTCTGAGAAATGCTGTTGATATTTGAAATCACCAAAACATACACACCCCCCTCTTGATAGCCCCTCCCCCAAATTCACAAACAGGGTATGCAGCACAGGCACCTTCCCCCTCATGAGTGGACATGCGCCTTACTGCTGACTGGCTACAAGTATGTTTTGGTGCAAAATAAAAATGTTGAAATTCCCTAATATTTCCAAGTTTTCCACGACCGTGGAAACCCCGACTGTTAATGGGCATACTAGCCATTCAGTAGAAACTCATAATGAAAAACTGTTGGATGTGTGTATTATTGCCCCAAGTACAGGTGCTGGTCATATAATTAGAATATCATCAAAAAGTTGATTTTACTAATTCCATTCAAAAAGTGAAACTTGTATATTATATTCATTCATTACACACAGACTGATATATTTCAAATGTTTATTTCTTTTAATTTTGATGATTATAACTGACAACTAAGGAAAATCCCAAATTCAGTATCTCAGAAAATTAGAATATTGTGAAAAGGTTCAATATTGAAGACACCTGGTGCCACACTCTAATCAGCTAATTAACTCAAAACACCTGCAAAGGCCTTTAAATGGTCTCTCAGTCTAGTTCTGTAGGCTACACAATCATGGGGAAGACTGCTGACTTGACAGTTGTCCAAAAGACGACCATTGACACCTTGCACAAGGAGGGCAAGACACAAAAGGTCATTGCAAAAGAGGCTGGCTGTTCACAGAGCTCTGTGTCCAAGCACATTAATAGAGAGGCGAAGGGAAGGAAAAGATGTGGTAGAAAAAAGTGTACAAGCAATAGGGATAACCGCACCCTGGAGAGGATTGTGAAACAAAACCCATTCAAAAATGTGGGGGAGATTCACAAAGAGTGGACTGCAGCTGGAGTCAGTGCTTCAAGAACCACTACGCACAGACGTATGCAAGACATGGGTTTCAGCTGTCACATTCCTTGTGTCAAGCCACTCTTGAACAACAGACAGCGTCAGAAGCGTCTCGCCTGGGCTAAAGACAAAAAGGACTGGACTGCTGCTGAGTGGTCCAAAGTTATGTTCTCTGATGAAAGTAAATTTTGCATTTCCTTTGAAAATCAGGGTCCCAGAGTCTGGAGGAAGAGAGGAGAGGCACACAATCCACGTTGCTTGAGGTCCAGTGTAAAGTTTCCACAGTCAGTGATGGTTTGGGGTGCCATGTCATCTGCTGGTGTTGGTCCACTGTGTTTTCTGAGGTCCAAGGTCAACGCAGCTGTATACCAGGAAGTTTTAGAGCACTTCATGCTTCCTGCTGCTGACCAACTTTATGGAGATGCAGATTTCATTTTCCAACAGGACTTGGCACCTGCACACAGTGCCAAAGCTACCAGTACCTGGTTTAAGGACCATGGTATCCCATGGAAAATCTATGGGGTATTGTGAAGAGGAAGATGCGATATGCCAGACCCAACAATGCAGAAGAGCTGAAGGCCACTATCAGAGCAACCTGGGCTCTTATAACACCTGAGCAGTGCCACAGACTGATCGACTCCATGCCACGCCGCATTGCTGCAGTAATTCAGGCAAAAGGAGCCCCAACTAAGTATTGAGTGCTGTACATGCTCATACTTTTCATGTTCATACTTTTCAGTTGGCCAAGATTTCTAAAAATCCTTTCTTTGTATTGGTCTTAAGTAATATTCTAATTTTCTGAGATACTGAATTTGGGATTTTCCTTAGTTGTCAGTTATAATCATCAAAATTAAAAGAAATAAACATTTGAAATATATCAGTCTGTGTGTAATGAATGAATATAATATACAAGTTTCACTTTTTGAATGGAATTAGTGAAATAAATCAACTTTTTGATGATATTCTAATTATATGACCAGCACCTGTAAACATGAACTGCAAAAAAAGCCATGTTTCTTTAAGCATTATTTTAGGTGAAAAACTGACATTTACCACAGGCTTTACAGAGACAAATCAGTCTATTGTTCATTTTTCAACAGTGTCACTTTATTATTTCCTCTAACAGTAATAGTGAATGACAATAATTTACAACGGTCGGCATGCTCATCTATACATTACTGGTGACATAGCTCAGTGTACCATTCTCTTTCTAATAAACCAGCTGGAAATAAAGACAAAAAGCAGCAAAATATAAAGTGCACATCACAGGAGCTCTCCAGATCACTTTCTTCAACACTTGGCACACATCATAATCCAAACTAAACATGTTACCATACACTATACCATACATATGTAAGGAACTAACAGGTTAGTAATGGATCACACACATTTACAGTCAGATCTCACAGATTAGATTTCAGATGTGGACATCAGAGTTGGAATAAATGTATGATGAACTTGTAATTATATGCTTAGCTTAACTGGTGTCCAGGTTTACATAAAGCTAGTTTTCCTTTTCAATTCATAAATACCATGTTATATTAATATTCATTTATCCCATATTGCTACTAAACAAATGATTAGTAGCAAAATGGTGCAGTTATGGGAGAAAAAAAAACTGAAGAGGCACCAGAAAATCGCTGATTTCATTAAGTCACATTACTCAAAAAAATACTTAACTTGTATTTAAAAAAAAAAAAATACTACTTATACCTTCTTTTTGTCTTGCAGCCAGAGTTGTCTAGAAAACGGGTGTATATTCAAAAACGATTCATTTTTTTTTTAAATGTTGCCAAAAGTGTCAGCCAGATCTTGACTTTGAGAACAGGGTGACAGAAATATAATTTATATTTGCTAATTTACGAGTAATTGAGGATGAAACTGACAGTACTCAGCTTTCATTTTCACTGAATTCCAACAGACTCCAGTAAAGAAGAGATCAACCTCCTTACAGCATCCCAGTGAGAGTCCGCCACATGCTAGCAAAGAATCAGATCCCAGACTTTGCAAACAACTGGAATGGAGACACTGCATTACACTTGCATAACGTTACATATGTCAAACATGGTAGAGTTCTGACAAAGACCAAAGAAGAGAATCCCACATTAAGTTCATCGGCATACAGCACACTGTCAGACTAAATACAAGGCACGTGAGAGACCGCTTAAAATGGACATCTCACTTTTCGCAACTTGCTGTGGCATGCTAAGAAAATGTATATGGGAATTTATATAACACAATCTACAAAGAGATCAACCACTTTACACGACCTCTTATGTCAAGAATAAATAATTACCCTGTATTAAATACAAAAGAAACAGTGTGTACAAAAACAAAAGGAAGCTCTCTTCAAAGTGGCACATGTCACTACTCTCAAAGGCAAAAAACAAAACAAAACAAAACAAAACATGAAATGACCAATATTTGGTATGCTCAAATAAATGGTTGAAAGCATGGCTAAGTGTTAGATTATCTGCAGTAGATATTAAAAGTGCAGCAGTGGGAGACGAGCTGCTCTACACGCTCCAACAGTTGCTTCAGACAGAATCTCTATCGACCTTGCTGAAGGTACTGCTGGGTAAACATGTTTAGCTCACTGTCCAGCCAACCAGCTTTATTCCTGTAGAAAAAGAAAAGAAAAAAACGTTAAGAAAAGTACAATTAATAAACATCACGAATAATTGAAATGATTTTAATGTGCTTTATTTTTGCCAATTATTTCTGTTTAGTTGGAATGGTTCCTCTGAAACAAAAAAAAAAATCCTACCCTTTTAGGCCATTTGCATTTCAAAAGTTTGGGGTTGGTATAAGATTTTTTAAAATGTTTTTGAAAGAAGTCTGGGCACACTTTATATTAGGTGTCTTTACTATGTACTTGCATAAAAAAAATAATTTGGTTACACTTTATTTTAAGGTGTCCTTAATGTTACAGTGTAATTATACATTTAAGTACTGAGTGATATTAATTAACAACATACTTATTACAAGGTTAGGATTAGGTTTGGTTTAGGGTTAGTTGCATGTAATTATGCATAATTTATAGTTATTACTATAGTAACTACATGTAATGTGTAACAAGGACACTAAAATAGTGTTACCAATAATTCTTATGTACAATGTATTTATTGTGTTCATATTGTATCACTTTTGCTGCTATTGAGGTGGGATACGGGTAAGGTCAGGGACAGGTTTGGTGGTATGGGTAGGTTTAAGGGTGGGTTCAAGAGTAAGGGAAGGGTCAACGGTGTAATTATAGATGTAATTACATGCAGGTATTTTTAAAATATAAATATAAGTACAATGTAAAATCATGTATGTACGCAATAAGAGCACTGTATCGAATGATTAACTAAAATGTTAGTACATGGTAGATAAAAGCCTCTTTTCCGCCATCAGGCCGAACAGTTTTGCAGGGCCGTAAAGCCCCGAATGTTTTGTTATCTTATCTTTCTCACAGAGCTTAACAATTAATCAGAAAAAAAAAGTAAATAAAATTACAGTTGCCGGGATTACCTAATCGTGAAAAGTGCATATTACAGCATTATATTTATAATTTCTCCCATGAAAGGTTACTACTTACAACATGCTTTTGCAGCATTGAGCACTGTAGATAATCACACATGTCTGTTGAACACAACGGCCAATCAGGCATTTAAACGAGTCGCTGCGCTGAAGATCTGTTTTGCGTAAGCAAAAGCAGCTAAACATTTAATATTTGACAACTGTTTATAGAATTAGAAATAGTTTATAGAGATATAGAAATGTTCAATGACCGACAGTAATATCCAGGCAGTGATGCAAATTACTAACTTTTTTTAAATAAAAAATTTCACCGTTTTGAATTGAAAATATACTAATCATTTACATGATTAATGTTCATAACCGAATGTGATGACGCAAGAAACGTTTTGCGTTTTCGACATTTACACTAAGAGTGAATGTGTGCATACTGCATAAAATGGTAACACTTTACAATAAGGTTTCATTAGTTAACATCAGTTAACTACTTTAGTTAACATGAATTAAGAATGAACAACACTTCTAAAGCATTTATTAATCTAAATTAATGTGAATTTCAACATTTACTAATGCATTATTAAAATCAAAAGTTGTGTTTGTTAACATTAGTTAATGCACTGTGAATTAACATGAACAATCAATGAACGACAGTATTTTTTATTAACTAACATTAACAAAGATTAATACATTCTGTAACAAATGTTTTGTTCATGGTTAGTTCATGTTAGTTAATACAGTAACTAATGTTCAACTAATGAACCTTATTGTAAAGTGTTATCAATAAAATATTATTTGCAAATAGTTTCAATTGATTACGTCAAAAATACAGTAAGACCTTTCTTTTTCTTTATTCCCTTAAATCACTTTTATCCACTGACCCTAGAACTGCCCCTGTTTCTAAGAACGGTAAGGAACGGTTCCAGTTATATTTCCACTTGAACTTGGTTCGGCATTGCATGGTTACAAACCGTTCTCAGCCTGGAATTATCAGCATGGTTGGCTAACCCTCTGTAAAATCTAGCGTTAACAAGACAATGACTGTCGCATTTGTATTACATTCCAAAGAGGTCCATTATCATCCTGATTTTGGGTTTGGCCCGATGGTGAAAAAGAGGCTAAAGATACTTAAGTGCATTTGATGTATAAAAAATTCAGTAAAAATAGTAATACTATGAAATAAAATTACAATTTAAAATAACGGTAACACTTTACAATAAGGTTCATTAGTTAACATTAGTTAACAACATTAGTAAATATGAGCTAATAATGAACTGCACTTATACAGCATTTATTAATCTTTGTTAATGCTAATTTCAACATTTACTAATACATTATTAAAATCTTGTTAACATTAGTTAATGCACTGTGAACTAACATGGACAAACAATGAACAACTGTTTTCATTAACTAACGTTAACGAAGATTAGCAAATACAGTAACAAATGTATTGCTCATGGCTAGTTCATGTTAGTTAATACATTAACTAATGTTTAACTAATGAACCTTACTGTAAAGTGTTACCAAAATAACTTACTTATTTTAATATATTTTAAAATGTAATTTACTCCTATGATGGCAAAGCTGATTTTCAGCATCATTACTCCAGATTTCAGGATTCTTTGATGAATATAAAATTAAAAAACAGCATTTATTCAAAATAAAAAAAAAAGCTTTGTAAAATTATAAATGTCTGTATTATCCCTTTTGATCACCGGCCCCAAACTTTTCAACTGTAGTGTATATATGTTGTCACAGTGTAGTAAGATCTATTCCTGAACAAGACAACGTATAAATTAAGTCGACTGCTAAACAGCAAATGAGCAATCAAACATGTTACAGTCAGTGATGTCACAGACTCTCACCTGAGCAGTTTGGCTTTACTCTGCAGGGAGTCCAACTGTTCGATCTTGCTGTTCAAATCCCGAATCTCATCCTCCAACTGCTGTCTGGTCACATCCACCTGCTGACACAGCTGAGAGAAGGTGCTGGCCAGCTCCCTGTGCCAAACAAGAATTTGTTTATAAGAAAGCAGTCTGGATTCAACAACGCTTGAAAAACACATTTCTGTGAACACAACTACAGAAAGCAAATCTCTTAAAATAAGTACTTCATAAATTGTTCATATGTTTATTTTCTCCACCAGAGGGCAGTAGTGAATAGGTGTTCAGGTCACTGAAATCTGTATTTACTGTATATGCCAGTGCTTATATAATGTCTGAATAACACAACATTTGCACTGACATCAAGATTCAGATTAACTCTATTCAAACAATCTACACTCTGGATTATACTAGACTAAGAGGCTTTGTATGATTCGAAAAAAACTTTCACACAGGATGTCAGACATCTATTTTAATACCTTACATGATGTTATTTGTTATCATTCTAGAGTCTGGGGTCAGACTCTAGAATGTAGTATTTGACATTACACTACTTTGCTACAGCAAAGGTAGATTCAGACTCAGACTTACTGCTGAACCTGATGGCTGCAGTTGGACCCCGTGTAGCTGACGATGAGCTGTAGTTTCTCACTGGCGTAGTCCACAAACTGTCTTTTAAACGTTCTTTCTTTGGCCCTAGTGGTCCATGTGAGTCTCTCATACACGTACAGCAGTCCATAGAGACCCACAGACAGAGCAATGAGCCTCCAGCCCACTGCTTTCCAGATCTGAGACACAGAGAAAGAGAATCACACATACATTTGAAAAGAAAATATTCCAGTTATAATGACTGAAGTTATTAGACAAGAAAATGACATGAGGGTGAGTAAATAATGACAAAATACACTGCCATTCAAAAGATTTAAGATTGTTTTCATTTAAGAAGTCCCTTATCCTCACTACAGCTGCATTTATTGAATTAAAAATACAGTAAAAACAGTAATATATTTTTGTAAAAAAATTTCAGAACACTGCTTCATGAAGATTCAAAGCTTTACAAATCTTGTTTCGAATCAGTGATTTGGAGCGTGTATCAAACTGCCAAAGTCACGCCCCCCAGTGGTGAACCACTGAAATTTCGAAACACTTATGACGTAACGAAGCCTCGTTTACTGAAATCACGTGACTTTGGTAGTTTGATACACGCTCCGAACCACCGATTCAAAACAAAAGATTCGTAAAGCTTCGAAGCTTCATGAAGCAGTGATTTGAAATCGCCAAATCACTAGATATTGTTGAATAAAGTCGTTATTTTGTTTTTTTTGGCGCACAAAAAGTATTCTCGTCGCTTCATAACATTAAGGTTGAACCACTGTAGTCAATGGACTGTTTTAAATATGTCTTTGGTAGCTTTCTGGGCATTGAAAGTGTTAATTATCTTGCTGGCAATGCAGGCCTCACTGAGCCATCAGATTTTATCAAAAATATCTTAATTTGTGTTCTGAAGATGAACGAAGGTCTTACGGGTGTGGAATGACATGAGGGTAAGTAATTAATGACAGAATTTTCATTTTTGGGTGAACTTACCCTTTAAGCATAAAAATAACTAAAGGAAACATTTATTTACTAAACGAATTAAGCCAACTAATATGATTCATATTCTTTTGGTTTCTCTAACCAACATTTTTTAAAATTATTATATTTAAATTCCTTAAATAATCTAATTATTATATTATATATTTATAATATAATATAATATAATATATTATTATATATTCAAATATTACATCTAAATTAAATTAAAAAATTACAAGTACAATGAAAATACAGGTATCGGTACTGTATCGGGAGTGCCAAAAATGAAAGTATCAGTATCGATACTCGTTCTGGAAAAAGTGGTATCGGTGCATCCCTAATAAATTACATTTATTAATAAATTGAAATAGGAAACGGTTAAATTGTAATATTATTTCACAATATTACTGTTTTTACTGTATTTTTCATCAAATAAATGCAGCCGTGGTGAGCATTAGAGACATCTTTTAACAGCATAAATCTTTCCGACCCCAAACTTTTGAACAGTAGTGTATATTTTGTAGGAACACATGCATTTTTGCATGTTAGATATATTTGGTACGTTCTTACCATTCCTCCAACAACTATAATGCCCATTGATGTCCGAGAGGTGAGTGATGCCAATCCTGTCACCATAGAAACCATAAGCTCTTCCTGGGTCATGGATCCTTGAGGGTAAGGTGGCATACTGGTGCTGACCGGAGTGATGGCCAGGGGTCTGGGAACCTGCCAACACAGCACACATGCTTTATCAATCAGAACCCAACACAGGACGTAGGGCACTGTAATTTCTGTGATGTGAAAAATGCACAGAATCACGAAATCCAGTAATAAAAATGGAATTTACAGTATAATGCAGAATTAATACAGAAATAACTGCTGACACTGAGCTGTTATGTCAGATCACTCTTTCAAAAGGAAAAAATATCCCACCTTTAACAGTCAAGTAAATTTACAGTACAAACCTTGTAAGTGAACTATGAGGGCAAAAAAACAAACGAAAAAAACCCCAGAAACAAAATAATCATCCATTAATCGTAATCGAGGTAAAATGTTTAATTAATCGAGGTTTTGATTTTAGGCCATAATTGTCCAGCCCTAATTTAACCATTAAACTGTAATCCAGAAAAAAAAAAAAAAAAAACGGAATTTGGGAATTTAAAAAAATAAATAAATACAATTTCATAGGGCCCCAAGGATGCTTCAGATGGGCAAATCTGAAAAGAAAAAAAAAATGACAAAACCAAGGACCATCCAAAATTAACATGCCTGGTCATTGTAGCCCATGAGAGCGCGGCGTGTGTTTTTGGGACCCAGGAAGCGGTTGACCAGCATGGTCCATCCCAGGGAGAAGTGAAAGCTGATGTCTTCCTGGAAGTCGCTGCAGAGTTTGTCACAGTTGAGGTCGTAGCTGAGGGCGAAGCACTGTCTGGGCACAATCTTATCCACCTGCTCTCGAATGCCGATGGGCAGCAAGGGCTTCAGACCCTCTGGAACGATCACAAGTGTCTCATTAACCTGCTGCTGTTACTGGTATAAGCTGTTTGAAAGCTCACCGAATGAGAGAGATACTGACCTATCATTTCAGTCTGTGTGGATTGCAGCGCTGCAGTTATCCCACTGGAGCATCTGTCTGACATATTCCTGCCAAGACCGTCCTCTATGTGCCTGTGGAGCTCCTAAAATCAAACATTCCAGCAAAACATGACAAAAAAGGAAAAAAAAATCATCACCTTTTAAAATTAGAGCTACAAAAGATAAACACATTAACTACAAAATAAATAAAAATCATGAAATGAATCACTAACTGCTTTTATCAGTATACAGCCCTATGTAAAAGTGAAAGTTAACGAGATAGATAAGATCAAATGACATTTTTGGGTAGCTGGGGAATTTCCATGTGGAGAATTAGATGTTGACACTAAATATTAAACAATAGTGGATAAAGGAGTGTACAAATAAAAAGGAGAAGACGTGTGGGCAATTGGAGGAAGTCTAATTCAAGTCCAACTCACGTTCTTATATACTTTGAGCACCACTTGTGAAGGATGAAAGTCCATGTGGAAGTCATCCACTAGTACAGCCAGTCTTCGGATCTCCTCTGCCATAGCATTAGATACCTACACATCCAGATGAGCAGTTTAAAACAGGGTTTCTACAGGTTTCATCAAATCTAATTTAAAGGATTAGTTCACTTTCATATAAAATTTTCCTGATAATTTACTCACCCCCATGTCATCCAAGATGTCCATGTCTTTCTTTCTTCAGTCGAAAAGAAATTAAGGTTTTTGATGAAAACATACATTTTTTTAGAAAATGACCGATCGTTTCGCTAGATAAGACCCTTATTCCTTGTCTGGTATTGTTTAAAGCCCTTTGACGCTGCACTGAAACTGTAATTTTGACCTTCAACCGTTTGGAGGCCACTGAAGTCCATTATAAGGAGAATAATCCTGGAATGTTTTCATCAAAAACCTTAATTTCTTTTCGACTGAAGAAAGAAAGACATGAACATCTTGGATGACATGGGGGTGAGTAAATTATCAGGAAAAGTTTATATGAAAGTGAACTAATCCTTTAATGCTTTTTAATGCCAATTTTTAAATTTTTTAATGCCATATATATATGGCGCTAAATGTCGATAGATGATGACATACATTAATATTAACTACTTGTTAATTGAACTGTTGTATGAAATCAGTGTCACGTCTTTAATCGTGATGGTAGCCTATTTAGGAAAACAGCATTCTTGGTCGTGTAGTTTTGCTTACCAGTATCAAGTTATAAAAACTCCACATTTTGAATTTTTACCGCAGTATGTTTAACCAAGTTTTTTTGTGTGTGCGCTTCGCTCATGTTTCCATTTCTCCTCCAGATGCTGCGCGAGCCTCAACAGCGCAACCTTGTTATCGTCAGTAGCCTACATTATACAGCCTATTATTATCCACTATCGATCACCACTAACACTAAATGTAATAAAATCAGTCACTCGCGTTTTGGTAATTTCCCAAGTTGCTGTGTTTTTTTTGTTTTTGTTTTTGTTTTGTTTTTTGGTATTGACATTTTAATCAGGTCCTTGTCCGGTCGGGAAAGTAAAATTCGAGCCCTGACATGTTAAACCAGCACTAAAATCCTGATTTATAATCGAGACGTTGTCTGACAAAATCACCATACACATAAGATAAACATTTGCAGTGATTTTGGCTATATGTACACGTAAAATGATCACTCAGGTTAGAAGCAATAGTATCAATTTTATTTGTTCTCTGACAGAGCGCACATCCTCAACTGAATGCGCTGCTGAACCAAAGAGGTGCGCCTGCGACAGGAAAGCAAGATCTCGCGCTCGTGCGGTAGTACCAGGGGGTCTCGGAAGCTGGATCAGGTTAACAAGTCGCTATATTCGTCACAACGCGCTTTCTTAGAAAAACGTCGCAAAAGGGGTCTGAAAAGGCGCTAAGTTGTCTCCAGGTCCCAGCCCGCCGCTGTCCAAACCGGCGTTATGACAATTTAGCACCGGCCGGAGGCAATTACCAAACTGGTTCCGTGTGTGTATCACACCAATGTACATATTTTGCGACAGCAAATCAAAGTTATTAATTATTTAGGCTTTATTCAAAATAAACTGGTAGTATTATTTTTCTTAAAAACTATCTAAAAAAATTTAATGCCTGTAGAAATAAAATTTAATGCTTTTTAATGACATTTAAGGCCTTAATTTTCGCGAAATCCATTTAATGACTTTTAATGCCCCGCGGATACCCTGTAAAAGCTGGAAACGACCTTGCAAATGCCAGTTTTATTATGCTTGAAACTTAGATTGAAATTTGAAGTCACTAAAGACTCCCTACTTGTATCAACATTTTCCAGAATGCCCATGACCAAAAAGTAATGCCTTGAAAGTGACATTATGTTTACATTTAAAACTTTAAAAGATCGAATGAAATATATAAAACAAAAGATAAAAGATCTAACAAAAAAAATATAAGACCCGTGAACATAAATGATATCTTTATCCAGTTTTAAAAGTATCATCAGCATTTTCACCAAGTTCAAAAGGAAACTGCAATCCCTAAACTCATAAACAAAAATACATTCCTATGAACAATTTTAATATAGTACATTCATCACATTACCCCATTATTATAGTATATTAGACTCAGTGGATTTGTATGATGCGCCAAAAAAAGAAAGTCTCACATTAAATATGTTTACATGAAGTTTAAATGATTGATTTCAGACAAACTAAAACTAAAAAATGTTTCTTTTAAAATTGTCACGGAACCGATTTAATCCAACTGAAATCGCTGATTTTTGAAATCTGATTTTTGTAAAGTCGTACTAGAGCCCAAAGTACACTGTTTTTTATGCGTACACTATATGTGTATGTGTACAGTGCGCTTGATATAAATTTTATCATCAGCATAGTAAGCACATACTTGTATACACACACATAGCCCAATGTTTCCAACTTTGAATACCTTGTATGCTCAGCTCCGAAAGGCAAAGCAGAGACACATTAGACTTTAGCTACTTAATAACACTTCTGAAAAAGACAGAAAAACAAGCGAGTCATAAATGGAGCATCACCTGTTTCTCCACCTCCTCTGTGATCTGTTTGATTTTGCTCTTACAGTCCAGAGTGAGCAGATCCAGCTGTTTATCGATGAACTCCAGCCTGTCCTCCCTCTCCTCCTTCATCTCTAAACAATGAATCCTGAACAAGAACACAAAAAAAATCATTATACTAAATATTAATTTCAGTCTATGCATAGTCAACTATCATTCAAATATGACAAACCAAATTCTTTTTAATAATTTTTTTTTTTTTTTTGTCATATTGAGTAGCCCTGTACAGACTGAAAGCTCAATGGATTAAAATATATGGACTAAGGGACGAAAATATTCTACATAGATTTATGAAAAGTTTTTTTCTTATTTGACGACAATAAACAACTGAATATTTTATTTAAAAAAATGTATACGCATATACATATATATATACATATATATATATATATATATATATATATATATATACACACACACATTTATTTATTTTTTTACAGTTTTTAAAATAAAATGATACTTGATTTAATAAAAAAAATGACAGTAAATATACTTAAACAATCAAACAAATGCAGCCTTGGTGAACAAGAATCTTCTTTCCAAAACATAAAAAATCTTACCAATCTCAAACATTTGAACAGTAGTGTTTTTAATACAGATTTTTTTATTTATTTGTATGCACTATGCACAAATACATCAATATATTGTCAAAAACAACCGTTTTACCTACAAATATCAGTTTCGTTTGATTAAACCAATTTATTCAGTTGATTTGAAAAAAAGATATCTTAAATGATTCTGAGAAATGAATCGAACCTCAACTTTGTTGAATTTTAAAATTAGAGATGCTATCAAAATATATATTTCTCTGAAGAATCTAATCTTTGAATTGTGAGACAAGGGAGGACCACAAAACCAGTGTAAATGTGATGTCTTTAAGAAATTTCAAGACCAAGTAAAAAGCTCATAAAAATCACTGCAAAATTACAATTTTGATTAAAAAGTAAATGTAAGTTGTGGATATTATCACTTCAAAATTTGACTTCCTCAGACTGTAACAGCACAATCAGGCACTAAGCTCATTTCAATGTCAGCAGTGGATCAGTGTTTAGTGTGATGGATTACTGCTAAGAAAAGCAGGCGTCTTTGCGCTCACCTCTGCTCTTGAGCTGCAATGTGCACAGAGTCCATGATCAGACGCAGAGCTTCAGAAATCTGCTTGGCTCTCATTGTGTGCTGCTCGAACTTAGTCTTCACTGCTGACTGGGAGATGCACTCCTGTAAGCATACATGTATACGACAGTTAGACAAACACACAGGCACATTTAAACCAATCACACTCCCAAACCCAACAACACTCACCTCAAAACGCCTTTCAAAGTTCTGAAACTCAAACATTCTCGCTTGAAAACCTTCAGCCAGAGCACCACCTGAAAATCCAACAAGAATGCTTTTACAGGGATCATATCATGGAAAAAGGATTTTTTTTTTTGCTCTTTCAAAACAAGAGTTTGATGCTTAAACGTACATATACATTTAAAACGTTCACATGATCACATGAAAGAATATTAACAATTGTAATGCAGGTTTTCCCAAAATGGGGGTTCGCAAAACCCTGGGCGTTCGATTATGAAAAACTAATAATTAATTACTGTACATCAAATAAAACATTAAAATAAATGGGGCTGCACAATTAATCAAAATAAAACTGAACTTGCTATATAGCTTAGTACGATTATCAAATCAATTGCTGCGATTTAATTAAGACTTTAAGTTTTGAATATTTAAAAAAGTGAAGAATTTAAGAAGACATAAATATTGGTATTATTACTGTTAAAGTATAAAATAAAAAATGTTTTTATATTATTTATTGATTCAAAACTAATTATAATTACTATTGTTTAATTTGATTGGATTACTTAAAAACACCAGTGTGAATGTATTGAGACTCTATCATAAAAACAGGTTTGAGTCCACTTTAATGTCCAGCTACAAAGTGAAATGTTTATCAAATCGCAATATGTGACAATATAATTTCTGTTGTGTAGCCCTATATATAAAGAATTTTAAAATATAAACAATCAAAATAAAATATTTACCAAAAAAATAGTTTATATTGTAAATATTTAATGTATAAAGGGTTTAGCTGACAAAAATGTGGGAATCCCTGTTGTAATAAATCTACCTGCTTCAGGCATTCCCTGGGCTTTCTGGACACGTGCCTGAAGAGCTTCTTTAGCAGAGACGAAGAAGATCCGATCACTAGCCTGAGCTCGGTCCACCACCCGCAGCTCATCCACTAAAAAACTACTGCAGCGGTCCATGTGCTGCCGTCTCACCTGACAAACAGACAAGTTTCATTATAAGAGTTAAAAATGCATCTCACAGTTAACAGACTCAGAGAATTCGTGTTGTTTGTTGTGTTATGTAAGTCACACCTCTTCCATGTACTCGGGCTCGCTGGCTGAGGCGTCCCAGCGGTTGTTCAGGATGAAGATATTGGGGCTGGAGAGGCGCTCGTTCACTTTGTGAAAGAATGATTTTTCCTTTGAGAGGGCAGAGGGGAGCCATATTTTAATGAGCTGACACCAGTGAGTGCACAACCTCATAAGGACTGGAGAAAAATGGAAGTTAAAGGGATAGTTCACCCAAAAATGTAAAATATCCCATGATTTACTCACCCTCAAGCCATCCTAGGTGTATATGTCTATCTTCTTTCAGACGAACACAATCTGAGTTATATTAAAAAATATCCTGGCTCTTCCAAGCTTTATATTGGTAGTGAAGGGGGCGTTGTATTTTGATGCCCAAAAAAGTGCATCTATCCATCATAAAAGTAATCCACACGACTCCAGGGGGTTAATAAAGGTCTTCTGAAGTGAAGCGATGGGTTTTTGTAAGAAAAATATCCATATTTAAAACTTTATATACTATAATATCTAGGTTCCAGCAAACGGCTGTACGCATCAAGTTACGACGGAAGTGTAACCTCTGACCCAAAGCATGACGTATTGACGAACGTGGAAGCGCAGAGGATAGAGCAAAACAAAACACTGGTCATGAATTAGAAGTCTAAAACAAGAATTTTCAAAGAGAAATGTCAGAGGATTTTGATATAAGAGAAGAGGTGCTTGAGTGTGTTGCCCATCCCTATTTGTTTGAACCGCGAGAGACGTCTAAGCTTACGATACTCCTATATCGCGTCAGAAGTTCCTCGCCGTAAATCATCTGCCAGAAGCCAGTTATTATAGTTATTAAAGTTTTAAATATCGATATTTTTCTTACAAATTGATGCACTTTTTTGGGTTTTAAAATACAACGCCCCATTCACTACCATTAAAATGCTTGGAAGAGCCAGGATATTTTTTAACTCTGATTGTGTTTGTCTGAAAGAAGATAGTCATATACACCTAGGATGGCTTGAGGGTGAGTAAATCATGGGATAATTTTCATTTTTGGGTGAACTATCCCTTTAATCATGCTTGACAAGTCATATTTTGCATTGCAATAAAGATTTATACACAAATCTTAACAACACATGAAATCAGTGCAAATACTACTGCAATAATGTCCATAAGTTCATATTAGACTCACTGTTTGCATTAAAGTGGACTCTGAATTGGCCACCAGCACAAAAACGTCAGCATCAAGGCAGAATTTGTCAATCCAGCTGTCCAACTCTGTTGTGACATCGATGCCAGGGCTTGAAAAGGAAGATAAGGTATCAGTTTTAGACTGACAGATAGGGCTGGGTATCGTTCAAAAATTTTCGATATCGATACCGATACCTTGACTTCGATAGCAATTCCTGAATGATACCTTTTTCGATACCAATTTTATAAAATCTGTTTTAACAAGATTACATTACCTCAAAAAATCTTTGGTTTTATATTTTAAGTTTGACTTTTTTTACAGACTCAAAGACTCATCTTCTGAGCCACTGCACAAAGAAATAATAAAGGCTGCTTATAAATTAACATTTATTTAAAATTAAATAACACATTTGTTGCGTCTTGCCGTGAAATGAGAGTTCCGTGTCTTTATTAAAATCAACACATTAATGATTTATCACTCATCCACCCGCAATTAATTTGAATGTTATTTTTTATTACTTGGCCCGACCCACGGATCATAAACATTATATATACATATATGCTTTTTCAGGAGACAACCGTTTGAAAATGTCCGCTCTGAGGATGTGGTTAATGCTTGCACAACACAGTGGCAGTATCAGGAGGATGCTGATACCCCTTTTCCACCAGAATTGTTCGCGTTCTGGAGCCAGAGCCTGTGCGGGCGAACTAGAGCCCGTCACGAACCGGTCGCGTGTTTCCATAGACTTGAGGAACGAACGCTGATGTAACGCTGCTGTGTGTTGTACCTGGCCTATAACTAGTCTAAAAACATTGCGCGTCCCGCTGTTTGTGCAGCCAGTACGGCACTTCTGTTTTGCTGTTCACAGTATTTGGAGTGACTGTAGTGAACCGGCTGCTCGCATAAACAGCCGGTACTCTCACCCGTCCTTTTCGGAGATAAACTGAAAGTGAAACCGTTGATTCACTCACTCTCTCGCACTCAGGGTCTCTCTCGCGCGCGCATAGTTTTATATATTTAGATATATTTAAATAACAATGTAGTGCAACATTATTACATTGCTCAACGAGACAGCATTTCTCCGCCCACTCTCCCCTGCTCCGTTTGGAGGTATCGAAATTTGGTACCAAATGACAAGACACTTTTCGATACTCGATAATATCGAGGCAATTCGGTCGGTACCTAAAAAGTATCGAATTCGATACCCAGCCCTACTGACAGATATTACTAATGTGACTTCTTATGCACTAAATTGGTTATATAATGCAGTAGGCTTATAATGCCATTGTATTGGTATCCTTAAGCATCATATTAATATTAAAAACCAGGGTCCAGCAAAGCAAATATAATAAAATAAAAAATATATGCAAAGTTTAATATGTGCAGAAAATTATAGATCTTTAAATTAAAACAGGCAATGTATTGGACGCAATGTTAAAGGACAACATTTCCGATAATAAATTATTTCCTAACAATATGTCAGTATGTCTCAGGCCTCACAGCCAACACTGTGTTTACCTGTCCACAAGTACCAGGTCATCACGTAGCAATGCACACTTTGCTTTAGGCCACATGACACACACAAGACTGCCTGCATCCAAATCCTCATCCTGATGTAAGGCATGGGCCAGCTGATTCACCGTCTGCCAACACACACATGTGCACACACAGATTAGCAATACCACATAGCTTTATTCAGACTATTTTAAAATTAACTGAAATTTAAGAAGTCTTGTCATGGAAAACATGATTTTGCTCACTCTTTTCAAATACACATGACATACTGTGCAGAAGTCACAAGCACAGGTTAGCCAATGAAATCAGAGGTCCCCTAGATATAAAGCCAGAATGGGCCAGAATGGTCGTGTGGTTGACCAACACCTGAGTGGTTGATTAGTAGGGTTGACTAGTTTAATAATTTAGCACAGATGAATTAAAGGTGCAGTAAGCAATTTCTGAGAAACGCTGTTGAAAGTGGATCAAACCGAGCAGTAGGATGTGTGTCCACACATGATGAGGTAGGAGAGAGAGTGAGCAAGAGAGAGATTTGAAGAAAGACTGTAGAAAGAGTGATGGCTGAGAGACATTATACAAAAGAGAAAAGGTCAGAGGAATATCACTGGAAAAAGAAGGGCTATGATCAGGCAAAAGCTTTAGGACTCGTGTTAATATTAGAAAAGCTTTCCAGCACTGGAGAGGCCTAAGCGGGGAGGCCTGAAAACGCAAGCAGAGGTTTATTTATACATGAGTAACACTGGTTTTGCTATGTTTCACAGAACCAAGATATGTTGTTGTTATAATGCTAGCTATAGTAACAGGACAGTTTTGAGTGTCATTGTTTGTCTGGAGCTGGTGTGCTGAATGTAAAAACGGTGCATTCGAATTTTAGCCGTGCGTCAGGCAGCCTTATCAGTGGCACATGAGATGTGATGATGATGTAAGAGCTGTTGCGTTTTAATGTTTTTTAAGCCTATCCACTTTAACCCTCCAGAAAAGCGTAACCAAGCCGTTAACACAGATTCTGCCGTTAATGCATTTTCTGTGCTGCTTTTCCATTGTTTTTTAAGTAAACATGCGCTAGACGGACATCTTTGACTGTTGTACTCGCGTCTTGCACAAGAGAGCCGCATATTTAGAAAGACATGTAAAGTTAACAGAAGTTTAACTTTTAAAAAAAACATGTCTCGAGACTTTGTGGGGTTTTTTTCCATTCCACTGCATCTCATGCTTAACGCAAAAAGTACTCTGTGTGATCGGCACTTCGGCTCTTTGGGCCCTATTTTAACGATCTAAGCGCATGGTCTAAAGCGCATGGCGCAAGTGCACTTAGGACGTGGCCAAATCCCCAAAAATGGTCAGCGCACCAGGCACATGGTCTAAAAGGTTTGTCTCTATTCTCTTAATGAATCATGGGTGTGTTTTGGGTGTAACGTGCAATAAACCAATCAGAGTCTCATCTCCTATTCCCTTTATAAGCCAGTTGCACTCGCTATATATAAATACATGATGCTGTTTTGTTCATGATAGTTTATGCAATTTATGAAATTGTTTTATTTATAAACAGTTTAAACTTGATGCACTTTTTTTACAGTGATGTTATTTCACTCATTGAATAAACAATATAATGCAGTGCATTAATATTTTGTTCAGTGCACCCTTTTGTGGCCTCAGGAGACAAGAAAAAGCTTTTTTTCTCCTAACTGAAATTACGCCTTTTAAATATGAATATTAGTAATATTTAATATTTAGATTTTCAGCCATTTTGACAGCCCTAGTGTGTGTTTGTTTGGGTTGATTACAAATATCAACAGTGTTCCTCAGAAATCACTTACTGCGCCTTTAAAGGGAGACACAATTCTCAAATAACTTAGAGCCACAACGTCTCAGAGCTGTGCTTTAGTGTATTAACAGTCCTTTTGTGACATCTGGGATTTGTCTACAGTCCTAACTTGGTTATGAATACTTATATTCATACACAACAATGGTTACTAGCTAAAAATATAACCTACAGACAATGTGAACAGAGCGTCACACTTTTTTGAGTGTGTGTGTGTGTACTCTACAGGATGTGGGACACAGTCGTTCTCTTAATGCTTTTCACAGTGTCTCTTTCCGTCTGAAAGAGGCCATTTCTGTCCTGCCTGACTGCATGTACATATGATGATGACATAAACAAATGCACTCCATCCCAAGAGTGGGCCAAAGGTCATACAGTTCCCCTTGGCAAGTCTTGTAAGTTTATTACTTCTGATCCTTTACTCTCTGGTGTATGCTTCATATGCAATCACCGAAACGTGTTAATCATGGTGAGATCTAGAGCTCAAACATTGTTGTGAAAATTACTATTGATAAAAAAATCAAAAACAACATTTTAAGAAGTCAAGGGAATTCGCTAGCAATGTTTAGTCACTAGATGTTTCCATCCAAAGTGGTGTATTAAACTTGGAAAACTGGAATACTGCATTAAACATGTAAAGAATAATTAAAAAGCACACCTCATTATTTCAATCATTCAAAAGACGGGAGCCAATTATTCCGCTTCTACTACGGTTTTGGTTCATTTACCGTTGTTAGGCTGTAAGGACCTTTGCAATAACTCAAATAAAGTGGCGATATGGAACTGTCATGCGGTCGACAGACCTGGAACTACTACATAGCTTTGCATTTACTGGAAAATAATTGCACACCTTAGAATGTTGTCAACCAATCAAAATCAAGCATTCAACATCCCTACGGTACAACTGCGAAAAAAGCACCATTTTCATCCCATGCGCAGATGAAGAAAATAACGAACAGATGAAACACAATAATGAACGCTGCCATGTTATCCTACGTTCGGAGGAGAGTGCCTGATGTTTGGGAACGCAATCATGTGAGACAGTTCTGTGAGTCCAGCTGGTTAATCCAGTTATCCAGCCACATGATCTGTTGAGGCAAAGTCACAGGAGTTTTGTTGCCAATGCAGGAATTAATTTGGTAATGTGTTTCTATCATAGTTTATGTGCATGATCTGAATAAAAAAAATAAATACATCCACCTTAAAGGGATAGTTCACCCAAAAATGAAAAATTTGTCATCATTTACTCACCCTCAAGCTGTTCCAAACCTGTATGAGTTTCTTTCTTCTGTTGAACACAAAAGAAGAAGAATGTTTGAAGAATGTTGGTAATCAGACAGTTGACATTCTTCAAAACATTCATCTTCTTTTGTGTTCAACAGAAGAAAGAAACTTATACAGCTTGAGGGTGAGTAAATTTTTGGATGAACTATCCCTTTAAATGGGTGCATGTTTTTTATGAGCAGTTTTATATTTTATGCACATCTTGACACTTCCATCTAGTGGTTTTTTTTTTTTTTTTTTATGCGATATCCTCAAATTCACACAAAAATATGTGGATGGAACTATAGCTATTGTTATATTTTATCTACTGCTGTGCAAATGTACAAGTCAACATGTTTCTTTGTTTTTCACTATATCAACCTATAAATTTCATAAGTCTCATTTCTAAATGTTTAAATGCAAGAATTAAAATAAATAAAACTTTTTCATAAATATTCGTGTCTTTCTCCATTTCATGCGCACATCTGATAAACTGCTAAGTACAGTGGCATGCTCATTCCCAGCATTCCTCTACAGTAAACAATGTGCTTACTGTAGCGCACACATGTTTCTTCAGCTCTGTAATATATCAATGCAGAGGAAAGGTCATGAGACAAGTCCGAAATGACAAAAACGTGCTGCGACCTTGTGACAGCTGGCAGGAAAAAGCCCCTGACTCATGTGGGTGTAATTATAGACTGCAGCTCATGTACAGTCAGCCAAGATCTAGAGACATTCATTTAGCACAGGCAATTAGACAACACAACTTTTTTCCTTATTGCTCGTAAAAGACCACATCTGCTCATTGTTTACCAATTTGATCACACTGTATGATACAAAAATTAAAGCACGATATATATTCACGACAGTATCGGCCAATAGTGGGGCATTTACATGTCTAAATGGAGGTATGTACATGCATAAAAGAAAGTTACAAAAAAGTTTTTTTTTATTATTATTATTTTAATTATATTTATTTAAATAATTCTAAATATTTAATTTTTTCACATTTAACTTTTTTTTTTACAAACAAAGCAGTTTGCAATTAGTTCTCTCTAAAACATATCACTTTTAAGCCGCATTTACACTGCTGGTCTTGATGCCCAATTCCGATTTGTTGATTATATCTATATATTAAAAGTGACCCATATCCGATATTTGCATTTACATTATACAACCCAATGTAGTTGTACTGACCCTGAAAAACTGCACTCTAAACAGGAGACTCTTATAACTTGATTTATAGAGTTTGATGTTAATATTTTTCCAAATTTTGAACAAAAACTCCAGCGTTTAGAGCAACATTGAGTGGATTCTGACCTAAACACCTCTGATGGGCCACTGCATTCAAACACTCAACAGACATATCTGTAATTGGCTACAATGTTGAAAACAAAAACATTCAATGCTTCAAGAAAATGTTAAATAGAAACCATTGACGCTCTGGAGTGTCTGAAAGCAGCTGAACTCTGACACTGTCATACTAGTGAGAAGACAAAGGGGTGTAAAATTGGCTCACTTTCTTTAGAAATCTAAGATAAACTTTCAAAATTATTGTGATATCCATGACATTACCTGATTTTACAATATCAGCAAAATGATTACGATATTTACTAATATTTGGTGTATCATCCAGCCCTATTGGTAAGCTAACAACAACACTCCAAGCATAAAAATAAGTAATGTGCACACAAAAAAATGCATACTAAATATATACTGCGATTAGCAATGTCAATTTACACAAATTCCCATGATCGATCGTCGTTTAAATTAACGATCAATTAATCGATTATTCGTTAGCCTTAATACTGCAATATGCGTCTACTGCAGTGGCATATAGTCAACAGCATGACAGGGTGTGCAAATGCTGATCAAAACGCCATGTTCCCCACCAAATGAATGAGAAGTGTTTTTAATCTAAATAAAGGGCTAGTAGGATTGTAAAATGAGTCGATGTGATTGATTATTTAATTAAATTACTTATTTATTAATCAAACATAACGACTGATACAACGTGTCAACAACGAACGTGGACGCGCTCTTCCTGGAACAACGCGCTGAAAACGGCAACTAAACTAAATGAATTCACAATGATTTATTACAATACTGTTTTTATTAATGTTATGTAATGACCGTCCCAATCGTAGTTATTATTAGTCGTGCATTGCTGCTTAAGCTGCGCGCGCTTAAGTGCTGAATGAACACCGGTAAACTGGAGCACTTTGCTAGCGCGTTATTTAACTCAAAGAAACGCATCCTATATGAGCTTAATCAAATATATACAAAATAAACATAATATTACAGATTTTATCTGCACAAAATGACGCGAATGTACAACTGAACTTGAAGTAAGTTACGTGCTATTCAGAATGTGACTCATGTTGTGGACAAGCAGCACACGCACTTCCTGAACCAACGCAATGAAACACCACAACTAAACCCAAATAATTCACAATGTTTTATTGCAATATTGTTCTCTTTATAATGTTATATAATATGACAGTCCCAATCATAGTTATTATTAGTCGTGCATTGCTGTTTGAGCAACATGTGCTGAAGCTGATCACCGGCACGCTTTACTACAGTGTTAATTCTTAACCAAATGCATCCTATATGAGATAAATCAGCTATAGATAGGCCTACACAAATAAACACAATATTACAACTTACATTTGCACAAAACAAAAGGCTGTGAATGCTCACGCAAACTTATAGTCATGATGAAGATGTAACTCTAGCTGTAAAATGGTCCCAAACATAACTCCGGCGCGCTCAATTCGTTTTTTCTCGTGTCTGCTTTACATGTTTCGCGGTTGAGCAGCACGCACGCGCATGAACCTGCTTAATCGATGATCGATAATACATTTAATCGATAAAACCTATCGACAATTAATCGATCGTCGATTAATCGTTAACATCCCTAACTTTGATATAAAACAACTTTCTCTCGCCTCATTCACCATCTTATTTTCTCAGCTACGCTTACATGCACCCAAAAATCCATTGGTTAGTTAAAGCCTTCATGTAAACACCCCAACCAATCAGACTGAAAAACGACAATTATACTCACATATATAAAGTTTAGGGTTCATATATACAGAACTTTCAGAATCTGAAATCGGAGTGGACTCATTCGGACTGATGAAAATTAGTGCATATAAACATACATACTGAGCTTGTTGTAACGCAACCTGGGATTATCTTCTTCATGAAGAACACTTGATGCTGATTTACTTGACACTTGATTTATGACCAGCCTTCGAGCTAGAAGCACACTTAAGATGCCTGAACATGCTGCCTTCATAGACAGCTCACTAGGTTCTGGATAGAGTATGTGTGTAGTGTACACTGTAGGTTTACTCGGAGTAAGTATACGGTTTCAGCTGAGCTTTGTCAATATTACAACACTACATGGCCACAGTTTTGGTCTTAGTGTTCCTGAAACTTGTAAGAAGTTGTAGCTCTACAGGGTGTCTTCCCACTTGTCAGATTGAAGAGATTACACACCCTCATTAACACCTACAGTGAGCAAAGCTCATTTATGGTTGCTATAGAGAGATGCACTGTTATGCAAGAGACCAATTTCCATTCCCAAACCCACTGCATGGGTCTTATCTGACTCAACATGTCAGACACACCCAATGACAGCCTAAAAAGGAATGACTTTATGACAATTGAGAAGGTAGAGAGTTTTTACTTTAACACTCTTTCTTTCATCCGATCCTTCGGTGAGCAGGAAAGCGTCATTTCCATCTGTGCCTTCCACCCGTAGGAAGCAGTTGGTGGTGTGTCCAATTCCAGATGGCAGCACTTTGTCCCAGAGCATGGCGTTAATGACAGAGCTCTTCCCATTACTGGTTCTGTAAATGCAAAAGGTGTGACTTAAACCCAAAGTAATTCAGTTTTCACATGAACACTTAAGATGACAGCATATTTCCCTTGTACACAACGCGTTCTGTTATGGCTTGTGGACAGTCCGTGTGATGTAATTTTAGTCATCAGCACAGTCCGCTGATGTCTGTGTGCAGCCTGATTTTTGTGACCACATGGACTTACGCAACAGTGCATGCACAAGTGATTTGAGCACTCGAAAAACGAAGGACCACATGCCGAATGCGTCCATCCGCACTCATCGATAAAGGCTTAAAATGTAATCATTGGCATCGGGAAAATTATGCTTTGCCGATAAGATAATGTGTTGATTATGCACCATAAGATCACGTCAGCAATGTGGTCATTCTTGCAGTAAACTTTTGCCTGTATGGCGATTTAGATTCTCCATTTTACATTGCCGCTTTGAAATTGAGTACATGAATACAGTTACTAGCGAGCAGCAGCAGCCTCCCCCAGGTCCTAGTGTCTGCCCAGTAAGAAGTTTTCTTTATTTAGGGGGCGCTGTAGGCCTACTTGCTAGACTTATAAAATGAAAAGTAAAATACAAAAATAACATTAAGTTACTTCTGAGACCTCTGAAATCGAAATGAAAATACAGTTTTTGCTCAATACTAACTGAAATAAAAAACAATTCATTTATAATTCCTGCACAGAAGAGAGAAAAAAAAGATATATGCATATCGGTATATGTATATCAGTATCAGCATCGGCTATCAGCCAAAATAAGTTGAAAAATATGGGCATATCAGATATCGGCAAAAATCCAATATCCCGCATCCCTATTACACACTCAACTGTGTGGTGGACGAAGCAGAATGTGGAAAATTAAGTATACCTGATACTTTCGTGTACAGCTGAACATGCAACAATTCACAGTATTCTCCATTTGATAGCGTGTGTGAATGTAGGTGGTCAACACAAGCGCACCAGAAGTGTAAACTATGTCCAGTGTCTGAGCTATATCTCTACAGAAGTTGACCAATAAAAATGTCTTTGTACTAGTTTACACTAAAGCTCGTCAATATGGACAGCTATTATTGACAACAATGGACCGGGGTAGTGTTGCCACCTTCTCACAAACTAATTGGTGAAAAAAAAAATTCAAGGCGCATATGCAAGCTTTGTATTGAAAATCTGGCACAAAATGTACTTCAAGCGCCCTGTAAGCACACCCTGGCATTTGCATAATCAAGTATACGTTAAGCTTTAGTGCTACTCTGAGCATGACACAAACTTTGAGTTCATGCTGTGAGGGGCAATATATATGCACTGTACCTGCCAAAGAAGACCACCTTCATGTGTCTCCGGGACAAGACTTCCCCAATCCCTGCCACTTTGGACAGGTATCCCCGCACCTCTGCCACCTGCTCCTCTGTGGTAACAGGATCCAGTTCTTCATTGCTGTAGGTTTCTGTCAGAGAAAGAGACCAGTTCAGCTACACTTGATATTTTAATACTTCAACAACATTTAGAACTTTAGACTTTAAAGTGTTAGTTCAACCAAAAATGAAATTTCTGTCATTAATTTCTCACCCTCATATCGTTACACATCCATAAGACCTTCGTTCATCTTCAGAACACAAATTAAGATATTTTTGATGAAATCCGAGAGGTATCTGAACCACATGTAGGCAGCGACGTCACTGCACCTTTCAAGGCCCAGAAAGGTACTAGAGACATCGCAGAAATAGTCAACGTGACTGCAGTGGTTCAACCATAATGTTTTGTAGCGATGAGAATACTTTTTGTGTGCAAAAACAAAACAAAAATAACGACTTTATTCAACAATTTCTTCTCTTCCCTGTCAGTCTCCTACGTGTTCACATAGTAGGCACAGTGCAGCGCGTCCGGGTTCTACGTCAGAACGACTATTTAACGATATATTTACAACCTTTCAGGGCCTTGAAATTTGTTATGACATTGCTGTGTTCAAGGAGATTAGAAAGCTCTCAGATTTCATCAAAAATATCTTGTTTTCCAAAGATGAACGAAGGTCTTACGGGTGTGGAACGACATGAGGGTGAGTACTTAATGACAGAAATTTCATTTTTGGGTGAACTAACCCTTTAATAGTCAAGAGTCATGATGTCATGATGCCAATGCTAGGTTGTTGTTTACCACTTAGCACATACCACATTCTTAAGACAAAACTTTCCTGAAAAGAATGTCCTTAAAATCTTCGTTAATAAGTTCTTACAGTTAGGATAACCTCCAACTTGTCTTAAATCCTCAAAGGTAAGACATTTAATGAATTTAATGGGTTCTTTCAAATATTAAGCATTACTGCATAACATTACTTACATTATGCACATCCCTAGTAATAGTAATATGTATTATGCGTGCATGAGTATTCTGAAATGACACCATTCATAGACGTTTTTGCTAGCTGAATTCGAAAATTCAGTAAGAACTCTACAAAAATAAGGACCTCGTTTTTTTAATTTTACAATTAAAAAATAACTGCCCAAAAATCAGATAAGAAGAAAATTACAGATTTCGGCGTTAAGAAAAACAAATATAACTGTTCTTAAGAAAATATCTGAGAACTTTCTAAGAATTTTTACAGAATTGCAATTTCTTACAAATTGAACATTCTTATGGATTTCTTAGAATTTATCTTGAGAAATTTCTTAACTTCTTTTTTAAGAAGATTATTGTGAATCCGGCCCCTGGTCTCTATATACGCCTCGGGTCCCTCCTTCAATGTAAACCAAATCCAATTTTTTGTCCAGTTTTAAAAATTTGATGTCAGATCACCAAGAAAAACAATAGCAAACCTCTCCTCAACAAGCAGCATGATTTGAGGCATTAATGATCGAAGCACAAATGCTTAAGTTAATATCTCAGAGTTACAGCAAGATCTGGTTTTCAGCCAGATAGGGTTGTGCAGGTCAACTTGACAACTGCCCCACCAGAACGTCAAAACACTTTTTTTTTTTGCATGTGAATGCTATTTTACTGGAATATTATGGCATGAGTGAAGCTCAAAACTTTGTTTACAAAAGAAATAATAGGTTAGCAATTAAAAGTTACATCGCAACCATGGAAACATTTGGATTTGTGAGGAATGAGAGAGGCACATGAGCCCATAAATTTAAGCCATTTGTTGGCTTTGTATTCTGTTTTGCGATCTGGTAACATGATTTTCTGCAAATTTAAAATTATATTCCATGAGTTATTCCACTGAACATGGAATCTTGTTTCTTTTCCCTAATCTTCACTCATGTCTCAGCCATTTTCACAGGGGATTATAAACGTTTCTTCCTTTCATTCACTTTTAATTGCTATATTCGCATTCTTTACAGTGGTGAAGTAGAAAACTCTGCTGGCCAGATACCTTTTTACTTGCACGTCCAATTCTATTTAACAAGTACGCTTTGGCAATTTTGGCTAAAATATGACTGACTTCAAATAAACTTAATATAAAATCCTCCAAAATCCTTCCAGTAAAAAGCTTGGCAGACTATTGAAATAACTGCCAGGGTAGATTTGTAAGAAGGTACATTAGGATTATTATTTGTAAGACGAAAGCCTGAGGTGTTCATAGACAAAAGTCTTACAGACAAGATACACTGACTAAGCCATGCTTTTCCCTGAGCCTTCAGCCGTCTCCCAGTTTGTTACGTAACCTGTCTTAGTTATCTGAGGCATGCAAGTCACAATCAACCAGGTTTCTCTTATCAGCTTGACAGATGTACAGCATGCAACAGCGTGCTTTTGAGCTCCTGAAAGGAGTGGAATGAATTGCCAAGAGTAATGAAAGCAGACACCTTCCAGAAAGGCTGAGCTTTCTTTGATGTAGGCACCCAGCTGTTCAAAGATGCCGTTGATCTTCTTCTTGGCGGTGACAAAGTGTTTAAGCGGAGAGGCGTTCACCTCAGCCATGAGTCGCTTGTCCTTCTTGCCGATCACACTGGTATTGGGTCGCGGGAAAACCAGAGACATCTCACTAGAAAAGACAGACAGATAAATTAATTTCAACTCGTTTTCAACATTTTTTAGAATAAAAAAAAAAATAAAAAAAACTTGCCGCCACAATGCTGAGGTGTTCTGGGTGTTTGCTAGAACGATCTGCGTTTTAAAACTTTATCTAAATACCTTCTGGTAGCACAAATTTTTTAATAATGAAACATTAAATATTTATAATGCTATGTGTCAAAAAATAAAGGTAAAGGCTAGTTGTCGACCAACATCAGCCAATATTTGGCGTTTTTTAATGATCGGCATCGGCAGACAAGCTTGTCCAGTGTTGAATGTGGACTTTTATTTTGATGCACATTAGTTTACTAACTTTTTGAACAGTGCTGTCTAATAAATTATACTGTCACAGTTAGAACTGTTAAACAAAGAAAATAATAGAAAGGCAAACTATATAATACTTTCTCATAAACCTTTGGCATTCAGCAAATTAAAATTTAAATAATTCAAACAGGTCTTTGAATATCAAATAATCATTTAATTCACATTCATTTTTTCATACTGATCCATTTTCCAAACAATTATTTCTAATTTAGTACATTTGTAAAATAAATATAATTGAGATTGTGAGCAGCAATTGTTATTCATATTATCTACTACAATGGACCCTTTTCACAGACTGTAATGACACATTTCAGTGGTCATCAACCTAGTAAATCCTGCAAAAAAGTTTTTTTTACATTTAAATTTTTTTTAAATGATGTACATTTATAACACTATACTTTGTATTATATTACCTTAGCATCAAATTACAAAAAAATAGTTAACACTGCTGTGAGGGTGTTTATAATACAGCAGCTGTGGGAGTGATGGTAAATTTTACATCTTTTTCTCTTCCGACTGGCATTATCAATCTCTCTGTTTTTTTCCTCTTTTTGAAAGTCGTGAAAACACTATCGTGGAGTTTTTCTTTTGCTATCTGAGCAAATGGGAACACAAAAAATATATTTGATGTAGTCTACCCTTCAACCGCTATAGAAGTTTACCCAACTATGACAATTCTGCTTCTGAGAAATCCAGAAATGTGAAAAGGGTCCATAGTGTGATCCCATCATATATATGATATATTGGTCATCAGCCACCCTGCTCACTAAGATATCGGAAATGGCCAACAAAAAAATCTGGTAAAACTTTATTTTAGGGTCTTTTAACTAGTTGCTTATTAGCATGCATATTACTAGAATATTGGCTATTATAAAGCACATATTAATGCCTTATTCTGCATGACCTTATTCTACATTCTTAATCCTACCCAATACCTAAACTTAACAGCTACCTTACTAACTATTAATGAGCAGTAAATTAGCAGTTTATTGAGGGAAAAGTCGTAGTTAATAGTTTATATGTGTTCCCTATACTAAAGTGTTACCAATCGGTTGACCACTATGTCAAAAACAATATGCATTTCAAATTCTAAATGAGGTGAACACAATGGAATACAGAAAGGGAATTAACATCATTTTAAGGACACCCCACTAGCAGTTTCCATTTGGGGCTGAAGGATTTAATGTTCACACATTCTGACCATTTAATCTTGTAAGGAGGTGAAACAAAGGGATTACACACCCACAAGACACGTTTTTGCAAATGAACACATAAAATACGCAACACAAACACTTGGAAACCCTCTCTGTCACATGTAAACACAACACACCCTGAGAACTACTCTGAGAAAGAAAAAAAAAAAAAAAAAAAACATTCAGCTATGTTGTTGCCTAACTGCATTGCTCAGAGCTATTGTTTAAGTCCCATGTGTTGATGGGAAATGCTGTGTCGCCCAAAAGAGCCGAGTGTCAACAACACATTATGCACAAGCTGTTCTAAATGTGCTTACTACAGTTTCTAGATGAGTTTGTTTGTACTTTGATCAGTGATGAGTTAAATAAAAGCCTTACGACTCTTATCAGCCAAACAGAAAAACGCAATAGAACTGGGCAATGTGTAAAAGATATCCTAATCGCCTTAAAAATATATCGCGATATCCGATTATATCATCTACCTGAACCCCGCCCCGCCAGAGACAACACTGGTGACACACATCATAAACACAAGTTCAGTTTGGCTGCACTTTATCTTTGTTTTTCGGCATTGGCCGATAAGCTTGTCCAATGTTGAATGTGGACTTTTATTTTGATGCACATTAGTTTACTGACTTTTTGAACAGTGCTGTCTAATAAATTATATTGTTACAGAACTGTTAAACAAAGATAATAATAGAAAGGCAAACTATAAAATTACTTTCCCATAAACCTTTGGCAAATTAAAATTTATATAATTCAAACAGGTCTTTGAATATCAAATAAACATTTAATTCACAATAATTTTTCACACTGATCCAATTCTAATTTAGTACATTTCAAAAATAAATATAATTGTGATAGCAGCAATTGTTATTCATAGAAACAGAATACAGAAAACGCAATAGGGCTTGGTAATACGTTAAAAATATCCTATCGATAATCCCCTTAAAAACATATTGTGATATCCGATCATATCGTCTACCCGAACCCTGCCCCGCCGGAGACAACATTACTGACATACACTGTAAACACACGTTTACAGTAGAAATCTTAAAATAGAAATCTTTTGTAACAATACACACTACTGTTCAAAAGGATGTGTTAAATTGATAAAAAGTGATAGTAAAAACTTTATTTTTGTTTTTAATTTTTTTAGTCTACAGGAAAAGTATAACGTTCCCAATAATGGAGCAGCCAACAATGGAAACTCTGAATGCGTGCATGAGATATTCAAAGCACCATAATTTCTTCATCTGTTTGCAACAAAACTACATATATAGGCCTATATATTACATATATACATTAACGCCCGCCAACCCACCAAATGCGGTTGGATTTCAGCAGTGTCACTCCTACTAGCCACTTTGGCGGGTTGAATTATATATATATATATATATATATATACACACACACACATTTTTCAATTGTATGTAGTCTTTTAAAAAGGCACCTAAACTAATCATTCGAATATGCTGGTTTATTATCAATGTTGGAAACAGTTGTGCTGCTTAATATTTTTTTAGAAACAGTCATACTTTTTTCAGGATTCTTTGATTAAAAAGATAAAAAAAATATTTATTTATTTATTTATTTAAAATAGAAATCTTTTGTTACAATATACACTACTGTTCAAAAGGATGTGTTAAATTGATAAAAAGTGATAGTAAAAACTTATATTGTTAGAAAAGATTTCTATTTTGAAATGCTGTTCTTTTTAACTTTTTATTCATCAATGAACCCTGAAAAAATATCACAGGTTCCAAAAAAAAAAAAATTATATATATTAGGGATGTGACGGTGAGAAAATTTTCACACCGGTTAATCGACATGTGACAACACCGGTAATACCGGTGTCACCGGGGGGCGGGGCCTCTTCCTTTTTTTTTTTTTTATGGGGCCGTTCACATATCGCGTCTAAAAACGCGGCCACGTCGCTTTCTCCTTGTTTCCAAAGCGCTTGCGCTCTCGTGCCGTCTATCATTGCTATGCAACCATGAACCAAAGTCCCTTTAAGACTATATAGTCTTTGCATGAACTGCGCTCTCCGCGACGAGGAATGTTTTTGACATGAAAAATAAAAACCCGCCCTGTACAGCTATGATCAGCTGTTCGGCTGAGCTTTTGATGTTTTGTTACGGAAAGGCCGACTTTCACTTTCAGATTAACGGCAATTGCTTGAATGGTGGGTTACTCTTACTGAAAAACACTCGACAAAACGGACATTTTGGCACAATTTGTGTGTGTTATGGTTCGTTAAGAGCAGAAGAGAACTCGATACTGGCGCGGGCGCGTTGTGTGTGTCATAGGCAGGACATTCACAGACAGCGCGTTCTCTTTAGCCTTGTCGCGCTTGAATGGTTTAAAAGCATTAGCATGAATAAGAGTTTGATCATGTAACGCAGAAAACGGATACTACGTTAATTGCATTAAATGCAAATATTTTTAACGCGTTAAAATGGGGGAAAAAAATTAACCTCGGTGCCGCGGTGGGCAAGTGATGAAACCGGTGTTGCGACTGAACACCGGTAACACCGACTAGCAAGCCTAATATATATATATATAGCAGCACATCTGTTTCCAACATTGATAACTTAGTACCAAATCAGCATATTAGAATGATTTCTGAAGGATCATGTGACACTGAAGACTGGAGTAATGATGCTGAAAATTCAGCTTTGCATCACAGGAATAAAGATTAGGCAAATTAAAGTTACAAAACTTATTACAAAACAGTCAAGATCAGTTACCGGTTTTCTTTTTCTTTTGTTCTTTGATTAACATTAAGTGGGTATATTAGGCTGCTGTTAATGCACGAATCCAATACAGGCTACTGTTACGCACACATTTTCTTTCTCAACCCTTTCTCAAAACGTACTGTGTTTACAGGGATATTTTGACATAATTCTGTGTGTTTATGTCCGAGCACTATATGAGCAAATTGATTTTTTTTTTTTTGGAGATTTAAGAGATCAAGAAAACGATACAGACTAAAAATCATCTGCTCCAGAAAGACCAGTGGCAACATTACTGTAATGATTCAATATAAAAAATAAAAAACACTTGAGTTAGGTCTTCTTGTATTCCACAAAAAAATAAAGACACTGAAACCACATTACTTTCTCAAAAACTGGACATCAGTTCACGAGCATAATCACACAGCTGTACACTATTAACATTCAGTGCTGGTAATGCCAGGGTTCTTCTGAACAACTGAGCGGTGTCGTATTAAAGAGTCTGGACATGCCGTTGGCAAATACGTGCAACATGGAGCGTTCGTGTGCTCCGGAAAGTCACCTTCACTGCACAGACTAAGACGTCAGTAAAGCATCCAGCTGTCTGCACTTAAAATAAGGTAAACAGACATCAGAGGTTGACTTTACCTGATCTAACAGTCAACAACCCTCCACCACATCACAGTAATCTGGACACTGTCAGCTGTGTTTAGAAAACAGCATTGTATTTGCAGTCCAAAAAAAAAAAAAAACACAAGGTTGGTTGCTTCTGAATATTAAAAACAAAATCACTACATTCTTTTAAGACTCTTCCATATATTTTTAGGCAAACAGTCCAGTAGTGTGAAATACATTTTTAACAGTCGTATATTTCATGCCTCCCAAGTAATATGGGTTCACAAGACTGCAATGCATGTATAAAAATTATACTAGAATTAAAAAAATGCTGTTTTAATATAGGTATGGCATGTCATTCTAAAAGACACTTTTTTAAATTCCATGCCAATTACCCAAAGATTAAAACTGTGCAATATGCAAGTGCATATGCATTTGTTTGAATTAAAACTAGTCCATCTGCACACCTTAGTCATCAAGGGTTGTTCCTTATAAATAACTGTAGCATGGTAACCACAGTGTCTGCTAAAACACCATAACTTGTATACTAAAGATCTATGTATGTCACATAAGTATGTCCTTCATCAAGCTCTTGATAAGCAGAGGAAACACTCCCTTTATATTGTTCAAGCTTTCTTACTAGTGTACACCCACACTAAAATTCTCAAACGTTCACACAATATCTATTCATTTACACAGTGTCCAAATTACTAACATAATATGGATATTTACTGCTGATAATGATGATGAACTAATTAAGAGATTTGTTCAGCTGAACGTTGTCAAAATGTTTTGAAAACATACACATTTCACCAGTCCACAATTGCTAAAACAAGATTAGAAACATATGTTACTAATATAACAACGCAGTCTTACCTGACAGTGCGTGTAAGCGTTTATATAAAACAGTGACGATCAAATAAGCTGTATCAGCTGCCCAGCATTTGCTCCTGCAGTGACCGATGACCTACGCTGTTCGAGTTAAATTCAAATCGGTGTCTTGATAAAATGTAATGATCATTAAACCCTTAACATACATTGATATCAGAGTCACGACTTCCACGAGACCAATGTCACAGACAGCAGCAGCAGCAGCGCGCGACTCCAATCCTCTCCTCCACGAGACTGAAATCAACACGGATTAAACGTGTCTAAAGCACGTGAAATACCCCGAGACAAATACCCGTAGCACCTTCAATGTCTTTATCTCAGCTGTAGCAGGTTCAGACAGACTGATATTCGAGTCATAGTTCCAGTGAAGAGTATTTTCACGAGCTCAATGTCACTGACAGCAGCGGTAGCGCTCGATTCCTATCCACTCCTCCACTAGACCAAGCGCCGTAATCACGTGATTTAATTTTACATGGATTCAACAAGCCTGCATGTGTAAAATGTAGCGGTAATATATAATAAACTATATTATAATATAGTATATATTAGTATCAGTATAATATATTAAAATATTGTATTATGAAATATAGCGATTTTGCATTGCATTAACAACAAACCCCTCACTCAGTACAAAATCCCGCCCCCAAAGATTTGTCAGCCAATCCCATGTGAGCAATTCGGAACGTGCAAAATGATTGACAGGGGGGAAGGATTCCGATTCGGTAAGAAAGGGCGGGCCGCTCCCCTTGACTCTTTATAGAGACTGGCTGTCATAGAGACATATGAAATTTTCAGTGATATTTGAAAATATTTATTTCGTATTTATAGTCTCTATACGTACATATATACTCTCTATAGGTGTCTAAAACGTTATAATATTCCTAAGAAACTAAAGGAGACATTGGTGAAATTATAAACCTGACATACCAACAGTTTTATATTCAGTATTTTATATATTATAATCAAATGTATTATTTTATAATCAAATATGACATACCAACAGTTTTATATTGATTATTTTATATATTATAATCAAATGTATTATTTTATAATCAAATATGTTTACCAGCAAGGGCGAAGTGATTATATCTCATAACAGTCCTCAAGCATGCTGATCCAGCGATGTCCTCGTATTAATAAACTCAAAAATCCTCTACTGGAAGAGCTTTCTCGAAGACAGTTGATGCACTACAGGCTGAACGAAACTGAAACAAGATCCGTAATAACAACGAAATAAATGTTCATGCACTGTTCATCAGACTTGACCATCAAAGCAATGCTGCTAAATAACTATCTTGACAAAAAAGCTGATGTATGTATTTGACGTCAATATGATGTGTTTTTAGCTCGACGTTAAAGATAAATATGCGTTTTAATAATTTATTCCTTATCTATCTAACAGCTCTGCTAATACTTGGTCGCCATTATCTTAGCAATTAGCTTCTAACGTTGGTTAGATGTCTTACGTCATGTATGTGCGACGGTTTTCATTTGACAAAAATATTTTCCTTCCGCACGGGGGCGCTCAGCGGCTCATAAAAGCCAATCCTTCATGGAGGCGCATTCATATTTTATTCATTGAAATGTTTTGTATATGGCATACAAACACAAATCCACCTAAAATACTTTCATATTAATATTTAATTGTGATATTAATAATATATTCAGTAAAAAGGAAACATTTGCCAGTCTTCAAAACAACTGATTGGTCGATCCTGACCAGCGAATTGAAAAGTCACAGGTAGCACGTGACTACTGTGAACGCAGCATAATCCCCGTCATTTTCTAGAAGCGGCCAAGAAAGTGAGCTCATTATTTACTTAGAAAGGTTTAGGAAATTTTGGGGAATGTGGGAAGGATTCAGTTTCATAATAGAGCTTAAAAAACACATAATTTTCATAGTTTCTTATTTTCAGATGAGCGTGAAATGAGACAAGAGCTCTGCCTAAAACAGCAGTTCACAGCTATGACTTTTATTCATTCTCAGGATATGAATTCTTGATATCAACAATTCAATTCTTGATATCAGGAATTACATTTCCACTAGCAATAATGTTAATTCTTGATATCAACAATTCAATTCTTGATATCTGTAGGCTAATTGTATTTTCACTAGTGAAATGTCACCATAGGCTGCCATTCAAATTCAATTGTTGATATCAAGAATTTATTTCTTACTAGTTGAAATTCCAATTTCACATATCAGAAATACAATTCTTACTAGTAAAAATCATAATTTTTGATATCATTAATTACTTCGTTACTAGTGCAAATATCTATTCTTGATATGAACAATTGAATTGCTACTAGTAACGATGTTAATTTTTGATATCAATAATTTGATTGTCACTAGTGACAGTGTTAGTTTCTGATATCATGAATGTGATTGTTACTAGTAAGAAAGCCATTTTAGATAGCTGAAATTATATTGATATCAGAAATACATTTTCAGATATCAAAAATGAACATTTTTACTAGTAGCAATTCAATTGTTGATATCAAGAACTGACGTTTCAGCTAGTGCCAATGTAATTATTGATATCAAAAATTATGATTTTTACTAGTAAGAATTGTATTTCTGGTATGTGAAATTGGAATTTCAGCTAGTAAGAAATCAATTGTACCATTAACCATTATGAATTTTTCTCGTTTTTATTGTATTTTCTTCCAAAGATCCATGGCATGACTTATTTATAAACACGACAAGAACAAGCAACATTAAGCAGTAAGAAAACAAACCATATGTCAGACTGTTTTCAAACAGCAGCACCAATTGCTTGAAGGGCATCAATAAAGAAAACAACTCCTGTGAATGTCAAAGCAAGGACAGATCAATTATTGAAATCCACATCGTATGTATGGAATACTCCCTTCAATAAATGACAATAAATAAATGAGTAAAATGCCACTGCATATAAATGACATTGCATAGTGATCTGTCAAACTGCTTTCAATATTCATCGATCATTATCAAAAGATGCCTTTATGTTACAAAAAATGTGGAAATATATATACACACTGACACATTCACAATGTAAGGCACTGTGTCAAAATGTTCTTGTTGATTATTTTTCTAGCTTCCAGTGGGACTATGCACTCAAGAGTCTTCTGAATTCAAAGCAAATTCAAGATTCCAATAAAAAGAAGTTCAAGGATCCACAAATGAGACAGCGATGTATCTAACCCCCTCCACGGTGGGCAGACCCTCATGGTAGTGAGTGAGGCGTCCAGGGTGCATGAGCGCCCAGCCCTTCCTGGGAGCTTTAATGGAGCAGTCGTACCTCAAGAACCGACAGCCGCCACCCTGAACACAAAATCACTGATCGTTAATACAATGTGCTCTTGTTCTATCAAACTGCTTCAAAATAGCAGAAACAAAAGTTAACATTTTACAAAGATGAAAAAAGAGAGAAACAGGACATATAAAAATACTATAATAATTTACATCCCATCCAAAAAGTAGAATGAAAGGCCTTCCCATGCCAGAGACCCATTTGTGTTTTAACACTTGGAAAATCTAACAAAGTTTCTGCATGTCTCCACATTTCAAGCTTTCGGGAGAGCTGCAGGTCAAGACATGCTGCTGTGTTACGATAAGGACATTTTACAAACCAATAGTTTGCATAGCTTAAATTTAAGATATGAAGTAAACCTACGTTTATAGTACTGTAGGTTTGATTCTGTATACAAAACTACACTGAAAAAAATGATACACTGGACCAAATTAAAAAAATGCTTTAAAATGCTTGTATATACAGTATCTCACAGAAGTGAGTACACCCCTCACATTTTTGTAAATATTTTATTATATCTTTTCATGTGACAACACTGAAGAAATGACACTTTGCTACAATGTAAAGTAGTGAATGTACAGCTTGTATAACAGTGTAAATTTGCTGTCCCCTCAAAATAACTCAACACACAGCCATTAATGTCTAAACCGCTGGCCACAAAAGTGAGTACACCCCTAAGTGAAAATGTCCAAATTGGGCCCAATTAGCCATTTTCTCTCCCCGGTGTCATGTGACTCGTTAGTGTTACAAGGTCTCAGGTGTGAATGGGGAGCAGGTGTGTTAAATTTGGTGTTATCGCTCTCACTCTCTCATACTGGTCACTGGAAGTTCAACATGGCACCTCATGGCAAAGAACTCTCTGAGGATCTGAAAAAAAGAATTGTTGCTCTACATAAAGATGGCGTAGACTATAAGAAGATTGCCAAGACCCTGAAACTGAGCTGCAGCACGGTGGCCAAGACCATACAGCGGTTTAACAGGACAGGTTCCACTCAGAACAGGCCTCGCCATGGTCGACCAAAGAAGTTGAGTGCATGAGCTCAGCGTCATATCCAGAGGTTGTGTTTGGGAAATAGACCTATGAGTGCCGCCAGCATTGCTGCAGAGGTTGAAGGGGTGGGGGGTCAGCCTGTCAGTGCTCAGACCATACGCCGCACACTGCATCAAATTGGTCTGCATGGCTGTCGTCCCAGAAGGAAGCCTCTTCTAAAGATGATGCCCACTGAGCACTGGAACCATGTCCTGTGGTCTGATGAGACCAAGATATACTTATTTGGTTCAGATGGTGTCAAGCGTGTGTGGCGGCAACCAGGTGAGGAGTACAAAGACAAGTGTGTCTTGCCTACAGTCAAGCATGGTGGTGGGAGTGTCATGGTCTGGGGCTGCATGAGTGCTGCCGGCACTGGGAGCTACAGTTCATTGAGGGAACCATGAATGCCAACATGTACTGTGACATACTGAAGCAGAGCATGAAGCAGGGCAGTATTCCAACATGATAACGACCCCAAACACGCCTCCAAGACGACCACTGCCTTGCTAAAGAAGCTGAGGGTACCTAAACCCTATGGAGCATCTGTGGGGCATCCTCAAACGGAAGGTGGAGGAGCACAAGGTCTCTATCATCCACCAGCTCCGTGATGTTGCCATGGAGGAGTGGAAGAGGACTCCAGTGGCAACCTGTGAAGCTCTGGTGAACTCCATGCCCAAGAGGGTTAAGGCAGTGCTGGAAAATAATGGTGGCCACACAAAATATTGACACTTTGGGCCCAATTTGGACATTTTCACTTAGGGGTGTACTCACTTTTGTGGCCAGCGGTTTAGACATTAATGGCTGTGTGTTGAGTTATTTTGAGGGGACAGCAAATTTACACTGTTATACAAGCTGTACACTCACTTTACATTGTAGCAAAGTGCCATTTCTTCAGTGTTGTCACATGAAAAGATATAATAAAATATTTACAAAAATGTGAGGGGTGTACTCACTTCTGTGAGATACTGTATGTATGTATGTATGTATTCAGATTTTTTTCATGCAAACTATTATAACTTAAACTTACAGGGAATTTTTTTTTTTTAAATGAAGACTAAAAAAGCTGTCAGAAGTTTAGTGATCATGACGTTGAAGTCGAGCGACCATGGTGTCGTTTGATTATTGCCTGCGTTTAGCTTTTGACTTGTGCCGATTGTATTTACGCTTCAAAATTCTTAAAAGTGTTCATTTTTATGTTCATTTATTATGATGAACAAAACGTGTAAGAAAGCGTTTGTTGGTCACAGAGCTCATTTTTCTGCAATAATCCAAAAGCCAATAGAAAAATCCTATTGGGTTTTTGTCGAGGGAACCAGGGTGATGCTAACTTTCGGGTTGGCCTACAAAAATACGTCATCACTGCACCACTCTACAAGCAACAGCACATATTAGCATGTTAAATGCTAAATCTGCTGTGTACCCGTCCTCAGCCTAAGAAATAGCTTCACTATAATGCTAACAGAGTGTAACAGTTCTAAATACCAACATAACTGAACATTAAACAATATCAAGTCTCCCCCTTTTTAGTTTAGAAGAAAATGAAATTGGTTGTGTAGATCACAAATAATATGACTGACTGTTGTCATATGCAGTTGACGTTGTGAACGCAGTGCAGAGCTTCCGTGAATTTAATGACAGAAATTAAATTTTTGGGTGAACTAACCCTTTAATCAGTATATTTTCTTTAGACACAAGCCAAAATGTTACTTAATGTAGGTCAATATAATATATATTTTTTGGCTTTTTACAACTATTTAAACAAAATTGTTTCTTTTATTATTATTTTTTCCATGGGGAGTGTTCAAACTAAACAAAACAGAAACCATGATTTTCGATTAGACCAATATAAAAATGCACTTGTCAATATAAATGACACAGTCGTTTCACTTTTTTAGTGTAAAAAGTAAAAAAAAGTAAAATATTTAACACATATAGCACAGCCACCTGATAATCACTCACCTGATAATCAATTCCCACTTGATTGAGAGCTATATTGACAGTGAAAGTGGAAGCGTCATGATGTGGTCTTAATGAAGGCTGTTCATCAGGTTTATATCGAACTACAAATGCCAGATCAAACTGAGCCTGCAGGAGACAATCACACAGACAGATGCAGAGTCATCATGCAGCATTCACGTGTAAAGGATCAGCTGGCCCAAAGAAAAAATATAAACACCCCCATTCTGGAACATAACAGAACTTTTTGTGACCACAAGGATAAAAGAATTCTGATTATATCCTGAGTTCTCACACCGCTTCATTCTGACTTTATGGTATATCATGCAAACATCACCCGACTGAATATTAATATATAAATATTATATAAAATAAAGAATATATAAAGATATTTTTATTGTATTTGAATGACAAATGAAGAACGTATTCGAATGATGGGTGGTGGTCTCCCCGTCGGTCTGTTTGTGATGGCATGGGGACCCATTAAGCGCGGGGCCCGTTGCGGTCGCACCAGTTACACCGTCACTTTAACTTTAAATTTCATTTAAAACATATTAAAATATAAAACAGGAGCCGTATTCACAAAACATTTTAGCTTACCACTAAGATTCTTCCTAAATAGCAGTAAAAGTTCTCAGGTCAGAGTTTCCTCTTAAAATCTATTCACAAAGCTGCTGAGACAAACTTTTACTAAGGAATAGAGAGAAGTCTTATGCTAAGAGTAAGGGCGGGGTTGACCTCAATGCTATGGATGATGTCAACACGCTTACTAACTATGCACACAGTGATTGTAGGCTAAGTGTCATTAATTAAACAAGTATATGTTCAGCTAATTGTCAGCCTCATGTCTGCATCTCGAGAGATTGCAGAATTCAAGCGACAAATAATGTTTTATGAACAAAGTTCAGGAGGAGCACGTTCATATGGTCTATCTAATCAGCTTGAAAGTAGGCATATATACACAGCCGACTCACATAGTTTTTCTGCATCCCTCCACCACCCCGACTCCTCACTTTTGACTGGTTCCTATTCCCAGCCGGGATAGGGGGGAGCACTCTGGGTTTGGGCTAAATTCCGAGCTTGGGGCCTCCCCTCGGACAGCACGCCAAATACGCTTATTTTATTCTATTCATTATAATATATTTTACTCTATCATTTGTAAGTGTGAACTCGTGAAAACAACTGCCACAGGACATTATTTAATCATTTATTTATTAAATATTTATTTTTGGCGTTTTTGCCTTTGTATTATGATAGGACAGTGAGTAGACAGGAAGCGAAGTGGAAAAGAGAAAGTAGGGACGGAATCGAGCCAGAATCAAGCCAGAACTCGAACTAGGGTCATGCGAGCTGCCCACAAGGCTATCGGAGCCCATGATAGGATGTTATTTTCAACTTGACTGCAATGTTTTATTCTCCATCATTCAATGTATTTTGCCTGTACATAAATTAACCTTTATGTTATGTCATAGCAGATTCAAATCTATAAATCAAAAAAATATAAATAAATTTATTGCATTTATGAAGAAAAGGCTCATCACCTAAGGCTCTATCACCTATTGGTGTACAGTGTCATATATGTTGTTGGCAACAACCATTTTAGGATTGTTTGTGATTTGGTCTTAGTCACTTAGGAGTCTTCTTGCGAATATGGCCCCAGTTCTTGTAATAATATTTCACAATATTACTGTTTTTACTGTATTTTTTAATTCAATAAATGCAGCCTTGGTGAGAGACTTCTTTCAAAAACATTAAAAAATCGTAATTATTCCAAACTTTTGACCGGTAGTGTACTTCAAGACAAATATAATTAGTTTTTCAATGTCAGGAGAACAAAGAAAGGCTTACCCTTGTGTAGTACCCTGGAAACATTTTCTCGGTGACCGGCGCTATATAATCCAAAAGGAACTTTTGCCATTCTTTTTCATAGCCCACTTGATTCATGTGGATATCAATTGTGGGGACGTTCTCATATCCACCTTGGATCCTGGTGTCCTAAAAGTATAACAACAACAAAAAAAACAGTTTTCTCAAAAAAATACCAAGGTAAGGCAATGGGGATGAAACAGAGAAAAACAACAAGAACATACCACATTTCCACCTCCTGACCACTGGCCAAAATTTTCCATTTCTTCAACAAGATGATTGCAGGCCACGTCGGTGAAAACAGGGAACCAATACACATCAGGGCACGGCTACACAGAGAATTCCAAATAAGCAAAGTTTAACTTATAATGACTTTACAAAAGACTCAAAATCATTTGCTGTGCTTGCCATCACTATTACTATTTTTCCTATTTAGGTTTGGTGATTTTAACAAACCCCTAACACCTAAAAATACTAGTAACACTTTATTTCGATGGTCCACTTTAGACATTCTACTAACTATAAGTAACTGTGCAACTACATGTCAACTAACTCACATTAGAGTATTAGTAGACTGTTCGGGTTAGTAGATTAAGTTGACATGTAGTTGCAAAGTTACTTATAGTGAGAATAAACCATCACAATAAAGTTTTAGCAGATATTAAGCAGACAGTCTATTAATACTCTAATGAGAGTTAGTTGACATGTAGGTGCAAAGTGGCTTGTAGTTAGTAGAATGTCTAAAGTGGACCATCAAAATAAAGAGTTACCAAAATAGACACTATGGTTCAAAAGTTTGGGGTTGGTAATATTGTGAAATATTATTACACTTTAAGATACCTGTTTTCTCTTTTAATGTATTTTAATATGTAATTTATTCCTGTGATGCAAAGCTGAATTTTCAGCATCATTACTCTAGTCTTCAGTGTCACATGATCCTTCAGAAATCATTCTAATATGCTGATTTTCCACTCAAAAAACATTTCTTATTATTATATCAATGTTGAAAACAGCTGTGCTGCTTAATATTTTTGCGAAAACCATACATTTTTTGAGGATTCTTTAAATAGAAAATTCAAATTTGAAACAGAAATCTTTTGTATCAATTTTGATCAATTAAATGCATCCTTGCTGAATAAAAGTATTAATTTCTTAAAAAAAAAATCTTACTCCAAACTTTTTGTGTAGTTTATACCTTCTCAAGGGCAGGATAATAATCTTATAATACAGTATTTAATATTAAAAACTATATATTAAAATCTTTGGAAAATACTGCTATTATTGTATGCCTTGGGTGAATACTCACCGTTTCTATAAGCCCATCTCTCAAAATTTTGGAATAATTCTCATGAATGTATCTTTCCTCCCATTCCTGTTCCAGGGGGGGAAAAAAGAACAAAAAGGCAAAAACAAACAGTAAATAAACAATAAAGCAAGAATCTCTTGTATAATATTTCAATAAATATTGTCTGAAATTATATTTTATCTTACCACAGGATTTTCAAAGATCTGCCAGAGATCATTGTGCAAATGATTTGTCTCATAATTGTCAGTTGATAAAACTCGACCGAAAGTGTGCATATTTGTTACAAACATGAAGACACCCTAGAAATGAAAAAAATTAATAAATAAATAAAAACATATCAATCAATGACAGCAAAGTAATTGGTAGTTTATTGCACTTGTCACTAAGTGATTTCTTATGGTGATTTGTGCCATATTTATTTGAGTTTAATGTCTGACCTTGTTCCGAATGTTGCCGCAGAAGGCCATATCTGGATCAAGCGTTGCGGATTCAAACAGGTCAGGAGCTTTGAGGTCAGTCCTCAATGTATCCGCTTTTACCAGGAATATGTTAGAGACGTATGGCACATTCCACAAACCCCTGTTGAGGCATCAGAGAATGATCACATATTTGCCATTCATCCTGGTTTGATGAATTTCAAAGACTTCTTTATATTTTTAGAGCAGTGAAATGCACTCATCATTTTACATACTAAAGAAAATGCTCAAATTAGATAGCTGAGAAAAAACATGCACATATACATACATCTCTGTGGATTCTCTATCATATCACATGACTGTTTAAAGGGTTAGTTCACCCAAAAATGAAATTTCTGTCATTAAGTACTTACCCTCATGTCGTCCCAAACCTGGACATCCTTCGTTCATCTTCAGAACATAAATTTATATATTTTTGATGAAATCCGAGGGTATCTGATCCACACATAGGCAGCAACGACATTGCACCTTTCGAGTCCAGAAAGGTACTAAAGACATCATTAAAACTGTCGACGTGACTACAGTGGTTCAACCTTAATGTTATGAAGCGACGAGAGTATTCATAAATATTAAGGTTGAACCACTGTTGTCACGTCGACCGTTTTAACAATGTCTTTAGTACCCTTCTGGACCTTAAAAGGTCCCCTCGGATTTCATCAAAAATATCTTAATTTGTGTTCCGAAGATGAACAAAGGTCTTACGGGTTTGGGACGACATGAGGGTGAGTACTTATTGACAGAAATTACATTTTTTGGTGATCTAACCCTTTAAAATAACAGAACAAATAAAAGGAACTAAAAATCAACTTACACGCGGCGTCCTTGAACTATGTCCACGTAATCCTCTGACCTGGCGTAGTACCCGTCTGCACTGAGCGCACCCCAGAAGTTTGTCCACAGTCGCCCAGGTTTGGTCATCATTGGTGCAATGAAAGGCCTGTGAGGTTCATAAAAAATAATGATTATAATCAAAGAAATAAAGATCCATTTTTCTCCACCTAGAAAACACAACTTTATAACTCAAATACTAAGCATTTTAATGAATAATACACAGTGTTGGGGGTAAAGCATTACAAGTAATGTGAGTTAAGTAATCAGATTACTTTTTCCAAGTAACAAGTAAAGTAACACATTACTTTAAAATTTACAACATATCTGAGTAACTTTTTCAAATAAGTAAAGCAAGTTACTTTGTTTTCCCATTTACTGACTGGCAGCTCTTCTGTTTGGAGTAAGTGCAGAGGTGTTTTTTGTGCTGTGTGAACATGATGGTTATTGTAGTTCTAGACTAAATGTGAACAGGCATATACTCAACTCACTTGTACAAAAACACATTCAGTATTCATCAAAATGAATAAAACAGTGAAATGCAAACAGAATATTACACAAACATGCAATAATTATATATGTTAAATAATACAAATATATTTTTTGTATTTAATCTCACTTTATGAACCAATGTTTTTGCTGCTGACATTCGATGATCCAATTCAATGATACAAATAATCAGCATCGTTGAGCTGCGCTCTCTACTGTACAGGTGTGAATTTGCATTTCCTCCAGTCTGAGGCTTATTCATTTCACTATTAATGTGAAAGAGCCTTTACGTTTGCCAAAACAGAACTTTTGTAGGGGTTTTTTGTTATTAAATAAACAAGCAAGTCCAGCTTAGGTGAGAAAAAGTAACGCAAAAGTAATGTAACGCATTACTTTCCATATTAAGTAAATAAGTAACGCAATTAATTACTTATAATTAGATAAAGCAATATTATAATGCATTACTTTTGAAAGTAACTTTCCCCAACACTGATGATACATAAACACTGTAATAAAACACAGACTTAACATTTCTGCTTTTAAAAATCCTCCAGAATACCTTGATTCATAGGTTTTCATTGCAAGTGCATTACTGTATGTGCAGTATTTGTGTGTACATACAAACACATGCTGTCCATAGAGCTTTACTTGTTAAATGATTAGTTCACTTTCAAATGAAAATTAGCCCAAGCTTTACTGATCCTCAAGCCATCCTAGAGGTGTATATGACTTTCTTCTTTTTGATGAACACAATCGGAGAAATATTAATAAATATCCTGACGCATCCGAGCTTTATAATGGCAGTGAACGGGACCAACGTGTATGAAGCTGAAGAAAGTGTCTCCATCCATCATAAACATTCTCCACACGGCTCCAGGGGGTTAATAAAGGCCTTCTGAAGCGAAGCAATGCGTTTGTGTAAAAAAAATATCCATATTTAACAAGTTATGAAGTAAAATATTAGTTTCCGCCAGACCGCCTTCTGTATTTAACGTACGAAGAAAGTGTAAAACTCTCGCAGTTCAAAAAGCTTATGCTACGTCCTACGCCTTCCGTATTCAACTTACGGAAAAAGTGTAACTGACGCGATGCCAGTTTACACTTTCTTCGTAACTTGAATACGGAAGGCGGTCTGGCGGAAGCTAGATATTTTACTTCATAACTTGTTAAATATGGATTTATTTATTTTTACACAAATCGCTTCAGAAGGCCTTTATTAACCCCCCGGAGCCATGTGGAGTACATGTTTATGATGGATGGATGTGGATGGAAGCACTTTCTTCAGCTCGTACTCGTGACCCGTTAACTGCCATTATAAAGCTCGGATGCATCAGGATATTTATTAAAATATCTCAGATTGTGTTCATCAGAAAGAAGAAAGTCATATACACCTAAGATGGCTTGAGGGTGAATAAAGCTTGGGCTAATTTTCTTTTTAAAGTGAACTAATCCTTTAAGAGCTTTAAAATTCTTTTAAAGCCACCAAATACATTACTATACACTACCGTTCAAAAGTTTGGGGTCTGTAAGCAGCACATATTAAGCAGCACAGCTGCTTTTTTTAACATTGATAATAATCAGAAATGTTACTCGAGCAGCAAATCAGCATATTAGAATGACTTCTGAAGAATCATGTGACACTGAATAATGGAGTAATAATGCTGAAAATTCAGCTTTGATCACAGGAATAAATTACATTTTAAAATACATTAAAATAGAAAACAGTTATTTTAAATTGTAATAATATTTCACAATATTACTGTTTTTACTGTTTTTGATCCAATAAATGCCATTGTGGTGAGCATAAGAAACTTCATTAAAAAACAAAAAAAAATTGAACAGTAGTGTATTTTATTAGAGGACATGAACTCAATAAAGAAAACTGTCAAGTACATTCAATTCTTTACGTCTTACTTATTCACTTACTTATTGAGCTCAATTAGGATTTTAAGTGTGTCCTCATTCTTTAAAACCACATCCACGTCTATGCTGAAGAAGTATTCACAGTCAATGTCGTCTCGACACATATCGCTGCAATAAAAAAAAAAAAGAAAATTAATGGAATATTCAAATCATAGAAGTGCCATTTGTACAATGACAAACTGTTTCCCAGTTTCCATATGGTGTTTAGGTGCAACATATTAAAATGTACTTGATTTTTGTAAAAATAAATTCTGAATTTAAAAAGCACACTTACAAGCCAATATTACGTGAGGTCACAGGATCTATATCCTCCTCTGGTCCAATCAGCTTCGCACCCTGGTATTCAGACTCGTGATGCTCTAGAAATGTAAGCACTTGTTGTTCGTGGTGTGATTCCTACAAAAGAAATTATTCAGAAGTATTGTTCCTCATTATTATGTAATGAATATAAAAAAGAGCAATGACAATAATGAACGTCAAAATAGGCAATTCGATCCATTAACAAATAAAAGAAAAAAGCTGTTCAACAACATTTAATCTGATCTGATCTACCTTTAACAATGAAGACCCAACTTATGAAAAGAAGATAATATGATATTCATCAGGCACACTGTATTAAACAGGACAGGATAGGTGTATCAGTTTCCTGATAATGATCTTATTCACATGGTCTGTTTCACTTAACTCTTAATTTAGTTAGTTGTCATGACAACTCTCGGAGTGTTTGGCATGGTAATGGATGTGACAACGTTGATATGTTTGGTCTTGGTGGAATAGATCTGATACGCTGCTGCTGCTGTTATTGCTGCTGATGTGTCCACATAAGACATGCTTCTGCTATACATGAATTACCCATAGCAGATCTATACAGGTGGAGCTGGGGAAGGTGGAGGGTTTCTGAAAGCGTGCTGCAATGCTACAGAAAATGCTGACCAAGTATTTGCAGGTTGAGCAGCGAGCTCATTGGCTACTGATACAGCAGGAACCAATCAGCTAAGCCCTATAGAGAATGATGATTGCAAGCTGAGTTAAGGACCTATCAGCCTGCGCCATCTAGAGTTTCATGACAGAACTTCATTTTATATAGAATTAGCCAGTATAGATAGATTCCAATAAAGACTGTCAAATTTTAAGAGCTTAACTGGCAACATTTGTAAACATTAGTAAATGCATTAGCTAACATGAACTAACAATATGAGTAGTATATTTTTTAAAGCATTTATTAATGTTAGTTCATTGTTCATAGTAGTTCACAGTGCATTAACTAATGTTTACAAATACAACTTTTGATTTTAAAAATATATTAGTAAAAGTTGTTAGTTATTAGTCCATTGTTAGTTCATGTTAACTAATGTAGTTAACAAAAGAAGCGGTAACACTTTAATAAGGTTTAACTGTTAAAAAGTGCATACAGGAGTTAAAAAATCTGCATATAAAATTTTACCTTATTGTAAATGAATAATCTGAGTCGGTTTTTGGGGTATTTGAGATTAAGTAAGCGCTCAAAGAACACAGTGACGAAGGGGGTGGGCTGCTGGATGAAGACCCCAATGACCACTACAGGATATTCACTCTCCTGCAGACGAAAGCAACAACAACAACAAAAAAAAAACAGGCAAACAATTAATACACCAAACAATTATTCAGCTAAAATTTAATTTAAATCGAAACACATATGTTTTAAGTCTCTATAGATGCTTCTATGAATGCTTATAGTGTAAAGTTATTAAAAATGGCTTTTATTGGTGTAAATTAAAGTAGTTAGTTTGATTGTATATCATTTTAACATTTTAATAATTATTTTAATCATTTGTAATATTTTTTATCAATTTAACACAATCTACTGTATGTATATAATCCAGCTTTTTTATTTCAATTTTAGATTTTTTGTTTTATTATACAATATGCAGTAATATCAACAATAATATTTAATGTGACTTAATCAGTCTGACTAAAGGGTCTTTTTAAGGGTCAGATCAGGTATAAACAGCTCTTTAAAGTAATAACTACACAGTATCAATGTTTACATTATTATCATGATTATTTAAAAAGGTGTATGGAGCCCCGCACATGACATGCAGAAGAACAAAATATATATACTGTGGCCACAAATTAAGAATTCATTCCCATTCCTTAATAATGTGTGGCCGCATTTTATAAAACAAGGGAACTAATTAATCAGTCAAGGCAAGGGAAGGAATTCTTAATTCGTGGTTGGCCACAATATTTTTTTCCCCCTTCATGTCATGTGTCTGTACAAGTGGACTTGAAATTATTTAATTATTAAAACAATCTAAACACAACAATACCTTTATAAATGCCTTCAGAATTTAGCCTTAAGAATAAGATTCTGGACTATTTTAACAATTAAAAAAAAAAAAAAAAAAAAAAACTGATGGGAAACTGTGGTAATAGTAGTAAATGTAAGGCCCACCTGGAGTCCAGAAAGCGGACGCAGATCCTCATTAGAAATTGTGCAGCCAGTCTCAAATGTCCACAGATTTGGGATATAGTTCCCTAGGTAGTTTAACTGAAGCTGAAAGAAATGGCATGTAATAAAAATGATTAAACTGAAAAAGACAGATAACTTATTTATTTGGATCATAACAGAAAATCGATTTACTTTGGTGGGTCCGTTGCCATGTATAATAACGGGTAGCGTGTCATAAAGTACATTTCTGGCTCGCACACGTCCATCTTCAAACTTCAGCACAACTTCATCTGTTCATGCAATAACAAAAATGATTATTAAAAAATATTACTATTCAGATTAATATTCTATGTGATCATTAAGTTATACAGTTATCTATTAAATCATGAATTCTGTTTGAATCATTGTGTGGTAAGTTAAATAGCCATAAATATCCACTGGCCCATTTATAAAGGATTTCCTTCACAAATGTTTGGATGAATCTCTCTTGGGTATCTGTAATGGATACATCTGATCTTGAAAGCATAAAAAAGCTTTTGAAACAGTCTTTTGAAGCTTAAACAGTGAACTTTTCACTGTTCACATGAATTCCAATAGATCTGATATTACCATTAGGATGAATGAGGGATTCATAGCAACATTCAAAGTTTAATGTGTCCTTTCTTTATTGATTCTTAATGTTCTTCTTTTTTATTACCAAAGTTATATTACTAAAAGTTAATATTTATTATATAATCAATATTTATATAAATACTAGAAAAAGTTGTCTGCTCAACTGTGCTCTTTCTTGCAAAAAAAAAAACTGAACAAGGCTGCATCTCAATACTAGTTTTACTTGATCTTAGTGCTGCATTTAACACTATAACAAGAGTATGACAAACTCTTAAGTCGATTACAAAATTACACTGCTATTCGGGGACAGGCATTAAGGTGGTTTAGATCATACCTATCAGACCGTTCCCATTTTGTTTATTTAAACAGGGAAGTTATCGTCAGTAAATTATTGAGTGCCACAAGGGTCTGTTTTAGGCCCTCTACTACTTTCAATATACATGCTGTCTCTCGGTATTATGTTACACGTTATATGTACCTACTGTACTGATAGCAGTGAATTATGCATAATCACAGGAAACTAACCCTTAACCAAACCCTAATCTTAAACCTAACCAGGGATGGAAATTAATTTGTGCTTGGGGCAAAAATGCCACCAAAATGAACAAAAATGGCTCCCGAATTCAAGAAAATGGGACAAAAATAGTCCCTGCACAATTAAACTAAATCTATTAGGGCTGTCATGATTTAGGTGAAATGTGAAAATGAATGAACAAGTTGATTGCAGCATTAAATCTGGTCTTGCACTAAACTGAAGCAGACCACTTGTATACTTTACTTTTGTATACTTGTATGCTTTATTTTAAGGTGTCCATGTTACAGTGTAATTATACATTTAAGTACTGAGTAATAAAATACTACATGTACTTAATATAGGGTAAGAGTTAGGATAAGGGTGTGTTTTAGGGTTAGTTGCATGTAATTATGCACAATTTATAGTAATTACTATAGTAAATACATGAAACATTTCTAACAAGGACATAAAGTTGTTTTCCGGTTTGAAAAAACATTTCATGCTACTAAAATAACCAATGTGAAGTCTTGATATTCTCAAAATCAACAAACCAAACACAAAAATGTTTATGTATTCTATTAATCAAAATTAATAATCATTATTACGTTACAATAATCAACAATAATGACTTTTGTCAATAAATGCAGCCCCACCCTGTAATGAGTTCCTATTTTTTAATTTAATAATATATATACTTTATGTAGGCTATTTACATTATGCAATTCTTGTGTAAATACATGTATGCCACCTTTGAAAACAATTAATACACCAAACAATTATTCCGCTAAAGTTTAATTTAAATCGAAACACATATGTTTTAAGTCTCTATAGACGCTTCTATGAATGCTTATAGTGTAAAGTTATTAAAAATGGCTTTTATTGGTGTAAATTAAAGTAGTTAGTTTGATTGTATATCATTTTAACATTTTAATAATTATTTGTAATATTTTTTATCAATTTAACACAATCTACTATATGTATATAATCCAGCTTTTTTATTTCAATTTTAGATTTTTTGTTTTATTATACAATATGCAGTATCAACAATAATATTTAATGTGACTTAATCAGTCTGACTAAAGGGTCTTTTTAAGGGTCAGATCAGGTATAAACAGCTCTTTAAAATAGCAACTACACAGTATCAATATTTACATTATTATCATGATTATTTAAAAAGGTGTATGGAGCCCCGCACATGACATGCAGAAGAACAAAATATATATACTGTGGCCACAAATTAAGAATTCATTCCCATTCCTTAATAATGTGTGGCCGCATTTTATAAAACAAGGGCTATTTATAGGCTATTTACATTATGCAATTCTTGCGTAAATACATGTATGCCACCTTTGATCAGCATTGTAAATTAATTGATCAGTCTGTGTAAACCGATGCAGCTGACGTCAATTCCAGGGGGCAAATATAGTCCCTTAATGAAAAAGTCAATTTCTGACCCTAACTCTAAGCCTATAAGTACATCTTGTTAATGAATATATTACTCAGTACTTAAACATATAATGAATTCTATCAGAATACACTTTTAGGACCAAAAAAAAAAAAAAAAATCCAGACATTTTCTAAAGAGCTCTGTTATTCCCGAATCAAACATGTATGAATTTGTCATGAATTTCAAAATGAATCTCAAGGTTAAAATGTGGGGGTATAATTTCTCAGGTCAATAGGTCTGTTAATTTAGAAAGACTTTTTAAACAGAAATACTGAACCATGCAAAGAGTATTTATATGAACTAGTAGTTTACAAACTCTTGTTTTCTTTATGGTTATTAATCTCATACGAATGACAGCATACCTAAATATTTATGGTGCTCTAACAGCCTTTTCCCAGGCAAAATGTACAGTGTATTCTTTAAACCAAACTATACAGTAGCTTCAGTGTCGCACACCTGGGTTGTAACATCCTGCTGAGATGGTGTACGTGTACACAGGCACATCTTACAGTTAGCTCTAGCATTCCAGCCACAAATGCCATTACAGGCAACTGGGAAACTCGCTCTCCTCCCACAATCTGGCAGAGAGTCAAAACTACAGCTGCCAGTCGAGTAGAAAACAGAAGAGCTTTAATCCACATGAAACCAATCAGCATTTGAGACCCTCAGCAAAGCATTTCATTAGCGGTTCCTCATTAAACTGAAAAGTTACAGAAAGAGGAAACTTCCCAGCAGGTATCAGAGAGCAAGAACTGTACTGACGCTGCACTTTGGAGAGCATAAAACAGGATGTTCTCCTTTAGAGAGCTGATGCTAGTGAGAATTTTGCAGAAGCCTCTTTAAAGTCTCCATAGAGTTTATGATGGAACTCCTCTCCAGTTAAAATCTTATAACAGCTATATTTCTAAATCAGGCAGTGAGAACACAAAATGACACACTTACCAAGAGCTCCATGAAGATTCTGGAACAATCTGCACTTGTTGTCCAGAGTTATATTTATGGACTTCTAAAGAGGAAATGACAGAGAAGAAGAAAACGCAGCATTCACAAATTTAATATGTGTCATTACTGAAAACTGTGAACTTGTGTGCATTCTGTAAACAAGGCAACATCTTCTAAAACAGAGCAGTAAAGTTTTAGGAAACCACACCATGGTTGCCACCACTTAAAATTTAAACTATACCAAAACAACACTCACTCTTTTCTCTGGGTTGATATATATCTTGGTGAAAAAGAGTTGGTCGCTGTCACTATCTGCTCCTGACCAGTCAGAAAGCATCTCTTTAAGGTTGGGTGCATAACCAATGAAGCCTAGAAAAAAGAAAACACCCAGCATTACAATTGGAAATGCCTATAAATAGATGCAAAACGTGTTATTATCTGGTTTAGATGTGAAACTGGATGATTTAAAGAGAGTGAATTTTCAGAGAGGCAACAGATGACAATACAGAGTGTGAAAAGAATGTCCTGATTATTTCACAGCTGTTAATCTCTGACATCACCCTATAAATATGAATGTTTCTGGACCATTCTCAGAGATTGTGAAAAAGGAAATTTAAAAAAAGAAGAAGCCTCAAACTTCTTGGTAAATCTAACTCTCTTCAAACATGAGAATGTGAGCTAATCACAATTATATTCAACCACTAAATTATAAGATTAAAATAGATTTGGTTGGTGGTATGTTTGGAATTAGCTAATGCATGATGAATTGATAAACATTATTAGCACATTATTAGCATTCATCCACTGTAAAACCAAAAATTGCTGATTCCAGAGTTTTGAAATAAACAAACCCCAATTGAAGCACCTACTGTATTCTGAAAAAAATCATTCTTCTTACTGTAATCAGAACTGTGAAGTACAACTGTATATACGTCGTAGTTGTAATTTAATTTAACAATTTTATCTTGCCAGGACAATGATTTTTATTGCAGTTTTACAGTAATGAGAATGAGCGGTGGTTAATTGTCATAAAAATACAATCATAATGATCCTAAAAAGAGCCTCTTTGTATTTAAATGAAATATAATTTTTTAATTTACTCCTTTAATTTTGTGGCGAAATATATGGTGCATTCAAGTCATGTCGGAAAGATCGTAGATGCAATGAATGTGGAATGTAGTTTATATATATATAAAACTATGTTTCATGTACAAAACGTGATAGTGTTATATAATTGCTATAGAATATATATAACGATTAAGGTTACAGTGACTTCATAAAAACATTAAAAAAGCAAAAACACACCTAATGTGCATTCTTTATTAGTAGAATAAAAAATATTACTGTTTTATAGAAAAAGACTTTGACTTATTCCAACTAAGAGTGATTTGAACACACCTGACGTTGTAATTACGCATTTCCAGCTCAATAATACAAACTTCCCAGGAGGACTTGAATGCACCAATAACTCTGACATGTCATTGTGAGATTTATGTATAAATGATTTGTAAACTTTCATTTTGCATCCAAAACTATACAAAATTGAGCTAACAGAGCATACAGTATGTCTAAAGCTCTTTAATGATAATCAAAAAGAGAGCAATACCTCCTGCTCCAAGGAACCTCTTCCCTTCCCTGACATGAGGATGTTTGTCTTCCAGGTGACGGTCTGGCCAGATGAGCGTCTCGGCAGAAAACACAACTTTGTGTTTGGCCTGCTGAAACTTCTTCAGCAGCTCTTTTGGACCAGAAGAAAAGATTACATCATAGCTGTGGAAAGCCAGAGCATAAATAATTGTTGCTGTCAATGATCAACACTGATGCTTGAAAGAGCACAGACATATCAACACACTCCAGATGTAATGTATTTAATTATAACGGACATAACTACCTCTCCACAAAAAGAATGACTTTGTTCTCCTCGTGTATCTCCTCCAGAGCAGACTTCAGCAGGCGCACTTTCTGCCCTCCACCTGGAGGCAACATGTAATCTCCACCTTTCCATGTTTCACCCCTTCCGAGAACCTAAAAAAAACGCAAAGGAATGTCAGGCATCAGTCTGCAGATTATAGACCTTAAAGTGTCATATAGGGTCCATCTAACAAAAATGTCAGGATCATATTTCACCCTGAAATCATACGAATTAACGTCACACTTTAGATTAGGGTTCAATTCTCACTATTAACTATGACTTTTGCCTCAATAAACTCCTAATTACTGCTTATTAATAGTTAGTAAGGTATTGAGTAGGATTAAGAGGTGTAGAATATGGTCAAATGCAGAATAAGGCATTAATATGTACTAATAAACAACCAATATCCTAGTAATATGCATGCTAATAAGCGACTAGTTAGCGAGAATTCATCCCCAAACTAAAGGGTAACCGAAATAACATTTTACATTAAGAAAACCAATCTTAAACTTTTGGAATATAAGCATACATCATGGTAGTATCTGCTGTACTGAATTTATTTTAATTTATTTTTAATTTTTTATTTTAATTGAATTTAACAAAATAAGTGTGACAGGATGATACTAAACTAATAGAATAATGAAAATTACATACAATATATTTATTTAAATCAGTATAAATTGAAGGTAATAAGGATTTATACTGTTAGTATATCATTATGTTTGTGTGTAATATAGCAAATATCACTGATTTTCTTGATTATGGCATTATGGTAATTAGCACTTGTGCCCCACAACTGTTCGGTTACCGACATTCTTCAAAATATCTTCTTTTGTGTTCAACATAAGAAAGAAACTCATACAGGTTTGGAACAACTTGGGGGTGAACAAATGATGACAAAATTTTCATTTTTGGGTGAACTATCCCTTTAAATAGAACGTTCCACTTTATTAACATGCTCAATGTTTAACTGAACATTACAATATTCATTACTTTTTCAAAGGGAAACTGTTGGAAAAAGTGCCTCACCTTGATGGTGTAATTGAAGACTTTTGCGGATCTCATAAAACGTCTGAAGCCATCAGTCTCCTGCGTGGCTACAGTCAGCACTAGAAGATCCCCTGAGACACAGAAAACACAAATCAGAGTGGATCTTCTCCACAGCTGCTCAGTTCTTCTGCCTACGTGCTGGAAGAGCACATCCTAATGGGTATCCCACATCTCTTGTGAGGATCAGACAGGAACTCCATGCACAGCTGGAATATTAACATACCATATTTAAACCTGGCGCAAGAAAGCCAGTTCTGCCGCAAAAGTGATATTATCCTATGTACGAATACGTTTTCTATCAAATGTAGTGTGATTTTTGTTTTCTTTTGCAATGCAATTTACAAGAATTCCTGGTTACCTAGACAATATCTGGTTACGAGAAAACTAGGTACGCGTAGGTACAATGTAAGTAACAAATGTTTTTTGCACTCGCATTGCGCATTTTGTTACTCTTATTGCGCACAACTACAATTTGAGACATGAAGTAAACTGTTTGCACTGTTTTAGAGAAATTTTGTTGTAAATTATCATCATAAACTGATCTCTGCACTGATATCTGCATGAAGGGGTCCACGTCAGCGGCGTGAGTCCGTAACGCCTGGCTAACTTTACCTAGCAAGTCAGGTTTGCAACGAACCCTTACAATGAATCATGGTAAAATTGTAGTAGTGAGTTACATTATCATGTACAGAAGCGGTGTGTGGTTTATCTAAGCTGTGATAAGCTGAAATCATAGCCTTACCCTCGGGGATCAAGCCCTGCTGATTGCAGTGAAGCGGAGAAAAGGTCGCAAACAAAAACACGAGAAAGATTAGAACTTCTCTCATGTTCGGATCCGTTAATCTTCAGACCGCTACAATAACGGCGACTGATGAAATAAGGCCTTTCCTCGAGGGAAAGTTAGTTATATTCCCGTACAAACACAGCCTGCCCACTTCTGCCTTAGTGCCTTTCCCCACCCCTCGATCCCTGACCACACGTACAGAAAGAGCTCAGTTAGTACCAGAAACAACAATCAGTAAATTCAGCACATAATATCTATCTATCTATCTATCTATCAGAACATTTTACACACAAACTGAGTGAGGGACAGTTCACACCTTTTTACTCCGGTTAATATTTCTCAGGGTAGGTTAAAGTAGGCCTAAAAGAAAAAAAAACATACAGTTAATTGAACACGTTATCACCCTGTATGGGGTAAGTTGTCACTACGGAACCTGAAATTAAACCGCAATGTGCTTTTCAGCAAAAGTAAAACAATTATGAAACACAATACAATTCATGAAACAGCAAAAATGTAAAGGCCACATGTAAAAAATATTAAACCATTGTTTTGACCAAAACATATTTTTAATTAATAGATACATTTCATTATACATTTCATTACATATACAGTAGTATACATTTCATTTCAAATATGTGACAACTTGCCCTGACCTGACATTCACGTATAACCTTCCAGTTGAAATTTCCCTTCATTATATAGTAAACTCTTGTCTATAGTAAGCTTGGATATTAATCTGTCACTAAAATGTACACTAATTCAAAATATTAATGAAGTCAGAAAGATAGAATACATTACAATTCATTACAGCAATAAATCCATTAACCTTTATTGGCTCAGGAAAGATCTTGTTATAAGAATCCTATTATTCAAATTCAGAAATTATTTGATATTATGTTGCATATATATAGCCCCCCCCCTCTCTCTCTCTCTCTATATATATATATTTTTTATTTATTTATTTATTTATTTATTTATTTTTTAAGTGGCAAAAGTAGGGGTGAATTCAGGTTTATTGGGACACGTTTTGACATTGAGACGACCGAGAAAAAGTGTCCCTAAAAAAAAGTGTATAAATCTTGCAGCATGTTTATAAGCTTTTGTTCTTTTTTTTTTTAACAAAGGCTACTCGATATAATTAATACATGTACAATGTATATATGTCTTTATATTGCAAAATGCCATTTTTAAAAACAAATCACATCCATTAACTCAAAAAAAACAAAAAAAAACAGGAAAGGCAGCAGTCATCACTAGTGCCGTAAAGCCGTTTAGAAGTTTCTAGGTCAGTATTATATACTGGTCCAGGATCAGTTTCGTCTTCCACTGCTACGTTGCAATGACGTAAGACAGGCTGCCAACGGCTGATTGTAGAACAGCGATTTGAGGCGCTAGTCCAGCTTAAACTACGACAGGTCTTGGACTCCGACACTTCCGGTATTTTTACGGCAGCCTGGTTTCTTTCCACCAACAGAGATGTCAGCTGGCTGAGAGATGACATGTACACACTACTACATAATACAGCAAACAAACAACGACGAAATAAACTCTAGCAGACACACGTGATTACGCGACGCAAACATTGCTTCGACGCGACAAAGTAAATCTTAAAGAGTGAACGCGAAATGGGTGAGCAGAAATGTGTTATCTAGTCAGCTGACTAGCCTGATAACAGCAACTGGAATTAATGCAAACTTTTTGCAGATAGAAGTGGCTCGTTTAACAAATGTCTGGAGTTGTTTTTGCATTTATTTTAACGGAAAATAAGTTCAAGACCAAGTACTCGAAAAATACGTTTGCTTTTTGAACCACTCTGTGTCCGAAGACATTACTAATACTTTTTTTCGCGCGTTTTGCTCTTCGAGATTAGCTTTATAACTACTATGCCTGCCAAAGCTGTTAGCCACTCCCAGCTTTTACTGCTGTCAGGAAGTCACTGATGCCCTATATATAGTGATCACCCTAAACTGAAGAAAACAGCAGTAGTTTATGTTTAAACCGTCCAAGAGCATTTGGAGCAAAAGACAGATCATGTGGCTTCAGCAGAGATTAAAGGGGCTGCCTGGTTTACTTTCAAGCAGCTGGGCCCGCCGTGTATTGGTTGGATTACTGCTCTTCCTCATTTTCTACTGGTACTTGAGCTCAGATGGGCTCCTGAAGTTTCTAAGCTTATCTAGGGAGACTGGGGGAGCTGCGGGGGTGTGTTTGCAGACTGATCTTCACAGGTGGGCGCCGCTGGTTGACAGAGGGGAGGGAGTAGTTCTTACCCCCCAAACCAAAGAATCAGTTCCATTTGTGGTTGGTAATGGACATTTTCTGGTGGATGTGGACTCTAACAAACTCTGGGTAGCTTCATCTTCACAGCCTGGGTCTGCACCGGTTCACCAAACAGACTACAGCCCGATTGTGCGGTTGCAGGTGCCAGGAATGCGCTCGGAAGCTCGGGGAATGATGCTGTGGTACAGAAAAGGCTCTGTGCTGTCCTCCCGGTCTTCTCATGACTGTATAGTCATACGCGAGGAATTTGTTGCGCATCGCAGCCGACCCAATGTTTATCTTCAGAGGATTCACATATCAAACCCTACAGACCATGTGGTCTCGATTGACGTGGCCATGGAGTCACTTTCATTTAGGAGCACCGTGGAGATGATGGAGGACAAAGAATTTGTGCTCTCCACAGGTAAGGTGCTCACGGAAAAGAAGGACACTGTGTTAGTGGTGGTGGCCACAAAGAGACTGGGCACCAAGATCCCGGTTCCTCCCAAATCTGAATACTCAGAAAGCCTGGTGAGTGTGATTCACACTTCGGAGCCCACCGAGGGTGGGAAACTGGACGAGACTCTCAGCAAGCTCAGAGAAGGAGTCAAAAGAGAGATGGCGGATGTCCTGCGAGCTAATGTGGAAGAATTAATGCAAGAACACCAGCAAGCATGGGTGGATCTCTTCATATCTGGCAAGTTGACTGAGCACTGTCTGCTGACATAATTATTATTCATTGTAAATAATATCAGTACATACATTTCAGGTTGATTGGAAACTTTGTAGAATTCTGAATGAATAAATCCTAAAGAGGTCATATCATGAGAAATTGAATTTTACTTGATCTTTTTCAAAGTGTTTAATTTTTGTTTTAAAGGCACACTATGTAAGATTTTTGGATTAAAATATCCAAAAACCACTAGAACAATGTTATATATTTTGTTGACTTGTGTACTTACTTTATCCCAAATGTTTCCAAGAATGTTTAAATCCAGTCATTTTTAAGTCATTTTTTTATTTCATAAGTCATTTTTACATAAGACACGGAGCGTGTCTGTGCGTCACCTATCAATGACATCATACTCGCGTTACCCTCGATTTCCTGTTTTATTTTGAGAAACCATGGAAACATCAGATACACTTTAATATATTACATTTTTTATTAGACAAGGGAACAACTGTTTGGTACCTTCATCGGCAGAAAACTAATCGTCATATATCTCAACACAGTAAGTCTTATTGTTTAAATCTTGTTTTTTTTTATTTACTGCGAATACCATGTTTTACCATGACTAATATCAATCTTACTGCAGTGTGCAACAAGTGTCTCATAGTAGCCGCCAAGCGAATGCAGAGAGTAATGTTATAACATCATTTTCAACACACACAAATGTATCTAATATGATAAACAGCGCTGCGTTACCCCACATATGCTTGACTGGAAGATGCGGCTCCAGCGGCCTCGTTTCTGCTCGCACAGCACTCGGCCCCGCTCTGCTTCATACTACGTTAAAGGAACACTCCACTTTTTTTGAAAATAGGCTCATTTTCCAACTCCCCTAGAGTTAAACAGTTGAGTTTTACCGTTTTCAAATCCATTCAGCCGATCTCCGGGTCTGGCGGTACCACTTTTAGCATAGCTTAGCATAGTTCATTGAATCTGATTAGACCGTTAGCATCTCGCTTAAAAATGACCAAAGAGTTTCAATATTTTTCCTATTTAAAACTTGACTCTTCTGTAGTTACATCGTGTACTAAGACCGACGGAAAATGAAAAGTTGCGATTTTCTAGGCCGATATGGCTAGGAACTATACTCTCATTCCGGCGTAATAATCAAGGAACTTTGCTGCCGTACCATGGGTGCAGCAGGCGCAATGATATTACGCAGCGCCTGTGACCCCCTGCTTGCACAGAGAGTGTGCCTTGCAACCATGGAGACATTTGTGAGAGGCGCTGCGTAATATCATTGCGTCTGCTGCACCCATGGTACGGCAGCAAAGTTCCTTGATAATTACGCCTGAATGAGAGTATAGTTCCTAGCCATATCGACCTAGAAAATCGCAACTTTTCATTTTGCGTCGGTCTTAGTACACGATGTAACTACAGAAGAGTCAAGTTTTAAATAGGAAAAATATTGAAACTCTTTGGTCAGTTTTAAGCGAGATGCTAACGGTCTAATCGGATTCAATGAACTATGCTAAGCTATGCTAAAAGTGGTACCGCCAGACCCGGAGATCGGCTGAATGGATTTGAAAACGGTAAAACTCAACTGTTTAACTCTAGGGGAGTTGGAAAATGAGCCTATTTTCAAAAAAAGTGGAGTGTTCCTTTAACGTTAATGATCTCATCCATGAACATGATTTCTGCCCGAGTCCCATCCCGATTCTTTTCCACCAGCTGTAAGGTGAAGACGACATCTCCCATAAATCCGTGCTCAATCTCGGCGTCATCAAGCTAAGCCTTTTTTTTTAAATAGGTGACCTCTAGTGGAGAAAAACTACATAGTGTGCCTTTAATAATAAAAAAAAAGGTCTGAGACGCATGTCTGATCTGTTGAGCTTCAAGTCCCCATGAAATCAAAATTGATGATTCATATTTTTTATAATATATTTAATGGAACATTTAGAATAAATGATTTATCCATGCAAATCATTACTTTTTTAATTCATGTGCACTCATCGTAATCTTTAATCAAAATAACTTCTCCTCCCCCCTTGCAATGACATTTCTTCTCTGATGGGCGGGACAATAATCCCACCCCTCCAGGAACCGGTCACTCACATGAGATCGCAGCAATTGGCATACTACAACGATCCAATCAATTCCAGATGGACCAAATCAAGTCCTGCCCTATTTTTTCTTGTTTGAGAAGCCATTTCACTTAAGGCTGGCCCACACTAAAAGATTTTTAAAATCTTATCAGATTTTCAAAATGTGGGACATCACAAACATGACGATAAAAAAAGTCATAGATTTAACAGTTTGGTTCCTATAGTGTGTGGAGTGCTGCGATATGACCAAGACGGCACACCACACACTAACAGCAAGTCACAAACAACCAGAGTCCCGACTTTGAACATGGGAAATCTCGCAAAATCTCTCGTGGTCAAATGTGACTTTAGACTTAACAAACATGGCGGACGACAGGAAAGAAAAAAATGGTGATAATAGTGTTTGGACTGCTTTTTACAGAAAATTTGCCAAAAGAAAAAAGCTTTGGATGAAGTCATGTTATGCTTCCATCAGCTTGCTTTCTGATTTAGTATCGCTTCGTTCCATGTGACAATCTACAGAGTGCATACACTTTTGTCCTCTGGGTTCCCCCCACACAACAGGATTTCTGATCTCCAACATGTTGAATATTTACGAATTGAGATCGGTGCGGCCCGACGTTATTTTGAGCAGTTTCAATCACTCTTTAACACACATCACACCACAGGAAAATCTGGTAGAGAATAATCTGTAGAACCATCAAGATAATCGGAACTTTATTTAGGATTGTTGGAAGGGGAGAATTGTGCCCAAAATCGACCCGATTATCTTGTATTGTTTGGGTGCCTTTAGTCAAACATCGCAATAGGCAAGAAAAGACAATCGCAACTTCCGTTTATTGCAGACTTTAGGCCTGGGACACACTAGATGATTTTCGAATTTTAACCAATTTTAATACTGTGGGAAACCACAGACATAAGGGCAGTTTCAACTGATTTTTAGCATTATAATCCTCCGAATACACATACTATTAAGATTCGTCCAGACCGCAAGACCACACACCTGTAGACCGTAGTAACATTTTCACAGTGAGACGAGATCTCATGGAGATTCGCGAGATCAAACGTGACCTCAGAAGAAAAAAAAATGGAGGACAATTGACGTTGTCAGCTGGTTCTCCTGGCGTGAGTTTTGTTAAACAAAGGAGATAAAAAGTATATGGGTGGTCTTCTATCTCAATACTCCACTTTCGTGGCATGTTTGTGGCTGCCGAGTTTCAGCTATAAAAGCACGCAACATCCGGTTGGTGAAGCTTGCTCGCTCTCATTGGCTATCGCGATTCTCAAGCCTTGAATCGGGCCACGCCCCCCAATCACTAGGGGTGCCAGCCTTTAAGTGCCTTTTTGTCCTGTCGTCCTGGTGTAAGCACCTGTCATGTATGAAGCTAGATTTGTACAGTTTAATTCAAAAAATGGTGGGGGAAAAATTTTGATGGATTGGTGGATTTGTCTAAATATAAAAAAACATTGGTGGACCTCCAGGAAAAAGTAAAATGATAAGTGTGATATGACCCATTTAGGGTTTCTATTCATGTGTTCACTTGCTTTAAGAAGCTAAAAGGAAATGTTTCATAGTCTTTTGCTGCTTTACAGGTGTGGAAATCAGAAAGATCACAGACGCCCATACTCCATCCAGTCGTACAGTCAACAACACCCTATACTACATTCTGTCGACCTCCACAGCGCCCATACTAGATCAGAGTCTCACAGCAGAAGAGCACGAACGCCTGGAGTCCAGTCTGAATTACGCCGACCACTGCTTCAGCGGCCACGCCACCATGCATGCTGAGAACCTGTGGCCAGAGCGTCTGACAAACGTAGCTCAGATCCTGCAGCTTGTGAATCTCTGGAACCTGACTTTCCAGAAAAGAGGGTGCAAAGTACTTGTTGCAGCAGGCACTCATGGTATGATGCAAGGCATGGTCCTTAGTTTTGGAGGTCTGCAGTTCACCGAAAACCACCTTCAGTTCCAGGCAGACCCAGATGTTCTTCACAACAGCTACTCTTTGAGGGGTATCCATTACAATAAAGACCTTATCAACCTGGCCGTATTGCAGGACGTCGAAGGCAAACCTTTCCTGCATGTGTCCGTCAAGCCTCAGGAGAAACCCGTGAAACTGTACGCCTGTGAGGCAGGCTGCATGAACGAGCCCGTGGAGCTGACCTCAGAGCTGCGAGGTCACACGTTTCCTGTGATGGTCACTCAGCCCATCACACCTCTGTTGTACATCTCCACTGATCTTACTCACCTGCAAGACCTGAGACACACGATGCACGTCAAGGCCATCTTGGCTCACGAGGACCACATGGCCAAACAGTACCCAGGCCTGCCCTTCCTCTTCTGGTTCAGTGTGGCATCCCTCATCACGCTTTTCCACCTCTTCCTCTTCAAACTCATCTACAATGAGTACTGTGGGCCTGGAGCCAAGCCGCTCTTCAGGAGTAAGGTATAGACGGCGATGTGAAGACAAGCCATTTTTGGGGGTGGTAACTGTGGTGTATGTGAATCTCCTCTCCCTTTTTCCTCTTGCTCTCATTTTGTGCAACTCTCAAATTCTGCCTTGCAAGATATTTTTACCTCTGGAAACTAAGTGACAATAATTGGTTTGGGTAACCCATCAAACTTTCAATCTGCTGTAATTGGAGGGTCGGGTGTGCTGGAAATAGTTGTCTGCAATCTTCAGTTTGGGTGTTCTCTCTCTATGAACTTTTTGATGAGCTGAAAGCACCAGTGCCCTAAAGACACTATTTGGTGAGCTTTGTTTTTTCCTCATTCAGTCTGACACAATTGGAACTGATTTGTGTCAAAGAAAAAGAAAAAAAAATCAAGATATTTATTTTTTTTTATATCTATACATGGAATGCTATTCCGCTTTGCAGAATAACCATTCGAACCATTTGAAGAACAATTTTTGAATGTAATTTATCTCATGATTTTCAGCAGATTTTCCCATCTTTTATATGTAGTTTTACAGCTCAAAAAAAAAAAAAAAAAAATCGGTTTAGAGTATTTAATTAATTTTTTTGATTGGATAGCAGGTGAGGATTTGAATTTTATTTAGTCTTAAATTTGTGAGTAAACTTTTCACTGGTGCCTTCAAGTCTTTCTTCTTCCAAGTTGGTTTAAGGGGTTTTGTTTCTTTAAAATCTGCTTTCTGCAAAGTCTTTTTTGTTTGTTTACCATGTGTTTTTTTGTTTGTTTGTTTTTTTACTTAGGGGTCTCATGATTTTGTCTAAATGAAAGTGCATTTTGAACTTTAAGTATCTTGTTGGTATGGTGAAGTGAAGCTGTTACTTCTTTGGGAAACATGACCAAATGCATCAGCTTTTTTCATTGATCACGTACATCCACCATCCCAGAAAATCTCAATACTGATGGCCATTTTGGTGAAATTCTTGATAGCTGTTAACATAAACTGCCAACATAAAGTTGGTTAAATCTCAAAAAACCCATCAAGAACAAGTCCAGGTCATTTCACCCCACAGTAAAAAAAAAAAGACATTTTTATAAAAACTTTATATGAAGATCATAAAGTGTGTTAGTGCCTGCCCATTTTTTCAGTCGTGTTGGTTCTGGAAGAAGTTTTTCCATTCATTTTTTCCATGCATAGGGATTTTTAAAAAAAGCCATGAACAAGACAATCCCATGAAGCATTGTGAATGACATAAATTAAAAACTATGGAGAAATGGAAAACTATTCATTTAATGTTAATTATATAGTATATTTATAGAAATATATATATGTATATACACAAATATTTAAGTATTTTGACAGCATTACGTCATTTTCGGTCATTCATGGGAGGGTGCATTCCCTGCCAGCTTTTTTGGTGCGATTTGCTCAAAGTGACTCTGGTGAAATTTTCTGTACAGCATCATGGGTAATGTGGTTTTTTAACCACAAATTCAGCTGTTAAAGGGATAGTTCACCCAAAAATGAAAATTATCTCATGATTTCCTCACGCTCAAGCCATCCTAGGTGAATATGAATATCTGTGAATATCTTCTTTCAGATGAACACAATCAGAGATATATTAAAAAATAACCTTAGTCCTCCAAGGTTTATAATTGTAGTGAATGGGGGCCCGCATTTTGAACAAAAAAAAAAAAAAAATCCATCCATAATCAAAGTAATCCATACGACTCCAGGGGGTTAATAAAGCCCTTCTGAAGCGAATTGATGCATTCGTGTAAAACAAATATCCTTATTTAAAACTTTATAAAGTAAAATAATGAGCTTCCAGCACGACAGCCATACGCATTCAACATACGTCCAAAAAGCGGTAATTTCCGCGGCGTAGTATACAATGTCTTGACCTTCTACACTACGCCAAGATGTGCTACGCTATAACGTGTAGAACGTCATGTCATTTTGTACTACGTCACGGAAGTTAACACTTTTTGGATGTACGTTGAATGCGTATGGCTGTCGCGCTGGAAGCTCGTTATTTTACTTTGTAAAGTTTTAGATAAGGATATTTGTCTTACACGAACGCATCGATTCAGAAGGCCTTTATTAACCCCCTGGAGCCGTATGGATTCATTTTTTTTTTTTATGGATGGGTGCATTTTTTTTTTTGTCTTCAAAATTTGGACTGCCATTCACCACCATTATCAACCTTGGAGGACTAAGGATATTTTTAAATATATCTCCGATTGTGTTCATCTGAAAGAAGATAGTCATATACACCTAGGATGGCTTGAGGGTGAATAAATCATGGAATAATTTTCATTTTTGTGTGAACTATCACTTAACACAATTATTTAAAAAAAAAAAAAAAAATGAAATAATGTGCATGAATGTCTTCAGCAAAAGCATATACCATCAGTTAACATCCTCAGAACTCATGGTATGTCTGTCTTTAAAGGTTTATCAGTTATTGTTACAAATCTTTTTTTCATATGGAGAAAACAAATGGAGTTTTTACTTCCAGAACTCGACTGTTGCACTCTATTAAGTGTTGTTTTGTTTGTTTGTTTGTTTGTTTGTTTGTTTGGAGATTTTAAAAAGAATCAATTGACAGTAATGGGAATTACAAAAAACAGGCTTCTTTTTTGTGAAATATGAAAATTAATTGGAGGAATCTATAAAAGTACATAAAGTAAGTGTGTGTGACTGTGACTGACATTTAATCACCTGAATTTATCAGGTCGGTTCACTGTTTAGAACACAGTGAGATGGGACGATTTAAAAAGCACTACTTGCTTATTATTAAACATGTATTACTCTTGTAAATTTTTAAGTAGGCAAATACAGTTTCACATGGTCTGATGTATAATTCATATCACTGCTGAATATGCACTGATATTATACACCCTGAGCCGCATACTCCGTTAAAACTCTGCCAACAGTTATGAATACCTAAGTTACAGTAGCTCACAAAAAAATCTCTTCTTTTTTGTCCATTTATTATTTGCTTCTTATTGTTAATGTTCTGCATTGTTTGCCGTGTGGGTCTCAAAGCTTTTTTTCTCACGTTAGAGTGAACAAAAGTGATCTTTTTTTCTTTTTGCAGTGTTTAATTTGTTTGAATTCTGTTGTTTTTTGATTAAATTAACAATCAAGAGTTAGACAACCCTCTTTCATTGTGACATTCATTCACATTTATTTTAAAGGTTTACATAATCTGGGGCCATACAGTGAAACTTTAGCAGTAGTTACTCATCACTAACGTGAAATGAGTGCTTCATCTGAGTTGTCTTAAAGGGTTAGTTCACCCAAAAATGAAAATTCTGTCATTAATTACTCACCCTCATGTCGTTCCACACCCGTAAGACCTTCGTTCATCTTCAGAACACAAATTAAGATATTTTTGATGAAATCCGAGAGGTACATGACTCGTCCATAGACAGTAATTTAACCAATACTTTCAGGGTCCAGAAAGGTGCTAAAGACATCGTTAAAACAGTTGACGTGACTGCAGTGGTTCAAAAGGTGCAGTAGGTGTTCTGGGAAAATGCTAACTTTAGCCTGCTAGCATTGAAAGTGTACATCCCACCCTCCCTGCAAATTGCCGTCCAAAGCCACGCCTACAAAACACATGAACGAGCACAGACCAGAAACGAGACGGCCAGAGACGACGTTATTGGATTACATTATGTGTCATTCACCGGTGAGAAAACATTATAGTACAGTGAGTAACAGTACTACAATAATGAACGTAAACAACTTTTTAAAAACGAATTGGATGCAGCAAATGGATATGCTGGACATTTCTGACGTGACAGCTGATGAAAAACTAGCAGCATTGAGCACAAAATAAACCACATCACTCTCTTTATAACCAGAAAGGTGATAGTATTTCAGCAAAAATACAATGTAAACATTGTCAGAATATCAAGCGAAAGAACAACACAAAACTATCTTTTGTGCTAAGGACGGTATGCACAATACCAATGCTGAGGGTATTTTCATTGAAGGAGGAAACAACATTTTATTCATTGTTTGTAGCAAGACTCAGAAACAAACTGACGAAACATCTGGTGGTGGTGGCCTTACGAATCCATCCACGGTGTGAATGTTGTAGTTTGCTCGTAACCTTGAAAACATAAAAATAGTTCCCGATTAGATGCTGGGTGCTGCTGTCGTTGAGCTAATTCGTAAAGGTACACAAACTGCATATGCTACATTATGCATTATCAAAACGCATCAAAATCGAATCATACCATGTACCTACCTGTCCAAAAGAAATACTGCAACCATGGCATCATCTTTCAGCCCCTTTGACCCCCGCAGTTGTCTCCAGCGTGGAAAAGCAACACCGATATTAATTGGGGTTTTAGCTCTTTAATGATCCAGCCTTTTTTCATTGTAGCCCTTTCTAAGACTGCCTTTCTTTTGGTCGATAGTTTTCCAGTGCCACTTGTTGTTGGTTCAGAAGGAAAGTTAGGTTGTTGCTGTTTGCCTGTCATTCTCGCGCTGACTCTGCACAGCGTACAAGAAACATACACGTTCTGACGTAGAACCTGGAAGTGCTGAACGTAAACAGCGTATGAGAATGATTGAATAAAGTTATTTTTGTTTTTGCACACAAAGTATTCTTGTCGCTTCATAAAATTAAATGACGTCTTTAAAAGATGTCTTTAGTACCTTTCTGGACCTTAAAAGTGGTGGTTAAATTGCTGTCTATGGACGAGTCATATACCTTTCGGATTTCATCAAAAATATCTTAATTTGTGTTCTGAAGATGAACGAAGGTCTTATGGGTGTGAAACGACATGAGGGTGAGTAATTAATGACAGAATTTTCATTTTTGGGTGAATTAACCCTTTAAAATGTGTCTCTGTATGAAACATGCTAATCATACTGTGTAGTTTCAATGTCAGTGTTCCTGACAATATATGGGGAAAAAAACAAAATTGCTTGTTTTGGGTTTGAAAAGTCAACTCAGATGAATCAAATCATTTTTCACAGAGTAAACAACATTCTTTTTTATTAAACTTGGTCTGACACTGATGCTGTCAATACTGATGCCTGCATTCTGTGTATTGGTCAGCATTTTATAATTAGCTTAGCAAATGAGGTAATAGAACCACTGAATGGAGAAAATTCAACAGGTGTAAAGTATGAGTGTTAAATGCCATGAAAAAAGAATCAATAATAATAATAAAACCTAGACTTGAGTTAAAACTTTCCCGTTCACATCCCTTGGTAGAGATTATGATTTAAAATCCACAAATTATGTTTAAAAATTAACTAATTTTGCACTAAGAAATCACATCAAATGTATTTTCCACCTTAAACATGCATATTTACACTTTATTTGTTATTTCAACAGGATGATGTTACTGTCTGAAGCCTAATCCAGTGTGCAGAAACATTAAATATGGCTCTATCTCTGGATGTCCTCTCAGGATGTAGCAATGTATATAAGACATGTTTTTCCATTTTACTGTGTGAATTTAATAATGAACATCAGCTGATTTTTGTTGAGGATTATGTAAGTTGTTATGGTTAAAATATGAAGACTATTAGAAGTGCCAAGTCATGTGTAAAATAATGATAAAATATCATCAATTATGAAGGATCCAAACAAGCTTTGTCTTAATTCATTCTTTTAGCTTATAAACAAGCACAATAATACAATTTTAATGGAAAACAAAATCAAATATGCAACCCCTAAACATGTTCAAACCTCCATTGATTTTATGTGAATTCAACTAAAATATTTAGCCTATTTTTTTAATCATGATGAAATGGAAGTAGCAACAGATCCGTTCATCCCTATTGTGACGTACATCCGAGTGAAATGGGTTATTGAAAAATAAAATGATGTAGGGTGGTACTTGGTGGTTGTACTTGGTTGTTTATTGGATTTTGAGATGTGGACATTGCACTTAAAGGGATAGTTCACCCAAAAATGAAATTTACTGACCCTCAAGTTGTTCCAAACCTGTATGAATTTCTTTCTTCTGCTGAACACAAAAGAAGATACTTTGAAGAAAGTTGGCAAGTTGATGGGCCCTATAGAAGTCAGTGGGGCCCATCAACTGTTTGGTTACCCATATTCTTCAAAATATCTTCTTTTGTGTTCAGTCGAAGAAAGAAACTCATACAGGTTTGGAACAACTTGAGGGTGAGTAAATAATGACAGAATTTTCATTTTTGGATGAACTATCCCTTTAAAAATGAATGCGAGCTTGCAGTCGATTGTGTGTGGAGGTGGGGGTGAGATTTAAGTGTCGAATCATTCACAATAAGAACTTATTAGGAAATGAATCTGACACCTGGTTATAGTAAAAATACTGAGCCATAGCTGGGAACAGGGAATATTGCTTGTATTTATTTGAAAGATCTCTGAGCATCACTGATTTAAGACTAAAGTCTCTTTTCTTTACTTAATAATATCAGGCCACCACCGTTGTGCTCAAATTACATGCAGATGATATTAGTATGTCTCCGTGTCCTGTTTGTTGTGTGCAATCAACATGGCTTAAGCCTATTGATTAATGTCCCATAATGTTTAAAAGAAAATAAATGTGGAATTTCTCTGACTTAGTTTGTCATTCAGCTGATGCTTTTATCTTAAGTAACTTTTAGTAACTTAAGTAACGCTTTTTTAGACAGTCTCTACTCAGAGACACAATGGTGCTTGTTGGTGATGTTTGAATTCTTTCTGCTAACAATATGAATAAACAAACCATGGGCTTCCCCACCCAGTCGCAGGCTGCACTGAGTTTAATTGCACAAGAATAGGCTGCATCTTCATTTGGCAGATATTAGCAAATGTGTCACACTCTTGTAACACAGGTTTGTGTGCTCCGATCATTTCAAATCATTTTTTGTTGTTGTTGTTGTTCAAACTGCCAGTATGAACAATTTCATTATTATACTTGTGCTACTTTGATGTCTATCTGAAAAAAGGGGAAGATGCTCTATTGGAAACTGAAACAATACACTTACAATCAACTTAATATATTTATGTTTGAGACAAGAACAATTATATTGTGTAAATTATGCGAAATTAAACACATTTACCAAAAACTGATATGATCAAGTTGTAATAAACTGTTCATACTGATTCAGACCTCAAACAAATGACATTCACTCAACATGATTTTTACTGCTCCGCAATTTACTTTATTAAAATAAGCTAATGCAACAATTCTTTTGCATTTTGTCTCAACTTCATTTTTATTGTGTACACTCCCTCATTACATTTACATTTACTACAATCCTTGTGTTGGTACTAAGTAAATAATATTTGCTGCATCAGTGTAACTGCACTGAAAAAAGGAGGATCCATTAAAATCAGTGTATGTTGTATAGTTATATGTATTAGCATTTAAAGTTTAACATTTTATGTCAGGGCAAATTCCAGTCGGAAGTGAGAATCCCTATGCCCTACTTACTCCAAAGGGCAGAGCCCTTGAAGTGGGGACTTTGGAAGAAGCAGGGCACTTGCGTGTCATAATGTCGTTTGGAACACACTTGGTGAAGGGAGCAATGAAAGAAAACATAATTTCTTCATTATCTTCTGTAATGTTACTTGACAACGCAACACTGTATACATCAGCCCATTAGCTGTTCTTACAATAGGAATTTCTTATTATTGCTGTTAATAATGAATAATAATAATTAATTATTGCAAATAAACATACATTTTATAGTAAAGTATTTAATATATGCTTTATAAATATTGTGTGTTACATGCTCTCAACTTTAAAACTTGCTGTCTCTTGTTTGGACGCTGCAAGTCAACACTACCTATAATCAATAAATTATGACAACAAATGTTTTTACATTACTTTAACTCAACATTTTCATCCTCATACTGGCTTTGCTGTCATTTTATAAAGCATTAAGCAATGAGAGACTGTACATTACAGTGATTTTACCATGGTTAATGGGCAAAAACATCTGCCTATGCGCAATTTGCACATCTTTTACATATTTTACATGGAAATTTACTGTCCTATGTTCATCTAGAACTCCATGTGGTGATACAGGTGAAATATTTGTCGCATTAAGCCATTTAAACTCCCCCTGTGGTGAAAATCAAGTTTTTAATGTTGTTTATATGTCCATGTGGTGTTTTTAATATGCTTTAAGACAAACCATGTGCAAATTCATAAGTCAACACCATTGCTGAGTATTTTCTCCTTAAAACTGCAGTGATCTAAAGAGTTTTAAAAACGTGGTTTGAAATCGCTAGTGTTTGTGATGTTACAAACTACCTTGTAACCAATCATGTCAAAGTGCCGGCGGGCTTTAGCATTAACCATGACCGCTCTGAAGCAGGGGAGTCTCAAGAAATCCCAGTATATTTTTCTGCTGATATGAAAAATCGGGTAGATTTAGCAATATAGTGGGTATATGATGTATATTACGATGTTATGATGAACTATATGCCTTTGACGTTCTGAGTTGTTCAAAGTGTTTCTAAGGATACTGATTGTAAGAAGGCAGCTGTCTGACTCGTGAACGTAAACATGGTTTGTGTAACATTAGCAACACATTATTAGCTGTTTGATAACGTAGTCAAGCAAAAGTCGAATCATATTAATTACATGTGTCCGACGTTGTAAAAGCGATACCATTGTGCAGCGTTTACCTCAGTAAGTTGACCGAGTGGATCTCGTCTGAGCTTGGGTGAGTGGAGGCGGGGCTAATTAGCATATTCATAGATCCGTGTATATTAAATGAAGCAAGAGTGTAGAGTTACATTCAAGTTATTTTAAGGCATTAAGACACAGGACAAAATGTTTAAATATGTCACTTTGGTGATCAAAGATGAGTTTTAAGGGATAAAATGATTGACTACAGGGGGACTTCAAGCAATTTTCAACTTTTTTTATGTTATATTTGTTTCTTAAAGTCAGTTTAATGTCATTTAATTACTTAGCGAAGTTAATTGTACTTAAAAATGCTGTAATTTTTTTTGACTGTACTAAATTGTGAAATGCCATAATATGTTTGCAGATATTTAGGAAACATGCTAAGTTCATATACTTGTTTCTTCGATAAACAATGCTACCGCCAGTTATTCCATGGACATAATAAATACAATGTATTTTATATGTCTATGTATGGGCCTGCCTCCCTCTCTGTTGTAAACAAACACAGCGTCAGCTCATGTTTCAGTTTGCTCCCACTCATACATCATTATGCGAGAGGAAATTTGTGCTCCAGACTGCCATGAACGTGCTCAGGATCGTTTGCCCCATGGTTTGTCCAGGCTGTGGATTACAGGTATAATAATGTTGTAATGTTGTAAATAATGTTCAGTTTCTTGCACAGCTGATCGTTTAGATTCACAAGACCTCAATGTATCGTCAGTGGTCACGGGTATTTATTTGTTTTGCCTGTATATGTTTTTTTGACTCTCAGCCGTTGACTTGCATTATATGAATCACCAAGGACCACAGTTTCAGTGAAAAATCTTATTTACTGTTCTACTGAAGAAAACTGGCCTGAGGGTGAGCAAATTTTAATTTTTAAGGGTGACACCCAGCGCGCAGAATGCAGAATAACGAGTTGCAGCTGACGAAAATAACCGCCATTTTAACCCTTCCAGTCAAATTTAGCGCTGCAAACCAATTGTTTAAAGGCACAATGTGGTGCAATACAGGTGCTGGTCATATAATTAGAATATCATCAAAAAGTTGATTTATTTCACTAATTCCATTCAAAAAGTGAAACTTGTATATTATATTCATTCATTACACACAGACTGATATATTTCAAATGTTTATTTCTTTTAATTTTGATGATTATAACTGACAACTAAGGAAAATCCCAAATTCAGTATCTCAGAAAATTAGAATATTGTGAAAAGGTTCAATATTGAAGACACCTGGTGCCACACTCTAATCAGCTAATTAACTCAAAACACCTGCAAAGGCCTTTAAATGGTCTCTCAGTCTAGTTCTGTAGGCTACACAATCATGGGGAAGACTGCTGACTTGACAGTTGTCCAAAAGATGACCATTGACACCTTGCACAAGGAGGGCAAGACACAAAAGGTCATTGCAAAAGAGGCTGGCTGTTCACAGAGCTCTGTGTCCAAGCACATTAATAGAGAGGCGAAGGGAAGGAAAAGATGTGGTAGAAAAAAGTGTACAAGCAATAGGGATAACCGCACCCTGGAGAGGATTGTGAAACAAAACCCATTCAAAAATGTGGGGGAGATTCACAAAGAGTGGACTGCAGCTGGAGTCAGTGCTTCAAGAACCACTACGCACAGACGTATGCAAGACATGGGTTTCAGCTGTCGCATTCCTTGTGTCAAGCCACTCTTGAACAACAGACAGCGTCAGAAGCGTCTCGCCTGGGCTAAAGACAAAAAGGACTGGACTGCTGCTGAGTGGTCCAAAGTTATGTTCTCTGATGAAAGTAAATTTTGCATTTCCTTTGGAAATCAGGGTCCCAGAGTCTGGAGGAAGAGAGGAGAGGCACACAATCCACGTTGCTTGAGGTCCAGTGTAAAGTTTCCACAGTCAGTGATGGTTTGGGGTGCCATGTCATCTGCTGGTGTTGGTCCACTGTGTTTTCTGAGGTCCAAGTTCAACGCAGCTGTATACCAGGAAGTTTTAGAGCACTTCATGCTTCCTGCTGCTGACCAACTTTATGGAGATGCAGATTTCATTTTCCAACAGGACTTGGCACCTGCACACAGTGCCAAAGCTACCAGTACCTGGTTTAAGGACCATGGTATCCCTTTTCTTAATTGGCCAGCAAACTCGCCTGACCTTAACCCCATAGAAAATCTATAGGGGTATTGTGAAGAGGAAGATGCGATATGCCAGACCCAACAATGCAGAAGAGCTGAAGGCCACTATCAGAGCAACCTGGGCTCTTATAACACCTGAGCAGTGCCACAGACTGATCGACTCCATGCCACGCCGCATTGCTGCAGTAATTCAGGCAAAAGGAGCCCCAACTAAGTATTGAGTGCTGTACATGCTCATACTTTTCATGTTCATACTTTTCAGTTGGCCAAGATTTCTAAAAATCCTTTCTTTGTATTGGTCTTAAGTAATATTCTAATTTTCTGAGATACTGAATTTGGGATTTTCCTTAGTTGTCAGTTATAATCATCAAAATTAAAAGAAATAAACATTTGAAATATATCAGTCTGTGTGTAATGAATGAATATAATATACAAGTTTCACTTTTTGAATGGAATTAGTAAAATAAATCAACTTTTTGATGATATTCTAATTATATGACCAGCACCTGTATACTCTCCACGGCTCGAGAGCAGTGGAACTTTTATGCCACAGTCGCCGCATCCGCATCTTCCGGTCAAGTATGTGGGCTTAGGCAGCGCTGTTTTATCATGTTAGATACATTTGAGTGTGTTGAAAATGATGTTATAACATTACTCTGTGCATTCACTCTGCGGCTGCTATGAGACACTTGTTGCACACTGCAGTAAGTTAGATCAATATTAGTCATGGTAAAACAAACTTGCGGTAAATCAAGAAAACGAGATTCAAACAATAAGACTAAACGTTTTTAGCTATATAACAATGAATAAATTTCTGTCTATATATGTATCCAAACATTTGTTCCCTTGTCTAATAAAACACAATATATTAAAGTGTCTTTGGTGTTTCCATGGTTTCTACAAAATAAAACTGGAAATCGAGTGTAACGCAGGTATGATGTCATCGCACAGACACGGTCCTAGTTAAAATGGCTTATTTCTTTGGATTTAAACATTCTTGCAAACATCTAGGATAATGTAAGTACACAAGTCAACTAAATATATAACACTGTTCCAGTGGATTTTGGATATTTTAATCCAAGAATCTTACATATTGTGCCTTTAAAGGCACAATATCTAAGATTTTTGGTTTAAATCCTATATCCACATTTTATGTGAAGACTGACTTTTTTCCCAACTGGCTTGCCTGAAGCTGTGACCGAACTGGAGGATTGGTTAAGGAATTAGTATGAACTACCAAACACCTGTTGACTGCAGTTCCTTGGTGCCCATTTGATAACCAGTTTATGAACTTGACTTTCATGGATGAAGGACAAAAGCCACAGTCAAATTAATAAAACTGATCAAGTCCCCAGACCTTTGAATTCTACTGCTTCTGGCTTTATGCACAATTCATATTTTGCTTCAAGACATTCCGAGCATTCCTCCTGATCTTCTGATGATACCATCTTCTCTCCAGAGTCCACCATGTAGGCTGATAGCTTTTGTATTCTGTTTTCTTATTAAAGTGGGCAGGATACAAATTTAAACAGTAGTGACTTTTGAGAAAAAGGTATGTTTTATTTTTATTTTATTTTATTTATTTTATTTTTTTGGATTGGGTGAGCTCTCTAACATTGCCTACAACTTCTGCTGCTGTACACAGCAAAATCTCCAGTGTTGAAATCCTGGTGTTAAGGACTCTTAGAGTAAAGAGTTAATTTTCTGATGTTGGATTTCAAGGGATTAACACTAGTGTAAACAGCTGCCTCTGGCTGGTGAAAATATGTAGAGTTAAAGGGGACCTATTATGCAAAATTCACTTTTGCATGGTGTTTGGCTATAAATGTATGTTGGCAGTGTGTGTACACAGCCACCCTATAATGATAAAAATCCAACCACTCCTTTTTTTTAATTCCCATAAATCATAAGCAGTGTCTCAGAACAAGCCGTTTCCAGATCCCTGGCAGCGTGACGTCACATTAGCCACAGGCCCCGCCCACAAATGTTGACAGACACTGCCGTTTTAACATGGAACCGCTCTGAGCGAGTTCACAGCAAGTTGTACACAGTCCACCATTGCTGCACTGACAAGAACGTCTCCCAAGCGTTTTAGGTGTTCTGTAGCTGGATGGATTAATCCACATAGCTCTCTCCATTTACTCCCTAAATCTGAGCTGCTGAAGACGAGGTGGATTCATTTTGTTTTCGAAGAAAATGCTCCCTCAACTCTACCGAAATTCGTTTATGTCTGCGCAAATCATTTCACACCGGACTTCTTTGTGAACGAATGTCAATACAAAGGAACAATACAAAACAGAGGTTGTGCTAAAAATTTGTTACTCAAGGATAGATCAGTAAACTGTTCGTGATCCAGCTTACAGTCTCCAGAGTGATACTGGATACGGCAGTAATGAAGGTGAGAGCACTTTATTACAGTTCATTGGAGTTGATTTACAGATATAAAGTTTACCAGTTTATTAAGCACCACCCGAAAAGGCATAAGGTCTTCATATATTTGTTTACTGTTAGTTATAATGAGTGTTTCTGTGTACTTCACTGTGTATGTTGATGATAATGCAAGGGAGAGAGAGAGCGTTTATGGATAATATTTTAATGCACACTTGCACTGTGTTTTATTAAGCTCTTACAGTGATTTTCTATAAAAACGGACGCTTCATCTTTTGTGTGAAGTACAATAAACGTCATAAAACTCATCTGTAAAGTCGAACGGGTCTGGTACGACAAGCTTTTACTAATATAGTGGATAAAAACAAGACAATATAACAGTGGCGAGCTGTGACTTTTTTTACTTTATGCTGGGTGGTGCGTCATGTAAAAAAATGTGGCCGATGCAGTTTGAATGGGTTTAGGCTATAGCTAATATGCGAGACGCTCGCATTCTCAGTGTTAGTTTACTCATTTGCTTGTTCATGACAAATAGCAACACAGCGAAAAGTATTTCTAATATGTTGGACCTTTTATTGAGAGTAGCCCATATTTACCTGTTGAGACGTGCCTTCACAAGCACCTGTAAGAGCTTTTGTGATGTTTGAGTCGACGGAGGCGCGACATGCGAAAGGTGCGTTTGCAAAATATGCTGTAATTTTGTAGGTACGCTAGGTGCCGCTAGTGTCACACAAACAACATACTTCACCTTTAAACGTATCAGTTTAGGACACAGATCTAAATCAGACACGACAAATAAAAAACACCATGGGGTCAATTTGTAATGTATGCCAGAAGTACTTTTTAAATGAATAATTAAAAATAAGTATAACACAATTAGTATTAGCACCCTATTATAAATAAAAAATAAAATGTAATTATAATAAATATAAGTAAGCTATAATAAATAAAAATATCAGTATTCTTTGAAAAATAAGTTGAAATTATGCAAACTGATGACTTTAATAAACGCACAGACTATCGATTAACAACCTCCGATAGTTACAGTAGGGCTGTCTTAAACAATTTATAAGTTTTCATTAAAAAAAATCCCTATGGAGAAAATGAAATACTATGAAAATAGTTTTAGTTATGATATTTTTCCCCATTTGGTTAAGTCTAGTTAGTTTTGTATCAAATAAAATGATTTTCGTGATCGAGATCTGGCAGCAGCAGCTCATTTTTCCTCTTGGGCGAGCGATCTGCTCACAGCTTATCCTGCCATGTAATTTCCCATAGGCCAGCAAACCAATGAGAACGTGGGACAACGATGACGTTCCATAACAAAAGCGCAAAGGCGCAAAAGCTGCTGTAGATTAGGGATGGGCGATACCACTTATTTTGATTTCAATACGATACCGATATTTTCAAGGCCAATATCGCCGATATCGATACCGATACGATACCTCTAATATGAACTTATAGATTTTAACATTTATTCAATTATTGAATTACTAAGAGTAAAATGGGTTATGATACCCACTTAACATTATTTGAAAGGCATTTTAACATTCAATATGCCTTAATTGCAGTTTATTAGATTATATTTTTGTTTACACATGGTTAAAATGTTTACTTGGTAAACCATGGAAAATCTACAAATAAGCCTACTATATGCCTAGCTGAACTATGGTCATTGTAGTAATGGTTCATTTTCATAAGGGACTGCCAGTGACAGCTGTTGCACCCATAAAATGAAACATTTGTATTCTGACAGAACATCAATATGAACTTTTAACGTTCAATTTAAATAAATGTAATTGCACAAACTATGTAGGCTACTATTTCATTTTGTTTATTGTGAAATAACTAATAATAATAATATTATATTTTTCTGTCTTCTGTTAAGCATTGTTCTGGGCTGCGTTTCCCAAAAGCATCAATGGTTTCTTACTAAACGCAGCCCTGTTTGATATAGTGTCGGCAGTGAGCGAACACTCTCTGTGATTGATTGGTTCTGACTTGCAGCATTTGCGTGTTCAGATGAGCAGGAAAATACTTCTATAAATTATTCGCTAACATAGGTTATTTGTACAATTCAATGCATTGTATGTGTTAAATTTATTGTTAAATAAACAAAATAAATAAAACACACCTTAGTATCGATATTTTAATTTGAGTATCGATACTTTCAATACTCAACGTCAGTATCGATATATCGATACTTCATATCGATCTGCCCATCCCTACTGTAGATCAGCTTACCCGGAAGTCTCCGTAACTGGCAAATTTAAAGAAAATTACCGTCGTTTGGCAAATAAGTAAATTACGGACAGTTACATATGCATTAACAATCATGTAGGCTTTATGGTACACCTCAAACAAGAGATTTAATAGTAATTTATAATGTTAATATTAATTGCAGAGTCCACGAATGGCTTGGGTATGCAGAGCATTCGCAGCTTATATGGACCGCACGCCACTGCAATATAAGTTATAACCGTAATTGAACTAAACTATACCTGTTCTATCTCCATGCAGCATATATTCGCAGTTTCTAACATTATAGTGCGTCCTGACTGACTCTTGCACCGGAGAATGAGCTCTTGAAGCTCCGCCCTCTTAGGCCGAGCGCAGCAGCTCATTTGCATTTAAAGGGCACACACTGAAACGGCGCGTTTTTGCTCAACCCCAAAAAGTGGCAATTTTAACATATAAAAAACACTATAAAAAATTATCTGTGGGGTATTTTGAGATAAAACTTAACATACACACTCTGTGGACATCAGAGACTTATTTTACATCTTGTAAAATGGGGCATAATAGACTGATAGAGTGTAATTAACGTTAGATGCATCCGGGACATTTATGCGCTGTGCGCGACGAAATGAACTGAACATTTTCTCACAGACGCCATTTTCTTTGACTCGCGATGCGGAGGGAAAACGCCGAGATTAAGTGTTTTATCGCCTTTATATATGTATTTTATATCATAATATTGTTTTATAACAATTTATGTGCTGTGCACGGCTAAACCGCTCTCAGAGAGGGATTTTCGTTAACGCGCCATGCGGAGCAGACCAGGAGGTTTCTTTTCAACAGGGAAACGCCGGAAGTATGTGTTTTATCTCATTTACAATATGTATTTTATATAACATATTGATTTATAGCGATATTTAAGTGCTCTACGAGCTTAAACGAGCCGAAACGTTTCTCACAGGCAACATCTTATTTGACTCGCGATACGGAGCTTACTAAGAGAAGGTTTGCTTGTAACAGGGAAAACACCGAAAGTAGCCTAATATACAACATGTATTTCATGGTATGTTGTTTTATAACGATATTTTGTTATGTGCGTGCCTAAACCTTTCTCACAGACTAGGCCCCACTAACGTAAGTTACATCTTTGACTCGTGCAGACACGCAGTTTGCTTTTAACAGAAAAAACACCGAAAGTGTTTAAACTCATTGTCAATTACTATATGTATTTTATAATGTTATATTGTTTCATGAACTTTTTTGAAAAATTTGACCATTTGTTTTGCACAGAAATTTAGACCTGTCCGATGTCTCTGTCTTCTCTAGCAGCATGTTCATCCACTGCATTAACATTGATTTTTGACAATCTCCCTAGAAGGAAACCAAGGCTGACAGATGACTCTTCTGATAAACAAGCAGCAAAAAAGGTATGTATATGGTATAGAAAAATGTGTATTGGTTGTCTTGGAAGATTATTGGTCAATATCTGTGCTTTATTTACAATAAAGCACAACTATGACCTCTTGTGCATACCACTTCAAACCACTTATTGATAAGTTTTATTGTCAGGGACATGATGGTAGTTAGAAAATTATCATGAAAGAATGGGAAAAAATACTATGGAAGTCAATGTGAGTAAATGATGACAGAATTTTCAATTTTGGGTGAACTAACACTTTAACATACTTGTTGCTGAAATGATTGAAGTACATGGGTAAGAATTTTAATATAATGAATTTATTATGAATAGGGTCTGAGTTTAAAACTAAGGAAAAAATTATGAAAAAAGACTTGTCTTCACCCTCAAACTATCTTTTACTCTCGTTTGCAAGCAAGAAGGAAAAACTCCACAAAATGTGAACCAATAATTCACTTAAAAAAATCGTCACTTTATTTCCTTATTTGGAGGAAAAATATTTTTAGAATGGGTAAGTAATTCTTTCACATTAAATGTTTTTGCAAAATGTATTTATCGGTTTAACTTTTGGTTAATGTTTGGATATGCCTTCATGTTTAAATGTATTGTTTTTGTATTTTTGCTGTTTGTGTTTTTAAAGGGTTAGTTCATCCAAAAATGAAAATTATGTCATTAATTACTCACCCTCATGTCGTTCCACACCCGTAAGACCTTCGTTCATCTTCGGAACACAAATTAAGATATTTTTTATGAAATCCGATGGCTCAGTGAGGCCTCTATTGCCAGCAAGATAATTAACAGTATCAGTGCCCAGAAAGTTACTAAAAACCTATTTAAAACAGTTCATGTGACTACAGTGGTTCAACCTTAATGTTATAAAGCGACGAGAATACTTTGTACGCCAAAAAAAAATAAAATAACGACTTTTCAACAATATCTAGTGATGGCCGATTTCAAAACACTGCTTCGAAGCTTGACGAATCTTTTGTTTCGAATCAGTGTTCCGGAGCGCCAAAGTCACGTGATTTCAGTAAACAAGGCTTCATTACGTCATAAGTGTTTCGCAATTTCAATAGTTCATGTGACTTCTGATTCGACCACTGATTCGAAACAAATGATTCGTAAAGCTTTGAAGCAGTGTTTTGAAATCGCTATATATTGTTGAAAAGTCATTATTTTGTTTTTTTGGCACACAAAAAGTATTCTCGTCGCTTTATAATATTAAGGTTGAACCACTGTACTGGGCATCTGAAGGTGTTAATTATCTTGCTGTCAATGGAGGCCTCACTGAGCCATCGGATTTTATCAAAAATATCTTAATTTGTGTTCCGAAGATGAACGAAGGTCTTACGGGTGTGGAACGACATGAGGGTGAATAATTAATGACAGAATTTTCATTTTTGGGTGAACTAACCCTTTAAGACCATTTCTATGATGCATCAAGTGACTACCTGGCTTGGTGTTTAAAGACTATACAGACTAGAACCAGGTGATGGTGAGATTTAACAGATAACATATGAGAGAATAATGGGCACAAAGGCCACGTTCACAGAGTCATTTTTTTGGATTGACAACCGCATTTACTTAACAGGTGTGAGTCTCGAAATGTCTCGTTCACACAGCAACTTACGGTAGCGTTTGGAACACTGTCTGTATGAACGTGCAGCGAGTGTCAAGCCCATATTCTCTTACTAGTAACCATGACGACAGTGATCAACGTAATATTAAAGATGGCGACGTCCATAAAACTGAAAAGTATTATCACTTTTCACATGACAAGAGATTAACTGAACCGCGAGTTCATCCATCAAAACTTCATTAACCAACAGCAGCATGTAAACACGCGCTAGCCGGAGTCTTTAACCGCTGCACACGCGTGTCACGTCCTTTGCGACATCTTGCGCATGACATGGCATTTGAAAAGAAACACAAAACTGACATGAGAATGCGGTTGAGAGTCCTGAAAATTTACAGGTGTGAGTTCGGTTATAAAATGCGGTTGTCACTCCCGTAAATAACCGTACTGCATGTGAACGCAACCGTATTAAGGACTCAAATACAGGACTGACAACCGTATTCTGCTGCTGTGCGAACGTGGCCAAACATCAAAAATAATCATAGCTTAGTTGCTATCAGGGTTCGTACGGTCATGAAAAACCTGGAAAAGTCATGGAATTTTAAAACAGCGATTTCCAATATTTATGTAATATAATATATGTTTAAGTGATAATATTGGTTAAACAAACTTCGTAAACATACTTGGTTTATTCGATCCACCCGACTGCCGCATATAACCAATCACACACGTTTCTGTCGAGTGTGATGGCCAATCAGAAGTGTTCAGATTAGTCATTGCTGAAACAAAGAGTTTCGTTCAGTGCGCGTGCTCTGTCTGAATTCTGACTGAAACTCGTGAATTTTCCCCATAATAAACAACAAAGTGCAGATTGGATGTAAGAGATTCATGTCGCAGACTCGCAGTGTCATCAGCTTCTGTGATTTTAACAGGAGTGCTTGTGAGAGCGCTTAAACTCGCGCTACACCCAAGTTATGGACAGCTTTCCACTCGGGGGGGGGGAAACAGGCAGGCGTAACAGACCCGTTCTCTGCTCCCTCTGTATACAGTTTATTCCAGTTAAAATAATTTATTCATCATGCTGGTAGGATCAAATGAAGTCTTCTTTTTCTAATGTGTAAAAAGCATTAAAATAATTCATAAATGGTTCTAAGATTGTTTTATCTTTGTAGCCAGAATATGATGTTCAGTTTCCCCAAACACAAAAACATTTTATGTATCTATTAATCTACATTAATAATCATTATTACAATATCAAGAGCATTAATTGACAAAAACGACTCTGTAAAGAGTTCCTGTTAATTTTATAATTTGAGTAACATTAAACAGTCTATGTAAATAAACATTTATGCTATTTCAGGTGCGGCTTCTGTTCCACCTTTGCAGTGTAAAGATGGCTTTTGTTAATGCTAAAATTTTATTGGTAACAGTCTATATAGTGTTCTGATTGACTTAAGTAATTGGTTAAAGTTAAGCATTTGACAAACGACAACACAGATAATCATAAAAAACTGCACTTATAAATAAATAAAATGCTCTTGGAAATCAATTGCAAGGGGCCCCATATTGGAAAAGTTTATTTCTGACCCTGGCATGGGGTAATAATGTCTGGCAGTTGCAGTTTGTATAGGTGTAAATTGCAGAAATTAATAAATAAACTCAACTGTTTTTGGGAAATTTAAATAGGGATGTTATCTTGTTGATGATTGATGGTTTTCTAATGAGATTAATGGTAAATGGTAGCTGTTTTTAATCTCCTTAGTTACCAAATTTTGTATTCCAAAAGTTTGTCTCTAGCCCCGTAACCTTTTAAATTTACAGTCAGTCTTACTGTACACTTTTTTTTTTTTTTTTTTTTTTTTTTTTTTTTAACATCATTGCCTCCCATTGATGCATGTTAATCTGTTGCTAGGGTCAGACCCAGTATTTTATCTAACCGTCTTACTGGTGTGTCAGCGTTTATTTTGTATTAAACCACATAGTTTGTCGTTAATTAGTTAAGATATGCTGTGATTTGACATTTGAATACATTTGACATTTGTATACACAGACGTTTCATGGAACATTTGGTCATGAATATTTGCCGAAAAGTCATGGAAAAGTCATGGAAATTTATTGGTAGAAATGTGTATGAACCCTGTATAGTAGGCGGAAGTACCGATCCAGTGTCTACAAAGTGAACGTGCAAAGAGTAAGTCAAACGCCCTTTACAAAAAAAGGTAAAACAAAGATGTCAGATGATTTTGAAGCTGGAGGAGAAAATGAGATGGAGTTTTCCATCGTACCGCGGTACTTCTGCCTACGTCACGCGTGACCTTTCCAACGTGACTATGTAATGCGTGGCGTATCGCAGAGCAGTGCAAGACAAGCATTTGTGGTTAAAAAGTATATAATTTTTTATTTATTTTTTTAGAAAACGGCCGATTGTTTCGCTAGATAAGACCCTTATTCCTCCCTTTGAAGCTGCACTGAAACTGCAATTTGGACCTTCAACCCGTTGTACCCTGGTGAAGTCTACTATATGGAGAAAAATCCTGGAATGTTTTCCTCAAAAACCTTCTTTTCAACTGAAGAAAGAAAGACATAAACATCTTGGATGACATGGGGGTGAGTAAATTATCAGGAAATTTTTATTCTGAAGTGAACTAATCTTTTAATGATGATTCCAATGACCAAGAGGATTCTGATACCTCTGATGATGAGAATTTCTGCATTGTGTGCATGGAACACTTCGGAAACTCATGGTCGAAAGAAGTGTGGGTAAAGTGTGTATGTTGTCAGTTCTGATCCCAAGCCTGCACTCCAGCGGCAGCCATCTACATTTGCCACAACTGTGACAGTATGTTTCCATCCAGAATTGTGAATTTAACTTATGTGCAAAATCGAAATATCGCGTAAAACATTTGTAAATAAATATGTTTAGGAGAACAAAATCATCACTTTCTGGGAAACTGACACAAATTATCTGTGATAAATTTGGAAATTGCTGCAATTGGTGAAGCCACTGTGGCTCTTTTTTCGTACATCATATATTACCTGCTCCTCAGAGCGTGCAGACGAAATGTAATAAACGCTGTCATGTTATCTTGTGTTTGGGAATGCAATCGTGTGAGAAGGAATTACACCCAACCATTTTGATGAAAGACTGGCTCAGGCATTTCAGAATGACCTAACCAACATTTGAGATGCTGTGCAATGAAATTAGGCTGCTGGTTAGTCCAGTTATCAAATCAAATGGTCTACTGAGGCAAAGTCACGTTTTTTGTTGTGCATCGAGGTATTTATTCAGTAAACATGTTTCCATCGTATATGCACATCTTATAAAAAAAATAGATTTGCCTCAATTGAGTGCATATTTTTTGTGCATTTATAGAATTTATCCACATCTAGCTGAACCCTTATGTGACAGGAATATACACATATGCACGCTCACACAAACAATTGTTTTAGTTCTAAATTTAAAGTTCTAAAATAAACACTTGTTTTGTAAATTTAAATTGTTCACTTTATTCAAAACTGTTTATTCATTGTTCTTCAATAAAGTTATTGCATAAATTCGGCTACCATGGGCCTGCCTCCCTCTCTGTTGTAAACAAAGCATCCGAAAACTTAGGCAGCTGATTTGTTGCCTTGCTGCCTTATAGGCAGCGTTTGTGCACCTCACGAAACTGATTTCGGACAGACTTCTGAGGCAGCGTAACAGTTTAATGATCTACAGCAAAATAGAGTGAGCTTTGGGGAGAACTAAACAAATATTTAATTACTACAGTAGTAATTTCTCACTAGAAATGACAACAGAAATGGAAAAAGTTGGTAAAAAAAACGTACATTTACACACAAACTGACCAGAAACCACAACTTTCAGTTTCAGACGCTATTTTTGGCCCCTATCCAAAATGGCACACTTCATATGCACTTTCGGTCTTGTGGATTTACAATGGCTGCCGCGTGCGCATGTCCGTTAAGTCCACGAGACAGTAGGATGTCCCATTTGTCAATTTTAGGTTTCAGAAGGGTGCTTGCGAGCGCCCTCTTTGCGGTCATATGTGCCCTTGATGCACACTTTTGCCGAGCACGCACTGGGCGGCGTTCCAGACACACACTCGCAAACTTCCCTAAGCACTTCCCCTCGGGGGAATCCCCGCCGCCATTTTGAAGTGCGTTCCTCTTTTTGAAGTTTATATGGCCAGACCCTCAACCCCTTGATTTTGACAAAGGGAGTGAGTCTACTTCATATGTACACTTCAGACAGCTCCATATACCACAGTGCAACACGACTGTAACGTCACCACAGATCGCGTTTAATTTACCCCACCACAAACAACTCTGAGATATATATATATATATATCTCAATGTATATGTATGTATGTATGTATATATATATAATTTTTTTTTTTTTTTTTCAATATTTAAAACAACCCAAACACACCTATATAATATAGAATGCAATTTTGTAAGGGAAAAAATATTAAATAATAAATCAAATCCATTCCAAGTGATCAAGGGCTTATGACGTTCCAATTTAGCCCATTGCAAGGGTTCCGCCAGTGGTGGGCACTCGTGCAATGTTAGCAATGACGTACATCCGAGTCAATGAGACTGAGGGAAGTTAGCGAGGGAAGGGCATAAAAAAACTAACTGGAATGCAGCCCAAGTGCGAGCTCCGCAACAGACTTCTTCTCGACAGTCAAAGCAGCACAAACGCGAGGGCTTAGGGTTCCATTTGGGACAGGGCTTACATATATATCTATCTGTCTGACACTAGGTGGCGCTATAATGAGGCAATTTGCGTTGTGGATCATAACCCTACAGGGCTAGAAACACTTTTCTTCACCCTGAATCTTTGAGTCAAGCACTGCAAAGTTGCATTTTCATCTATAAATGTTTTCTTAAGTCTACTTTTTCAAACTCCTCCAAGGCCTATGGTCTCACCAAAATAGAGACACAGCCTTAAAACACCTTAAAACAGCCTTAAAACACAGCCTTCATGCCTTAAAATAGCTTGAATGTAACTCTACACCCTTGCTTCATTTAATAGACACGGATATTCATATATGAATATGCTAATTAGCCCCGCCTCCACTCACTCACACGAGCTCAGAGATCCACTCGGCCAACTTACCGAGGTAAACGCTTCACAATGGCGTTTTACAACATTGGACACATGATGGTAATTAATGATTAGACTTTTGCTTGACTACGTTATCAAACAGCTGCTAATAATGTGTTGCTGAAGTTACACAAACCATGTTCACATTCTCCATCTGAGTCTGCCTTCTAACAATCAGTATCCTTAGAAACGCTTTGAACAACTTAGAACGTCAGTGAAGAAAGGTATATAGTTCATCATAACATCGTAATATACATCATACACCCGCTATGTTGCTAAATCTACATGATTTTTTTATATCAACTAAAATAAACCAGGATAACCTGGCTTCTTGAGACTCTCCTGCTTCAGAGCGGTCATAGTTAATGATATGATAAAGCCCGCTGGCACGTTGACGTGATTGGATACAAGGTAGTTTGTGATGTCACAAACACTAGCGATTTCAAACTGAGTTTTTGAAACTGTCTTTAGATCACTGCAGTTTTAAACAGAAAATAGTCAGCAATGGTGTTGACTTTTGAAATTGCACATGGTTTGTCTTAAAGCGTATTAAAAACACCACATAAGCCCTATTTGGACGATATTAGTTTAACAAGGGTAGATGGAGTAAAGTAATTTTACCACAGGACGTCTCTAATATTAATGACCAATTCGCACAGGATAAGAAATCTCAAAACTAACAGAAAAGGGACGGGTAACTCGATTTACGCACCGCCGTCGCCTCCCTGTCATCATGTACGTCTCACATTACTTCCTGATATCACATGTGTAAACACATATAGCCTATATTTATTATATATAAAACAGTTGGGTCCGGTCAAACGATTTATTAATTAAATTCTGATTGGATTCTGTTTGTAATAGGCACTTACCTAATGCTAAAATAAGTTTTGTGCCTCTGACAAGTGCTTTCGACCTTCTTTTTGATCTGAATGGTATGTGAGAAACACTTGAGTTTTGCCACAGACTTGTCCCACCGATTAGAACGCAACTGAATGCCTTTTCAAGCACCTCCATACTTGGAAAAAATGTGGAAATCTACTTTTACACAGGAAATGATGGGATATTTACGTACATATTTACAGCGGGTCTGTTCGCACTGAATTAGTATTACCTAAGGTGATTTTTCCGGACTTTTTTACAGAAGGTAAAAGTCGCCGTAATCTTTACTGACATTGTCCGTAACGATTACTGAGATGGCACATTCAAACAGGAATAAAATCACTGAGAAGCTCTGGCAATATTTACTTTACTCCACCTCTCCATGTAAAACTAATCCAGTCCGAATAGGGCTAAAGACATATAAACTAAAACAACGTTAAAAACTTAATTTTCACCACAGGGGGACTTTAAAATGACATTCATCATTTTGAGATAAAATGCAAGACAGAAAACAATTTCAACTATAGTATGTCTATCTTCCTATTTTTAAACAGAAGATTTAAATAATCACATAATAAACAGGATATTATTTTCCTATTATTAAATTAAATATGAATTTATTCATGTTATCCCAAGCAAATGACATTTTATTTACAGCAGACAATCATGCAACCATGTGAGCAGCGCGTTCCCGGGTTCGTAGGATCACAAAACTCTCTCCTCCTCCGAGGATAAATCATCTGAATGGATGAGTTTTATCACTGAGGTGCCATGCAAATTTATTTTTACAGACATCCATGTGAGAAACAATTACCGTCCGAATAGGGCTTAAAGGGTTAGTTCACCCAAAAATGAAATTTCTGTCATTAATTACTCACCCTCATGTCGTTCCACACCTGTAAGACCTTCGTTCATCTTCGGAACACAAATTAATATATTTTTGATGAAATAGACAGTAATTTAACCACCACTGTCAAGGTCCAGAAAGGTACTAAAGACATTGTTAAAATAGATAAAGTGACTACAGTGGTTCAACCTTAATGTTATGAAGTGACGAGAATACTTTTTGTGCGCAAACACAAAACAAAAATAACATAATCGTAGTAACCGTAATCGCATTAAACTAGGTGGTGTATGCCGATCTTAATCGCAATAAACAGGCATGTAAACACCTTAATCGCATTATTAACTTTACGCTCTGACCAAAGTGCGCATGTGCTCGGACGTACACGGATGCCGTGTGTTGTTCACACAACTTCATGAATGAACTCTGTGACATTATTCTGAAGTTTTCTCTTGACAAAATCGCTAAACTCTGTCAACACAACTCGCTGCGCAGTCTCTGCTTCGTATCTTCATTCAGATTGCATGAAGAATGATGTTCATGACGGCGCTGAATAATATCCAGTACGTCCATAAAAATGTATTTTGAATTTGATGTGAGTAGATTAAAACAATGGCTGGTAATATGCATACTATATACCTATCTGAGTGTGGTATAACCATACTTATTAGCGAATAATCAGAGTAATGAAAAGTGCATGTGAACTGGAGTGAAGAGTTCTGCTCGTGTCATGAAACATTTTACTGCAATTAAGACCTTTATTCTGATTATGAAAAATAATCGCATTATTGGTGCACATGTAAATGTAGTCATTGTGAAGTTGACCGTTTAGTCACTGGTTTGATTTACTGACAATAAACTATTTTAGACAAAAACATCTGACTGTAGGCCAGTGGTCGGCAATAGGCAGCCCGCGGGCCAAAACTGGCCTGCCAGCAATAATATCCGGCCCGCGCCCGCAGCCAGATTACTTTAATAGCGGCTGGTTCTGAAGTAGATCTGTCTGGAGAGCGCAGTTCATGGTTGCATAGCAACAACAGGCGCCACGGGAGCATAAGCGCTTTGGAAAGGAAAGAGGCGCGGTCGCGCTTTCCACGCGTTTTTAGACGCGGCATGTTAACGGCCCCTAATATTATATTCTTTGCAAACAGCGACACCTTCGTTGCAGATAAGACACACCGGCTTTGCATTCACAAAATCAGTTAGGATGAACGCATAGTTGTCTTTCCATTCTTCTTTGTATGCTCTATTTTCGCTGTCAACTTTCCTCTTTAGACTCTTTGATAGTGCCATTTTCTCTCACCAGCTAGCTTAAATGTTAACATCACTCTGCACACTACGTAATGGTGTACCTCCAGCATGCAAACAAGGCTACGTCAAATAATTATTACAATAAGTTAGGCTCCATTGTGTAACAAGCAAATTAAAATGATACTCATTTATTATTCACAATATGGAAATAAAACATAGTTCGTTACGAGCATGACTCAAACATGCCATTAATGGGCTTATTCAAGTCCTCTTTTATTATTTTTTATTTTATTTTTATCCATTCAGCATCTCCCACATATGTGTGTTTTAGCAAGGCGGTCTGTGTTGCAAGTTGGTGAATGAAGATACTGGCCAGGTTACCTGTCACTACTCTGCTTTATTAATTTATCCAGTGTAATCCGTCTCTTTTGTCCACTTTCAACCACTTCTGTTCTGATTTCTTTGAGGGCAGGTAAATGTATGGGTTTTTTCAGATCTTTCGATCTAATGGACAAAATAAGCTTGCGGTATTTGCGCCCAGTGATTGGTACGTTTTTCGTCTTCAAACTAAACTTGGGTCTTCAGCCGGCAAAGCTTAAATCCTGTCTGGCTAGTCCAGTTTCCATAATACGCGTTAGGTCAGGCTGTTCGAACACATTCGACCACATGAGCGTTTCAACTACAAAAGCAATCCGGTCAAATGTGTTTTCGACTACCTCTGGAAGTGGTTGAAAGTGGACAAGCTCAAAAGGTTTTACAGGTTTTACACCTGTATTTAGCGTTGTCCACTTGTGATCCGAGCGACCAAAACGCATCTTAATACCAGGTGGAAACAGGGCCTATGTAGAGTTGAAATGGGTCCGGTAGACTTCTGGTTGGGCAGCGAAGCATGATGGCAGGTTAAACTGTCAGTTTTAAAACTCTGCTAAAACTCGATATTTACTTATTGAAAATTTTGGCGACCGAGAAACTATAGACTCTCTGCGCACGGGTTTAAACAGTATAAGTGAGCAGATATGGGAATATCGCAACGAGATGAAAGCAGAGCTCGGGACGTTTAAAGATGAGCTTAAAACTCAGATGAAACACGAGCTAGAGGAGTTTAAAGAGTATGGAAGTAAAATAATGCCATATGTTTTTGAAATAAAAATCTTGTTGAATTGCACTACTTGAAAAAAATATGCATTGCATTAACCGTGCTTGTATTTTAATGCATTGTATTTTCAGGGCTTGCATTTTTATGGGCTGAAATTCAACATGGGTGTATATTTAAGCTGTGAATATTTCAATTTAAAACAGTTCACGCAAATTTCAATGTTAAAAATTCAATAATCCATATTCACCTTTCAGATTTCACTTCCAAAATATTCATTCTGTTTAAAAATACAACCTATAATATTCAGCAGGCAATTTTCTGTCCATTTTATTTCGTGTCCACAAATTCAGTGCTTCAAATTTCAACATTTCACATCTGGGAACTGCAGGACAAGCAGTAGAGTACCGAGCATAATATACAACTAGAGATGCACCGATACTAAATTTCTCTGCCGATACCGATAGCCGATTATTCAGAATGATATTGGCCGATACCGATAGTTTGATTTTTCTTAAGGAAAAAAAAAATCTCTCTCAAATAATGTTGCAAACTATACAGGGAACCCTCTCATTTGGTACACTACAATATTAGAGGTTACAATTAACAGCAGAGGTATTATATTCAGCGGCTGTTTATTTTCAGATATAATAATTACACTCAAATAAAAACTGAAATGTATAAAACTTAGTATCACATAAGGTAGTTTTCATAAGCACTTGTCTTCATGGCAAATTTGCACAAACATATAATTAACAGTAAATAAGCTCCTCTCTAGTGTTTTTTTTTATATATATATATAGATAGCTAAGGAACTGTGAACTTTGGAAAACATTCCTGAAGTAAAAGTGACATGATGTGACGTATTGTTCACAAGCTGTTTTATTGACGTCTTTCCGCGGTTGAAACACAAATAAAGTGATGACATGAGACGATACATTCTGGTAAGTTGTACAATATATTTTTACCATACCTTTGATGTTTATTCATGTTTTTCGAGATATAACTTGTATTGAAGAGGAAGAAAAGACTTGCGCTCCGAGCTGCCGCCTGAACTGAGGCATTACAGCGATCTGACACGTCACATTTAAGAGCGTCAAAGCACCATTTATTGTTTGAATTTCATGATAAAATGGACAGAATTTGAAAACTGAAACTTTAATTTTTATCAGAAGTAATAAAGCACAAATCTTTTTGCGATTATTGGATGGGAGGCGCTACAAATAATATTTGATGTAGGAAAAAAAAAACGTAGACCTGGCAACCCTGGATTGAACTATGGGTGATTCATAGGGTCAAAAAGAGCCTGCTTTAACGTCACTATTTTTAAACTGTTAATGCGTTAAAATTCAACACGAGTGATTTTCTTCACACACAGTATGTATGAGTTGCAGTCTGAACTCGTCTTTCCGCACCCTTTTGATTGACAGGATATAATCGGCCCTGACCATCGGCAGATTTTAAACAATCGGCCGATGGCCGATAGTGATAATAGCTTTTATCGGCCGATACAGATTGTTAGCCGATACATCGGTGCATCTCTATATACAACCATGTTGAATTTCAGCCCATAAAAATGCAAGCCCTAAAAATACAATGCATTAAAATACAAACATGATTAATACAATGCATTTTTTTTTTTTTTAGTGCAATTCAAGAAGCTTTTTATTTCAAAAACATATGGCATTATTTTACTTCCATAAAAGAGGACATCAATCAGAAAATTTGTATTAACATCACAAGAAATAACGGAACAAAATGCAAACGTCGAGGCCACTTTGACGCGTGTTGAAGAAATGGAGTGCTGGAGCTCCGAGACTGATCTACTACATGATTTTATACAAGAACACAAAAAGATGACGGAAAAGCTGACTGACCTCAAGTTGCGGTCCAGAAGGAACAATCTGCAGATTTTCGGAGTGCCAGAGGATACAGAGAAGGGGTCTGTTATTCAGCTTGTTGAAGAACTTATCTGGAGAGAACTCTAAATTGAAACTGACTGTTAAATTCAGCAGGCGCACAGAGCTCTGGCACCGAAGCCCAAAGCAGATCAACCCCCGAGGGCCATCGTGGTAAATTTCTTACAATATAATATAAAGGAGAAAGTCCTGAAAAGAGCCTGGGAGAAGAAAATAATCACACTCGGAGAGCGGAGGATTTTCTTCGATCACGATTATACTTCGGCTGTGGTGCAGCAACGCAAGTCGTACGTTAAAGCCAAGAAAATCCTGAAAGAAGCGGGGATCCGCTTTCAGACCCCATTCACTAAGATGAGGTTTCACTGGGATAATGGAATAAAAACGTACAACGAAGCGAAAGAAGTGGAGAAAGATCTGCGCGACAGAGGATAAAAAGTGGCGGATTCTGAGGATGCAGCTGGCCCCACAACTTTACTGGAAAGACTCGAGGCACGGAAAAATCCAGCATGGCAGCGGGTTGGCAGAGAGCGGAGAGCAGAGGCAAGCAGAAGGGCACGGAAACGGCTGGAGGATTTTCGACGGACGAGCCCGGTGAACTTGTAAGAGACCCTCTATATGACGACGCGAACAAGGGACTAATACAAAAAATTAAGGGGGAACAATGGGCTTGACGACCGAAATTTAATATGTAAAAGAATCCAATAATACAGTAAGGGGCTTTTGTTTACATGCAGTGACTTGCGGGAGACAAGGACATTGAAGAAGATATAATAGATCAAGTATGAGTGCAATAACCTATAGCAGGCTGCATCTCGTATCTAGAAGGGGGCCCTCCATTCAGCAGAGGCTTTCCCTCTCAATGGAGACAGTGACTCAAAACCCTAAGTTCTGGGTCAACATTTCCATCTGGAGGTCAGTTGAAACCTTTTTAGTTCACTTAATATGTTTTGGTTTATGTAAAAGTTGTTTAGTTGTTTATACTAGTTCAAATGTTAGCCAGTGGGGTTATCATTACACGAGGATTATTGTAGAGAAAGTCGAATGCAGGAGAGAGACATTGAGATAATGTCTTTGAATGTTAATGGATTGGGGAACTCAGCCAAAAGGGCTAAAGTGATAGCTGAATTGAAAAAGTAAAAGAAGCATGTTTTCTTCCTGCAAGAAACTCACTTATCAAATGAGGAACATGAAAAACTGAAAAAATTTGGTTTTAAAAATATCTTTTATAGTTCATGTCCAGCCAGTCGTAAGAGGGGGGTCATTATCTTAATTCCAAAAGGTGTTAATTTTGAGTGTCATAAAGAACTAAAGGATAAGGAAGGGAGATATGTTATTGTTAAAGGAATAATTGCAGTGCAAAGATGGATTTTTTTGATGATTTCTTTTGATTGGTAATAGTCTGATTGGGTCTTATTGTTCTAACTGAATTTATTGTTTAAATTAACATTTAAAAACAAATTTTCTATTTTAATTTAAGAAATTGACAAAATATGATGTATACATTTAATAAGATTAGGAAAAAATGCTCTTAGAATGGTAAAAATGCTCCTGTAAATTAATTTAAAGGGGCAGAAATCGTCCTGTAATGGGAAAGTTAATGTCTGTTATTGATCAGAAAGTGCTCCCAAATTTGACTGCTCCTAATTTTTTTTTATTAGGAGCACAAGTGCTCCTTAAGAAAAATGTTAGCGTAGAGGCCTGCATTATATGCAAGTAAAAGCACAATGTGTAAGTATAGGTCACAATGAAAAAAGACATTCCCAAAATAAGTCTGTCCGATGTGATGTTCCGATGTTCCAAAATTTTATATATATATATGTATATCACACAATGTTGCTTCTCATTTTTGTTATCAGTAATGATTTAACATTATATCACTTGATGGAATATACAGTTATAAGCTGTAAAATATACTGGCATTAATATGCCATCCCGTAAAACCTGAAACAATGTCACCATATTTTTTTTTTTTTTTTTTATGGTGAATTGTTAGCAACCACCATAGCTGCTAGAAACATTTTTACAGTCACCATGAAATCAAAACTGACAGTACTTGGTTTTTTTTGTTTTTTTATTAAATATTGTATTTATTATATATGATTTATCTGTGCAAATCTTTTTTATTATTATTTAAAATAAATGTTTAAATAATAATGATTTAATATAAAAAATTATAAATAATATAATTAATTAATAAATAATTCTCTCTCTATCTAATTCACCTATCCTGCATGTCTTTAGATTGTGGGGGAAATCCGCAGACACGGGGAGCGCATGCAAACTCACCACAGAAAGGCCTCCTGGCTCAGCCTGGACCCTCTTGCTGTGAGGCAACAGTGCTACCCACGGAGCTGAGAGCCATGGGAACGGAGCGAGGCCGGTGACACAAATGCTTATAAGCGTCACCATTCTCGAGTCCCATGGAGGAGCTCCGGAAGGATAAAAGGAGGAGAGACGACTGTGCAAGACGTGAGAGGACCAGGCCTGGATTTTATGTTGTTGTTTTGTATTAATTCATGAGGACGACTGCCGCTTTACTTTTGTTTTGTTTCGCCGGTTCCCGCCACCTTCTTCCCTGAGCCTTTAACTTTGCTACAGGGGGCCGTCCACCCAAGGGTATCCAGGAGTTCACCCAGCTGGTGGAAGACCGGATGGCAGTGTGTTTTGGGAACCGGACCAAAAAGGGTTTTTTTCTTCTCTCCCCTCTCTCGTCTCTGTCTCTCCTCACCGGTCTCGAGTCCCACAGAGGAGCTCCGGAAGGATCAAAAGAGGAGTGACGGCATTGCAAGACGAGAGAGGGCCAGGCCTGGATTTTATGCTGTCGTTTTGTTTTAATTTATGCGGCAGTCGTCTGTTATATATAAAAATCTTTTTTTTTTCCTTCTTTTGCAAAGTACATGTAAGCTGTGCTTGGACCTGTATTTGCATCTATGTACATATACTTTTTTCCTCGCACATGTGGATTTTTTTTCTCTTGACGAATGAATCCACACGTGTGTTTTTCCTTCTCTTTCTATCTCTACTTACTACTTTCTTGGTTTTCTTCTGTTTCTCTTTCTTCCTCTCCGAGTTCAGAATTAATGCTTGGAACCAGTCATGGAGGATGATCTTTTCCAAATTAATTCGCTTGGCTGGATCTCTTTCCAGGCATGAACTGATCAGTTCTCTGCATTCTGTGAAGGAAGAGGGAAGAGATGTCTGATTATTATTGTAAGTTTTATACTCTATGAAACTAATCACATTACTTTAAGCTGTAATAAAAGTTCCTGTATGATCCATTCACATGCTCTCACCTTTGGAAATTTTTGCTCTGTTCAGGGTCCAGGCAAAGGTCTGAGGTTTCAGCTCGCCAGGGTACCTCCCACACAGCATCTTGAACAAGAGTACGCCTAAAGAGTACACTGTTGCAGGCTTGGCGTGGTACCATCTTCGGAAAGCCTCAGGGGGAGCGTAAACTCTTGTGCCTGGAAGAAAAAACAAAATTTTGTCCATTGCAATGAATTTGTATTTCCACAGCTTTTTATCTATTCATTCATTAGAATGCAGTAAGTGATCTGCTGCTGTTATCGGCTCTGTCTGGAAGGCTCATTATAACTTGTCACCATAGATTTGTGGAATAATACGTACCACTAAACCTTGAATAAGCAGAATTCTTCAGGGGTCTACTACAACCGAAGTCGATTAATTTGACCTGCATGGTGTTTTGGTTGATGAGCAGGTTTTCCAACTTGATGTCGCTGTGGAAGACACCCCTTTCACCGCATATTCTTGCAGCAGTGACGACCTGACGCATCACAACTCGCGCTTTTGACTCGCTGATTTTGCCACCATGCTGTATTAAAAAATTCCTCAAATCTGTACATGGAGTGGGCCGCTCTAAGACCAGTATGTATCCTTCTGGTTTCTCATACCAGTCCAGCAGATTTATTATTTGAGGAACTCTGGGGCCTTTGTTCAGACAAATCATCAAAGCAACCTCTTTCGGAAGGTATCTGCCAAATAGACCCTACAGGAGAGATAAAAGTTATACGAAAGTGAGATAAGTGGTGTAACCTATCTGAATTACTACAACAGAATTATGTCCTAAGTAAATAGTTACTGAAGTTCATACGCTATTGACAATGGACCTTTTTTGCCCGCAAAATTTTGTTAAAATATCCTATCGCTAATGTAACATACTCTGAGAGTAAGAAAACAAAAGGGAGGAGCAGCCTACTTACAAGACTAATATATTCCATGTCATTGGTCTTCTCCACATACTTGAGCGCCACCTGTTCTCCAAGGGAAAGAAAAAAAGAAAGATTTTTTTTGTGAGAATGGGTTACAATTAATTATCTGTGCAGAAGTCACATGATTCCAGTAAAGTAATGAATTTAAATTACAAGAGAGTACCAAATCCTTTTGTTAGCAAAGAAACAAACCTTTCGTGAATCGGACAAACGGGTTCCTTCGAAGACATTTCCAAATGCTCCTTGACCCAGCATTCTACCAATTTCATAGTGCTGTTTGACGTTACCTGTTAAAAGAAATGAGGTATATAGTAAATTTACAGTATAAACCATAAAAAAATGCTGATTAAAGAACACTTTAAAAATGGACACATTATTGTGGTGTTACACAAACCAAAATCCATCCTCAGTCCACATTTTCATTAGGATAAGAAAGACAATGTCCAGAAGATGACATTAATGTTGCGGTATGTGGTAGTAAACTGACCTCTCTTTCCCTTTAAACTTAAATAGATAATTTCATTCTCATTTTTCCATGGAATGGCGTCCGATGGAGGAGTGCTGTTTTCCTCAGATGACTCAGATGTAGAAGTACTGCGGTTCGTGCTGATGCCCCCTTGCTCTTGCCCAGGAATATCAACATCGTGCCCAGTGGTGAGGGAAAACACACAGCTGTGCCAGCTGTACACTGAAGTGTTGTTAGTGTTGCTGTTCTGTTCAGCTTTAGGAATGTCTTCGTTTACACCCTGCACAGCGGTATGTGAAGACACACGGCTGTGCATGGAATTGTTGTTCTCTTCAGCTTTGGGAATGTCTTCGTTAACATTCTCCAAAACGGTGAGGGAACACACACGGCTGTGCACTGAATTGTTGTTCACTTCAGCTTTGTCCAGTGACGGAACAATGTTGTTGTTGCTGTGAGTGTTGTCTTCATTAACGTCCTCCACAGCGTTGAGAGAAGACACACGCCTGTTCTTTGAAATGCTCTGGGTGTTGTTGCTCTTCTGTTCAACTTCACCATCAAAGCATCTCTGAGGCGGTTGACTGCTCTCATTTCCGCACTGACTCTGTTGGGCTTCGTTGCTAGTTTTCTTGGATTTCCGAGAAAAAGCCCATCTAAATAACTTCCCTTTCTTCTTTTCTACTCTCTCTGGTACTGGCGTTGGTGACATACACGCAGGAGCATCTTGCTCTACAATGTAGCTGCGAGATTTACACTGCCCCATTGCTCCAGATGTCTCTCTGATGTTCTGTCACAAACTTTTATCACAAGTCGACTTAACTTTTATAGCACAGATCCAAGGGAAAAACTACAAATCAAGTGATATAACACACAGGTCGAGTGATATAACACAATTTGAGCGATTTTTCACCACAGATGTACTACAATACTAGTCAGATCGATTGATATACCAGAAACCAAGTGAACAATGACACGCAACATGTGCAGCATTCCACAGCCTTGTATATAAGCGACTCTGGCTGTGACGTCACAAGCGCTGCCGAGTCAGCCGGTTGCCAAGGGATTTTTTCGAATGTTTGTGTCATGAGAATATACAGCGCAGATACATGCATACTTGTTATTGTTTAGGCATAAAATCTATACTTGTCTGTATCTTAAAACATTTATTTTTTCAAAAGCTTTATGTCACTATTACAACTTCTGATGTCAAACACGAAGCTCGATTGCCAAACGTGCATGGCGTAATTAATCTCATTTCAACACATTTATTGAATGGTTATGCTCTTATTAATTGAAACCTTGACATTACATTTGAGAGATTTATTTGTTTTTAATGTGTATAGCCTGAAATCCATGTATGTCTCGTGTTAGAACAATATTTCCTCTTACATGCAGAAATGTATCCTTTTTTTTTTTTTTAAAGAACTTGGTTTTTAATTATTTTTATTTGGTTTTTTTTTTGTAATAAACTGATTTCGGAGTTCTCGATAACGTTATTTGATGGTTTCGCTCTTTAACTGAAGAACTGAAGCGCATTGTCACGGGAGCTGTCCGAACAAAAGGTGCTGAACTAAGAACTAAACACGCGGTGCCATGAAAAAAAATATTGTACTTCATTTATAATGCTGGCAAACTCATGGACATGTAATTTGTTATTAACTTTAATGCTTTTAATCCTTTATGTAATTCAAAATCCACAATCTGACTTCAATAAAAAAAATTTAAAAAATCATTAAAACCTGTTATTTTTTTTAATAAAAGTAGGCTACGTCAGTGTTCCCATAATTAAGCATTGATATTTTGGTATTTCTGTGTAAAAAAAAAATAAATAAATAAAAAAAATAATAATAATTTTTTACTTTGAGGTCCCTCTGTGGAAGTAAATGTCTTCATCTGCCACAGCAAAAAATCAAAATGAGCTTTTGAATGAATAAACATATCATGCACACCAACACCGATTAATAAGTAAACATCGCATAGCCTACGTGATGCTAAAATAATGCTATAACAATGAACCTAAAACACTAAAATGATTACAAAACTGAAGAATCAAATGTGGCATGCATTAAACTGTTTTCACCGTAAATGTTAAGGTGTAAGAATTTGACATTTTTTAGCTACATAGGCTAGGTTACAAAGACAAAACAATATTGTTATATTGTTTCATTGAATGTAGATTTTCACTAAAATATAATTCATACTTTTTACTAAAATTACATAAGCTTTTTTTAGCGCTAACAGTACAAACATGATCTTTACAGTGTAAACGGGTCTATATAATTAAGAAATCGTTATAGATGTGATGTGAATAGGCTAGCCTACTTGTTATATTTACGCAAAGGCCTGAAAAACTGACCACTGAAAAAGTGCTTTTATCTAAGCGATAACGATGGTTCTCTGTGTTCGAAGTTACGATCTTTCCCAAAACTTGACTGAACATGAACGTGCCAGTATGAGCTTTAAGTGCTACAGTCTCTGTCTGCTAATGAAGTTTTCCCCCCAGTAATCTTTATTATTACTATTATTATTAATGCTATAAAACAGGAATAATACAATGAGAAATATTCAAAAGAAAAAAATGATAATAAACCAGTGCCAAAATAGAATACAACAGTAGTAATAATAAATAAATAAATAAATATATATATTTTAACTATATATATATATATATATATATATATAATAAACAAATGTGAGAAGGTACCACTTTATGCAATAATATGATACCTGCTTACAACGTGGCTTCTGAATGCCTTTTTTTAGCTGTGCAATTGCGTAAAACACAATAAAGCTTGAAATAATTTTTAAAGTGAGAAAAAGTTTTGTTTGGAGACCATTTCATTTTATGAATATGAAACTTTCCCAATAAAATTAACTATTGTATAAGATACGCCTTAAGCTTCGTCGTATTTTTCAACTGAATTACACTTCAATAAAAATGAAAGGTCGTCCGATTGCTTGAACAGATAATTAGGAAAAGAAATCCAAATACTGCATTTATTTCTTAAATATTTAATTTTTAAACACATTGTTTAAAGCATCGTAAGTCAATACTTTTAAACCACCATGATCTTGAATTACATAAAACTTTCTTTCTCAGATAATGCGGCTTGTTTTTCCAAACAAAATCAAAAAGCATTTTATCCTATTTTTTTGTGACTTTGGTGGGAATATCCAATGATAAGGACGGGATTACTTCAGATTTTGGCAAAACCTTCCCCTGAATTGACAAACCCCTTTGTATTAAACCTCTAGTTTTATTAATAATTGGATTGGAGTTTAAATTATTACGCAGATATTCGTCGTGTATTATTGATTAACACTTTACTTAGAAGTCAATTCTACGGTGACCGGGAGGGGACATGTTCGATTCACTTAGTTTTGTCGTGGCCACGAGATCATTTTGTCGAGGTAACGACATCCTTATGTCGTGGCGACGCGATGTAAAGTCGTGGCCTCAAGATCATTTGGTGAGGGAACGATATATTTTTCTCATGGCCACGACTTCATTATTTTGAGGGAACGACATCTGTTTCTCATGGCCACGAGTTAAATGTGCAAACAACCTGCGCGACCATAGCAACCTGGAATTATCAGAAATGGATAAGACTATAATAATATTTATTTTTAATTTAGAAAAAGAATGGAATTAAGAAATTATTATATTAACATAGTGCATATTGTATTGCGCGCGATGTTGCTTAGACAGCATTCGAATGAAGTTTATCAATAAATGTTTAAATGTTATACATTTTAATCCCATCCAACAGTCTTTTAAATCCATTCACTGATCGTTTATTTTTTATTTAATATTTTTATATTATTATTAGTTACATTTGTAAATTTATTTACTTTATTTTCCCCTTCATTTCCCATATCTCTTTATCTAATTAATATTCTGTACTTTGTTACTTAAAGTTTGTATTCTGTAAATACTGTAAATGCCCGATCATGCCAATAAAGTTTTGACTTTATGACTGTATTTCTGTAGCCTATTTCTGACTACAGTAGCTTAAATGAGCGTCTGTTTTCACTTGTAGCCCCTCGTGCCTGTGACAGCACTGAAGTTCAAAAAAATGTGTTACTATTAATAGGCTATAGCCAGGGCTTGACATTTAACTTTTTTGCTCGCTAGCCACTGTGGCTAGTGGTTTTCCAAAGTTACTAGCCACTCAGCATTTTCACTGGCCACAATTTTGCTGTTGGGAAATTACATTTTATATGATTAAAGTTGACTTTGACATGCTAAAATGACTTGATTTTGAGTCATTTTACTTGATTAGCTAGATTTAAAATCCTTTCAAACTTTCAAATGCAGATTGACCACCCAAATCAGTATACATACATGGTATATTAGCTGGTACCCACGGGTGGGTAATATGACCATAATATGATAAATTTTATAATTGTTTATAAAAGTTATTTTTGTTAGGCTATATAAAAAGAACAAAGAAGCAAATTACAAGTACAATAGTAAATTAAATAGCCTAAACTCTTTTTTCAGATACAGTAGGTTTATTTAACATTTATTTAACATCTTTTGTTGTTTGATTAACATTAATAACAGACAGGTATTTAATTGGGCTGCTGAATGCATATACGTAATATACTGACACATATCCAGTTTTTACCCACCTGTTTACGTCCACTTAAGCCATAACCGACTGTATTCACGCGAGATACTCCACACGATGGACATTTTGACATCTGTGGTTGTGTGTGTATTTGACTCAGGCGCAAGGAGATCTGATCGCGCTGATTGCGGTATGTGTTATATGCAGCGCGTTTCTGTATTTTGTTGTGTTGTGAGTATTTGCAGCACGTGTTGTCAAACTGATGAAGATGTTTTCTTTATTTGCTGGTGTTTTTTCTATTTGCATGTGTTTTCTTCAGTTGCAGCGCGTTGAGCTCTCTCGGCCACCATGCTAACCTACTTGTGTTGATAATAAATCCGTTAACACAAATTTCACGATTCGATTCATAAGCTTGCGATTCGATGTCGTGTCACAGGCACCTCCTTCAGCCACTTTGCAAGCACAAGAGTGGAGATATTCAATAGGCCTACACATTTTTACTTTCTTAAATTCTGTCTAGAATCCTCCATCTTTCACGTTGTCCGTCAATTCAAAGTTGAAAGTGGTTGTTAAGTATTGTTAGAATATAAAACAAATAGTTAAAAGCACCAAAAGTTTCTTTGAAAACACATCAAAGCAATAAGCAACCATTTGATTTATAGCTTGTTAGATTGAGTGAACCCTTTATTTGTCTCAGCTTAAATTAAAAAAAAAAAAAAAACCGCTCATGCCGCCATCTTGAGGTCCCCCTGCTCATTAAACAAAACATTGCAAATTGCAATCAGTTGAACAAAGGTAAATGTGTATAATATCGCACAAATTACCGATTGCCCTGTGAGTGATCCGGGCAATGACAAGCATACTGAGCAATTCACTTAAAGAAGTGAGGAAAATCATGCCACAAATTTGTTTATACTAGACTATACGTTCACACAACTCGGTGAAGGCCTACTTTACATAGCCTAGTAAAACAAAAAACAACTCAAGTTGAAAAATGGATAAACCTGATTGGGTTGTTTATACCCAGCGGTTGGGTTAAATGTTTTGCCCAACGTGCTGGGCGGTTTTATTTAACTCAACCATTGAATAAAAATTACTATGGCTGGCTTAAAATGATCCCAAAATAGATCGGAAATTAAACTCAGACACATAATTACTAGAGGCAACAATAATAATCAAAAGATGAACATTTATTAATAAGCAATTTAATAATTGTTTAATTATTATTCATTAAACTTATTAATAAATGCTCATTTATTAAACATATTAATAAATGTTAATTTCCAACATATTTTGGGTTCATTTTAAGCAAGCAATACAGTAATTTAGTACAATCAAAAACAATAGTTGAGTTAAATAAAACTACCCAGCAGGTTGGGCAAACATTTAACCCAATCGCGGGGTGTGTCCATTTTCAACCCAACTTGAGTTGTTTATAACCCAGCATTTTACAGAGTACTTTTATTATTTTTTACTTTTATTAATATTTCTGGCCATGCAATAATTTATCGCCTGCCCTACACTATATGTCAGACAGTGGCAATGCGCTGAGGGATGGCAAAGACGGCTTTCAGACACGACATTCTCCTCTTCTTTATAGTTCTTTTGAGGCAGTTTCTATCGCGTTATTTAATTGTCAAGAACGTATTGTAGTACGGAGCCCCCAAAGGGACATGGTAGCCTACTGTGAAAAATATGGGATGGGAGGAAGAAATATTTTTCAATGTTTTTGCGTTCCCTCGAAAATCTTTGCGCTATCAACTTTTGCGTTCTCCCGATAAACTTGCGCTATCAGACAAACACTTCCTGCTTAATATCCCGCTGGCATTGTTTCAGACATCTCCGTACGTTAACAATGGTGCGGTTCATAGAGTATTGAACTTGGACTCAAGTATAAAGAAATACGGTCAGTGCTTAACTCGAGTTCAGTAAAGTTGGCAATATATTCACAGATTAGAAGTTACTGGATCAATAACTCGTGAGCTAAGCATTGTTAAAACACAAATGACACCTTTTTCCAATCATAGTAAGGTAGACAAACAGCTACACCCTAATTTTCCTCAAAACAAGCCTTTTTTTTTTCTTCTTCAAAACAAGCCTGTTTAATTTTGCACGAGTGGCGCGCGAATCACTGTAGGCGCGTTCACCAGCGCGCTCCAAAAATGTTAAGATTTGCACAAGCCGTTCCTATGCGACGCTGATGATAAAATGTGCAACCATTTTAATTATATTGAGAATATAGTAAACGCTACGGAGAAAGTCGAACATGATCTAAAACAGCAACTAAAATGACTAATGAAAAGAGGGGAAAACATCATCCTGCAAGCCTATTAAACTCATGATGACAACATTTACTAGAACTTATCTTCTATTGCGGCAAATTTTAACTAGTTGTAGAATTTATAATAGATAATCTGTTAAGGGAATAGATTTTTTCACTAGTTTCTAACTATGTTGCTAATTTTCATAACAAATGCTATAGATAAAAAAGAAAGAAAGAAATGGTAATGAGGAGCCATCAATGGTCTTGCCTGTAATTATATCCTTATTGTAACGAATGCTATAGTTAAACAATTACAAGAACTGTTACTTTTAAGGCAGAGTACAAGTTAGAAAGAGCTTTAAAATATGGACCTTCTTGAATTATTGACTAAACAATTGGATTTCCCCATGTGTAAAATGTTTTCTGCTAATAATGACAGATATTAGGAAAAACCTGGCTTTCAGATATGCCAAGAGATGACAGGAAATTAAACACTAAATCAGGTGTGTGACATTGTTGCTCTGGCAACACCAATACACAAAAATATGACATAAAGGACAAATAACTAACAAATGAGTTAAGATGTCTCAAAGTCCGCTGCTAAAACAACAATTTAAACAACTGTACAGTTCAAACAACACACATTTTAACAGTTAAAATTTATTTATTTATCCTCACCTCTTGTCCATTCTTGTGTCATGCTCTCTCAGGAGACTCTTTCTGGAGGTCATGACATCAGTACACTGGATATCTGTGATTAAACTGCACAATTTTTTTTTTTCAGTCATCTGAGAAGTGAACCTTTCTGTTACACAGTCCTTTGTTCCAACAGTCTGTATAAAGCAATTATCTCCACACTTTTATACACTTGGTAGATTCATTTTGTTTATTTTATGATTGATTGGACTGCAGTCAACCTGTCAGTCGGCCACAACATCACTGTTCAGTTGAGTTCTACAACAGTAATGGCAACAACAAGGAACTTTGGGATAGTGTTTGAGTTTGAACTTTACTTTCCACATTGCAACAACAGCCTGGTCATTTGTACCAACTGTATGTTTCGTCTCACCATTTATAGTGAGCAAGTAATGCAGGAATTCTTTCACGATGAGGGACGAAGTCTCTTTCCAGAACCTTCACCCTCCCTGTTCCTCTGTGGAATGAGCTGCCAAGCTCCTTATTCTGCTGATACCATCACAACTTTCGGGAAAAGGCTTAAAAAACAAAAAAAACACCCCTTCTGTAATAAACACCATAATAACTTCTTACAAAAAAAGTTCTCTTTTACTGTTCTTTTCTGAATTTCACATCTGCTCTAGCTTGTATACTAGGATGTACTTGACATTGTTTACTGCAAATATTAAGACTGCAAAATGAATGTAAATACATTAAAAAAAAATGTAAAAATACATTAAACAAGCTCCACCCATTGTCTCTGCAGTGCCTCTCTTTGGAGCTGGCAAGTTCCTCAAGTATGCCCATATTTGTGGACTACAACCAGCTAATGGGATGTTTACACTAACTGCTATTTCAATGAGACATAATAGTGTATTGGCCCATACAACATTTTTTGTCTGAGAGTCATTCTATAATTTAGGGTACATTTCACATCAGCAAAAAAATTGTAAAAGCAATATTCTTTCTCAATAAAACAACTATTGGTTTCAGTTATATATTTTATCAGTATATCTGCTAGTTGCAAAGCTTAAAGGGTTAGTTCACTCAAAAATGAAAATTGTCATTAATTACTCGCACTCATTTCATTCCAAACCCGTAAGACCTTCGTTCATCTTCAGTCAGAACACAAATTAAGATATTTTTGATGAAATCCGAGAGGTTTCTGATCCCCCATAGATAGCAACGCAATTACCACTTTCAAGGCCCAGAAAGGTATTAAAGACATCGTTAAATTAGTCCATGTGACTGCAGTGGTTCAACCTTAATTTTATGAAGCGGCGAGAATACTTTTTGTGTGCTAAAAAAAAAAAAAAAAAAACTTTATTCAACAATTTCTTCTCTTCCGTGTCAGTCTCAGACGCTGTTCACGTGAGCAGCACGATGCACGCAGCAGCCAAAAAGTCTTAAATTAGATTTTTAAAATGTAAGGCCGTAAAAAGTCTTAAAGTCTCATTTTTACTCATGAGAGGACTTAAATTTTAGATGACACTTTGACTTAGACATATCTAAATCATTTACCAAATTAAAACTTTCTAATTAGCGTACACGTGTTCACGTGACAATTCGCGGGCCTCACCCTCGCGGCATTTACGACAGCGTATAACCGTCTCCTGCACACCAAAGGAAGAGAAAGCAGAAGAAAATGGGTAAATGTCAGTTTAGTAACAGTTGTAAGTTCATTTATGTGCGTAGGGGTGTGTGATAAGTATCGTCTATGATTTAACGATGTGCGAGTTGACATTGAGTTTGTCACTCACGCTTTCACTGCGTGATATAACGTTATATATGTCCTCAAAATCCAAGATACACGGGCATTTTTGCCCCGATGAGTTTTGTCTTATATCAAATGATATGATGTAGCCTAGTTATATTACAGTATCACACGAGCAAGAGTGCCGTTTTCCCCAAATCAGCATGATTGCAAATGTGAGATTTATTTTATACAACAGTTAAATGAACAATAAGTTAACACTGTGAGTTACATTTTATTTCGCCACCGAACATTTCAAAATGAAGAACAGCAGAACAGTCTCCGTGCAACGGACAGAAATGTTTTTTATATACTGACTGAATCAGTGTTTTGAACGAATCAGTTGAATTAACGATTCAAAAGACGGTGCCTGCGTCTCAGTGTGCATACTATCAATCCTAAATAGTATGTGACATTAGTAATATTCAATACTATTTTGGGCGGATAGGGTTGGATAGTATGCACATTGGGATGCAGAGGGTCACTTGCTTTGTTCCTGAACGAATCAGTCGTTTGAACAAATCGGTTGAATGAATGACTCACTCATTAAGACAGTGACTTGCTGCCACCTACTGGCAGTTTAGTTTCATATTTAAAGTAAATTTTAATTAAAAAGTTATAATTATAAATAATTTCGTATTTAAATATTGAATTAAATTTATGTAGACAAATTGTAAATGCAGTGTAAATATATTAATGCTGCTTCTGTGTCACCTTTGCATTGCAAAGATGGATTTTGTTGATAATGATTTTATTTAATTGGTAACAGCCCTATACTGTGCTATTATTCTAATTGAATTTAATTGAATGTTAGAATTTGACATACATCAAATATGTTTAGAAAAATGCCCTTATGTACAGGGTTGCCAGGTTTTCACAACAAAACCCACCCAATTGCTCCTCAAAACTAGCCCAATCACATTTCAGGGGTCTCACGGTAAAAATCATGTTCCGGGGGGTAAAATTTACGTTTTTGGCAGGGCTCCCCTGGTAAAATTCGCATTCCAGGGACTAAATATCACGTTATTTTGGGTCGATTCAACCTGCGGACATGAAAAACAACCCGCGGCAACAGTGTAAAAGTAGCCCAATTCCGCAGGAAAACCGTGGACTTGGCAACACTGCTTATGTAGGTAAAAGTGCCCCTGGAAATTAATTTAAGGTAGCAAATATTGCCCCTTAATAAAGATATCAATTTCTGTTACTGCTGTGAACTAACCACTGAACAGAATATGAATAATATAAATGTCTTCGTGAGTCAGCTGTCCACAACAGGCCTAAACCAGCCATACCAGCACAAAAACACACTCAGAAAATTATAATCTAATTATTGTTATCAACAAACTTTGAAACTTTTGTAACAACTTAAAAAATATAGATACATTTTTGTCAGTATTGCACACCCCTAAAGTATAGTATTAACTTTTTTTTCTTCAGGTCTTAAAAAGCCTTAAATTCGACTTTAAAAAATGTGCAGCTACCCTGAGCCAGCCAATACTGAGCCTGCGTTCTGACATAGAACCTGGAAGTGCTGCACTGTGTTTACAACGTGAAAAGCGTTGGAGATTGACACAGAAGAGAACTTTTTTTGTTTTCCCTGTGAGTTTGTCAACTGTTACAGACAAACTGTATGCCACTACATACACTGAATATTTGAGTCATTTAAAGTCTAGAACTCAAAGTTTTTTTTTTTCTGTTCTATTCTATTCTATTCTGCCATATGTACAGTGATTATTTTAATTTTATTTTATTTTAGAAATTTATTTTTTGCAGATATTTGTGTAAAATTCTCAGCATGGTCACTAAGCATTAACATTAAGAATGTCATGCAAAACTTGAATATATACCATATATTGAAATAATATCAAAAGCAGCAGTCTAGATATTTAAAATGTAAAAAAAATCAGTCAAAACATAGTTGACAATGACAGTAACATAGTTGACGCAAGTAACATAATTGACAGGTAACATAGTTGACAATTTCACCATTTTCACTCATTTCAATGGCAGGACTTGTCCGGTCAACCAAATGTTATTTTCTTGATCAGATTATCCTCACATTTTAATATTTATGTGAAAAAAAAAAAATCATAAAAATATTGCAAACCATAGCAATGTACCCAACATAGCTGATGGGCAGTTAATATACTCCTTGACAATAGGCCATTGGAGATAAAATATAGAAAAAAAATTAAGAGGATATTTACCATAATGTGTTTAAGTTAAGCTTGTTCGAAATGCATCGGTGCTGCACAGACCGATCGACGTATGACATCAAAGTACAGCGAGAAATATTCAAAAGCATATGGAGTCTTACGCTCTCCAATTGCTCTCGTGGTACTTTGATGTCATACGCCGATCGGTCTGTGCAGCACCGATGCATCTCGAACAAGCTTAATATCTGCAGCAGAAGAAAATAGGCTTGTTCGAGATGAACTAACTAGCCTGCCACCGGCTAGCGAGATCTGCCAGTTGCAGGCGGGGGAGGAGTCCAGAGATGGCCGTCAGGTCGGACACTTTGTGTTTTCCGTAGTGTGCTGAACCAACGTCGTTCATGGCAGACCATGCAATTTTTGCATTGATTGTAGCTGAAGAAGTGGATGTGATTGAAATTCCCGTGTTTTGAATATCAGATATTCATATCAAGATTGGTTAAATACAGGAACTTGTCTAAGAAAAAACACGCAACACACGTCGTCCTTGTCATCACAGAATCTAACCAATGAGAATAAAGTGTGTCGTCATCAAGGCTTTCGCAGCCGAACTGCAGCACCTGACCTAAGCGACTGGTCTCGTTTTGCTCTCGCGGTACTTTGATGGCACATGTGATCGTAAGACAGCTGCAGCGCCGATCAAAGGTCTCTATGGAACAAAAGTGGGCGTTTCTGAATTTGTGGGTGTTTTCAAACTGGTGGGTGTTTATAAATCATGCAATGAAAATGATCCCCTTCACCCGACCCCACCTCTAAACTCCACCCACATTCTGACATGGGCAAATCAGGTAACGCTCTCAAAAACGCCCCTCTGTTTATGGCCTCGCCCACTGATCTGGTAACTCCTATTACTGTCCTGCAGAGACTTGGATCAAAGTCAGACAGGCTTGTTCGACTTGATGCAGCGCCGTACAGACCGATAGGCAGCTGACTTGAAGCAGTGCATGCCGGTAAGAAATTTTGTCCGACTTGAGACAGCGCCGACGCCATGTGACTGTGACGTGTGGCATCCATGTACCGCGAGAGCGATTCGAGATCAGCTGCCTGAGTCAGCCAGCGCAGTTTCTGAAAAGGAGCTGCACGAGCGCTGATGACGGCACAGCTGTTTCACGATTGGCCGGATTCACCGCATGACAATGATCACGTGTGTTTCGTGTTTATTGTCACGCCTTCAGTTCCACTAATAGAGACAGAGCGCATTTAGTGTAATCTGAAAACGACGCCCACCGGGGAGGGGAAACCATAGATATACATAATAAAGGCTAGATGTCTTACGGCGGAGTCTCTAACGTCATCACCGGCGGCCATCTTGTCACAGGCAAGCTTTCTGGCGGGCTCTGTGGTACCTGATGTAAGGTGAGTGATCTGCACGAACACAATACTCTTATCTCGCTGAAATCTTGACGGATTTACAAAGGTTTGGTTTCTTACAAACGTTATTAACGTGGCTATAATTCTGGAAATAAATTGGAGGGGAACGTAATCGGCGACAGGTTATGCTAAACAAACAAAAAAAAAACATTAATTATTTTTAACCATGTCAAAGATTTATTTTACCTGTCGCCGAATACATTCCCCTCCAATGCATTTCTTACAGTAATATGACCCGTTGTGCTCTGTCTCACTGCCTGTATCCACTTTTGTGTCCTTAAACATTCGTTTTTTGGGGTCGACAGCTTATAAAAACTTAGTTCTGGGTTTTTTGGCTTGTTTGCTGTACACCTTGTCACATAGCAGCTTTTAGACATTGTTCTATTTTTTGTTTTAAGCCAGAAATGACAAAGAGGAAGCCTCACGCTATATAAAGCAATGGGGACCGTGGTTTTCAGATTATGACGCGTGTCGCTCTGTCTCTATGCTCAAAAAGTCTGTTGCTGCGTCCCAATTCGCCTACTTATACTACGCCCAAAAAGTATGTACTCTTTTTGTGAACAAAAAGTACATACTTGTGTAGCAAAAGAGTAAACAAGCTTTGGGACATACTATCACGTCATACAATTGCGTCTTTGCTCTCTGTCGCATCCTGTCACCGTGAACTGGCCTGCCAATCATCTTACATCCTCCACATTTCATTTAGTTAATTTCCTACCATATCGGAGAGAAATGCAGTACCACGTTGATCTGCAGTCGCGGGTCTTTCATGTGGAGAACTCTCCTCATATTAATGACTCTCCTCATGTTAATGGCCAATCGAATCTTTATAAAAGTCCACATTGGTATTACAGATGAAATATAACACGGATAACATTAAATAAATATTTTCTATCAGGTTAAACTGATTATTAAATCTCTCACCGTCGGTCGCGCATATATATCCGCCATGTTTTGTAGTTTGTTTGTTTGTTTTTTTAACACTTTACTCGTGTTTGTAGTTCTGAACTGAATCCTCATCAAAAGCGCAATGGGTTGTGGGCAATATTGGCCTTTATAGTGTGCACGGATCCACACTTCAAAAATCTACCGGAAATAGTAGACCATCCGGGGAATTTTGGCATACTCTTTTCAACATACTATGCTTTGGGACACACTTATTTTATATCATCTTACATCCTCCACATTTCATCAGTTAAAGCTCTTTTCATGTAAATACATTGGTATTTAAATAATATATGCTTATGTTGAACTTTATTCTTGTAAAAACAGACGCTGTAAGCAGGACATAAATTATTGAATGAAAATGTCTCTGAAACATTAGTGTATTAGTCAAATATTGCATTTATTTCACTTCAGCTGTGATAAAGTATGCAAACGCAGCGCGAGCGTCATTACGAGAAGCAGAAAGTGTCCGACTTCACGTCTCCGTTTTCAGCTCCTCCCCGCCTGCACGCGGCTACTCTCGCCGGTCGGTTGCATCCAGCCGCAGCCGATGTCGAACACACCTAAATTTTCTAACCAGAATGCATTGCTTTTGTCAGGCGGCAGCCGATCTTTGCGATGCCGCATGAAGTCGAACAAGCCTAAATACATCGCATACATTTTAGGATAAACCATTTTTTGTTTTCAGGGGGGTTTTTGGTTAGTAACATAGTTGACAGTAATTTTTTACGGACATTACTAAAATGAAATATTTTCTTAATTGAAAGAAAATTAAATCCCGTCTATTTTTCTAAGGTATTTAGATAGTAGAAATACATATAATATAGATCATCTTGACTTTAAAATTTGTATTCATTATTTTGAACTCAATAGCCACTCACTTCAAAAAGCAGACATTGCCAAAACTGTAATTTGGGGCCATAAAGTTAATTTCAAGCAAAATGAAAAACAGGGTGCTTAAAATATTGTTGTGAGATTATATGCATTCTATTATATTTCTGAAGACAGTTGATATAAAAACATATAATTATCATCAATGGACATGAAATGTACCCTAAATTATAGAACGACGCCTGAACTGTTTATTTAAACATCCGAATGAAGCCGCTAACTCATAAACGGAACGGGTCCCTTTAAATACACTGTAGAGTGTAGCAGGTGGGCGTTCCTCTGCGCAACACAGCGCTGCTGGAACTGAGCGGAATCTCTTCTCAGATACTTTCAGCTTGTGCTCGACGCTTTAGTGAAATGCTGCAGCTGAATGACAGTGTAGATCCTGAGAGCCCGGGTGCGGCTATCTTACACCCGGGGGACTGTGATGATGGACTGGAGGTGGCGGCCCGAGCTGGAGCTTCAGTGGCCTGCTGCACCCCGCTACAGACCCTCACGCCTTTCCATGTTCACAACCCAACCATGCGAGCTAAAGTCAAAGACTATTTCGTCTTTAGGGTGAGTAATTCAGTATTTGCTACAAAACGTCCGGACACGGTAGTCAAGGTTGTAATCTGTGAAAATGTTTTATTTCTTAGCGTGTTGTTGACTAGACAGGGTTGTATGTCAAAACCTAGGAAGCTGCCCACGTAGTCAGCACAGAAGAGCGTCATAGGCACGTTGATCGTGTTTATCGAAGGAGCGCAATGACAAGGAACAAAACCCATAGAGTTTAAACGTTTTTTGTTTTTAATTTGACACGCGTTGTAAAAACGCAACAAAAATAGGCCAAAATGCCCATAATGCATTTCGAAATTTGCTTCTTTGCTCGAAAATGCGGTCAACGTAGGGAGCACAGCAGGTTTTGTGACACCTCCATTGTTTTGTGACCTTAAACGGCAGTCTCATTTTAAGGTGCAGTCAATTAGCAGTAATGTACATACAGTGACCTTGTACCATTAATATGAAACTAACTATAATTATGAAGCCCACCTAACATTACAAAACTTGCTAACTGTGATAGTATTCAGATAAAGTTGATTCTTTTTACAAAAAAAGGGGGTAAAGACAGTATCGTAGGCTATACTGCCTACTATAAATTAAACGTCAGTTTTGAAACTGCAAACAGTGATAAACACGTTAAACAGATTCAAATTCTTTTGCATTTATGTTGAACATTTCTGTGAAATTTTTCTTTTTTTTTTGTAGACAGAGTCAAAAAAAAAAAAATTTCCACTTTATATTAGATGCTTTTGCTGGGAGTTTTAACTGTACATATGTTAAAAATTATATTGTGTTCATGTTATATTGTAAAATACTTTTGTTTCTATTGAGGAGGGATACGGTTTTGGTTAGGGACAGGTTTGGTGGTATGGTTAAGGGGTCCGAAATGTTTAAAATTATTAAAATTACTAAAAATTATTACACTAGAGCTGCGTTTCAATTCAGGGGCTGTATCCGTTGAAGGACTCGGACTCGGCCGTGAAGGTTGGACATGTTAGTTTCAGCACATTTTTGCAAATATTCTGGTTTGTGATGTTCTTCATTTGTAAATTGCTTTGCATAAAAATGTCTGCTAAATGAATAAATCTAAAAGGAGCATGAGAGTTTTGTGTGTGGTTTCAGCTGGTTCAAAATTTAAACATACATTTAGAATAAACTTTAATGAAAATTAATTTATGCATCATTATTAAGTGTGACCAAAAAACAGATTTGCTTTACACTATTAATTATGACTTTTGCCTCAATAAACTCCTAATTAGTGCTTATTAATAGTTAGTAAGGTAGTTGTTAAGTTTAGGTATTGGTAGGATTAAGGGATGTAGAATATGGTCATGCAGAATAAGACATTAATATGTGCTTTATAACTACTAATAAACAGCCAATATCCTAGTAATATGCATGCTAATAAGCAACTAGTTAATAGTGAGAATTGGACCCTAAACTTAAAGGGTTAGTTCACCCAAAAATGAAATTTCTGTCATTAATTACTCACCCTCATGTCGTTCCACGCCCGTAAGTCCTTCGTTCATCTTCAGAACACAAATTAAGATATTTTTGATGAAATCCGAGAGGTATATGACTCGTCCATAGACAGCAATTTAACCACCACTTTCAAGGTCCAGAAAGGTACTAAAGACATAGTTATAATAGTCCACGTGACTGCAGTGGTTTAACCTTAATGTTATAAAGCGACAAGAATAATTTTTGTGCGCAAAAACAAAACAAAAATAATGACTTTATTCAACATATATCTGTGTCATTCTCCTATGTTGTTTACGTTCAGTGCTTCGAGGTTCTACGTCAGAATGCCGGCTCATTATTGGCCGGCTCCTGTGTCAGCAGCACATGCATGTGTGGCGATTTTGAATAAAGTTATTTTTGTTTTGATATATATATATATATATATATATATATATATGCTGCCTGACAAAAGCTATATATATATATATATATATATATATATATATATATATATATATATATATATATATATATTCATTCATGCTAATTTGATGTATTTTCAAGCATCTAAAATATTTGCTCTGTTTGTTCTCGTCCCAGCCAGGAACCATAGAGCAGGCAGTCAATGATATCCGCACGGTTGCCTTGCCTTCAGAAGACGGAGAGGTTCTTAGTGTGTGGCTGCTAGCAGAGTGAGTCTTTTGCTGCCCTTTCTTTGGACATCAACAGTTTGATTCATAATATAATTTTTACTACCATTGCATGCAATTTTAAGTGAACAGAAGTGCCGTCAGTGGATCTTACAAACTGGGTCATTCTAAACCCTGGGAAATCTTGCTATAGACAAAGTCGAATCGTTGTCATTTAGGAATGAGATTGCGTGAGTGTTTGCGATCTTTTAACGATTAATCGTGCAGCTCTAACGTGAATATGAGGCAAGCAATTGCTGCATTCAGGCTATGTCCTATTTGCCATAATTTCGAGATGACAACACGTGACGTTCTACTCAGAGCTGTTCACATCCTCAGACTGGGAATTATGCATTTCTATGCCTAAATGAATCTGCAGCGGTCAGGTGGTACAAGTAGGAGCTCTCAGAAAATTCCCAGTTTACAAGTTGTAATTACGAGCTCTGCGAGGATGCGAATGTTTTTACAAGTTAAAATCTCACAATTATGATATGGCGTCACATACGGCGTCACATTTGGCTTCAAACCCTGATCAAACCCAACTGCCTGTAGCTTTGTAGTAATCCTGAAGACCTTGATTGGCTTGATCATGTGTATTTGATTAGGATTTGAGCTAAACTGCAGGAAAGTGCAACTCAGTGGCCTGTGTTGAGAACCCCTGCTGTACAAGTTTAGCGCTGCAATGCAGGGTTAACACCGCAAAAACGCAACTTACCCTTCTCTGGAGCGGGGTTTCTTAACCCTGGATAAAAAGTGGTGCTAACCCCGCTTCTAAATTACTAGTGTGAAACGTTTGTTTACCTGGAGTTTAGAACGGCGATAACCTGGTTAAATGCAGTGTGAATTTACTGAAAAGTGATCCGCCAGTACCATAACATGCATCAAAATACTGTGATATTACCATCTAATAACATCAAGAATTACCTCTTGATAAAAACTGACAGATGTAAACCAGATCCATGTCCTCTTTTTATTTTACCACAGAATTGATCACTGGAACAATGAAAAAGAGAGACTGGTACTTATAACTGAGAGGTAAGAAAGTAATTAATTATTGAAAATGACATTAGCAGCAGGAAGTCAGTCCTGAATGAGCTGCTTCTGTTATGTTGTAGGTCTTTGTTGGTGTGCAAATATGACTTCATAAACCTCCAGTGTCACCAGGTCATCAGAATTTCCTTGAACGCTGTTGACACAATCTCTGTCGGCGAGTTTGAGTTTCCTCCAAAATCCCTCAACAAGTAAGACACTTTCATTCTCAAGCACACAATTCTGTTGATGTGACATTGTAATTTTTGGCCCACTATAGCTGCTCAACATCTAGACAAATATCTGAGGGTTTTCTCCACATTTTGTTAATTACCCAAACATATTAATTGACACATTATATAACAAACATTTAAAAACAAAACAAAATGAGATTTAGGTAGTATTATACTGCAGGATAGTAGTATGATCAGATGTGTGTGTTTGTGTGTATGAAGGAGAGAGGGAACCGGAATCCGTGTCCAGTGGGATAAGCGACCAAGACCTTCGTTCATAAATCGCTGGAACCCCTGGTCCACTGACATACCCTTCGCCACCTTCACTGAACACCCCATGGCACACGCAGATGAAAAGGTGGCTTCCCTCTGCCAGGTAAATGTGCTTCATACTAGTGTTGTCAAAAATATTGTTTTTTTCCTTCTCTATACATATCGATACTGAATTGTTTGAAACCGTTTCAATACGCATTTTCCAAATTATTGATACACTGATACCAGCTGTGTTCTCACTCTCTCTCCTCTCCAATATCAAGCTGACACACACCGCAGTGTATTTTAATGAAATAAGTTTATAGACCATGCAGTGTAATGTAGCGTTTCAGAGTGGAGTGTGGCGAATCAAAATTGTGAACATTTATAGGGATTTTAGTGTATTGATTTTGTATTTATGTATTGATCTCTTTTTATTTTTTACATCAACCTTAATTAAATGAATAAAGAGTGAACAAATGGAAATGAGAGGTTCATGATCCGATGTTTTCAACATTTTAGAGCAGCTCGGTTCACAGATAATACAGTGATCATCTCTGCCTGTGCTGTGAGTTTAACAATGCATTTGAGAACGCAACGCGTAAAGTTACACTTTTTCACATGTGCGTAATGATTGCAGAGTTGCAGAAGTGTCTGTAAACCTGCTGTCCTAGAAACTAGAAAATAAAATATTTAATATACTTAAGAAATAGTCACTTTTTATTTTATAGTGCAGTTGTATTATAATAGTAATTTTCTATCTTGGAATAATTATAATAATTATGTAATTGTTGTTATAATAATAATAATAATAATAATAATAATAATAATAATAATAATATAATCCCACTCAGAAACTGTCTGAGATTCCTTAGACCTGATAGCTCTGTTGATAAGATACTTTGACTATCATCAGAAGTAAATTAACTTGGATACGGATCAAATTTTATGTTCTGAATGTGGCAATTTTTCCCCAAAATGAGAAATTTTAGTATTGTGACAACACTACTTCTTACAAAGGCCAATTTTAAAACCCTTTAAAGGGATAGTTCACCCCAAAATGAAAATTTTGTCAATAATTACTCACCTTCATGACGTTCTAAACCTGTAAGACTTTCGTTCATCTTCGGAACACATGAAGATCTTTTTGATGAAATCTGAGAGCTTTCTGTCGCTCCATTGACTGCTTTTGCAACTACCACTTTGACGCTTCAAAAAGTTCATAAAGAGATTGGAAAACTAATCCAAATGAATCGAGCGGTTTAGTCCAAATTTTCTGAAGAGACTCAATTGCTTTATATGATGAACAGATTGAAATTAGGCTTTTATTCACATATAAACATTGATCAGCGAACATAAACAGAAGCTCAACCGAACCTGAATGATGCACAAAAGTGAACCTCTTCCAAAAGCTCAAACGTGCTGCATGCTTTATCATAAAAAGCGACTGAGTCCTTTCAGAAAATTTGGACTAAACCGCTTGATTCATATGGATTAGTTTTCTGATCTCTTTATGATGCATCAAAGTGGTAGTTGCAAAGGCAGTCAATGGAGGGACAGACATCTCTTAATTTTTATCAAAAATGTCTTCATTTGTGTTCCAAAGATGAACGAAAGTCTTACAGGTTTAGAACGACATGTGGGTGAGTAATTAATGACAGAATTGAATAATAACCCTTTAAGGAAATTTGAAAAAAGTCATGATGGTATCCATAACTAGAATTTCATAATTCACAAAAGGAAAATGTGAGTGGTGCTCGCCCCTCAAAAACCTTCGGCAGTCAACTAAGCAATCAAAGACTGCAGGCTTTGCCCAACTTCAAGAAATCTTTTGCAATCTCAGGGGCCGTTTACACACAGTTTTTAACTAAAAACAGAAAACTTTTTATGTGTTTTGGCATTTCATTTACACAACAACTGCATTTTGGGGGCCTGAAAATGGAAACTTTTGAAAACGGGTTTCAAAGTGCAAGTTTTTGAAAAATATGCCTTTGGCGTCTCTGTGTAAACAACAAAAACGCGAATTTGTAAAAACTGTGACGTCATGTGTATCTGTATTACGTGTTCAGTCTATAGGCGTGTAGTTTTTCTTTACAAATTGATAATAATACAGCATAATACAGCGTTTTTAGTTGTTTTTGCGGATCCGTGTGAACTGGGATCGATTTGACAACATTGTTGTCTGTACATGAAAAACACACAAAAAAAGTTTCAGTTTTTATCATCCTTTTTTTTCAGTTTTTTATCATTGTCGTGTAGCATACCCTTAATCTCAGATGCTAAAATCATTCAGCGTGCTCTTCATACTTTGCTATATGCATAGGAAGACAGAAAAAGATTTCATTCTCTTCTCCATTTCAGCTTGAGAATTTCAAGACCCAGCTCATCCAGGCTGTGAAAAAAGCCCATAAAGAATTCCCCATCCCAGGACGAGCCAATGGCGTACTGATACTGGAGCGGCCACTCCTTATCGAGACTTACCTGGGCATCATGTCCTTTATCAACAATGAAGCCAAACTGGGCTACGCCATGACAAGGGGAAAAATCGGCTTTTAAGTACTGAATTCTCCCTCCATCTCTGTCATCCTCCAGTCAAGTGCTGTTTTTGAGTGATACTGCTATACTTGAGTATGTGAGTTGAGTACATACTACTTGTTTTGTTGTTTGTTTGGATGTATATAGCGTGTGAAATGTGCCAGGCAGTAAGACATGGTCACTGCAACAGGATGTGCCTGGATTAACCCGATGCCAATCTACATGCCCTCTTCCTCTATTCACAAGCCTTTCTAATTTGGTCGAATGATTTGGAGAGGCAGTTTGTGTCTGTTTTATGGCATGCTTTGATGACCATTGAATATTTTTAACAAATATTGTGGCAGTCGACTAGTTTGTAGGTTGATTGAATGACTTAAGGAAGTCTTTTTCAATTTAGATATGTTTAGGGTTCACCTGACCCCGCTCTGCTGAATTTCTAAAGAGGGCGTTTAGATAAGACGCGTTCTTGCATTCGAAAACAGCTTGAATGTGTGCACTGGAATGGAACAGAACGCTGGGGTTTCGAGATGCGTTTTTAAAAAAGTTAAAAAAACTCAAAAGCCAATACTAATAGAAGGATGCTCAAAAAAACACACAAGATGCAATGCAATAAATGAAGACATATATCTGCATGTGTATGACTATAGCGCAGATTGAATAATAAAAAAAAAACTTCCAAAAGCGTTTTACCAAGCTTACAGTCAAACAGTTAAAGCACAGTTTACTAATTAAAGCATTGCCGCCAAAAATATAAACAATAAATTATAAAAACTTTCTGACCTCAGGGTTAGGGCTAAGAGTTGTTGTGTTTACTTTTAAATGTAGGATTTCCAGTTGCGATGAAATAGGAGTAGCAACAGATTTTTCTTCCAATATTGTAATGTACGTTGAGTGTAATGGATTATCAAAAAAGAAAAAATGTAAGGAGGGACTTGGGTTCTATGCATAGGTTGTTGATTGGATGTCGAGATGTGGGTTTGGCAATTAAAAGTAGAGGCAGATGAACATGAGTTTGCAGGGGGCGGGTTTAAGCAGACTAACGCTGTGTCCGAACTCGCATACTGTATAGTACGTATCTGATTTGAATGAAACTTGCATTCTATATAGTATGAATGTATGTAGTATGAATGAAATTTGGATGTACTACATCTGTCATGTTTTCACTGTCATGTGACCTTCTAGTGTCAGTTGTGTCTCTTCACAGCCATTCACAAATCCTCTGCCGTGGCCTCATGGGATAGTAAAGGGTCCATCGAATGCGCACTTCAGTATCTCGGCGGTAGTAATAGGTCATCCGGGGACTTTTCGCCTGCTGTTTTTGAATACTATGTACTACTCTGTTGGCGTACTGTTTTCTGCGTATGATATAGTAGGGAAGTATTTGATTTCAGACGCAGTTTAAATGATTGAAATCGGCATACGTCACCAGATCGAAGTCTGTCGTTTTTACTGGAAGGTCCAGTTATGGTATTTTGATTAAACATTACGAGGTCAAAACAATTTTCAAAATTGCAATATGCACGGATGGATTGTTTATAATAAGGTTTATAAAGAAAATAGGGTGAATTTTTTTTTTTTTTTTTTTTTGTTTAATTTCATGCCAACTTTAAATACTAGCAGAGTTTGGAGATTCATCTATTTTAAAATGGTGTACTTCATTCATAAAACAAAACAGAATTTATGTGAATATTTTTTTTTTTTTTTTTACTTTATTGTAAATTAACGCATTTAAAGGGGACATATCATGAAAATCTGACTTTTTCCGTGTTTAAGTGTTATAATCGGGTCCCCGGTGCATTTACCAACCCAGAAAACATGAAAAAGGACAACCCAGTAACTTTGTTTTGGTAAGCCTGTGACATAGGAAGGGGAACTTAGTATAATATTACTGCCCCTTAATCTGTATGTTTCCACCCACTGCGCCGCCATTTTGTTTTCGCAAGTGACAACGGTGTACCAGTTACACTGGTCCTGGAGTGCAGCTGTCCTGCACAGTTTAGCTACAACCCTGATCAAACACAACTGAATGTCTTCAGGATTACTAAAGCTACGTGAAGGAAGTTGAGTTGTGTCAGAGCAAAACTCTGCAGGACAGCAGCACTCAAGAAAGCCCGTCCCTGAGCTCGTGATATGTCTCAGCTATGTAAAGATTATCACTGATCTGTTAACGGCTATAATAGTAAATTATAGTAAAATTACTATTAAATTAATAGTAACGTATGAGTCTCCATAAACTACTGGCATTTGAGCCATTAAGGACGCAGTGGTGTAATTTTATTTATGAAGGGAATGTGGCTAGATAAATTCGTATACCAGTATATATAAGTCATTAACACTAGAATGCTTCACACGATCATCAGTAAAACACAGGATTTGCACAAAAGTTGGATCGATACCAGCTGTTCATGATTCAATTTCATATATATTTCGTGATGTTTGCAAATTGTCTTCCTGAATGTGTTTAGTTAGCACGTTGCTAATGTACTGTTAAATGTGGCTAAAGTTATCATTGTTTCTTACTGTATTCACGGAGACCTGAGCCATTTCGTTATTTTCATTTTTAACCCAAAAATGCTTGCAGTCTGTATAATTCATTAATGCATCTTCATTCTTATTGAGTCTCTCCAACAGTGTGTAGCTTTAACCACGTTAGCCGTGCAGGACGCTATCAAACCCATTCAGAATCGAATGTTAGCAAACATCCACAAAATACATGCCATACCTACGTTATCTGATATGCTGTGTCACGAACAGTTTGTAATGATCCATTTTGAGTTATATTTGCTGTGTGAGCTTCTCTTGTATTGTTTATGCCTCAGTGTATTTGAACTATGAGCTTGGGGACGGGGAGCACAAACTCATTTGTATTTAAAGGTACACACACCAAATCAGCACATTTTTCTCCCACCCAAAAATAGGCAGTTAAAACATGGTATAATAAAAAATCCATGGGGTATTTTGAGCTGAAACTTCACAGACACATTCTGGGGACACCAGAGACGTATATTACAACTTGTAAAAAAAAAGGGCATAATAGGTCACCTTTAATTCAAAGTACGCAATTGATCGCACATCGTTTTTATGAACGATTTGGTTGGAAATTCGTTCTGTTTGTTTCATGAATGGGGTCCAGTGTGACTAAAAAGGTTTCAAAGCTTGTCATAGAGAAACTGCATGCCTTCTGAACAGCACTGCTATCAAATTAAAACTAAGGCTTGCATTCTGTAAAATGTATTTTATTCTGTTCTACAGTGCTTTGATAAGGTGTGAAACTCTTTGGATCTTTACTGAAGATATTAAGTACTCACATTGCTGACAAAGAAATTTCTAATAATTGTTAAATTTTTTTTAGGTCTAGACCCATTTACCTTTAAATTCACATTCATTACCATCTGCTCTGCTGTCTTTACAAAATGTATTTTCACAAAGAAATGCTTGGGTCATATTTCACTCCAAAATCAAGGTAAAAAAAAATGTTTTGCATAGTCAAGCTCAATTCTCACTAATGTAATGTGAAAAATCAAATTCTCATTAGTGTAACAAAAAGTTATGAAAATAATTCTGTGTGGACACAATAACTTTATCTGTTTTCCAAACAGTATTATCGCTTCAAAAAAAGCCTGTTTAAGTTACTATGGAAGCTTGTTTCCACCACTAAATAAAAAAATGTAATTGCGACTTTTTATCTCACATTTCTGATTTTTTTTTTTCTCAGAATTGCGAGTTACAAAGTCAGAATGGCAAGTTATAAAGTCAGAATTGCAAGTTTTTACGACGCAAGTTTTTTATCTCGCGATTGCAGGTTTTTAACATGCAATTCTGACTTTATACCTTGCAATTCTGAGGTATAATTGAATTTGACTCACAATTGTGAGTTATAAAGTCAGAATTTTAAGATATAAACAGACAATTGCGAGGAAAAAAAGTCAGAATTGTGAGAGAAAATTACCTTTTTTATTTCATGATGGAAACAAGCTTCCGTAAGTTATAAAAAAAAAGAAAAATCGATTAATAGTAGTGTGTACTCAAATGTGTCCACCACAGGAAGCACCTGCCTGACATTTATTTTCACACTCTGTTCATGTCCAGTGGTTGCGCATTTCAAAGTGAATTTCTTACTGTGGCTGCTGTTAACCTCATGAAAAGAAGTGTACTACTGTTACATGTGCATTGTTACACTCATGTTTGTGTGCTTTATTGATCATTCATGCCTTATTTCTTCAACCTTAATGTAGACAAATTGTTTGTACTCTTCTTAAGTTACAGAAAATATGGATGATACTGGATGCTACAACATTATTTAAAGCTAAAATGAAGTTATGCTTTTATTTTTATCAAAGGCAAATAGATATGCTGTTAATTTCTCAGGTGATGTTGGTCAGGTTGGCTTTAAATAAACTGTTTGCTTAAGGATGCATGACACGGAGGAACATTCTGCCAATGAAGGTTTCCCGCTGTTGAGCGATTACGGGTTCAGAGTATTTTTCATGCTTGTGCACTTTTGTTGGCCAATTTCTGTTTGCTGTTTTGCTATGCATAAAGAAATAGTGGCTTGTTGAAATTAAATCTGTTTGTTTTTTTAAACATGCATCATAGTGTTTGTTTTTTACATATATATTTTGTTTTAATGTAATGTGAAGTTCTGCATGAAGATTATGCCTGCAACTTGATAGGTGTAAAATTTGTAGATCATTAGCCTCAATTCACCGAAACGTAAGCACTTTCCTCTGATTAAACGCATGTCATTTATTTCAAGTGATGAATTATTTGAATATCCATTCAACCATGTTATTACATTACAATACTGTTTCTATTACCCAAATAAAGCCTAGCTCTGAACTCTTCCGCCAGTTTTCTGTTTAAAAATTGATTTACCTACTACCTGATATTTGTTTTTTTGTAATTTATGTAATATAAACATGCTTTAAGTAAAATTACAGTTATTCTAACGCATTTCATTTGGTGTCTTTCATTTTTTTCAAAATGATTTATGCAAGTGTGAATCTCAAAACCCGGCAAGAACAGAAACATCAAAAGACTATAGTTTGTTTTTACATTGAGAGATTTTGATGACAATTAAGCACAATTCCACACAAATTGTCATTAAGGGGATATTAAAAAGTAGGGCTGGGTATTGACACAATTTTCACGATTCGATTCGATTTCTATTCACATGCTTTCGATTCGATATCGATTATTTTGGATGTAGTATATCAGTTACAGTACATGGCAAATTTTCTAGAGGAAAGAAATCTCTCAACTAATGCTGTAAACATGGGAGTCAGCTAGTACTACTTTACTATAATAATGAAGGTTAAAATTAACTTATTTATATACAAACACTTAAATTACACTCAATTGTTTTTTTTTTATAATAAAGTTTAGAAATACATGATCATATTTCTACTCCAATTCGTTTTTTGTTTTTTTTAAATATAAACATTTAAATCGTGGCTGTCATAACTGATTTATTCAAACATGCATTAAATATTGAAGAACATTATAATGAATATTTAACGGTGCATAGCTATATTTATCAGAATGCTGCTTTCTAGAGTTCATTTTTCTAGCTGACTAACGAGTTTATGGTCACTGAATATGTTTTTCTGAGGTAAACGTGACGTTACTTGACATTGTTTACAAGCTGTTTTATTGACGTCTTTCCGAGGTTGAAACACTGATTAAGCTATTACACGAGACATGATACGGATTTCGGTAAGTTGTACTGTATATTTTAACATACCTTCAGATGTTTAGTCATGTTTATTTCGCGCTGTAACTGGTATTAAAGCGGAGAGGATGTTCACATGAGCTTCGTGCTGCCGCTTCTCTTTAACTGAGGCGCTAAAGCGATCTGTCACGTCACATTAAAGAGCGCCAAAACGGTATTTATTTTTTGAATCTCATAATAAGATGGACGTCATTTGAAATCTGAGACTTTGCTTCATATCAAAAGTAACAGCACAAAGATTATTGCGATTTATTGGATGGGAGGCGCGCTACATGTTCTGTTCATTCATCAACTGAAAACAGACTAGACTAATCGATTCTTGGGATTTAAGAATCGATATCGGTTCGTAAAAATGAGAATCGATTAAAATCGAGAAATCGATATTGTTTACCCAGCCCTATTAAAAAGCGTGTTTTTTAGTATTTATACATACTAGTAGTACTTACTGTATTGCTGATTTAATAAAAATTCTTATTTTAATTTTTAGATATATTACAGTAATCCTTTAGTAGTCTATTATAGTAATAAGAATCATCACTAAGCAAAACATCTAGACAATATCCAAACTAAAGTAATAAGCATTTTTGTGAAACGTTCTTGTCAGGTGTTGTGAGACTTCCCTATAATCTCTGTAAAAGAAAAACAAGTATGGGAAACAATGTAGAAAACTTTATTACAAATAGATCTAAATTTTATAAAAAATAAATCTAGTTTCGAAACATTTTTAGGAAAAACAATGAAATTCTACAGACATGGTCATGAAGCAAAAAGCTTCACATTCACAACAACTCACATTCATCTAAAAATCACAGCAAATCTAAAGTGACATAAATTTGGTTTTTGTTTGTATGATATACTTGGTCCTTTACAGAGCACGTGTACCAGCTATTTAGCTTGTCTAAGGCCTTAAGAAGCAGATCTGAGTGAAAGCAGTTCATTTGCACCAGGTTGGTGCGGTAGAATCACACACATCTGATAAATATTTTACTCATTACAGCATGTGGTGTATTGACAACCAACACTGTGTCAACCCTACCTGAAAACCACACAAAGTGCTGAGGTATATTTCCATACACAGTGTTTTTGTCTTTGGAGATCAGATCTCTTACACGAGTCTCATGCTCAAATGCAAGCAGATTTTTGTATTGTAGAAAGAGACTCTTGGGAGTGTGATGAGTGCTTTGGTTTATTTCTCCTCCTCTGCTTCCATGTAACACAGACAGAGCTGCTCTTTTGAGAGGAGGATGAGTGAGCTGCCACTGCAGTGCCAAAATAGAGACTGAACCTGAAAACTGCCTGTGAGGAAACACAGAGGAAGAAGTTAGATGTATTCACACAACTTCTTTTTATGCAAGCAGCTTCCTGTATTGCTTAGGAGGTAACATATTTCCTAAAACAACAATATATGATCAAAAGTTGTAAAAAAAAGGCTGATATACTCAAACCTGTGTCTGCACATCAGTTATGTTTGATATTAATTGAAGAAATAATTTCCTTATAGAATGAATGGCAACAGTGATCAGCCTAACGAATGGATGAAAGAACTGCTCAGGGATGCACTGATATTACAATTCTGGCCAATACGAAAAGCTGTAAATTATTATCATGTTATGACTGATATCATAATTGATAAGTTATGGCAGATAATAAAAAAAATATAAAATGTTAAAAATAACACTATTTTGTCTACATAAATGAAACTACAAACTAAAATCAATAAATATATAATATATAATTAAAAATAAATAATTATTTAAAAATATATATAAAAAATTATAATTATATATATTTAAAGATTCACTTAAATGAGAATTAGATGTCGGCAAAGGTAATCTAAAAATCTAAATATAAAAAAAATGAATAAGCATGTTTAATTAAATATCACTGATACTAATTAAATTACAAAAAAAATCTCTAATATCAGCCAATAACTGATATGGTAACAACATGTTGTGTATTCCTAGAATTGATTGCGGTGATTATTAATAAATTAAATTATGGAACATTTTCATCATCATACTGGCTTTGCTGTCATTTTATAAAGCATTAAGCAATGAGAGACTGTACATTACAGTGATTTTACCATGGTTAATGGGCAAAAACATCTGCCTATGCGCAATTTGCACATCTTTTACATATTTTACATGGAAATTTACTGTCCTATGTTCATCTAGAACTCCATGTGGTGATACAGGTGAAATATTTGTTGCATTAAGCCACTTAAAGTCCCCCTGTGGTGAAAATCAAGTTTTTAATGTTGTTTATATGTCTATGTGGTGTTTTTAATATGCTTTAAGACAAACCATGTGCAAATTCATAGGTCAGCACCATTGCTGAGTATTTTCTGTTTAAAACTGCAGTGAAAAAAAGACAGTCTCAAACCCGCTGGTGTCTGTGACGTCACAAACTACTTTGTAACCAATCACGTCAACGTGCCGGCGGGCTTTGGCATATCATTAATCATGACTGATCTGAAGCAGGAGAGTCTCAAGAAGTCAGGTTATCCCAGTATTTTTCTGTTGATATGAAAAATCGTGTAGATTTAGCAATATAGCGGGAGTATGATGTATATTACTCTGTTATGATGAACTATATGTCTTTCTCCACTGACGTTCTGAGTTGTTCAAAGCGTTTTTAAGGACACCGACTGTTAGAAGGCAGCTGTCTGACTCGTGAAAGTAAACATGGTTTGTGTAACATCAGTAACACATTATTAGCTGTTTGATAATGTAGTCAAGCAAAAGTCTAATCATATTAATTACCGTTATGTGTCCGACGTTGTAAAAGCGATACCATTTTGCAGCGTTTACCTCAGTAAGTTGACCGAGTGGATCTCGTCTGAGGTCGTGCGAGTGAGTGGAGGCGGGGCTAATTTGCATATTCATTTATCCACGTATATTAAATGAGGCAAGGGTGTAGAGTTACATTCAAGCTATTTTAAGGCATTAAGAATTTTTTTTACAGGAAAAAACTTTTAAATATGTCATTTTGGTAATCAAAGATGAGTTTTAATGGATAAAATTATTGACTGCAGGGGGACTTTAAGAGAAAATATGAAAAACAAAATCATGATATTTCATCTTCACGATTTTGTGACAGGTGCAGACTCTCCAAAAAACAGAGACTGACTCATTTCGTATATGATGCTGTGACACAATGCCGTTAATATTCAGGGGGAAAAAAAGCTAAATAAATCTTGTCATTGGAGAAACATTTTTACTTTATAACACATAACTGTAAGTGTTGTTTAAGCAATAGTGTAAAAGCTTGTTTGAAAGTAATGTTGAGACATGCACTATGGTGAAACTGGATCCATACCTTCAACTGGTACATTCACAGACACACAGCCAGCTGGCGACCACAGATAAACTTTGGTGTTTCCGGTGCAGAGAGCCAGTCGAGGTCTGCGTGGGTCCCAGACAAAGCAGCGCACAGGAGCCGTCTGTTCCAGGACAGCCAGCAGACTAAGTCTCTGCATGTCCCACACCCACAGGCTCTGAGGCATGTTATCTGACAGAAGTTGGACACAGCGTCACTGGAAACCATCAGCATCTCAATAACAACACCCTCACAAACACAAGCCTACGAAGCACAGTTGTTAGGACATCTGAATAGGAAGAATAAAGTCTGATTAATGCAAGGGAATTTCCTAGGAAGCAACGGCACCAAATGGCTCTGAAAATCTGATCCAGGATGGCATTGGCAGAATGTAATGCTTCTCGTAATGGCTATTGTTGCCAAATGGAACAAGGGGCATGAAGATTGAGATGAACTATACAGCTAAGTGGAATGAAAGGAACACATGACACTCTCATATAAGCAGAATATCTCAAATGAAGATCGCTTAACTCATCGGCGGCATTTCCGCAGTGTAGAGAAAGCGCATGTGTACGGTAGCCAGATCTCCTCTTTTTCAACAAAAACAAAGAGAGATTTTGCTAAAGTTTTATTTTTATAACTACATTTAGTCATCTTTTTTGGTCTACGATATAGTCACAGTTATCGTTTAATAATGTTAGTGTCGTCTTGTCAATCTCTCATCTTAGTCATGGAAAAGGATGTCAACGAACATTTTTTGTCAGATTCCGTTAACAAAATGAACACTATGTTGAACACTTTATTCCTAAAGACACGGTGAATTTTTTTTCTAGCTGTTGACAGTTTTTTTTTCCTCCTGATTTTTGGAGTGATTAAAAGAGATTTCCAAAATCCCCTCTGTAAAAAACGTCAACTCTAATGTCAACAAAATGAAACAATGAATTTTGAACCTGCTTTATGAAATGTTCAGATTTCTATTCATACTTCTATTTCTATTCTATTCATATTTAATTACTTCATATTTAAACAAAACATTTCAGAAAACTTGTAATACAAAACAACTGTCTTAATGTACTGTGATTAATCAACTGGGGAAACTACAGAGATATCTAGTTACATTTTGTTTAACTGTAGTGTCTTGCCTTGAGTGAATATGTAGTTATGCACAGCTCTAAAATAATTCAATAACTAGAAATCGCTCTTTGTGATCTATAAATGTAATCCAAGTCATGGAAATTCATATGTTGAAAGGTGGGAACCTTGCTTGATTCAGGACTCATGATAGTTTCATGAATACATACACACACAGCCTCACCATTCTTTGTAGCAAGGTAGCGATTATCAGCACTGAAAGCCATAGCAGAGATGCCGATTTTAGGGTTGGCACGGTCTGGATCGGGCTTGATTACTGGCACCTGGGTTGGCAGTTGTGTGATCTCATCTGAAAAAAGGTATTGAATCTGATCAAAATGTAAAAGAATAATTTTCATAATTTATTTGTATTTCACCATCTCTTTCACTAATACTTACAGATTGTGTGCATTAATGCTAAAGCCATATTTTACACTTTTTGTAGCATTCATTTTTTTCCTTGCAATCTACTTATAAATGCTAGCCAAGGTTTCTTGCACCAAAATGTCATATCTTCAGTATTGGGGAAAGTAACTTTTAGAAGTAATCTATTACAATTTTGTGTTTAAAAAGTAACAAAATGCGTACTTAGTTTCTTTCAACATGGGGACAGGAGCTGTCAGTCAATAAATGGGAAAACAAAGTAACTTGCATTACTTATTTGAAAAAGTAACTCAGATATTTTGTTGTGAATTTAAAAGTAATGCGTTACTTTACTAATTACTTAAAAAAAAAATCTGATTACATAACTTGTGTTACTTGTTACCCCCAAAACTGCATATCTTGATTTTTTATTACCAATTTCCACCTTCTCTGTGATCAAAAACATGCACTCCTAAATCTAAGGAAATAGTGATTTCCCCAAAATTCTAATTCTGAGAATAATGTATATATATATTAATAATAATAACATTATATATTTAACTTATGCTTACTGCATAAGTTATAGCAATAGCTATCCAAAATTGCTCCAAAAAGCTCCAATCTGATTGGCTTGCTTCAACAAAAATTAAATTCAATGGTTAAGAAATGACGTACACTAACAAGTAATTAGTGCATCAGTCCAAATGCTAATTACACATATATAACATCTTGTAAATGCACATCTAGGCTACTAAAAATAATTAATGTTACATAGTACGTCTTAGGTCAATAACCAGAATCTGGTCTAATGTATATATTAATAATAATAGAAAATATATTTAATTTTGTTTTAATTCTAATCACTGTATTTACTATAAAATATATTAAATATATTCTGTTAACTACCAACATTTTTTGGGTGAAATATAGCCTGGACATGTTTTCATGAAATCCACCCCCCCAAAAAAGGTTATTTTTGGTACTGTACCTTTAAAACTTCTATATGTAAATTGTCTCTGTTGTGATTGGCTAACCTATTATGTGATGTACAGTCTCATGTAAATGTGCTCAAGTTTATGATACATGAAAAAACATTTCAAATGTTCAAGATATACTGGAGAGAGCTTTGCACCGTGAATGTTAGAGCATGTCTACATAGTACAACATACTCATCATTTCAAAAGGGTAAAGAGTTCCGGTGCTAAGTCTGATTGTAACATGAGATCTTACTATGATGTTGGTGAGATTTATGTAGTGTATCTGCTGACCTCTGTCAGTAGTCCAGCAATAAAAATAGTTACTCATTCTTAATGACCTGCAACCAAGTTAAATCTCTGCCGTCCACCGAGACAGTGCTGTCAGCATAGCAGGTAATATTAGTGCAAACACACACAACAGACACCCTCCTCACATTAGGAACATAGTTTACCTACCAAACACTGTACACAAGATTAATGAAACTTACACTTGCTCTGTGTGCTAAATAGTGAATTATCCATAGTCAGCTGATGAATAGAAAGATCCTCACTGCCCACAACAGGTCTTTTCTCCACTTCCTTAAATACCACCTAGAAAGAAAAAAAAAACGGTCAGAAAAAAAGACAAAGATGAACGTGAATCTGGCAACATTTTATTACTTTGGTTGTTGTAGCAAGCAAGTTTACTGTGTCAGAAAAGTCATATGGAGCTGGTTATGTGATGCAAATGTTAAAATGTATCAAGTTTACAAATCATGCACTATGGTAAAAGTGTTCTGAGGTCATAACATAGTTTTGTGCAAGGAACCAAATGAAATAAGTCACTTTAAAGTAAAGTTGCAAGTTTTGCCCTCTCAAGTAACAGTCCTACTCCCCTCAGACATGCACTCAGGAGAAAAACACCTACAGCTTTGGTGTTTACGATGGTGGCTGGATGCTCAAATTCTGTGATCTTCTTCCAGGTGATATGATTCAGGATCCGAACCTGATGGAAAGCCCATCAAAACTCTCTTTTATACAGATTATATTATATTAAACAGATATGTTTTTTTAATAGATTTCCTACCTTCTCATCAAAACTGCCAATGGCCAAGAACTGGCTGCTGGGACTCCAAGAGACAGACTTTATGCCTAGAGACCACTCATACGCACTGTAGGAAGACAACAGACGGCCATCCAGCGAATATAGTAAAATTTTATACTGCGGAGAGAAACAGAGTTAATCTGATTAGTTAATACTTCATAATTTTATTAAACTAAAATTGTTTCAATGATAAAAAGTCAAATTCTGCTGATCAATGATAAGAAGCATTCAAAACCCTGTGTCTACATCAGACAAACTGAGTATCAATTGTTCTCAGAGCATCTGATGCTTATTGCGCTCAGGAGCTTTCCGAAATTGCTCCAAAAAACTTCAATCTGATTGTGATTCTGGTAGTGAAAGAAGTATTTTGTGACCATAAGCATTGATTTTCTTTACCTCGAGACAGTTGTCCCACACCGCAAGCACACAGCCGTTAGGAGACCACTCCAGCCCTGCCAGATCTTGAGTCTCGCTCTCGAAATGCTACAGACAAAATAGCAAAATGGAAGTCCATTTATAAATGCTAGTTTCTTGCACCAAAACGGTAATATCTTAATTTTGGCCATTTAACGCTCTCTCAGATCAAAATCATGCACTCCAAAATCCGCATTTATTAACCTCTGTTACTGTTGCTTAATAAAAATGTTCATGTTCACAGTGTATTAACTCAGGGGTTTTCAAACGGGGGGCCACAAGGGAATGCTAGGGGGTCCGTGGAGGGTTTAGAGAAAAGCTGTGTAAAAAAAAAAATGTAGAAATAAATCAATAAAAATAAGATTACACTAAACAAATTTTGGCTTCTACTGTGCCAGATTGTTCACTATCCAACTGTCCATCAGAAATATGCAGCATCTATAATAATAGACTAGACTGGTTCCATCTGCACAAGTTTCACCCTGGTTCACTCCGGAACTTCGAGCAATGAAAGCTATAGGACGTCGCTTGGAAAGGCTGTACAGGAAAGCTAGACTCATTGTGCATTCTTTGGCTTTGAAAGAACATTTGCTCAACTACCGTACAGCCCTCAATGTTGCAAGATCCTCATATTTCTCTTCTACTATTAAGAATTCTATGTGCAGGCCCAAATCTCTGTTTGCTATGGTCAATAAACTCACTAACCCTCCACAACATGTTATTTCTGGCTCTGAGGTGCTTGTGAATAATTTTTCTCATTACTTTTCAGACAAATTGAAGTCAATCACTGAATCCATTTCCAAAGACACCCCTCCTACAACTGACTCAAATGTTCACTTGATCAACATACTCTCTCTCTGCTCTTACTTTCACTACTTCTGCTGCCATAAGTGATCTAATTGTGAAGTCTAATTCTACATCCTGCCAGCTTGATCCTACACCTACTGTTTTGCTTAAGATGTGTGTTCCTGAGGTTCAACCTTTCATAACACATATGATAAACTGTAGTTTGGCATCTGCCATTGTTCCAGCAGAATTAAAAGTGGCTGCAGTGACCTCCATTCTTAAAAAAACAGGTCTTGACCATCTAGACATGAACAATTACAGGCCAATCTCAAATTTACCTTAAGTAAAATTCTTGAAAAAGTTGTGGCTTCACAATTGAGATCTTACTTAAATGCTAATGGCCTTTTTGAACCTTTTCAGTCAGGATTTCGCTCATCACATAGCACTGAAACTGCTCTTCTTTGTGTGGTTAATGACATTCTTCTGTCCATGGATTCTGGGTTAATAAACATCTTGATCCTTCTCGATCTAAGCTCTGCATTTGACACAGTCTGCCATGAAATACTCATCTCTCGCCTTTCTGATATCGGTAGCACTGGTTCAGCTCTTTCCTGGCTCATTTTATACATCAGCGACAGAAAACATTATATCACCATACAAGGGTATAAATCTGCCACTGCTCCGGTCTCACAGGGTGTTCCTCAAGGTTCAGTTCTTGGTCCACTTCTGTTTATCATTTATATTTCTCCACTTGGTGACATCATACACATGCATGGACTTCAATGTCATTGCCATGCTGATGACATTCAAATTTACCTTACCACCAGCTCTGATAAGCCATCCCTGCCTGACTCACTTATTGCATGTATCAGGGATATCAAGCATTGGATGTGCTTGAATTTCCTTAAACTAAATAATAACAAAACTGAAATATTGATGATTGGCTCTGCTACCTCAGTCAAAAGGATGGACCTGTCCTTTGAAATTGACGGGGTTCATGCTAAGCCTTCTTCATCTGTCCGTAATCTTGGTGTCTTATTTGACTCATCTCTATCTTTTGCCTCTCATATATCTTCTGTTGTTAAAAACTCTTTTTTCCATCTTCGTAATATTGCACGTCTTCGATCTTCTCTCACTCTAGCTTATGCTGAAATCTTAATTCATGCATTGATCACATCACGTCTGGATTATTGCAATGCTCTATTTCTTGGTCTGCCTAAAAAACTTATTGCAAGTTTACAGTATGTTCAAAACTCGGCAGCAAGAGTTCTCACCTCCACCTTCACATTACTCCTCTACTGCATGATCTTCACTGGCTACCTGTGGCATCACGTATTCACTTTAAGATATTACTTCTAACATTTAAGGCATTAAATGGTCTTGCGCCTCCATATCTGTCTGACCTACTCTACTCCTACTCTCCTGCCCGGTCCCTCAGATCACCTGAGCTTGGTCTTTTGTCCATTCCTCGTTTTCGGCTGTCCACTGTAGGTGGTAGGTCATTTAGTGTTAATGCTCCTAAATTATGGAATTCGCTACCCCTTACACTTCGTAATATATCATCTTTGCCTACCTTCAAGACTCAGCTAAAAATGTATCTTTTCAATATGTATTTTGGATAATGTGGCTATATGTGGCCTTATGTGTTTGTATTGTGTATGTGGATGTGCAATGTATTGTATAGCACTATGTGAAGCGACCTTGAGCTATGGAAAGGCGCTATATAAATAAAATTTATTCTTCTTCTTCAAATTTGATTAAAATAATAATAATAAAAAAATTATTTTATTAAAATAAGTAATAAATTAATACATTAAATTAAAATAAAGAAATTAAAATTTTAAATAAAAACAAATGAATAAATAAAACATTTGATTAAAATAAATAAATAAAAAGAATTCAAATAAATACAATCTGATAAAATAAATATTTGATAAAACTACATAAAACTTGATTTAAATACATTAAAATAAGAAAAGCAGTGTAAAAATGTAAAAATAAATAAGATTAAACTAAGTAACTAAATAAATTAATACATTTGATTAAAATAATTTGATAAAAAATAGGGCTGGGAAGCGATTACAATTTTTAATCTAATTAATTACATAATGTGGCGATTAATTCATCTTATTAATCGCAAATTTATCATACATCAATTTTGGCTGAGAAATTATCCCAGAAACATAAATCAGCAAAATATTTGAATGTGTTTTGTCGTTTAAATCATGTCAATTGATCTATAACGCGTGATGGGTGCTGCCACCGCAGTTCGGAGAATCGGATCTGTCGGATTAAAGCCTAAATTCACCAATTTCTCCCGAAATACATAAAAGTAAGGGGCAGGTGAACTGGTAAAAGAACAGAGTAAACTTTATATTTAACTACACAATGTGTATCTGATATAAAACACGTCGTCAGATTTTAACTGAAGAAAGGATTAGCCTATTATTATCGCTTTCCATAAACATCAGTGTGTATTTAACAAA